>OX451737.1:1524655888-1525855888 GCA_948472305.1 Vicia faba
GTTTCTGAATAAGATCCCAAACATAATTCTTTGAGAATTGGTTCAGTTCTTCTTCCATAGCAAGAATCCAGTCATTGTCTAGAAGAGCTTCCTCAATAGATGTTAGCTCTAATAAAGACACTAAACCCAAAACATCATAGGGTTTGAGAGCTGATCTTGTTCTGACTGGAGCATCTTCAAGATGAGGTTATGCTTTTCCTTTGTTAAGTTTGATCAGAAGGAATGACAATAATATCAAAAGTAGGAGCTGTTAATTCTTTATCTTCTTGAGTTTTATCCTTTGGTTCAGCGAACATTATCTTCACATCTACAAGCTTTTCAACCAGCTTTAACTTTTCATAGTCAAGCTTATCATCGAATCTGACACGGATTGATTCCTCCACAATTTTTTATTTTTTGTTATAGACTCTGAATCCTTTTGATCATTCGGAATATCCTAACAATAAACACTTATGCACTTTGGAATCAAACTTTCCCATATTCTCTTTAGTATTAAAACATAAAACATACACATTCGAAAGGATGGAAATGAAAAATGTTGGTCTTTCTATTCCACAATTCATAAGAAGTCTTACTCAAAATAGGTCTTATGGAGATTCTATTTTGAATATAATATGTTGTACTCACTGCTTCTACCCATAAGTGCTTAGCCATATGAGTTTCTTGGATCGTGGTGCGAGCCATTTCTTGCAATGTCCTATTTTTCCTCTCTACAACCCCATTTTGTTGTGGTGTTTTAGGGCAAGAGAAATCATGGATTATGCCATTTGTTGTACCCTAAAATTTGCCCTCATGTTTTTCCAATATTTTCCTCTTGCATAGGTGGTTATAAACCTTTGCCTAAAGACAAGAAAAATTTTCAATTGATGGTTAAGTATCCTTCGATTGGCACCTACAAAATGCCCTTCGATTGGCATCTCTAAAGTGCCTTTCGATTGGCATATCCAAAATACTTTTCGATTGACATCTACATAGTATCCTTCGATTGACATCTGCAAAAGGCCTTTCGATTAGCCTCATGACAAGCCTTTCAATGGGCATTGTGTCCAAGCCTTTAGATTGGCATGGCGAGGGATCCTTCGATTTAGTATTGTGTCAAAGTCCTTCGATTGGTATTTGGACAAGGGCCCTTCGAAGAATTCCTTCCAGGCCATTCGAAAGAGGCCATCAAGAGGGCACTCGAAAAATATATCCAGGCCAGATTCTTGCCTTGTTTGTTCATAATTCCATAAAGAGCTGATTCGACCAGAAAATTCTCTTCAAAAGGACAGTAAATAGAAGCAAAGGGTGGTCCAATCGAAGGAGCCCTAGTATTGAAGCTGACACAATTCGACTCATAACCATTAAGGAGAACAAGGTTCTAATATGTAAAGTCTTGATTGGCTCAAATTGGAGTTTAAGGTTGGAAAAGAAGGCAGATTCGAAGGAAGGAAGGAAGGGTATTTGTTCCAAAATAAGCCAGAAATATCACAATCGAAAGAATCTTCTCTCAATCAAATAAGGAATGAAATGGGCTGGCATGACTAAGAAAAAACACATATCCTAACCTGTCCAGGCCAGATTCTTTCCTTGTTTGTTCACAACTCCACAAGAGCTGATTCGACCAGGGGATTCTTTTTGAATCAAGCAATCGAAGCATAGGGTGGCAATCGAAGGGGCTATGCAATCGAAGCTGGAGTAATTCTAATTGGACTTTGAAGCCATCGAAGAAAGCAAATTCGAAGGGAAGTGGACATGCAAGGGCAGGTCAGCTTTCGATTTTTATCATGTTGGAGGCCTAAACAGCTCATAACAGGCTGGCAGTAACGCATGAAAGCAGATTGGCACGTGATTGAATCAAAAATAGAAAGTCTTTATGAAGAAATCAAATCAAATTCGTGTAAAAGCATGGTGTGCACAAAAAGATCGAATTAGGCCATTTTTAGAAAGATATTCAAGGTGTATCAAATCAAAATCCAATTCATTGATGGAGGAAGATTGAGATCAGTTATCAACCCTAATCTATTCCTCAATACATATAGAGTGCGTGTAGACCAAAAACTAGGTTAGAGAGAGGCGTAGGAACCAGAGAAAAACTTGAAAAAAATACCAAGAAAGTGTAAACACGAATTCCTATTTCTAAGCATCCTCAAGGTCTTCTAGCTATCCCAATCGATTCCTGGGAGTGCAGGCAAGCAAAAGCAATCAAAACCAAGCATTTCCAGGCCCTATAATGCATTGTAAGGCATTCACGACACCCACCTTTTCTTGAATTCTGTTTGCATAATTCTTGCATATTCAACATAATATAATCATAGATTCTTGTTCACCATGACAATTGCAAGTTTTCTATAATACCCAATTGCATTTTCATAGACTGAATCGAGAACTGCCATTGTTAGGTTTTTGGATTCCGTTTTAGGGTTTTTACTTGCAGGTAAAATTAGCCTTCATGAATGGTACCATCATATTCAGCAGGTCCAGAAGAATCCAACCATGGCATTAGAAGTCATTTATCTTGCTCATGGTGGATTTTAAGAGAACGCAAGTGTGATACGGTGGGAATAGAACTGACTGTTTTTTGGAATGCTGGTTTGAGTTTTGCGTTTGTTTTTGCAAAATATAGTGGTAAGCAAGAGTCGCCACCGTCTTTTATTTTATCCAACAAGGAAAGGAAAAAAGTACAGAAAAATTCCTTTTTCGAGATGTTTCTCGGGTTCAGGAGGTAGATTATAGAAAGGGAAGGTGTTAGCACCCTTTCTATCCGTGGTTATCCACGGGCTCTTAGGTACTTGCTCAAAGTGTTTTCAAAATTGCTTTTCTTTGTGTTTGTGGATTTGAAAAGAGTTTTTGTTTGAAAGGAGTGTAAGTGCGAAAAGTTTTGTTTTGTTTTAAAAGGAGCAAGTACTTAAGAACCATCTACCTACTCGAAAAGGGAATTAAATTGTGCAAATGTACTTTAGACAATTCTATCCCACTATTGATGAGTAGGTAGTACCGTCGTTGGAGTTTTAAGGGTCAATTCGATTAAGGGACATGTGGTCACTAAAGCAATGTTAGGACGCCTTAGCGGTAACCCTAATGTCTTAGATCATTTTTCCGAGGCAACCGTTTCGAGGCAACTATGATCTTTGGATAAGAGGACGACCTCTAAAACTTCTTATACTCAATGACCACGTTCGAAGGCAACCAAGTGAGGTGTACCCTAAGAGTGCGCATGTGCGAGTGTTATTTCGGTTAATTTTATCTTTACATGCCACGGGTTATCTATGTTGATTTTAAGTTCATACATTGAATCTTGTAATGCATTCCCTATTATCAAACATCTAGCAGTGTATAGTTGCGGTATTTAAATTGCGAAAATTAAATCTAAACTATTACAAGGCGTCGGGTATTTACATCGCCAAAAACAAACCCTTTAATTTAAATTGCGGAAAGTAAAAATAAAGCGTTAAGTAAATAAAGTCTTAACTAAAAGCTATTACATACCGGAATAAATTACAATATTGGAAATATGGATCGCGTGCGAAAAATTAAGACGGCGCATTTTTTAGGGTTTTGACCCTTTTTTATTAAAGAAAAGATTTTTGCTTATTTTTGAATTAAATGGGATTAAATTACATGAACAATTAAATTAAATTAAATAATGAAAATATTTTTGGATTTTTTATATTTAAGGAAATAAAATAAAACTGATTAAAACTGTTAAAACCTAATATTCTAAATTAATTTTAATTTATTACACAAATGTTAAAATTGTACCTAATTAAAAACTACATTAATTGATTAATATTTATTTACAAAAATACAATGATGATATTAATTTTAATAAAATAAAAATAAAAATAATATTTTTTTTTGTGTTTTCTGATTTTATTAAAAAAATATTAATTTGTTAATTAAAAAAATAATGATAATTAAACAAAACAAAGTAATAAAATGAAATTAAAAAGAGAAAGAAATAACCAAATAGGGGGGTGCTGGGCCCAGATGAAGGTTTGTTCAGCAATTCTTTGGCCCAATACAAACCAGCCTTATTGGACTTTCCAGGATCTCACGCATACGCATTGACCAAGCCTTATGGTAGACCCTAATTCCTAACCACCAGATCTGGCCTGGAGGCCATCTCGCATCTGGAGATTTGAAGTCCATGGTAGTCCACATGTTGGCATTTGCACTAGAATAGCTGTGAATAAAAGGCAACAAATATTGGGGGACCTGGGATTCGAACCCAGGTCCCATTGGATCAAGCACTAACGCCTCTGCCAGCTGAGCTGTCTGTTCTTTTTGTTAATAAAATAAACAATGAATATTATATGTACAACAAACAATTATGCCTGAATTAAAAAGAAATAAAAGCGCGTAATTTTGAATTGGCCAATTGGGAGAGGACGCGTGGTCGTCTTCTTCATAAATCTATGGTTTTCTTACTTGCGGATTTTTATCCGCGGCAAGATTCGTGGCTTGCTTCCAAAATTCATCCTAGGCCATGTTAATACCAACTAAGACTACCAACGTGTTCGTCTCTCCTCCCTGAACACAACCATGGTCATCATTTGCCTTGATTTTTCCTGTATCAAAAATGCCTAAAAACAAGGAATGGAAACCCTAGGTTCGGGTATTACGTTATAGCTCATGAAAACAAAATTAAATGATACATAAATGTTGGAAATTGGACGTTAAGCATGATTGTACAAAAAAATTGGCCAAAAGATGCAAGAACATGGATTTACGATTTCATGTTCAGAGCTATGTTCGTGGACACTTACAGCGCGATTTAGGAGGTCTCAAGGCTTGATTTTAATGGCAATCGCTTCAGGGGACCTTAGGCAAGGAGATAGTGTTGAGTTTTTGGATTGAATCGAGCTCTAACCAAGACTTTGATCTCACACTTTTTCAAGCTTTTTTCAGTTTTGGTTTGGCTGTTTCTATCACTTTTTTGGTCGTGTCTTTGATGTGTCTAGCTTGTACATGTATAAGGGATTGCATTAGGTTAAATCTTTGGGCTTGAATCCATGTGCATTGAAGATTTGAGATTTGATTTGATCTCCATTAACAAAGCTTCCAAAATTATGCCAAATCCAAGATTTTGTTCACAATATGGCATGGCACGAATTTGATTGGGTGTATCATGATATTTAAGACCTGTAATGATCAAAAAGATCTTATTCCATCAATTTTTGTATTTTATTTGAATTAATATTGATTTAAAATGAATTAATTCAATAAAAATTAAATAAAATAGAAAATAAATGAATGGACATGAAACTGAAGATAGGACACGTGTGTGGTGTGACATAATCAAATCAAGTGGAAAAAAGTGGGCCCTTTTGTCAAAAATTGGAGTTTTGAGGATAGTTGACTTTTGGCAATTTTGGAAAAATTCCCAACTTCAACAATGCATAACTTCTTAAATTTTGAACTTTTGGAAGTGTTCTTGGACTCTTTAGAAACCTTGAGATGTCCTATAACCAACCCGTTTGGTCTCATCTCATTTTGATCTTCCATGCTCAAGTTATAAGATTTGGCAAAAAAGGTGTTTTTGTTGACTTTCAAAAATGACCTATAATGTCCAAATTTGTAACTTTTTGTGAGAGAATTTCTTGATCTTGGGGTGTGAAGATGGATTGTAGGAAAGTGCATCCTATTCAAAATGAGTTTTGGATGGGTCATTTCTCATAAAGTATGAGAAAGTTATGCTTGGTCAAAGTTGAGTTGACTTTTCCAATAAAACCCTAATTTAGCAACTTTTGAATCTTGATGAATCTTGAGCAATCCTTGATGAATCATGATTAACCCTTGATCAAATGATGAATTATCCTTCAAAATGAGAATGTTGACAAAAAATCTTGAGGTTTGACTATTTGTAGGTCACAGTTGACTTTTGCCCTAGCACAATCGATTCTTGGGCTTCTTGAGCAATTGACTGACCAAACTTTCTCTGCAAGGCTTGAAATTTTACATGGATGAACTTGAGAGCATATTAGGACATTGGGAAGCACTTGAGTTCATTTGGATGTAAGGACCTTGATGCAACACAAAACCCTAATTTTGAATTGACTGCCTTATGAGATGATTTGACTGTCTAACTCTTGAGCTAACTTGAGTCACTTGGAGATTATTCTTGACATGTCTTGAGAAATATGGGAGGGCAAATTTTGGGGTACAAAAGTTGCCCCTGTTCAATTTTCTTAAACCTGAGGATATAGATTGGCTTTCGAGCCTTTCGTGATCCGAAGGTGGAAGATAATTGAACACTAGAGTACCCAGAAATTTGCACTCGCATGGTGTAGTATCAGCATTGTGATGTCGGGAATGGGCTTACAGATTCCATTTGGAGATTGTTGATAGGAGGATAGGCTTACAGATGCCATCTGCAGAAGTGTCGATCGCATAAGAGATTCCTTAGCGAGAATTTGCACACTTGTTGTTTGTAGAAGATTC
Source organism: Vicia faba (assembly GCA_948472305.1). Lineage (NCBI taxonomy): Eukaryota > Viridiplantae > Streptophyta > Magnoliopsida > Fabales > Fabaceae > Vicia > Vicia faba. The sequence goes on from OX451737.1 coordinate 1,524,662,312, forward strand.
CGCTGGGGAAGTCTAACTTTTGTTGAGATTTAGGAACTTGCATGTACTTCAACTGAGAGAATGCCTCGGCTGAGTCTTAAGATATTGTCCATAATTCAACTGGGGGGGAAACATCTTCATCAAGATCTAGGAACTGACTAGTGCTCAACGTAGTATACCGTTGAGGTTATAACACTCGTCCACACTATAACGGAGGAAAACATCAAGATCTAGGAACTGACTAGTGCTCAACGTAGTATACCGTTGAGGTTATAGAACTCGTCCATACTATGACATAGGGAAACATCTTCATCAAGATCTAGGAACTATCTGGTGCTCAATGTAGTATACCGTTGAGGTTAGAGAACTTGTCCACACTATGACGGAGGAAAACATCAAGATCTAGGAACCAACTAGTGCTCAACGTAGTATACCGTTGAGGTTATAGCACTCGTCCACACTATGTCATAGGGAAACATCTTCATCAAGATCTAGGAACTGTCTGGTGCTCAACGTAGTATACCGTTGAGGTTAGAGAACTTGTCCACACTATGACAGAGGAAAACATCAAGATCTAGGAACCGACTAGTGCTCAATGTAGTATACTATTGAGGTTAGAGAACTTGTCCACACTATGACGGAGGAAAACATCAAGATCTAGGAACCGACTAGTGCTCAACGTAGTATACCGTTGAGGTTATAACACTCGTCCACACTTTGACATGGGGAAACTGTCGAGATTGAGAACCTTATCTGAAATTCAACCGAGGATAATTCAATTGAAGTTTAAGAGTCGGTCAGGTCTTTGACTAAGCTGGGAACTTAACTATATCTTTCCTGAAAGGTAAAGGTCAGTCATATGTAATGCATGATATGGATCAGGCAATGATGTTCTCAACATAAATGAGATTGTATGGTATGATGCGTATATGCATGTATCATGATGTATGAAAATGTGATGTTTTAGCTGGGGAAAATAAATCCCGGAGCTGCTGGAGAATAGAGTTGAGCTCTTCGTTTCCGCTGGGGATGATGGACAAAGATGATTGTAAGAATAAACCTGCAGGAGAAAAGAACTCCGCTGGGGAATAAACTGGTGAGGAGATTACTCCGAGGGGAACTACTCTGTGGGGGAGAGATGTTCTGCTGTGGATTTTAACGATAAACTCCATTGGGGATTCCGTTGATAAGCTCTGTTGGGGATTTCAATGATGAACTCCGCTGGGGATGTATTACCGTTGCTGGTGATATTGAATCTGTTGAGGATTGAACTCCTGTTTGGGGAAAGAAAGAACTTTGCTGGGGATTACCCTGTTAGACTTTTGTGGGGATAAACCTCTGAATTCTGCTGGGAATGATCCTTGGAACTAGGTTGGGGAGATTTATTTTTGTACTCCGCTGGGGGTAAGCTTTCAAAGTCTACTGGGGATGATGCTTCAACTGCGTTGGGGAAGCTCTTTTCAGACCGTGCTGGGGAAATGGCTCCACTGGGGGTATTTTGTATTCCACCGGGGAACATTCTTATACTCTATTGAGGAATATTAAGACTGACGGGGATACTCTTATGCTTGCTGGGGAATATCTTTATACTCCGCTAGGGAATATTAAGACATTCTGGGGATACCAAGCCTTTTTAGCGCTGATGGTGGACGAACTCTGCTTGGGGAGAGTATTGCTGATTTATTCATAGTTGCAAGTCCCAGCTGGGAGAGCTACTATTACTGCCTTATTCTGCGGGGAGTGAAGGTATCTTGGTCATATCCTTCAGCTGAACCTACCTTGGTACCTGGTGGACGGAGCAACTGTACAGTTCGGACAAATCTTATTTCCCCTGCTTCTGATATTACCAGTAATTCATTTTTCGTTTCGCATGTAGATTATTTATGAGAAGCAATTAATTTCAAATGCATATATCAAAAGTGAACTTTGGACGTTCTTTGCAAAACAAAACAGATAAAGGAAAAACAGTTTGAAATTTGTCTGAAAATGAATTTGTATTAATTTTGAAGTTTGGCCTGTAAATAGGCGTTTTTGTACAAGAGGCTGACGTCCTAGTAAGAGAACGCCGCCGAACAAATAGAAATTTGCACAATTTGTTAAGAGAAAACAAAACAGCTGTGTGAATGATCCCACTGGTTCCAACTCTGTTATTGCCCTTATGTCCTCGAGCATCTCATCACTTTGCTACTGGTTGAAGATGAATCAGACTGATTGGTGTCGTCCAAGCTTGATAGTCGATACTGAAGTCTGGATGCAAAGTGATCCAATGAGACATAGTGTTACGCTTTGATCCCTAATTTTTGCCTGGACCGCCCTTTCGGGTTTTCAGTCCACCGGGATACCCTTTTTTGCCCAAGCCGCCTTTTCAGGTTTTCGACTTGCCGGGTGTACAAATTTTTTTCATTTTCATCCCTTATTTTTGCCCGAACCCTTTTGGTTCGCCAGGAAGCCCTTATTTTTGCCTAGGCCAGTCAACCTAGAGGGTCTTTGATTATGCATAGTATCTTTTCACTATGTCTGCATTGATGGGGTGAGGAAGGTTGTCACCATCCATGGTGGTTAGAATCATAGCTCCGCCTGAGAAAATGTTCTTAACCACAAAAGGCCCTTCGTAAGTAGGGGTCCATTTGCCCCTGGGATCACCTTGAGGTAGAATAATACGCTTGATTACCAGGTCCCCAACTTGATACTCTTGTCGTCTAACTTTCTTGTTAAATGCCTTGATCATCCGCTTTTGGTACGTCTGACCATGACAAATAGCAGTAAGTCTCTTTTCGTCGATTAGGTTTAGTTGATTAAGCCGGGTCTGAATCCAGTCATCTTCACTCAAACCTGCATCCTTTATGATTCGAAGAGAGGGTATCTGAACTTGAACGGGCAAGACTTCCTCCATGCCATATACCAAAGAATAGGGGGTTTCCCCTGTTGACGTCCGTGCTGAGGTACGGTACCTATGAAGAGAAAATGGTAACATCTCGTGCCAATCTTTGTATGTCACCGTCATCTTCTGCACAATCTTCTTAATGTTCTTATTAGCCGCTTCTACAGCCCCATTCATCTTCGGCCGGTAGGGAGAAAAATTGTGATGTTGTATCTTGAATTGCTCGCAGAGCTCAGTGATCATTTTGTTGTTGATATTGGTACCATTGTCCGTAATGATCCTCTCTGGTACACCGTATCGACAGATCATATTGTGCCGAATGAATCTTGCCATGACGTTCTTGGTTACGGTAGCAAAGGAAGCTGCTTCAAACCATTTTGTAAAGTAATCGATTGCCACCAGGATGAAACAATGCCCATTGGATGTCGTAGGTCTGATCTCGTCGATCATATCAATGCCCCACATTGCAAAAGGCCAAGGTTCCGTCAAGACGTTCAGAGGAACTAGAGGTACATGCACCTTATCAGCATAGACTTGGCACTTGTGACATGTCCGAGAATGCTGATAACAGTCGGCTTCCATTGTGGACCAATAATATCCTGCCCGAAGGATTTCCTTTGTCATGGTGTGTCCACTGGACTGAGTCCCGAAAGTACCTTCATGTAACTCCGCCGTGATCCTTTATGCTTCATTCTTATCCACACAACGCAGTAAGGTCGAATCATGGTTATGTTTGTAAAGAATGTCATTGCTGATGAAGAACTTCGCTGCAAACCTCCTCAGAAACTTCTTGTCATTAACAGATGCACCCTCGGGGTATTCCTGAGCTTCAAGATACCTCTTCACCTCATGATACCATGGCTTTTCTGTCACCTCTTCAGTCTCAATATCACAACAATGTGCAGGTTTGTCTAATCTTTCAATAATGATCCGGGGAGCCCCGTTGTCCCAATTAACTTTGAACATAGAAGACATCATAGCCAACACGTCCGCCAAGTGATTCTCCTCTCTAGGGAAGTGTTCAAAGGTTATCTCCTCGAAATGGGGAAGCAATGTGAACACATACTCCTTGTAAGGAATAAGGTTCGAGTGTTTCGTATCCCACTCTCCTTTTATCTGACTGATCACGAGAGCGGAATCTCCGAAGACACTTAGAAGCTTAATCCTCAGGTCAATTGCAGCTCGAAGACCCATGATGCACGCTTCATACTCCGCCATGTTGTTGGTGCAGTTGAAACATAGTCGGGCGGTGAATGGAGTATGAGAGCCTTTAGGAGATATGATCATGGCGCCAATTCCATTACCCAAAGCGTTTGAAGCTCCATCAAAGTACATAGACCATCGGGATCCTTCCTCAGGTCCTTCATCCGGTCCAAGTGTCTCACAATCAGTTACCAACATGACATTCTCGTCCAGAAATTCAAAGTTCATAGACTGGTAATCATCCACTGCCTGATGTGCCAAATGGTCTGCCAATACACTTCCCTTGATTGCCTTTTGAGTCGTGTACTGGATGTCATACTCAGTCAAGATCATCTACCATCTCGCTATTCTTCCAGACAAGGCAGGCTTTTCGAAGATATACTTGATTGGATCCCTCTTTGATATCAATAGAGTAGTGTGAGTCAGCATATACTGTCTTAGCCGGCGAGCAGCCCATGCCAAAGCGCAACAATTTTTCTCGAGCAGTGAGTATCGGGTCTCACAGTCGGTAAACTTTTTGCTAAGGTAGTAAATTGCATGCTCTTTTCGGCCAGACTCATCATGTTTCCCCACCACACACCCCATTGAGTTATCGAGCATTGTCAAGTATAAGATCAAAGGTCTCCCTTCAACTGGTGGCATCAGAATAGGTGGCTCTTGGAGATACTTTTTGATCCTTTTGAAAGCGGCCTGGCATTCATCGTTCCAACGTACTACCTGGTCTTTCTTCAACAACTTGAAGATTGGTTCACAAGTAGCAGTTAGGTGCGAGATGAATCGGGCAATGTAGTTCAGACGTCCCAGAAAGCCTCTGACTTCTTTCTCTGTTCTGGGAGATGGCATCTCCTGTATAGCTTTCACTTTTTCAGGGTCCACTTGAATACCTTTGTCACCTACGACGAAACCCAGCAGCTTACCAGACCTTACCCCAAAGGTGCACTTGTTCGGGTTTAACCTCAGCTTGTACAACTTCAACCTGTCAAACAGTTTCTGCAGATGGTTAAGGTGTTCTTCCTCAGTCTGGGACCTTGCAATCATATCTTCGACGTATACTTCAATCTCATGATGGATCATGTCATGAAACAAAGTAACCATGGCACGCTGATACATTGCCCCAACATTCTTCAATCCAAAAGGCATGACCTTGTAGCAAAAGGTACCCCACTGAGTAACAAAGGTTGTCTTCTCCATGTCTTCGGGAGCCATCTTGGTCTGGTTATAACCGGAGAAGCCATCCATGAAGGAGAAGACCTTGTGCTGAGCGGTGTTGTCAACTAGAACATTGATATGAGGTTGAGGGAAGTCATCCTTAGGGCTTGCCCTGTTCAAATCCCTGTAGTCAACACACATTCAGACCTTACCATCTTTCTTCGGCAATAGAACCACATTGGCCACCCACTGGAGGTAAGAAGTAACTGCTAGAAAACCGGCGTCAAACTGTTTCATAAGTTCAGCCTTGATTTTCTCAGACATCTCTGGGCGCATATGGCGAACCTTCTATTTCACTGGAGGACATTCTTCCTTGGTAGGCGGGTGATGAACCACAATATCAGTATCCAAACCAGGCATATCTTCGTAAGACCAGGCAAAGATCTCAACATAGTCATGCAACATCTGAATCAACCGTTGTTTCACACTAAGCTCCAAATTTGCACCGATCTTGACTTCCTTCTTATCTATCTCTATACCCAGATTCATTGATTCCACTGGCTCTTCATGTGGCTGAATGGCCCTCTCTTCTTGAAGTAACAGTCTTGCAAGTTCACCAGGCACTTCGCAATCATCTTCACCTTCGTCTTCGGCTAAGTTGATCGGATTTTCGAAGTCATAACCGGCAGTAGCAGAGTCGTTACCAGTAGGATCCATAGTGGATGTGGACCTGTGTATGTGAGTGTGTGTAAAATAGCTGTTTTGAAATATATAATAAAGAAAAACAAGGAGCGCAAAATTTGAAATGCAAGAAACGTCCAATGCTTTTATTAATGACATATGAAAATGACACAAAAACCCTCACAAATGAAAGCCGCAGTGCCCCGGGTAAGACATCGGGCCGTAAAGTTTAAAACATTGTCTGTTACAAATTCAAAACAAAAGTTTCATTATTGGGTAACAAAAGTAATAGGGATGAAGTCCTTTGCTGTCCAGTTGCTTGGTCCACTGTCGATCGTAGGATATATCCAACTGTCAAATTCAGACTCTTCCACATCATCTTCAATGGCATTCACTCCCGAGTTGCTGATGAACACGGGAGGTCTTCCGATCCTTGCATTCCGAACAACCCTTTGAGCTTCTGCAGTGAAACCCAAACCAAACTTGTTAGTTTGCTGTGTAAAATCAGGGATTCGGCCCCAATTTGCACACTCACCCTTCTCAATAACAGCCCGGGCATCCTTTAAGGAGGCCATCTTCATAGGAGAATCTTCAACCACAGTCTCAGCTGATGCCAGTGTCTCGGGAACCTCTTCAAAGTGCTGAAATGGGGTCTCAATGAACTCCCCATCCATCTCTACATATCGAAAAGAGTTGAGGTGGCTAACCATATACTCTTCCTCTCCCTATACTGTCACAATCTTCCCTTTGACCGGGTACTTCAGCTTCTGGTGGAGCGTTGAGGTTACGGCTCCGGCTTTGTGGATCCATGGACGACCCAACAAACAAGAATAAGATGGCCGAATGTCCATCACATAGAACGTAGAGTTGAAGACCTGAGAACCAACCTTGATCGGGATATCAAGCTCTCCATGCACCATCCTTTTAGACCCATCAAAGGCCCTGACAACAATGTTACTTGGTTTCAGCTCCAACCCTTCACAATCCAACCGGTCTAGAGCTTTTTTAGGTAATACGTTCAATGAGGAACCAGTATCCACCAATACATGTGCAAGAGTAGTGCCCATGCGTTCAATGGAGACATGCAGGGCATCATTGTGATTCTTCCCTTTAGTAGTCAAATCAGAGTCTGAGAAACCCAATCCATTATCAGCAGTCTAATTTGCCACACAATCTGTAAACTGATCAACTGATGTCTCTTGTGGCACGTGGGCAGTTTTCAAAAAGGTAATCAGAGCCTTAGCATGGGCCTCTGAGCACAACAATAGTGACAACATAGAAATCTTAGACGAGGTTTTCCCCAGCTGTTCAACTACATTATAATCACTCTTCTTAATAATTTTAAGAATCTCTTCCATCTCCTGTTTGGAAGATTCAACAGTAATTATCCTCGGTGCCTCCGTCTGGGCAGGCACATCAATGGTGATCCCTTTTCCCCGAGTGTCAGATGACTCGGCGACAGGGGTAAGAATAGGAACTTGAACAGGAATGGCAGGTACACTGGCAGGTGTAATAACAACAGGTCTTCAGACAGTTGGTGGAGCAATATCAGGTGAGAAAAGTCTTCCGCTACGAGTGACTTTAGCAGGTCCAGTAATGTTGCTGATGTCAGTATCAGCATCCAACTCTTGCTTAACTCCATGAAAATAAACATCAGCCCCATAGTGCCAAGGGACAGCTTTATCAGAGGTGTATGAGATAGGCCCCGAAACAATGATGATCACAGATGCGATTCTCAGAACAGATGTAATTCTGACAGGCTTCCTCGAGGGAGCCTTGGAAGAATTGTCGAAAATGTTAATAATGGCAACTTCTTCAGAATGAACTGAGGGAACAGCAGTCTTCTCAAATAGGATCTCTTTAATATCCATCAAGTTTTAGATACCTGACTTCAAGAATGAGCAACCAGTAGGTAAAACAGAACACATATGGAAACCTTCGTCACAGCCCGGAAATAAACCGGCTAGCAAAAGGTTCTTCTTTACAGTCATCAAAGGGGTAACAATTTCACCCACAGAAACTACAAACAAGTCTCCTTCTAGAGCATTCACTCCATGCTTGGGCATGGGAGCAGTCACAACATTAGGCCTCTCGGGCGCCTCAAACTCAATCTCCTTCGCATCAATTATGTCTTGTACCCTATTCTTCAAAACCCAACAATCATCTGTATTATGCCCCAGGCTATCAGAGTGAAAAGCACAGCGGGCATTAGGGTTATACCTCGGTGATGTGGTATTTGGACTCTTCGGGGCTTCCTTTAGAACCACCAGATTAGTCTTCAGCAACTGTGGCAGAATCTGAGACAAAGTCATGCTGAGACGAGTGAACTGCCTTCAAGGTCTCTCGTCCTTTTGTTGATTGTTGTGCTGAGGAGCACCAACAGGTTTTGAAATAACAACCGCATTGACAGCCTGGCGGTGTTCAGGTTTATTCTGTCTTCTCAAACTGTAGACAGTACTGGACTCTTTCTTAAACGACTTCTTCTCGATGCTTGATGAGGCACCCTTCTGTATCTTCCCAGCCTTAATACCAGCCCCAATCCTCTCACCAGTCAAAATAAGATCTGTAAACCCAGATGAAGAACTTCCAATCAAGTGGTTGAAAAATGGACCAGACAGGGTCCCCAAAAACATGTCAACAAGTTCCCTATCAGCTAAGGGTAGTTGCACCCTTCCGGCGAGGTCTCTCCACTTTTGAGCATAATCTTTGAATCCTTCACCCATCCCCATTGACATACCCTGGAGTTATGTACGCGTAGGAGCAAGGTCGGAGTTGTACTGATACTGCCTGTAGAATGCAGTAGCCAAGTCTTCCCAGCTGCGGATACTGGTTCCGTCCAACTGATAGAACCACTCAAGCTGAGTCCCTGAGAGACTGTCTTGAAAGAAATGGATCCATAGGTTCTTATCAGTAGTGTACGGCTGAATCTTCCTCACATATGACCGGAGGTGCAACTTCGGACAAGAAACTTCGTCATACTTAGCAAAGGCTGGTGCCTTGAATATTTGGGGAATCACTACCCCAGATGATAGACCTAGATCACCAAAGTCCAGCCCAGGCACCTTTTGAACCTCCATAGCACTTAACCGGTCTTCCAGTTGCTGGTATCTGTCCTCAGCAGGAGGATATTGTTCTTCATCGTAGTCTGTCTCGTTGACGGAGACCACATGGCTAGGAGCCCTCCTTTCTTGTGGACTATCTTTCCCTCCAGATGAGGTGGTTAGATCAACCTCATTCTGTAGCCTGTTCTCAAACCTGTATCCTATGTTAAACAGGATGGTTCTCTTCTTGTTCTTCTTCTTCTTCTTCTTCTCTTTCAGAATCAAGGTCTTCAGGTCCTGCTGACCCTTGGCTAGATTCATGAACAGCTCTTGAAATTGGGCATTCTGGGCCTGGAGGGCCTTGATAGCTTGCTCAGTTGAAGGTTCAGTAGACATGATGATTGCTGAAATAAACAGCGAATAAGATAAGAGACCTATAAAGGGTACCTGTTTATGAAGTGCATGGGATGAAATGCGTATCATTTATGATTTCAAAGACAATCAGGATTCAAATTTTTAAACAAGAAAGGAAACACACTTTATTAGATAAAATTGGTAATTTAAATTGTTCATCAAATTGCCCTTAAGGCGTTACAAGAATAGAAATACTGAAAAGTAAACAAAAACTGTAAAGGAAATCATCAAAGGTCCATCAATGCTCCCATGGTCTCTTCTTATCAGTGCGGACATAGTCGTTGAGAATCTGCTCGTTCTCTAACTGCCTAGTCAGCTTCTGGATCTTCTGCTCTTGTTCATTGAACTTCTCTCGGTAAGAATCTCGTTCTTCCCGCAGTTGCATCCAAGATCTCTTCAGTGCCCCAATGTTAGTGGGCATATAAGGATGGAGAATGGTTGGAAGAACCCTTTCTTCATTAGCAACTTCAAGAGTGACAGGCCGGACAGCTTCATATGGCATACCCAGCTTTTGGGCGCGGATACGGACCCATATGAGATATGGCTCCATTGGCAGAGAAGTCTTTGGGCCCAGCTCATGTGGATCAGATTGGTGAACTCTATCCCAAGCCTTATGAATCTGCGACGCTGCTCATCGCTATCCCCTTGAAAATCAAAGATGATATGAGGCATTAACATCTCATGTGGTCCTTCTCTTCTAGCTCTTCCAAACTGACGAAGAGCTAAGCATGGGTTATAAGAAATTCCTCCATGGGTTCCTATCAACGGAACATTAGGATACTCTCCACAGCGATCAATGATAGTCACCTCATCCATACCCTTGAGAGTCCAGATAATGTCATTATGAGAAAGAGACATCACCCTATAAGCCCAACCCGTTCCTTCTTTGTTCTTCAGTACTGACTTAGGGAGGTGCGAAATAAACCACCTCGATAATAAAGGAGCATAGCACATCAAGGTTCCCCGCTTTCGGGCAGTACGAGCATAGAGCTGATGAAGAATGTCACCCAAGAGAGTGGGTACAGGATTCTGAGAGATGAAGATCTTTATCACATTCACATCAACAAAAGTGTTAGGATTCGGAAATAATACCAAGCCATAAATCAGAAGAGCCAGAATATCCTCGAACGCCTTAAAGTCTAGGCTATCCTAGAAGTAGTTAGCCTTGCCAATCAAGAACTTAGTTAGAAATCCCTTTGTTCCACTCCTAGTCTCCTAATTAGCCATTACTTCCTTTTTGGTCAAATGAAGGGCTGCAGCAATCTCTTCAGGCCTAAGGGTCTTCTCCCAACCAGTAAACGGGGTCTGCTCCAGAACAGAGATACCGAGAAGCTCAGAGAACTCTTCTAGGGTGGGAACCAGCTGGAAGTCCTGGAAAGTAAAACAATGGTACAGCGGATCATAGAACTGGACTAGGACACTCATCATCTGCTCGTCCAATTTGGAGGTGACCAAACTGAGAAGAGAACCATGCCTCCTGATGAAGGAAGTAGTGTCAGGCATCTTGGCAACCAACTCTTTAAGCAGGGTAGGAACTTGGACAAAGTTGATCCGGATGGTATTCTTACGCATGGGCATCATGATGACCTACAAAATAGAACAAAGATGAATCCCTCCTGTCTTTGAAATAGGTTAGTCTGTATGCAAGATGTATGCAATGTTATGATGTCATGATGTCATGATAGTAAGCACACCACAAGTATCCATAAATAGCAAACATGGTAAAGGCACACAAGTCACACAGAGAGCCCTTAAATTTCAGGCTGGCAAGGAGCTTAGGTACTACCCTCTTCCAGTTCAGTTGGTTTAAACCTATCCTAAAAATAGTAACCGGGTTCTAGAGGATCTCAATATCACTGACTACCCTCAATCGGTCATAATTCCATTTTAGCAACCTTTTCTTGCAGCCGGAATCATCACGAGAGTTTAGTCTTAATGAGTGTAGCATACTGCTACTGTTCTATGGCCAAGTTGGTCAAATTAAGGTTTTAAGGTCAGTTGGTGCTTAATGACCCCTTAGAAGACCCATATTCTCCTCGTTCCAACACAAGGGATATCGGTACAGACTAAAATTCCACACCAACGTAGCTACTGCTTCAACCGTGTCGGTCTATGCCGGACAGTTCCCTCACAGTTTAGTGCTACTTACCTAAAGGGTACCCCCAGATCCGGGTTAGGATCTATAGAACTCTGATACAAACCCACAAATGTAAAGCATACAAAGCATACAATTGAAAACACAATGATCTAATCCTAAGGTACACCTCACTTATATTTCCCCAGCAGAGTCGCCAGTTCTGTGATACGGTGGGAATAGAACTGACTATTTTTTGGAATGCTGGTTTGTGTTTTTCGTTTGTTTTTGCAAAATGTCGCGGTAAGAAAGAGTCGCCACCGTCTTTTATTTTATCCAACAAGGAAAGGAAAAACGCACAGAAAAATTCCTTTTTCGAGATGTTTCTCGGGTTCGGGAGGTAGATTATAGAAATGGAAGGTGTTAGCACCCTTTCTATCCGTGGTTATCCACGGGCTCTTAGGTACTTACTCAAAGTGTTTTCATAATTGCTTTTCTTTGTGTTTGTGGATTTGAAAAGAGTTTTTGTTTAAAAGGAGTGTAAGTGCGAAAAGTTTTGTTTTGTTTTAAAAGGTGCAAGTACTTAAGAACCATCTACCTACTCGAAAAGGGAATTAAACGGTGCAAATGTCCTTTAGACAATGCTAGCCCACTATTGATGAGTAGGTAGCACCGTCGTTGGAGTTTTAAGGGTCAATTCGATTAAGGGACATGTGGTCACTAAAGCAATATTAGGACGCCTTAGCGGTAACCCTAATGTCTTAGATCATTTTTCCGAGGCAACCGTTTTGAGGCAACTATGACCTTTGGACAAGAGGACGACCTCTAAAACTTCCTATACTCAATGACCACGTTCGAAGGCAACCAAGTGAGGTGTACCCTAAGAGTGCGCATGTGCGAGTGTTATTTCGGTTAATTTTATCTTTACATGTCACGGGTTATCTATGTTGATTTTAAGTTCATACATTGAATCTTGTCATGCATTCCCTATTATCAAACATCTAGCAGTGTATAGTTGCGGTATTTAAATTGCGGAAATTAAATCTAAACTATTACAAGGCGTCGGGTATTTACATCGCCAAAAATAAACCCTTTAATTTAAATTGCGGAAAGTAAAAATAAAGCGATAAATAAATAAAGTCCTAATTAAAAGCTATTACATACCGGAAGCAATTACAATATTGGAAATATGGATCGCGTGCAAAAAATTAAGACGGCGCATTTTTTAGGGTTTTGACCCTTTTTTATTAAAGAAAAGATTTTTGCTTATTTTTGAATTAAATGGGATTAAATTACATTAAAAATTAAATTAAATTAAATAATGAAAATATTTTTGGATTTTTTATATTTAAGGAAATAAAATAAAACTGATTAAAACTGTTAAAACCTAATATTCTAAATTAATTTTAATTTATTACACAAATGTTAAAATTGTACCTAATTAAAAACTACATTAATTGATTAATATTTATTTACAAAAATACAATGATGATATTAATTTTAATAAAATAAAAATAATAATAATATTTTTTTTTGTGTTTTTTGATTTTATTAAAAAAATATTAATTTGTTAATTAAAAAAATAATGATAATTAAACAAAACAAAGTAATAAATTGAAATTAAAAAGAGAAAGAAATAACCAAATAGGGGGTGTTGGGCCCAGATGGAGGTTTGTTCAGCAATTCTTTGGCCCAATATAAACCAGCCTTATTGGACTTTCCAGGATCTCACGCATACGCATTGACCAAGCCTTATGGTAGACCCTAATTCCTAACCACCAGATCTGGCCTGGAGGCCATCTGGCATCTGGAGATCTGAAGTCCATGGTAGTCCACATGTTGGCATTTGCACTAGAACAGCTGTGAATAAAAGGCAACAAATATTGGGGGACCTGGGATTCGAACCCAGGTCCCATTGGATCAAGCACTAACGCCTCTGCCAGCTGAGCTGTCTATTCTTTTTGTTAATAAAATAAAAAATGAATATTATATGTATAACAAACAATTATGCCTGAATTAAAAAAAATAAAAGCGCGTAATTTTGAATTGGCCAATTGGGAGAGGACGCATGGTCGTCTTCTTCATAAATCTCTGATTTTCTTACCTGCGGATTTTTATCCGCAGGAAGATTCGTGGCTTTCTTCCAAAATTCATCCTAGGCCATGTAAATACCAACTAAGACTACCAACATGTTTGTCTCTCCTCCCTGAACACAACCATGGTCATCGTTTGCCTTGATTTTGCCTGTATCAGAAATGCCTAAAAATAAGGAATGGAAACCCTAGGTTCGGGTATTACGTTATAGCTAATGAAAACAAAATTAAATGATACATAAATGTTGGAAATTGGACGTTAAACATGATTGTACAAAAAAATTAGCCAAAAGATGCAAGAACATGGATTCATGATTTCATGTTTAGAGCTATGTTCGTGGACACTTACAGCGCGATTTAGGAAGTCTCAAGGCTTGATTTTGATGGCAATCGCTTCAGGGGACCTTAGGCAAGGAGATAGTGTTGAGTTTTTGGATTGAATCAAGCTCTAACCAAGATTTTGATCTCACACTTTTTCAAGCTTTTTTCAGTTTTGGTTTGGCCGTTTCTATCACTTTTTTGGTTGTGTCTTTGATGTGTCTAGCTTGTCAATGTATAAGGGATTGCATTAGGTTAAATCTTTGGGCTTGAATCCATGTGCATTGAAGATTTGAGATTTGATTTGATATCCATTAACAAAGCTTCCAAAATTATGCCAAATCCAAGATTTTGTTCACAATATGGCATGGCACGAATTTGATTGGGTGTATCATGATATTTAAGACCTGTAATGATCAAAAAGATCTTATTCCATCAATTTTTGGATTTTATTTGAATTAATATTGATTTAAAATGAATTAATTCAATAAAAATTAAATAAAATAGAAAAATAAATGAATGGACATGAAACTGAAGATAGGACACGTGTGTGGTGTGACAAAATCAAATCAAGTGGAAAAAAGTGGGCCCTTTTGTCAAAAATTGGAGTTTTGAGGATAGTTGACTTTTGGCAATTTTGGAAAAATGCCCAACTTCAACAATACATAACTTCTTAAATTTTGAACTTTTGGAAGTGTTCTTAGACTTTTTAGAAACCTTGATATGTCCTCTAACCAACCCTTTTGGTCTCATATAATTTTGATGTTCCATGCTCAAGTTATAAGCTTTGGAAAAAAAGGTGTTTTTGTTGACTTTCAAAAATGATCTATAATGTCCAAATTTGTAACTTTTTGTGAGAGCATTTCTTGATCTTGGGGTGTGAAGATGGATTGTAGGAAACTTAATCCTCTTAAAAATGTGATTTGGATGGGTCATTTCGCATAAATTATGAGAAAGTTATGCTTGGTCAAAGTCGAGTTGACTTTTCCTGCAAAACCCTAATTTAGCAACTTTTGAATCTTGATGAATCTTGAGCAATCCTTGATGAATCATGATCAAACCTTGATAAAATGATGAATTATCATTCAAAATGAGAATGTTGACAAAAAATCTTGAGTTTTGACTATTTGTAGGTCACAGTTGACTTTTGCCCTAGCACAGTCGATTCTTGGGCTTCTTGAGCAATTGACTGACCAAACTTTCTCTGCAAGGCTTGAAATTTTACATGGATGAACTTGAGAGCATATTAGGAAATTGGGAAGCACTTGAGGTCATTTGGATGTAAGGACCTTGATGTAACACAAAACCCTAATTTTGAATTGACTGCCTTAGGAGATGATTTGATTGTCCAACTCTTGAGCTAACTTGAGTCACTTGGAGATTATTCTTGACATGTCTTGAGAAATATGGGAGGGCAAATTTTGGGGTACAACAGCAGGCTGTAGCTACGACCAAGGGTCCGTAGGTAAAAGTTTGGAACTTTTACCAACGGATCCAAGGAGGAAGAATACTAGCTAGCAAATAACCATTGGCTTGTTCAAATTTTCGCGCGAGTTTTTCATATTATGCTTGTTTGTAATATAATAATTATTTTGTATTATTTGACAACAAAAGCAAGTAGAACAGTTGGTTATAGGGCGAAGGCAAAATGTTTCAGGACCTAGGTTCGAATCCCAGGTTCCCCATTTCCTTCATTTTTTTCCTTTCAGGTAATCCAGTGCGCTTACAAGTCCAAGGCCTATCATACTCCCTCAAGATTCAGTCTGCCAAGTGGCCAGATGGCCAAATCCAAAGGCTAGCATATGAGAGACCATCATGAGGTCTAGTCAACACAACACACTGAATCCAGGAAGTCAACGTGGACTTCCATCTTTGGGCCCAGAATTCTGATTATTGCACCCCCCATATTTGCTCAGGCCCAATTTCTTTCTTTATTCTTTTTTTATTTATTTGTTTTATTTAATTTATTTATTTTATTTAATATCACAAATAATTATTTTATTTTATCAAAAAAATCACAAAAATATTATTTTTCACCAAATTAGGTTTAGACTTTTAATAAAAAATTAATTAATGTAATTAGATTTTAATTTTAGGTAAACTTTAATTATTTTTTGTAAATAATTAAAACTAATTAGAATAATTAGGTTTTTATTTCTAAATTAATTTTTTTTATTTTTCCTAAAATAATCAAAAACATAAAAAATAGGCCATGTAATTATTTTCATTAATTAATTTAGTCACTAATTATTTTTGTATTTAATTTTAAAACCTAATCTTTTTCCTTAAAAAATATTAAAAACAACAAAAAAACAATTTTTCTTTTAATTAGGTTAGAAGGGTCAAAACCCTAATTCTCTCCCGATCTAAATTTCATCGCGCGCACTTTATTGTTTTATTTACCATATTATTGTAACTTCTCACAAGTTGTAATAGTTAATTAGGTCTTTATTTTTATCGCTTTATTTTCAAAGGGTTTGTTTTTTGCTATGTAAATACCCAAAGCCTTGTAATAGCGTAGTTTAATTTCCGCACTTTAAATTCCGCAAATTATTAAACTGATAGATGTATGATATTAGGATACATGACAAGAATGTATTATTAATCTTTAAAACAGTTAGATAACCGTAAAATGTGCAAAGATAAATAATCTGAAAATGAATCACTCGCACATGCGTACTCCTAGGGTACACTCCCACTTGGTTGCCTTCGGTAAACGGTCATTGAGTATAGGGTGATTTAGTGGTCGTCCTTTTGTCCAAAGATCAAAGTTGCCTCGGAAAAGTTGCCTCAGAATTGTTGCCTCGAATAATTGATCTAAGACATTAGGGTTATTACTAAGACGTCCTAACATTGCTTTAGTGACAGTACATCCCTTTCAAATTGACCCTCAAAACTCCAACGATGATGCTACCTACTCACTAATAGTGGGATAGCATTGTCTAAAGGAAACGAACATAGAACGATCTTTTTTCGAGTAGGTAGATTAGCTCTTAAGTACTTGCTCAAACAAAAAAAACCTTTTTCACACTTACACTCCTTTACAAACAAAGTTTCAAAACACTTCATTACACTCTTGAAGACAGAAGCAAGAGTTAAATCGAAGTCAAAACAAAAGCTTTTCAAATCACGCAAACACAAAGAAAACAATTTTGAAAATGATGAGCAAGTACCTAAGAACCCGTAGATAACTACGGATAGAAAGGGTGCTAATACCTTCCCTTTCTATAATCTACCCTCCGTACTCAGAAATATCTCGAAAAAGGAATTTTTCTGTGCTTTTTTCCTTTCCTTGTTGGATAAAATAAAAGTCGGTGGCGACTCTTGCTTACTGCGACATTTTGCAAACACAAACGCAAAACACAAACCAGCAAATTTCCTAAAAAAAGAGGGAAACACGTCCCGGTTCTGGCCACCGTATCACAGAACTGGCGACCCTGCTGGGGAGTTAATAAGTGGGGTGTACCTTAGGATTAGTTCATCATATTGTTTTCAATTGTTTGATTTGTTTGCTTTATTTTTATGGGCTTTGAATTGGAGTTACTATAGATCCTAACTCGGATCTGGGGATACCTTTTAGGTAAGTAGCAATAGACTGTGAGGGAACTGTACAGCGTAGACCTATACGGTTGAAGCAGTAGCTACGTTGATGTGGCACATTAGTTGGTACCGATATCCCTTGTGGAGGAACAAGGAGAGTATGGGGTTGCTATATGGGTCATTAAGCATCAACTGACCTTAGAACCTATAATTGACCAACTTGGCCATAGAAAGTAGCAAGATGCTACACTCATTGAGACTATACTCTCGAGATGGTTCCGGATGCAAGAAAAGATTGCGTGACTGGAATTATGACCGATCGAGGATGGTCAGTGATATTGAGAACCTCTAGAACCCGGTTACTATTATTAGGACAGGTTGAACAACCTTAACTTCAAGAGGGTAATACCTAAACCCCATGCAAGCCTAAACCTAAGGTTGTTTGTGTGACTTGTGTGCTCTCAAACTTGAACTACTTGCACAGTTTTATTATCTGACAACATGAGTTCCTTGCAGGTTTTGTTTACAGTCCTTATCCAATAACTTGGATTTCTTGCCGGATTTACTTGTTTACATCACATCGCACTTTTGCTTGAATGCATATGTGATACGGTGGGAGAACTGACTTGAGGTTTTGCGTTTGTTTTCGCAAATGTTTCAGTTTAGCAAGAGTCGCCACCGACTTTTTATTTTATCCTAAGGAAATGTTAAAAAGCACAGGAAAAACCTTTGAGATGTTTTCATGGGTTCGGGGAGTAGATTATAGAAAGGGAAGGTATTAGCACCCTTTCTATCCATGGTTATCCATGGGCTCTTAGTTACTTGCTTAGATCACTTACCTTGCATTTTCAATTGTTTGAAATGGTGCTTTGTGTGTGGGTTTGAAAATGTTTTGAAAAAGATGCCTTGTCTAGGCAACCCTTGTAACAATTCTTTACTCGAATGTTTTACAAAAGGTGTTTGTCTTTTTGAAAAGATGTTTCAAGGTTTTGAAAGTTGTTTTTTGAAATTTGTGTTGTGGAGTGTGTTTTGAAAAATGGCAAGGATTTGTTTTACAAGTTGGTCAAGTAACCAAGAGCTATCTACCCTAAATTTCTCAAAGATCTTTCCTATGTTTTAACCCTTTTAACAGTATTGTTCCACCATTGCATTTGGTGGACAATCTTGTGTTAGGATGTTAACGGGACGGGCGCGGGTCATCGTTTAGACCATGAATGCAATGGTGCCAAGTGTCTTTGGAAATTTTTCCTTCAAGGGACTTGATCATTTTTAGGCAACTTGAGAAAGCGTCATCGAGGGACTATGATCATTTTGATTTGTTTTGTTTTGCCAAAGACACTCAACATGCAACATGGCCCATTTTTGAAGGCAACAAGTGGAGTAACCCTAAGGGTGCAAGTATGATTGGTGTTGTCCATTTTCATACTTTTTTTTGTCTATGCATTAGTCAAGCTATTTGTTATTTGATTTTTGCATACAAACCCTAGGTCTATCATGGCATAATTAGAAAGCTTTAAAATGCGGAAATTTAAAGTCCTAAATTATTAAAACATAATTATGGGGATGGGGGTACAAATGTTTGAATGGGGGATATTTAGCAAGAAGTTAAATCTAGAACTATTACATCCATATTGAATATACAAGTTATTTAATTGTACAATAATTAAATAAATACAATAAATATGCAAAATGTATTATGCACAAAAATGTTTTTTATGTATGTAAAAGTATTTTTCAATGTAAAATATAAACAAAATAAAAAGTCAATTTTTTTGGATATTTTTATGGTTTTAGGGCAAACCCTAATTTTGAATAAATAGTAATTATTTACTAATTATATACAATATTTATATATTTATTTATACAAAAAATAAATAAAAGAGAAATATATTGAAAAAATGGTATTTTTGATGTCAAATATTAATAAAAATAAAAAGGTATTATTTTTACATTTTATCCTAAATATTTACTAAAATATGTATAAGTATTTATATTATATATTAAATATACTAAATATATATATATATATAAATGAAATATTAATTATTTACAAAAAGTATATTTTTTAGAAAATGTTTTCAAAATGTAAACAAAAAATAATAACTAATAAAATATATTTTTGTGTTATTTTTTAGTATTTTAAATACAAGTATATATATATTATTTTACATGTATAAGTTTAAATAAAACAAATAAATTCCAAATAAATGCAAAAATGGGTGGAAAAATATTTTTAATATTTTTTATATTTGAGCAAAAAATAATAAGTCAGAATCAAAAAGAAAAAATCAAAAATGATCAAAATAACACACAATGGGCCAAGGGGGTGTAAGATGAAAAAAGGGGTGCAAAAAGCAGGTTGACTCAGGCCCAGCCCAAGTCAACTCTGTCTTCAACCTCCAGCATATGTTTGAACAAGAAAACACGCGCTTCCTTCTCCATCTGCTATCTCTTGATTCTTTGACTTTTAACAAAAACTTACAACATCAATAATGTAGAGCATCAAGTCACGATTTCAAACATATAAAAAAGTTGTTCTAACTCTCAGAAACGAAGGAGAATTTCTCCATCCCAAATTTCTGACCTAAGTTTTCTTCCATGTTCAGGTCCAAAATTCTCACAGCACACACAATATAAATGAAAAGTAACTATATGGATGGCTTCAGGGCTATGAGTAGAACATGCTTTCTTCACAAACTTAAGCCTAACCATGCCTGGATAGAGAGATAGAAATTCAAATTTTTACCTGTTCAGCTTGAGTCGTGTACAGCAATGGAGGTATCTTCAATGGAGTTTGAACTTTGGTACAACTTGCCTGAAGTCCAAGGATGCTTCCCCTATGCTTGGTGTGCCTTGAATCCTTCTGAATCAAGCTATGGAAGTCAACCTGCAACAATGAAAAGTGAAAATGGCAAACTTGGATATGGATGTTACAGCTTGTATCTAAGGCTTGGGACAGCTTCAATGGATGGTATGGAGTGTATTGGAACTTGTTTGGGCAAAAACGCACGAGTGAATGATGCTGGCCAAGTCAAACTGCAGTAAGTACCCTGCTTTGCAACAAAACTGTGTTTTTGTGAATGAGGAGGGATCAAGAGCAGTTTGGTCGTGCTTTAGGCTTAGTTTTGTGTATGGAAAGTGTCTACAAAGTTTTTTCTTGGATGCCTTAACAGGAGATGCAAGTTCTGGTCCTTTTGCCAAGTTTCTTCCAAGATAAGTAAGAAAATGCAAGTTTCTATACAGGCTTGTCCGATGCCCTAAACTATGCTGCACCTTTTGTTCTTGATCAGAGTGATTTATGTACAAATGCTAGCTTCAAAGATCTGGCCCATGCCTCTTGGATTTGTTATTTGACATAAAGTGCATCTTTACAAGAATGGCAAAATTGCTTTTTCTACTTAAGGAGTGATTTTGTGTGTATTGTCCAAATGAACAAAATAACACTCTAACACAAAGGATATGCATTTAATTATTGAGTGTGAGAAGGATTAGAGGCCTGTAATCTAGCTTGAACCATGCTGACTTGAAAATGGCAATGTTATGAATATGTATTTGGCTATGAACAAAGTGACTTTTGCCCATCTTTGCAAATTCGATTCTCCCTAACCACAAGGGTGTTTGAGAAGTTCTTGGACAATTTGGAAAGCTTGGAAAGTGTAATACAATCCATCTTTGTAATGAAAATTGAAATTCTAAGTGGAACCATGTGAAAAGTGGCCATGAAGTTGGGCAAAAATCCTGCCTAGAATAGGTCAAAATTTTTCTAAGTTAAGAATGTTTTGCACCCTTGTTCAAAAAATCATAACTTGAGCTACAAGCCTCTTTTGAGGAAACTTTGTGAATCAAAGTTGTAGATTTTGCAATGTACTACAACTTTCATGTTTTGAGTTTTGCTTGAATCCAATTGTATCTTGATGAAAAGATGGGACAAAGTTAGGAAAAAAATAAGGAAGTTTCATAACTTAGAAAAATTCTAAGTTATGATATTTTCTCATTTTAAACCCTAATTTGCAAATTTGGATTTCTTGATGAAAAAGTTTCATAATTTGACATGTTTTGATGAAAAATGAATCTTGGCACTTGATTTTGACCAAAAAGTCAAAGTTTGACTTTTCAGTATATAGTCAAATTTTAATCAGTTGACTGGAAAATTCATCTGTCAATCCTGTGCATTTGGGACCTTTTGAACTTGTTGAATGTGTCAAGACCATGACATTGAGTCCTTGAGTCCAATGTGAGCTTGGTTTGCCATTGGTTAGGTCAAACAGTCAAAAATTGCCTTTGTACAGTCAAAACCCTAAAAATGACCATTTTGCCCTTTTGGTGATCTGATCAAATTTCTTGTGGAATTGTGATCCAAACTTGACCAAATGGTTAATATGAGTTCATAATGTTGATGTGGGTCAAAAATCATGAGGTTTGACTGCCAATTGGCCACAGTTGACTTTTTCCCCAATACAGCTGATTTCTAGGTCAACTGTCCAATTGATTGGGCAAAGATTGGAATCAAGGCTTGAAACTTGGTATGGATAAACTTGTGAGTCCAATATGAAGCATGAAAGTCACTTTGGGCATTTTAGGTCAAAACATCTTTGTGCAAACTCAAACCCTAATTTGGGTCAACAGTGCAAGGATGAGTCTTGAGCAGAGCAAACCCTAACTTGATCTTGAGCTCCAAGAGTCTTGTGGTGAGAAAATGTTGATGAAATGAGAGGGAAAATTTTGGGGTACAACAGTTGCCCCTGTTCAATCTTCTTGCACCTGAAGAGTTAGATTGGCAGGTTTGCCTTTCGCGTCTCGAAGGTAAAAGGAGATTGGACACTAGAGTGCCCTTAAATTTGCACTCGTCAGAACAATGGATGCGGGAATGGGCTTAGAGATTCCATTTGGAGATGGGCTTAAAGATGCCATCTAGAGGGGTGACAGAATCCTGTCGGGGATGGGCTTAAAGATGCCATCTAGAATGAGTATCAGAAAGGTGTCCATGTTTTGGAACATCTCTGAACTGGGGGTCTTGAATAAGCAATGGATTGATATCCGTTGTTGGGAAGAATCCGTAAACTGTTTTCAAAAGTATGGAAGTTGAATAAGAAATAGAGCAGCATCCGTTGTTGGGAAGCGTCCGTGAACTGTTTTCAAAAGTCTGGTCTGAACAAGTGATAGATTAACATCCGTTGTTGGGAAGAATCCATAAACTGTTTTCAAAAGTCTGGTCTAAACAAGTGATAGATTAACATCCGTTGTTGGGAAGAATCCGTAAACTGTTTTCAGAGGTTGAAGAATCTGAACAAGCGATAGGTTAACATCCGTGACTGGAGAACCTGTGAACTGTTTTCAGAAGTCTTGAAGTTGAATAAGCAAGAAAGCAGCATCCGTTGTTGGGAAGCGTCTGTAAACTATTTTCAAAAGTTGAGTCTGAACAAGCGATAGATTAACATCCATTGTTGGGAAGAATCCGTAAACTGTTTTCAGAGGTTGAAGAATCTGAACAAGCGATAGGTTAACATCCGTTACTGGAGAACCCGTGAACTGTTTTCAGAAGTCTTGAAGTTGAATAAGCAATAGAGCAGCATCCGTTGTTGGGAAGCGTCCGTAAACTGTTTTCAAAAGTTGAGTCTGAACAAGCGATAGATTAACATCCGTTGTTGGGAAGAATCCGTAAACTATTTTCAGAGGTTGAAGAATCTGAACAAGCGATAGGTTAACATCCGTTACTGGAGAACCCGTGAACTGTTTTCAGAAGTCTGGAAGAAGAGAAGGAACCGGTCTAGGGTTTCCTGATGATAAGTCAGTGTAAAACTGCATCTGGATGAATCTGGAATAAGTATCAGAATGTCGCCATGTCTGGGTCACATCTGAACTATTTCTAGAAAGATTCTCAGAAGATGATGATCTTTATCTGTCGACTGATCTTTCCTGAAAAGGTAAAGAGTTAGTTGTATGCAATGTCATGATGCATGATGCAATGTATGTTATATCAATGTTTATGATATGAATATGATGAATGCACATGTAAGCTGATGAGCTGTCTTGCTGAGGATAGATGAATCCTGGATGACTGGAGATAAAAGAATCTTGACTGCTTCCAGGGAAAGTGAGTCTTTGACTGTTGCAGGGGATTGCAAGAATCTTTGATTGCTTAAAATGAGACATCTTTGTTGACTACTGCTGGAGAATCAGGAGCTTTGGGTTGTATGCCAATCTACTGGGGATTCCTGTCCTGAGGAGATCTTTACTGGGGAATAACTGAATATCCTGTGAGGAACTGAGAATGAGAGTCTTCATTCTACTTGGGGAATGCAAGATCTTCAATTGTTGAGGGATTTTAGGACCACTGTGGGGAATTGGAATTCCTTGGTGACTTGCGGGGTAAGAGAATTCTGATGATCTCAACTGGGGAGTTCAGAACCTGGTAGACTTATGCTGGAGAAGCAAGATTGAGAATCCTTAGTCTGTGGGGGAAGTATCTCTGTGGGGAGAAGGTTTATTAGTCTGGTTCCGCTGGGGATTGATAGTTGGAAGTTTTAGCTCCGCTGGGGATAGGATTTTCAGATTTTAAGGCTCCACCGGGGATTCTGAATTTTAATTCTGAGGGGAATTGAGTTCTGGAAGGCCCTCTGGCTGGGGAAATCAGTTTTGAGAAAGCCTTTTCTGCTGAGGATCCTGAAGTTTAACTCTGTTTGGGGAATTAAGTTCTGGATTGAGGAATTTGGAGTTTAAATCTGCTGGAGATTCCTTCTGAAAGGGCATCGAGATATCTACCCGTACCTTCAACCTATCAGTAATCATCTTTCCTGATTTGTAAGAAAATGATTATGTTCAAATGCATATGCCTATTTAACAAAACATTTGGACGTTTCTCAAATAAAACATAAGTGCGAAAGAAAAAGGAAAAGGAAGACAAAGCAAATTTCTGTATTTGGAAAAGTATTTGTATTAACTTTCTATGAATATATTTGTACAAAGGAGACAGTCATCCTAGTAAGAGGATGTCGTCGTAAAAATTGAACAATTTATACAAAAGAAAGATGGCTATGTGAAACAATTCCATGGGATCCACATTCTGCTATAGCCTTCACAACTCTGAATATCTGTCCATTCAATGCTTCGTCCGTCGATGACTGGATTGATCAGAAGCTTGGAGCTGGTTGATGAAGAGATTGTCTTTAAAGGGATTCGACGAGACATGGTCATACGCTTTAATTCCCTAACTTTTGCCTGAATCGCCCTTTCGGGTTTTCGATCCACCGGGAAACCCTTTTTTGCCCAAGCCGCCCTTTCGGGTTTTCAACTTGTCGGGTGTACAGATTTTTTTTATTTTATCCCTAATTTTTGCCTGAACCGCCCTTTCGGGTTTTCGGTTCACCGGGATGCCCATTTTTGCCCAAGCCGCCCTTTCGGGTTTTCGACTTGTCGGGTTATTTTATGCATAGTATCTTTTGACTATGTCTGCGTTCGCAGGGTGTGGCAAATCGTCGCCGTCCATGGTGGTCAAAATCATTGCACCACCAGAAAATATGCTCTTGATCACAAATGGTCCTTCGTAAGTAGGAGTCCATTTGCCCCTGGGATCACTTTGCGGTAAGATAATCCGCTTGATTACAAGATCTCCAACTTGATATACTTGACGTCTGACTTTCTTATTGAAAGCCTTGATTATCCGTTTTTGATACGTTTGACCATGGCAAACGACAGCTAGTCGTTTCTCATCGATCAAATTAAGTTGATCAAGTCGGGTCTGAATCCAATTATCTTCATTCAAACCTGCGTCTTTCATAATCCTTAAGGAAGGAATCTGAACTTCCATGGGTAAGACAGCTTCCATGCCATATACCAAAGAAAATGGGGTTTCCCCTGTGGAAGTACGTGCCATGGTATGGTATCCATGCAGAGCAAATTGTAACATCTCATGCCAGTCCTTGTAAGTGACTGTCATTTTCTGAATGATCTTCTTGATGTTTTTGTTTGCAGCTTCAACAACACCGTTCATCTTCGGCCGATAGGGAGATGAATTGTGATGATAAATCTTGAACTGTTCGCACAATGTGGTGATCATAGTATTGTTCAGATTTGTACCGTTGTCTGTGATGATCATGTTGGAAACACCATACCGGCATATGAGGTTCTGCTTGATGAAGCGGGCAACCACATTTTTAGTAACAGAGGCGAAGGAAGCTGCTTCGACCCATTTGGTGAAATAGTCAATAGCAACCAGGATGAAGCGATGTCCATCGGATGCTGTGGGCTTGATCTCTCCAATCATGTCAATGCCCTACATTGCAAATGGCCAAGGAGCTGTCAGAACGTTGAGAGGAACCAGAGGAATATGAATTTTGTCAGCGTAGACTTTACATTTGTGGAAAGTACGGGAATGTTGATAGCAGTCAGCTTCCATGGTAGACCAGTAATAGCCTGCCCTTAGGATCTTTTTAGCCATTGTATGCCCGCTCAAGTGGGTGCCAAACGTACCGCTGTGTATCTCAGTCATGATTAACTCTGCTTCAGCTTTGTCTACGCATTAGAGTAAAACACAATCATGGTTGCGCTTATAGAGGATGTCGTTGCTCAGGAAGAACTTGGCAGCAAATTTCCTTATGAACTTTTTGTCATTTACGGAAGCTCCTTCGGGATATTCTCTAGTCTGAAGATACCTTTTGATTTCGTGAAACCAGGGTTGTTCCACTACTTCTTCGGTATTAATCTCGTGACAATGCGCAGGTTCATCCATTTGCTCGATGGTGATTTGGGGAGCCTCATTATCCCAGTTGAGTTTAAACATGGAAGACATTGTAGCCAGAGCATCTGCTAGCTGATTCTCTTCTCGCGGGAAATGCTCGAAGGTGATTTGCTCGAAATGAGGCAACAATGTCAGGACATGTTCTTTGTATGGGATAAGATTAGGATTCTTGGTATCCCACTCTCCTTTGATTTGACTTATAACCAAAGCAGAATCCCCAAATACGATCAAAGATTTGATCCCCAGGTCAATAGCAGCCTTGAGACCAAAAATGCAAGCTTCATATTCAGCCATGTTGTTGGTACAGCTGAAGCAAAGTCGGGCCGTGAAAGGTGTGTGGCAACCTTCCGGGGAAATGAGTACCGCACCGATACCGTTTGTTGTACCCCAAAATTTTGCCTCCCATATTCTTCAAAGTTTTGACAAGCATCATCTCAATTTGCTCAAGTCTACTCAAGGGTTGCACAGTTCAAACACCCTCCTAAGCCAGTCAAATTAGGGTTTTGTTTCTTGCAAGGAAGTTGAGGTTTTCCAGGGCTCAATCAAGTCCCACATGCCTATAAACATTGTCAAGCATCTACATGCCAAGTTTCAAGGCTCACAAGGTCAAGTTGCACAGTCAAAAGCCCTAATTGCCTCACAATCAACTGCAGGGGCAAAATGGTCATTTGGCAGTCAAAAGTCAAAATTTTTGGTCAACATCTTATTTTGAAGCCACAATCATCATTTGATCAATTCTTGATCATGATTCTACAAGCATGGCTCAAAAATCATCAAGATGCAAAAGTTTCCATTTTTGGACAGCTGAAAAGTCAACTGTAACTTGACCAAGGCATAACTTTTTCATTGTTCATCAGAAAAATCCCATCCAATGCTCATTTTGAAGGGGATGACATTTCCTACAACTCATCTTCACATTCCAAGTCCAAGAAATGCTCTCACAAAAAGTTATCAATTTCAACATTATAGGTCATTTTCAAAAGTCAACAAAAAGGCATTTTAAGTCAAAGACCATAACTTGAGATTGGTAACTCAAAATTACATGGGACC
This sequence comes from Vicia faba, assembly GCA_948472305.1. Lineage (NCBI taxonomy): Eukaryota > Viridiplantae > Streptophyta > Magnoliopsida > Fabales > Fabaceae > Vicia > Vicia faba. Next base: position 1,524,689,472 of record OX451737.1, read on the forward strand.
AAAGGAATTGGTTAGAGGACTTCAAGACCTTTCCAAAATGTCCAAGAACATGTTCATATGATCAAAATTGAGCAAGATATGCATTGGAGAAGTTGGGAAATTTTTGTGAAATTGCAAAAGTCAACTATCCTTGAAACTTCAATTTTTGACAAAAGGGCCCACTTTTTTCCACTTGGTTCAGCCTTGTCATGCCACCCACGTGTCCCATGATTAATTTCAAGATTAAAAATTAATTTTTCTATTTTTATTTAATTTTATTGATTTAATTCATTTTAAATCCAAAAAATTCAAATAAAAATAAAAAAAATTAATTAATTGATATCTTGTGGTTTGAATAACTTTGATGCATCATAATACACCTACCAAATTCGTGCCAAGCTGAATTAAGCATGAAAATTCAAATTTGAACAAAATTGGAAAATGCTTTAATGGTGGTTATGAAGAAATCTCAAAACATCATTGCACAAGGTTAAGGCTCTTAATATTGACTTATTCTCATTCATACACATATATGCAAGCCTCTCAGACCTTAAGCACGACCTAGAGCTCATTGAAACGGCATAACCAAAAATCCAAAAAATCAAGCAAAAGTTGAAATCTGTTTTCTTACTTCCAGGCCATTTCCAAACTTTTAATTGATTCTAATACATTGCCTAAGTCCCCAGGAACCTTTGGAGATCAAAACCACACGTCAACACCCAAGAAAACGCCCCACACGAACTCACGGTTTACATATTTGTCTCACAATCATAATTCATTATACATGCATCATTGATGAAATTTTTTGTGTGATTTATATTGCTAACACTCTTCTGAAGCTAATGGTACAAGTCAATTGGATTATGGGGCCCTGGAATCGAAACCACCATTAACGAATCCTAGGGTTTCAGAGCTTTTGATTTAGGGCTTTTCACATACTGTAAAATCAGAACGTCTAAGACCCATGGTTGAAACTGGCTTGATGAGACGAACACGTTGACACCCTCGCGCCCTTTTTATATGTGCTACAGATCTAATCGCTATTTTTGGCGTTTGTATTTTGTGGGGGTTTAAAACCCCCGCTATCTAACTTTCATTTTACAGGAAAATATGAAGAAGATGACTGCATGTTGTCATGTGGTTGGTGGGTTTGAATATAGCGCGCGTTTTGTTTTTTTGTTCAGCATTTGATTTGCTTTTTCTTATATTATATTATTTGCATATTTTATTAACAATTACAGGCACATGGCCTAGTGGTGAACGCACAGTCCATCAACCATTGGGACCTGGGTTCGATTCCCAGGTCCCCCAAATTCCTTGTTCATATTTTTCCCAATATAATCATATGCAGGCATACTCAAGGTGCCCCATCATGCGCTCCAGGCATCAGCTTGCCAAGTGTCCACCACCCTCCATCCAATGGCCAAAGAGTGAAGACCATGGTGTACAGGAGTCAATGCATCTCCAGGCAATCTCAAAGGTCAAACAGGGCTTATTCTTAATGGGCTCAGATTGTCAACAAAAACCTCCAAAAAAGTCCCAAACCCCCCATGGTTCTTTCATATTTTCTTTTCTTTTTTTTATTTTATTTTATTTTAACTAATTATTATTATTAACTGCTATTATTTAATTAACTCATAATTAATTATTCACAATAAAATTCAAAAAAAAACCAAAAAATGTAAATACTTTATTAATTTCATTTAGGTAATTATTTTGTAAATAAATACTAATAAATTGAATTAGTTTTAATTAGGCAACTTTAACCTTTTTTCTTAATAACTAAAATAAATTTAGAATTAGGTTTTTATTAACTTTTAATTTTAATTCCTTTTATTTTATTTCATTAAAAACATAAAAATACAAAAAAAAATTTCTTTTAATAAATTAAATAATTAGTTTTAATTCCATTTCATTAAAAAAGGACAAAAATTCAATTCCTTCTTAAAAAAGGGTCAACACCCTCGAGACGTTCCCGATTAAATTTCTATTCGCGCGCATTTATTTATTTTAATTATTTATGTATCTGTACAGAGTATGTAATAGTTAAATAGGTTTACCGCTTTATTTAAATTCTCGCACCTTATTTCACAAAACGGGTTTTTGTTTTTTGGCGATGTATGGACCCGCGCCTTGTAATAGTTAGATTTACATTTTCGCAATTTATTTTCCGCACTCCTAACTGTTAATTATGCCTGAAAGAATGTATGAAAAATAAAATCAATCTGTAGCTCACAAATAACATGTACAAAGACAATTAACTGAAAAACAACACACATGCACATGCCACCCCTAGGGTACGCCTCACTGGTTGTCTCGAACGTGGTCATCAAGTATAGGGTGTCTTAGAGGTCGCCCTTCTGTCCAAAAGATCCAGTTGCCTCGAAACGGTTGCCTCGGATACAAAGGATCAAGGACATTAGGGTTACTTCTAAGGTGGCCTACCATTGCTTCGGTGACCACACTGTCCCGATAATCGAATTGACCCGAACACCTCCAACGACGGTGCTACCTACTTCTCAATAGTGGGATAGTACTGTCTAAAGGACTCTTACACAGCTTAATTCCTTAGAGTAGGTAGATTCCTCCTGGGTACTTGCTCTTTCAAAACAAACAAAAACATCTTTTCACACCTCACACTTTCTAAAAGTTTTCAAACAAATTTTTCATACACTCTTGAGGACAGATACAAGAGTTACTTAGAAATTTTTCAAACGAAACTCTTTTTCAAAACCCACACACACACTTGAAAAGCAAACAAATCTTTTGAAAACATAAGAGCAAGTACCTAAGAGCCCGTGGATAACCACGGATAGAAAGGGTGCTAACACCTTCCCTTTCTATAAATCTACCTCCCGAACCGAGAAACATTCTCGAATAAGGAATTTTGATGTGCTTTTGTCCTTTCCATGTTGGAGAACATAAAAGACGGTGGCGACTCTTGCTTACCGCGACATTTCGCGAAACCAGCTAAAAACAGTCAGTTCTATTTCCACCGATCACAGAACTGGCGACTCTGCTGGGGACTATAAAAGTGAGGTGTACCTTAGGATTAGATCATACTTATGTTTTCAATTGCTTTGCTTTGATTGCTTTATATTTGTGGGATTTGCATCGGAGTTTCATAGATCCTAACCCAGATCTGGGGATACCCTTTTAGGTAGCATAAGCTGTGAGGGACCTGTCCGGCGTAGACCAACACGGGTGAAGCAGTGGCTACGTTGGTGTGGCACCTTGGTCTGTACCGATATCCCTTGTGTTGCAACGAGGAGAATATGGGTCTTCTGAGGAGTCATTAAGCACCAACCGACCTTAGAACCCTAATGTGACCCAACTTGGCCATAGAACAGTAGCAGTATGCTACACCCATTGAGGCTAAACTCTCGCGATGGTTCTGGCCGCAAGAAAAGATTGCGACGCTGAAGTTATGACCGATTGAGGGTAGTCAGTGATATTGGGATCCTCTAGAACCCGGTTACTTTTGATAGGACAGGTCTTAACCAACGAAACTGAAAGAGGGTAGTACCTGAACTTCATGCTGGCCTAAACTCTAAGGGTTGTCTGGTGTGACTTGTGTGCGTTATCATGTTTGCCTTTGTGAATACTTGTGGTGTGCTTTACCATAACATCATACCATCATACAATTACATGCATCCTGCATAAGGACTGAGCTATTTCAAAGACAAGAGGGTTTCACCTTTGCTCTGTTTTGTAGGACATCATGATGCCTATGCGAAGGAACACTATTCGGCTCAACTTTGTTCACCCACCTGATTTGCTTAAAGAATTGGTTGACAGAATTGCAAACACTGCTTCCTTCATCCAGAGGCATGGTTCTCTTCTCGGTTTAGTCACTTCAAAGTGGGACCAACAACTAATGAGTGTCCTGACCCAGTTTTATGATCCTCTGTACAATTGCTTCACCTTTCAAGACTTCCAGCTGGTCCCTACTCTGGAAGAATTCTCTGATTTGCTTGGTATCCCTATCTTGGATCAGACCCCATTCACTGGCTGGGAAAAGGCTCTTAGACTTGAGGAGATTGTAGCAGCCCTTCCTTTGACCAACAAGGAGGTAATGGACAACTGAGTGACCAGAAGCGGAGTTAAGGGCTTCTTGGCTAAGTTTCTGATTGGTAAAGCTAACAGTTTCTGGAATGACTTAGACTTCAGGGCGTACGAGGACATTCTGGATCTCTTAATCTATGGTCTAGTATTGTTTCCAAATCCTGATAACTTTGTCAATATCAATGCCATAAGGATCTTCATGTCTCGGAACCCTGTACCCACTCTCTTGGGTGATATCCTGCAACAACTCTATGCTCGTACTGCCCGAAGACGAGGAACTATGTGGTGTTGTACTCCTTTGTTAGTGAGGTGGTTTATTTCGCACCTCCCCAAGTTCGTGCTGAAGAACCAAGAAGGAAGAGGCTGGGCTCATAGGTTAATGTCTCTCACTGATAATGACACCATTTGGACTCTCAGAGGTTTAGATGAGGTGGCTGTTATTGATCGTTGCGGAGAATATCCTAATGTTCCATTGATCGGTACCCAGGGAGGAATCTCTTATAATCCATGTTTAGCTCTCCGTCAATTTGGAAGAGCCAGAAGAGCAGGGCCTCATGAGATGTTGGTACCTCACATCAGTTTCGAGTTTCAGGTAGATAGTGACGAACTGCACCGTAGATTCATCAAAGCTTGGGACGGAATTCACAAAGCTGACCCACATGAGTTGGGACCGAAGACTTCTCTACCAATGGAACCCTATTACAGATGGGTCCGCATCCATGCTCAGAAGTTAGGTATGCCATATGAAGCTGTCAGGCCTATCATTCTTGAAATTCCTGATAGAGACGAGGTTCCTCCAACCATACTCCCTCCTCAGATACCCACTGATGTTGATACCCTAAAGAGGTCTTGGGCGCAACTACAGGAAGAGCGAGATTATTATCGGGAAAAGTTCAACGAACAGGAACAGAAGATCCAGAAGCTGACCAAGCAATTGGAGAACGAGCGGACTCTGAATGACTATATCCGTACTGAGAAGAGGAGGCCATGGGAGCACTAATGGGCTTTGGATGTTTCCTTTACAGCTTTTATTTCCTTTTCAGTATTTTCATTCCTGTAACGCCTAAGGGCAATTTGTTGAACAATTTAAATTCCAAAGTTTAAATCTAATAAAGTGTGTTCCTTTTGTCTACAAAGTTGATTCCCGATTGTCTTTGAAAACATAATTCATACGCATTTCATTCATCATATGCATCACAGATACCCTTTTTCTACAAGTTGCTTAATCTTCTTCGCTGTTTATTTCAGCACTCAATCATCATGAATCCTGAACCAACTACTGAACAAGCTATCAAGGCCCTCCAGGCCCAGAACGCCCAGTTTCAAGAGATGGTCATGAACTTAGCCCAGGGACAACAGGAGTTAAAGGCTTTGCTCCTGAAGAAGAAGAAGAAGAAGAGGACTGTGTTGTTCAACACTGGACGCAGACTCGGGAATACACTACAAAATGAAGCTGAGAGGACTACTCCATCTGTTGGGGAAGGCAGACACCAAGGGAGAGAGGTTCCTAGTCCTGTGGTCTCTGACACCGAGACAGATTTCAATGATGAACAGTACCCCCCTGTGGAGGACAAGTACAAACAGCTGGAGGACCGACTAAATGCTATGGAGATTCAACGTGTGCCTGGGTTGGATTTTGGAGACTTAGGGTTATCTTCTGGGGTGGTGATCCCACACAAGTTCAAGGCACCTGCCTTTGTGAAGTACGACGGGGCTTCCTATCCTAAACTGCACCTCCGCTCTTATGTAAGGAAGATCCAGCCTTACACTGCAGACAAGAAATTATGGATCCATTTCTTCCAGGAGAGTCTTTCAGGGACTCAACTCGAATGGTTCTATCAGCTGGATAGAACCAACATTCGTAACTGGGAGGACTTGGCTACTGCTTTTTATAAGCAGTATCAGTACAATTCCGACCTCGCTCCCACGCGTACCAAACTCCAGGGTATGTCACTGGGAACGGGTGAAGGTTTCAAGGAGTACGCACAGAAATGGAGAGACCTGGCTGGCAGGGTGCAGCCACCGTTGACGGATCGTGAACTAGTGGACATGTTCTTGGGGACCCTATCTGGTCCATTCTTCAACCATCTCATTGGTAATTCCTCTGCTGGGTTTACAGACCTGATCCTGACTGGTGAGAGGATCGAAGCTGGTATCAAATTGGGAAAGATACAGAAGGGTGCCTCCTCAAATACTGAAAAGAAGCCCTTCAAGAAGGAAGCTAGTGTTGTTTATGGTCCTAGGAGACAGAACAAACCGGAACGCCGCCAAGCTGTCAATGCGGTGGTTATTTCTAAGCTTGCTACTGCTCCTCAACAATATAACCAGCCAAGAGTTGAGAGGCCCAAAAGATAGTATACTCGGCTCAGCATGACCCTCTCTCAGATATTACCGCAACTGTTGTCAACCAGCCTGGTAACTGTCAAGGAAGCTTCGAAGGTGGTAAACACGGCATCTCCGAAGTACAACCCCAACGCCCGTTGCGCTTATCACTCTGATAGCCTGGGGAATTCTACTGATGATTGTTGGGCTCTGAGGAATAAGGTTCAGGACCTTATTGATGCCAAGGAAATACAGTTCGAGGCGCCCGAAAGGCCCAATGTTATGACTGCTCCCATGCCCCAGCATGGAGTGAATGTTGTGGAAGAGGATCTGTATGTAGCTTCTGTGGATGATATTGCTACTCCGCTATTGACCGTCAAGAGGAACCTATTGCTAGCCTGTTTATTTCCGGGATGTAGTAAAGGTTGCCATTTATGTGCTGTTTCACCTGCCGGTTGTCCTTTGCTGAAGTCAGGCGTCCAAAACCTGATGGACAGCAAAGAGATCTTGTTCAAGAAAATTGATGTTCCTGCTGTCCGTACTGAAGATGTGTCCATTGTCACCATTTTCAACAATCCTACCAAGGCTCCCCCGAGGAAGCCTGTAAAAATCATGCATGTTCACAAGATTGTACCCATAACCATTACTGTTTCGGGGCCCATCCCTTATAAGTCTGACAAAGCTGTCCCATGGCACTATGGGGCAGATGTTTATGTTCTGGGAGTGAAACAAGAGTTCTATACTGGTACCGGTGTCACCAACATCACCGGGCCTGCTAAAGTCACTCGTAGTGGAAGACTGTTCTCACCAGATATTGTGCCATCAGCCATCCAAAGACCTCTTGTCATCACACCTTCCAGTGTGCCTGCTTCCCCTCCTGATCAAGTTCCTGTTTCTACCCCTGCTGCCGAGTCATCTGACACTCGGGGAAAAGGGGTTGCTACTGATGTGCCTGCCCGGACGGAGGCACCGAAGACCAATGTTGAAGCTTCCAAGCAAGAGATGGAAGAGATCCTCAAAATTATCAAGAGTGATTTCAATGTGGTTGAGCAGCTGGGGCACACCCCTCTAAAATTTCTATGCTATCACTGTTGCTGTGTTCAGAGGCCCATGCCAAGGCCATGATTGCTTTCCTGAAGACGGCCCACGTGCCACAAGAAACGTCTGCTGATCAATTCACCAACTGTGTGGCCAACTTAACTGCTGATAATGGTCTGGGTTTCTCTGACGCTGATCTGACGGCCAAGGGGAAGAACCATAATGATGCCCTGCATGTCTCCATTGAATGCAGGGGCACTACTCTTGCCCATGTACTGGTTGACACTGGTTTTTCATTAAACGTACTTCCCAAGAAAGCTCTAGACAGGCTGGACTGTGAGGGTTTAGAGCTCAAACCAAGTAACATTGTCGTTCGGGCCTTTGACGGGTCCAAAAGGATGGTACATGGCGAGGTTGACATCCCAATCAGGGTTGGTTCACAAGTCTTTGATTCAAAGTTCTATGTGATGGATATCCGACCATCCTACTCTTGTTTGCTGGGTCGTCCTTGGATCCACAAGGCTGGAGTTGTGACCTCCACATTGCATCAGAAGTTGAAATACCCGGTCCGAGGGAAGATTATTACAGTGCAGGGGGAGGAGGAATACATGGTCAGCCACCTCAACTCGTTCCGATACGTAGAAATGGATGGGGAGTTCATTGAGACCCCCTTTCAACACTTTGAAGAGGTGCCTCAGACATTGGCAGCAGCAGAGACATTGACTGAAGAAGACTCTCCTTTGAAGATGGCTTCCTTGAAAGATTCCCGGGCTGTGATTGAGAAGGGTGAGTGCACAAACTGGGGCAGACTTCTTGATTTCACTCCGAAGACTGACAAATTTGGCTTGGGTTTCACTGCAGAAGCTCAGAGGGCTGTTCGCAAGGCAAGGATTGGAAGACCTCCTGTACTCATCACCAACCCGGGAGTAAATGCTATTGAGGACGAAGTGGAGGAATCCGAATTTGACAGCTGGATCTACCCGACGACCAACGGTGGACCAAGCAACTGGACTGCAAAAGATTTCATACCTATTACTTTTGTCACTCAGTAATAAACTCTTTTGTTTTGAATTTGTAACAAACAATAATTTGAAACTTTATGGCCTGGTGTCTTACCCGGGGCATCGTGGTTTCATTTGTGAGGGCTTGTTATTTGTCACTTTCATATATCATGAATAAAAGCATTGAACGTTTTTACATTTCAAATCTTGCACTCCCTTTCTTTCTTTATATATTGCAAAACAGCTATATTTACACACTCACTTATACAGGTTCCAATCCACTCTAGATCTCACTGGTAACGACTCTGCTACTGCCAGTTATGACTTTGAAAATCCGATCAACTTAGCCGAAGACGAAGGTGAAGATGATTGCGAAGTGCCTGGTGAGCTTGCAAGACTGTTACTCCAGGAAGAGAGGGCCATTCAGCCACATGAAGAGCCAGTGGAAACGGTAAATCTGGGTACTGAGACAGACAGAAAGGAAGTCAAGATTGGTGCCAATCTAGAGCTCAGTGTGAAACAACGGTTGATTCAGATGCTGCATGACTATGTGGAAATCTTTTCTTGGTCTTACGAAGACATGCCTGGGTTGGATACCGACATTGTGGTTCACCACTTGCCTACCAAGGAAGACTGCCCTCCGGTTAAACAGAAGGTCCACCGTATGCGTCCAGAGATGTCCGAGAAAATCAAAGCTGAGGTTATGAAACAATTCGACACCGGGTTTCTAGCAGTGACTTCTTACCCTCAGTGGGTTGCCAACGTGGTTCCAGTGCCAAAGAAAGATGGTAAGGTCCGAATGTGTGTTGACTACAGGGATTTGAATAGGGCCAGCCCCAAGGATGATTTCCCTCTGCCTCATATAGACGTTCTGGTTGACAATACTGCTCAGCATAAGGTATTCTCCTTCATGGACGGGTTCTCCGGTTACAATCAGATCAAGATGGCTCCTGAAGACATGGAGAAGACCACTTTTGTTACTCAGTGGGGCACCTTTTGCTATAAGGTCATGCCTTTTGGGTTGAAAAATACTGGGGCAACTTACCAACGTGCCATGGTTGCTCTGTTTCATGATATGATCCATCATGAGATCTAAGTGTATGTTGATGATATGATTGCAAGGTCCCATACTGAGGAGGAACACCTTGACCATCTACAAAAACTGTTTGACCGTCTGAAGTTGTACAAGCTAAGGTTGAACCCGAACAAGTGCACCTTCGGGGTAAGATCTGGAAAACTGCTAGGCTTCGTCGTGAGCGACAAAGGTATTCAAGTGGAACCTGCCAAGGTGAAAGCCATACAAGAGATGCCAACTCCCAAGACAGAGAAAGAAGTCAGAGGCTTTCTAGGACGACTGAACTATATCGCCCGATTCATCTCACATCTAACTGCTACCTGTGAACCAATCTTCAAGCTGCTGAAGAAAGATCAAGTAGTACGTTGGAACGATGGATGTCAGGCTGCTTTCGACAGAATCAAAGAGTATCTCCAAGAACCACCCATTCTTATGCCACCGGTTGAAGGGAGACCTCTAATCTTATACTTGACGGTACTTGACAACTCAATGGGGGTGTGTGTTGGGGAAACATGACGAGTCTGGCCGAAAAGAGCATGCCATTTATTACCTTAGCAATAAGTTTACCGACTGTGAGACCCGATACTCACTGCTCGATAAAACTTGATGCGCTTTGGTATGGGCTGCTCGCCGGCTGAGACAGTATATGTTGACTCACACTACTCTGTTGATCTCAAAAATGGATCCGATCAAGTACATATTCGAAAAGCCTGCCTTGTCTGGAAGAATAGCAAGATGGCAGATGATCTTGACGGAATATGACATCCAGTACACGACCCAAAAAGCAATCAAGGGAAGTGTATTGGCAGACCATTTGGCACACCAGGCAGTGGATGACTACCAGTCCATGAACTTTGAATTTCCAGACGAGAACATCATGGTAGTCACTGATTGTGAAGTACCTGGACCGGATGAAGGACCTGAGGAAGGATCCCGATGGTCTATGCACTTTGACGGAGCCTCAAACGCTTTGGGTAACGGTATTGGTGTTGTGATCATATCCCCTAAAGGCACTCATACTCCACTCACTGTCCGGCTATGTTTCAACTGCACCAACAACATGGCAGAGTATGAAGCATGTATCATGGGTCTTCAAGCTGCAATTGACTTAAGGATCAAGTTTCTGAGTGTCTTCGGATATTCCGCTCTCGTGATCAATCTGATCAAAGGCGAGTGGGATACGAAACACCCAAATCTTATTCCTTACAAAAAGTATGTGTTGACATTGATCCCCCATTTCAAAGAAATAACTTTTGAACACTTCCCAAGAGAGGAGAATCAGTTGGCGGACGTGTTAGCTACGATGTCTTCTATGTTCAAAGTCAAATGGGATAACGAAGCTCCCCGGATCATTATCTGGAAATTGGATGAACCTGCATATTGCTGTGATCTTGAGGCTGAAGAGGTAAATGAAAAACCTTGGTATCATGAAGTGAAGAGGTACTTGGAAGCTCAAGAATACCCCGAGGGTGCATCTGTTAATGACAAGAAGTTCCTGAGAAGATTCGCAGCGAAGTTCTTCCTCAGCAATGGCATTCTATACAAGCGAAACCATGATTCAACCTTACTGCGTTGTGTGGATAAGACTGAAGCAGAAAGGATCATGGTAGAACTACATGAAGGTACCTTTGGAACACATTCCAGTGGACATACTATGGCAAAGAAAATCCTTCGGGCAGGATATTTCTGGTCCATAATGGAAGCTGATTGTTACCAACATTCTCGGACGTGTCATAAGTGTCAGATTTATGCTGATAAGGTGCACATTCCTCTAGTTCCTCTGAACGTCTTGACAGCACCTTGGCCTTTTGCAATGTGGGGCATTGATATGATCGACGAGATCAGACCTACAGCATCCAACGGGCATCGCTTCATCCTGGTAGCAATTGATTACTTCACAAAGTGGGTTGAAGCAGCTCCATATGCCACCGTAACCAAGAACGTCGTGGCACGGTTCATTCGGCATAACCTGATCTGCCGATACGACGTCCCGGAAAGGATCATTACGGACAATGGTTCCAATCTTAACAACAAGATGATCACTGAGCTCTGCGAGCAGTTCAAGATACAGCACCATAACTCTTCTCCTTACCGACCAAAGATGAATGGGGCTGTAGAAGAGGCGAATAAGAATATCAAGAAGATCATGTAGAAAATGACAGTGACCTATAAAGATTGGCACGAGATGTTACCGTTTGCTCTTCATGGGTACCGTACCTCAGCAAGGACGTCAACCGGGGCAACTGATGGGGTCTGCGATCGACTTAATGTCTGACGGTAATCTTAACTGCAAGCTCACAGCCTATCGAGGTAGTAATAAAAGATTGTCGAATCCACAGGGACTTTGTAATCACGCTAGTGTTGTAAAACAGGTTGGTTTAGCTAAGGCGGAAATTGTCACGTTGGTTTTGGGAAAATTAAGGAAGGTAAATTAATTGATTTTAAAGTAATTATAAAATGAACGGTCGGTATGCAATAGAGTCAACCTAAGGGGTCTAATCGGGCCTAGGCATATAAGGATGGTCAACTTGGTTTATCCGTAGAATTAATCAGTTTAAAAACCCTCAACTCACACTTTCATGGTCTTATCTCGGATTATACGTCTAAAGCCCTATACATGCTTTCGCTAGCCTATAAGTGTTTAGAAGTATTCTTTGGAAACTTAATTAATTCTAATTTGGTTTAAAGCGCTTTCACTGTATTTAAATCAAATGCCTAACTTTAGCTATCCGGTTAAAAACCTCACACTTTCGTGGTCTCGATCTAACCTATTTACTCTTCTTACTTTCGTAACAAAGATTTTATTATTTAGCATAAAAAGTTATAACCAGAGTTAAGTTGATTAAAGTTTTAGCCTAAGTTCGATTAGAAGCCTAATGTCTCTTACTATTCCATACCGACACTAAAGGTTTAGCTAGCCATGGAAATCAAAATAAACATACTGTAAATAAAAGCAAGCAAATATAAATTGGACATTATAAATAATAAATAACAAGCATGCATTAATAAATTAATTAAAATGAATTTAATACAATTGCAAAATAAAAACCTGACAGTAAAGCCAACACTTCAATCCTTCTTCCACAAATCGGAAACTCGGACTTGGTGTCGGGAATATTGCAAATTCTGGAGCTTGAATGATAAATCCTAAACTATGCTAATAATTCCCTAATGTTGGAAATTATTATTTGGACAGTGGAATTTAAAAGAATTGAATTAAACAAATGCTGTAAAAATAATAACTGAAATAATACTGGTTTCAATTTTGGCAGAGCTTCGGCACAAATAAGCTGTAATAAAAACTCCGTACTTTTTTTTGTTCAATATTGAGGTATTTATAGAAGAATAAAATCTGGCAGTTGGTTTGTTAAACTTGTAACTCAGTCTTCCTTCAAAATCTCCAAAAATGTAGTAACCTGAGTAGTTGAGGGAGAAATGGTGAACATGGTGTTTGACTGGAGAGAATTAAGGAGTTTGGAAACTCCTTCTGTTATGCTTGCCACGTTCTGCATTTTCCAACTGAACTGTTATACGCATTACGTTCGTTACATGAGCGTTACGAGCAGATTTTGGTCTTTCCCGTGTTACGGTCGTGGCCACTATGTTACGGTCGTAACACTCTTCAAACTGGCTTACGGCTGTGGCAGCTTCATTACGACCGTCACAGCTGCAGAAATGCAGTTCTTTGACAGATTTATCCTTTTCTTCTGTTCTTTTGATGCTTTCTTGCATTGTTTCATGTTTTCTTCTATTTTGAGCTCAATTATGAAATACCTGCAAAAGTGATGACAAACTCGAAATATTCGGGAATTAATCGGGTCAAAATAATACAAAACGGGCGGATTTCATACAAAATAAACGATACGATTTCGTGTTATCAAATACCCCCATACTTAAACCTTTGCTTGTCCTCAAGCAAAATAATCAAATTAAGAATATCGGACAAGTTTATATAAACGCACATAACTAGTATACCTTTCGTTTTCAAATAATTTCAAGAAATCCTAAGTTAGTTCGGCCGAGAAAATCGAATGAAACAACAATGATACGTAAATGATACAAGCAACAGGCTAGTCGACGACTATCCGTTTTAAACGAAGCGTCCAATTACACTGTTATAATTCAACTCAAGGTTTCTCGTCCATATTTCACCCGGTTTCGTTCTTGCGCAATCACATTAAGCCCATTATCCTTGCACGCACGTAGTGGAATAGCCGGTTAGTGGTTCTGATCAAAACACGACGGTTTCCGGCACAAATATGTGGCAACCTCTTTTATCCAATTTCAAGATGCGGGGGATCAAACCGTAGTCTGCCCTACCGAGTTCAGTACCAGATGCTTCCGAACCACCTAGACAATGGATTCTTATGTTACTTAGTAGAAGCTTTTGCATCCGTTGGATTAAACGATCGGGTGAGGATCGCCCAATTTAATTGGTGCAATATCTATTTCCTTAAAGCATGTAACATTGTATTTAAATCAATTTGCAAGATCATCCACTTATGTTCATCGACTTTCCACGTGGATTGTGTTAGGACTGGTGCTGACTGCTAATATAAACTACTAGGGGCTAATTTAAGGTTTGAAACTCAAAGTATCGGTATAACGAAAAATGAAGACGATTCGCGTGAGTAGAGAGTCGAAGGTGTCATAATCGTATAGTTCTCGTTGGATCGCTCTCAGCCTTCTAACTAAGATTTCAGTTAAAGGAGGTAACTAATTGTTGTGCGAATATAAAAGGCTAAAAAATTTTGGTATGGCTAAATAAAATGGGGAGAAAATGAAATAGCGAAATATAACAGAAATAGAAATGAAATTACTCGTTCTGGATTAAGAATGCAGTGCTCCTCCCACACTATATCAAACATTGTCTCAATGTTATGATATACTGGCGAGGTTAAATAAAAAGTACATCGGAAAAACAAGGAAAACAACAAGAAAAGGAAAGACTACTGGCGACCACGGCGGCTTCGGGTTCGTGACCGTCTGGAAGGAGTAGCTTCAGGGTCAGTGTCCTGGGGTCCAAGAGATGTAACATCCATCCTCAAAGCGTTAAGCTCGCATAGCACTTCATCAAGCCTTTCATTTGTCGAGCGTTGACCACTCAAGATTTGGACATTTTGCTGATGTAAGGCGTCGTAACGCTCCTGATTCTTCCTTTCAAGAGCTACAGCCATCTGATTCTGCTGATGGAGGGCTCTAAGGACGTCCTCCATAGTAAAAGGAGGTGGTGCAGAGGAGGACGACTCAGGAATGTCAGGCGCGGGAGCAGCTCGATCCATTTCTTCCTGCATCTCATCAGCGGGGCCGACATGAGGTTCTTCTTGAGCAGCAGCAGGGCCTTCAGGGTTAAATAGCCAGTTGGCTCGGTTCTGAGGGTCGATTCTGTCCCTGCAAGGCAAAACAATATTAGTGTAAACTCGGTTTTGTATCACTGGATTATATCTTCCATCGTCCCGCTCGTGGATGAGGTGGGCCGATTTACAATGATCCAAAGTGAGCAGAACCGGTGGTCGGGATGGCAGATGAACAAGGGTGTCACCATGGTTTAGTGCTAAAGCAAGAGAAGTGACAAGCCCTCCAAAATAGAAAGGTTTTCCGCCTCTAGTGCAGATGGAGTGAATATGAGCCAGGAGGAAAGGTGCGACATTAATTTTCTGACCCGAGAATGCACAATGCATGAAAAATAGCTCCTTTGAGTTGAGCTTGTGGTTGCTATCTCTTGCAAAGATTGTGTTGGACAAGATGCGGTGGAAGTAACGAATGGCGGGGTTGTGGATTTGGGTGGCATTTAGGTGATCGTATGAATCAGCCCGATTATTGGTCAAGCTATGCCACAGGTTGAAAGATTCCTCATGAAAAGTGTCAGGCACACGTAGGTGAGCGCCTTCATCGGTACAGAAATCAAGTAGACGACCGAATGCGTTCTGAGCGAATTCGTATTCGGTGCTAAAAATTAGGAACCTTACCACACCGGTAAGTTGATTTCTTGCACCGTTTGGAGTAATGTAGCAAAATGAACTGAGAAACTCAAGTGTGAGAGTCTCGTACGTCGGTTGTGGCTGGCTACATAGCGTCCAAAGGTTGACACTTTGTAATAGGTGTTGGACACTTTCGAGTAAACCGAGGTTTCGGAGGCAGTCAGTGTCGACGAACCTCGTAGGATGGATGCCTCGGCGTTGGAACTTTAGAAACCGTGTCCGCTGAGTTTCACCTGCTTCGCCATTTCGTAGGGTGATGCCAGGAATGAGATTGTTCGCCATTTGCATGCAAGGTGTTTGAGTGAAAATGGGTTTTGGTTGGTGAATGAGAGAATGAGAATGTGATACGGGTAATGGATGTATATATGGTGGAAGGGGGGTAGTGGAAGTTTGAAAATTGATAGGGATTAATTTTGGGTTGAATGGGGTTAATGGGGAGTTATGGAAGAAGAAGAAGAGGGAGAGGTGCAGGAAAAGGGGACGTTCTGCTAACAGGGTTACTGATGTAACCCGTGTTACGGTCGTAACACCTGGCTGACGAGCGTAACGCTCTGAAAGGCGCGTTATGGTCGTGGGGGATAGATGACGATCGTGGCAGCTACAAGTTCTGGTTTTTCACAGAACACAATACAATTGCACAGAGTTTATTTTTATAGCAGCAGAACATCTCAGGCATTCCAACATAAACACAACATTAATTAATTTCAACATGTAATCCAACATATATAATTCGCAAATAGAGTAGAAAACCGTAAAATATTTTAAGCGGCATAATGATTGTGAGTTTAAAACTGAAAACAAACAATTGCATTGGTTTAAACTGAGTAACTTGTTCCTTTTGCCAGAAAAAATAAATGACGTGTAAGTTTAAATGCAGTAACTTAAAAATTGGAACTAACTAAAAAAACAAAGCAGAATGGAAAAATTCTAAAAACAAAGAATTGAAAAACTGAAAACTGAAAATTGAGAAACTATAAACTGCTTCATCCAATCTTTTCTTTTAATATTTCCAAAGCTTGAGTGATGTGAAAGAACTGCTCCACCGAGATGTCAGTCAAACCAATAAGATCCAAACGCATAGTCTTCAATTCATTCTTTATTCCATCAATATCAGTTTTATAAGCATCCAAAGTGGTCAGAATGGTGTTTAATTGTGTGGTATATTCTCCTTGGTTTGTATCAGGGGCTGCTTGTGCTTCAGCCATATTTGTAAAGTCATGATAACCAGGAGGGGTTTCGGGATCTGTTTCGGTTTCAGACATGAAATTATTATCAACAAAATATGATTGTGGTGTTTCCGGTGTTGAAGGGTGATCGGGTGGATTCAATTCGTACAACCAATTTTCGCGGTTGTGGACACTTATTCGGGCATGGTTCGGGAGGGTAAAAAGAGTAACAACTTCATCTCTGATCAGGTAGTCATAAGGTGCAGGGCCTAAATTTCCTATTATCCGATTGTTAAAACATAAATTAATATTCATAGGCCTAATTGATCCAAATGGTGCACAGTTATTAAGTTGGCAACGAGGTCCAAGAGCATGTGCAATCATTGTAACTAATCCTCCCACACTGACAGGAACATTAGGGTCCTCACTAATGCGGGTAAAGGTCTTCATCAGGAGTGGGACCGCATTGACAGGGCGTCCTAGGTTCATACAATAAAGCAGAGATAATTCATCCTTGGATACAACATTTTGATTTTGTTCTTTTCCAAACAGGGTGTGGGCAAGAATCCTATGGAAATAACGGATGGCTGGGTTATGTATTTCGTTGTTATCCATACTTTCTGGGTCAGGGTGATAGTTTCCGGTTAAAGTACCCCAGAAGTAATCCAGCTCAAAATCCAATAGATCGGCCTCAGGGGTGGTAAAAGCTAAGGGTCCACTGGGGAATCCTAATAAAGTAGCTAAGTCCCTATGGTTATAGGTGAATTCAATACCAAAAAGTCTGAAGGTAATGAATCCTTTTCGGGCTCCAACACCGTGTTCAGGGATGTGAACTAGAGAACTTAGGAATTCAAGGGTAAGCTCTCGGTAAGTGACGAACCTATTTTTCAGGTGGGCTTTCTCCCATCCCAACCGGTTAAACATGTAGTGAATACTATCAGTAATGCCTAAAGAGTCCATAGTGGATACATCATGATACAGGGTTAAACTGATTGCTCGTTGAGTCAAAGCCTCAAATCGTCTTTGTTGGTTTCTACCTCTAAAGGCGGCTTCCATAAAGGTCTGTGGGGGATCCATAGGAAAAACAAAACAGGGAAACAGAGTAGAGGAGAAAGTAAAGAGAAAAAGATTATTCAGAAATCCTGTGTCAAGTAAAATTGATTTGAAATCAGCAGCAGTTTCATAAAAGTTTTTAGAAACGAAAAGTACTTATATAGAATGCAAAAACAAATAATATAAACAAAATAGCAGGTAAAAACAAATAAAATGGGTTGCCTCCCATGAAGCGCTGTTTTTAACGTCATAAGCCTGACGAAATGCCTAGTGAAAGATTATTCGGGAGAAATAGGTAACAGTTCTACGAGTTTAAGCTTATTCGTATAATCTCTATTATCTACACGATGATATTGTTTTAACCGCTGCCCGTTTACAACAAACGGGGCGCTATTTCTATCCGTGATTTCCACCGCTCCGCTAGGCAAAACTCTTGTAATGTCGAAAGGACCGGACCATCTAGATTTAAGTTTTCCAGGGAAGAGTCTAAGTCTAGAGTTAAATAAAAGTACGACATCTCCCACATTAAATTCTTTCCGTGATAAACGTTGATCGTGCCATTTTTTAGTTCGTTCTTTGTATATTTTAGCGTTTTCGTAAGCGTCTAGTCTTAATTCTTCCAGTTCATGTAAATCGAGGATTCGTTTCTCGCCAGCAGCAGTGTAATTGATATTGAGTGTCTTTATCGCCCAATAAGATTTATGCTCTAATTCTACCGGGAGATGGCACGATTTTCCGTAAACAAGTTTGAAAGGTGTAGTTCCGATAGGAGTCTTATAAGCCGTCCTATAAGCCCATAAGGCTTCGTTAAGCTTGGATGACCAATCTTTTCGAGATATCGCGACGGTTTTTTCTAATATTTGTTTAATCTCTCTATTCGAAACTACGACTTGTCCGCTAGTTTACAGATGATAGGGCGTTGCTACGCGGTGGTTCACTCCATATTTAGATAGTAATTTATCAAATATCTTCGAAACAAAATGAGATCCACCGTCACTGATAACAAGTCGGGGAACACCAAAACGCGGGAAAATTATATTCTTGAAAAGCTTAATCACTACTCGTGTGTCATTTGTGGGAGAAGCTATTGCCTCGATCCATTTTGAAACGTAGTCGACAGCGACGAGTATAAACTTGTTTCCAAAAGAAGATGGGAAAGGTCCCATAAAATCTATTCCCCAAACGTCAAAGATTTCCACTTCAAGTATTCCTTTCTGAGGCATTTCGTCGCGTCTTGAGATATTACCGGTGCGTTGGCATCGGTCATAGTTTTTAACGGCGACGTGGACATCCTTCCACAGGTTAGGCCAGAAAAGGCCGGCTTAGAGAATTTTGGCACACGTTTTAGAGGTGCTAGTATGTCCGCCACAAGGGGATGAATGGCAATGGGAAATGACGTTTTCTATTTCTTCGTCGGGTACACACCGGCAGAAAATTCCATCGGGTCCTCGTTTAAATAAAAGTGGTTCGTCCCAATAGTAACT
Organism: Vicia faba; assembly: GCA_948472305.1. Taxonomy (NCBI): domain Eukaryota; kingdom Viridiplantae; phylum Streptophyta; class Magnoliopsida; order Fabales; family Fabaceae; genus Vicia; species Vicia faba. The sequence continues at coordinate 1,524,708,636 of OX451737.1, forward strand.
CTTGAGATCATGGAAAAATTTCTTTTTCTGTTGGTAAGTTAAGTCAGGTGGAAGTGCTCCGACAGCTAAATAGTTAACGATGTCAGCATACCAAGGCAATCCTATGGTCATGTCGATGGCTTCCATAACTTCTTTAGCTTCTGGTTTATTTAAATTCAATTGATCTAGGTCGCTTATCATTTGTGCTATCAGATGTTCATACGGAAAATCGTCGTTAATTGGCACTTGTTCGGGTTTTATACCTTCTAAACGGGATAAATGATCCGCTACGACGTTTTCGGTTCCTTTCTTATCTTTAATTTCCAAGTCGAATTCTTGTAAGAGTAAAATCCATCAGAGGAGTCTGGGTTTTGCATCTTTCTTGGCAAGTAAATATCGGATAGCAGCATGGTCTGTGTAAATGATGATTTTCGCTCCTACAAGGTAAGAACGGAATTTGTCGAGTGCGAAGACCACGGCTAAGAGTTCTTTTTCAGTGGTGGCGTAGTTCATCTGAGATGAGTCTAGCGTTCTGCTGGCGTAGTAAATTGCGTGAAGTTTCTTATCTTTTCTTTGTCCAAGAACTGCGCCGACAGCGTAATCACTTGCATCGCACATGATTTCGAAAGGTAACCTCCAATCGGGCGGTTGCATGATTGGTGCAGAAATAAGTGCGTCCTTAAGGGTTTCAAAAGCTTGAAGACAATCGTTATCGAATATGAACTCAGCATCCTTCATTAATAGACCGGTAAATGGTTTTGTAATTTTCGAGAAATCTTTAATAAAACGTCGGTAAAAACCGGCGTGTCCTAGAAAACTTCGTATCTCTCGAACGGTCTTTGGTGGTTGGAGTTCTTTAATCACCTCTATCTTAGCTTTATCAACTTCAATTCCTTTATTAGAAATAACATGTCCAAGTACGATTCCTTCTCTGACCATGAAATGGCATTTTTCCCAGTTGAGCACAAGGTTTACTTTCACACATCGTTCTAAAATACTTTCTAAATTAGACAGACATCCTTCAAAGCTTTGTCCACACACAGAGAAGTCGTCCATAAACACTTCCATGATGTCGTCAATGAAATCTGCAAAGATGGCCATCATACATCGTTGGAAAGTTGCGGGAGCATTACATAATCCAAATGGCATTCGTCTGTACGTGAACGTTCCATAGGGACACGTGAATGTAGTCTTCTCTTGATCATCAGGGTGAATCGGAATTTGGAAAAATCCGGAATAACCGTCTAAATAGCAGAAATAGGAGTGTTTGGCTAATCATTCTAACATTTGATCAATAAAGGGTAAAGGAAAATGGTCTTTCCGAGTAGCTTTGTTCAGTTTTCGATAATTAATGCACACTCTGTGTCCACTAACTACTCTTTGTGTTATCGATTCGCCTTGTGCGTTTTTCACGACAGTGACACCTCCTTTCTTAGGTACGACATGCACTGGGCTAACCCATTTACTGTCGGAGATCGGGTATATAATTCCAGCTTCCATTAGCTTTTTGATTTCATCTCTGACTACAGTGCTTAGAATCGGATTGATTCTTCTTTGAGGTTCTCGAGAGGTTTTGAAATCCTCTTCTAATAGAATACGGTGCATACAAATTGAAGGACAAATTCCTTTTAAGTCTGATATGTTGTAACCTAACGCAGTAGGGTATTTCCTTAGAACGTCTAAAAGTTTTTGAGTTTCGAGCGTTCCTAAACTGGAATTCACTATTATAGGTCGAGTTTGTTTAGTATCAAGGAATTCGTATCGTAGATTTTTAGGTAGAACTTTCAATTCTAGTTTTGGTTTCTTGGAACATGGCATATGATTGGGTGTAAGTGCTAGACTTTCACTTAGACTGTCATCTTTATATGGTTCTCGCCAATTGTCGTCTTCGAATATCAGAGGGGTTTCAATTTTCATTATTTCGGAATATGTGGTTTGTTCAACTTCCATTTCTCTCACGCACTCGTCTATAATATCGAGTAAATAACATGTGTCATTCATGGCGGGTGCTTGTAGAAATTGAGTGAGGATGAATTCCACTTTTTCCTCTCCGACTTCGAATGTTAATCTGCCCTTCTTTACATCAATTATAGCTCCGGCGGTGGCTAGGAATGGTCTTCCTAGTATGATAGGGGTAACTGAGTCCTCGGTTATGTCCATGATGATGAAATCGGTAGGGATATAGAATTGACCTATTCTAACTGGAACATTTTCCAGTATACCTACAGGGTATTTAACCGATCAGTCGGCTAATTGGACGGACATTTTCGTGGGTCTGAGTTCTCCAATCTCTAGCTTTTTGCAAATAGATAAGGGCATGACACTAATGCTTGCTCCTAAGTCACATAGAGCTTTGTCTATGACAAATTTTCCAATATTACAAGGTATAGAGAAACTACCTGGGTCTTTTAGCTTAGGAGGCATATTGTTTTGAATGATCGCGCTACACTCGGCAGTGAGTGTAACTGTTTCGTTATCCTCTATCTTCTTCTTGTTGGATAGAATTTCCTTAATAAATTTAGCGTACGAGGGCATCTGAGTGATGGCTTCTGTAAAAGGTATGGTTATATTGAGTTGTTTCAGAAGTTCAACGAATTTCTTGAACTGGCCCATCGTTTTGGAATTTGTAAGTCTCTGAGGATACGGGATTGGTGGTTTATAAGGTGGTGGAGGTACATAAGGCTTCTCTTGCTCCACTGCTTCTTGCGTTTCGCTTTCCTTTTCTTTAGGCTCATTGGCTTGTTCAGGCAGCTCGCTCTGCTTTTGGTACATGGCTGGATTTTCTAGTCTCGGGTCAACAGGTCCGTCGAGTTCTTTTCCACTTCTCAATATCACAGCATTAGCATGTCCTTTCGGGTTGGGCTGTGGTTGACCAGGAAAAATTCCAGCTGGTGCTGCAGTATATGCTTGTTGTTGAGCTACTTGTGAGATTTGCGTCTCAAGCATCTTGTTATGGGTGGCTAAAGCATCAACCTTGCTAGCTAATTGTTTTATCTGCTCATTAGTATGCAAATTTTGATTTATAACGTCTTTATTAGTCTGAGCTTGGGAAGCAATGAAGTGTTCAATCATGATTTCTAGGTTAGATTTCCTAGGAGTATTAGGTCCATTACCAGGATGATTTGGGATAGCTTTTGGATAACCGGGTGGTGTGGCAGGAGCTTGTACAGGCGCGTATAACGCGTTGTTATTTTTGTATGAAAAGTTCGGATGATTTTTCCAGCCTGGGTTATAGGTATTGCTATAAGGGTTCCCTTGTACATAGTTTGCTTGTTCAGCTGGAACTCCTGTTAGAAGTGGGCATTCTGGAGCAAGATGTGATTGAAGACCACATAGATCGCAGGTTTGGACAATTGCAGCTACGGTAGCTGCAGGAGCAGTGGTAAGGTTTTCTAACTTTTGGGTAAGAGCTTCCACTTTAGCATTGACTTGGTCCAGCATATTCACTTCAGACATTCCACCTTTGGTTTGGGATTTCTCCACATTAGCTCTTTCGCTTCCCCATTGATAGTGATTCTGGGCCATACTTTCGATAAGTTGATTTGCTTCGGCATATGGTTTATCCATCAGTGCGCCACCAGCAGCGGCGTCTATAGTCATTCTTGTGTTATACAACAGATCGTTATAAAACGTATGAATGATTAGCCATTCTTCTAAACCATGATGAGGACGGAGTCTAATCATATCCTTGTAACGTTCCCATGCTTCGAAAAGTGATTCGTTATCTTTTTGTCTAAAACCATTGATGTTAGCTCTAAGCATAGCAGTTTTGCTTGGTGGGAAATATCTAGCCAAGAAGACTTTTTTCAATTCATCCCATGTGGTGATTGAATTTGAAGGAAGGGATTGGAGCCAGGCTCGGGCTCTGTCTCTTAAAGAAAAAGGAAATAGGCGCAATCGTATCGCCTCGGGGTTTACACCATTCGCTTTTACAGTGTCTGCGTACTGCACAAACACTGACAGATGTAGATTAGGGTCGTCAGTAGGAGATCCAGAAAATTGATTCTGCTGAACGGCGGATAGAAGCGAAGGTTTCAGCTCGAAATCGTTTCGAGCGATAGCAGGGGCGGCAATGCTGTTGTGAGGCTCCGCTTGCGAAGGAACTGCATAGTCCTTAAGAGCGCGAGGCGGATTTGGTACGTCAGCCATTGTCGATTCTTCGGTAGATTCTGATAACGGGATATCAGGAATTTTTGTTGGAGGAAGATTATTAAGAGATCGGTATTCTTGAATTCGGCGTCTTAATCTTAAGTAACGCTCGATATCGTTAATTTGTAAATGCAAAGGCTCGTTTTGAGAACGAGTGTTTGGCATACACAGAGGGAAATGTAAAAAGTTGCCTTAGTCTAGACAGCGTTGTTTTCAGATTACACTAGTGACTAAACTAAAGTCCCCGGCAACGGCGCCAAAAACTTGATGGGGTCTGCGATCGACTTAATGTCTGACGGTAATCTTAACTGCAAGCGCACAGCCTATCGAGGTAGTAATAAAAGATTGTCGAATCCACAGGGACTTTGTAATCACGCTAGTGTTGTAAAACAGGTTGGTTTAGCTAAGGCGGAAATTGTCACGTTGGTTTTGGGAAAATTAAGGAAGGTAAATTAATTGATTTTAAAGTAATTATAAAATGAACGGTCGGTATGCAATAGAGTCAACCTAAGGGGTCTAATCGGGCCTAGGCATATAAGGATGGTCAACTTGGTTTATCCGTAGAATTAATCAGTTTAAAAACCCTCAACTCACACTTTCATGGTCTTATCTCGGATTATACGTCTAAAGCCCTATACATGCTTTCGCTAGCCTATAAGTGTTTAGAAGTATTCTTTGGAAACTTAATTAATTCTAATTTGGTTTAAAGCGCTTTCACTGTATTTAAATCAAATGCCTAACTTTAGCTATCCGGTTAAAAACCTCACACTTTCGTGGTCTCGATCTAACCTATTTACTCTTCTTACTTTCGTAACAAAGATTTTATTATTTAGCATAAAAAGTTATAACCAGAGTTAAGTTGATTAAAGTTTTAGCCTAAGTTCGATTAGAAGCCTAATGTCTCTTACTATTCCATACCGACACTAAAGGTTTAGCTAGCCATGGAAATCAAAATAAACATACTGTAAATAAAAGCAAGCAAATATAAATTGGACATTATAAATAATAAATAACAAGCATGCATTAATAAATTAATTAAAATGAATTTAATACAATTGCAAAATAAAAACCTGACAGTAAAGCCAACACTTTAATCCTTCTTCCACAAATCGGAAACTCGGACTTGGTGTCGAGAATATTGCAAATTCTGGAGCTTGAATGATAAATCCTAAACTATGCTAATAATTCCCTAATGTTGGAAATTATTATTTGGACAGTGGAATTTAAAAGAATTGAATTAAACAAATGCTGTAAAAATAATAACTGAAATAATACTGGTTTCAATTTTGGCAGAGCTTCGGCACAAATAAGCGGTAATAAAAACTCCGTACTTTTTTTTGTTCAATATTGAGGTATTTATAGAAGAATAAAATCTGGCAGTTGGTTTGTTAAACTTGTAACTCAGTCTTCCTTCAAAATCTCCAAAAATGTAGTAACCTGAGTAGTTGAGGGAGAAATGGTGAACGTGGTGTTTGACTGGAGAGAATTAAGGAGTTTGGAAACTCCTTCTGTTATGCTTGCCACGTTCTGCATTTTCCAACTGAACTGTTATACGCATTACGTTCGTTACATGAGCGTTACGAGCAGATTTTGGTCTTTCCCGTGTTACGGTCGTGGCCACTGTGTTACGGTCGTAACACTCTTCAAACTGGCTTACGGTCGTGGCAGCTTCATTACGACCGTCACAGCTACAGAAATGCAGTTCTTCGACAGATTTATCCTTTTCTTCTGTTCTTTTGATGCTTTCTTGCATTGTTTCATGTTTTTTTCTATTTTGAGCTCAATTATGAAATACCTGCAAAAGTGATGACAAACTCGAAATATTCGGGAATTAATCGGGTCAAAATAATACAAAACGGGCGAATTTCATACAAAATAAACGATACGATTTCGTGTTATCAGCAACTCCCTTTTCCTTGGTCTATGGCATGGAGGCAATCTTGCCTATTGAAGTCCAGATACCCTCTCTCCGGATAATGAAGGATGCAGATTTGAGCGAAGATGACTGGATCCAGACTCGGCTTGATCAATTAAACCTGATTGACGAAAAGAGACTCGCTGCTATTTGTCATGGTCAAACGTACCAAAAACGGATGATCAGGGCATTTAACAAGAAATTTATACGACAAGAGTATCAAGTCGGAGACCTGGTAATCAAGCGCATCATTATTCCTCAAAGTGATCCCAGGGGCAAATGGACCCCTACGTACGAAGGGCCATTTGTGGTTAAACATGTCTTCTCAGGAGGAGCCATGATTCTAACCACCATGGATGGTGACGACCTCCCTCACCCCGCCAATGCAGACATAGTAAAAAGATACTATGCATGAATAAAAGACCCGCTAGGTTGACACACCTAGGCAAAAATAAGGGCTTCCCGGCGAACCAAAAGGGTTCGGGAAAAAATAAGGGATGAAATGAAAAAAATTTGTACACCCGGCAAGTCGAAAACCTGAAAAGGCGGCTTGGGCAAAAATGGGTATCCCGGTGGACTGAAAACGTGAAAGGGCAGTCCAGGCAAAAGTTAGGGATAAGCTTAATACTATGTCTCATTGGGTCACCTTGCATCCAGAATTCGGTATCAACTATCAGGTTCAGACGGCATCAATCAATCAGCTTCATCGTCAACTAAGCAGCCAAGTGATGAGACACTTGAAGACATAAAGGCGATAGCAGAGTTGAAACCCAGTGGGATTATTTTTCACATAGATGTTTTGTTTTCCTTTTCACAAAAATTGTATAAACTCTATTGTTCGGCGGCGTTCTCTTACTAGGACGTCAGCCTCTTGTACATAAACACCTATTTACAGGAAAATTCAAAAATCAATACAAATTCACTTTCCAGACAAATTGTCAACTGTTTTTCTTTTTCTGTTTTGTTTTGCAAAGAACGTCCAATGTTCATTTTTGATATATGCATTTGACACTAGTTGCTAATCACAAATATTTGCATACGAAACAAAGAACTAGTTACAGGTGACATTAGAAACAGGGGCAATACTGAGTTGTCTAAGCGGTCTAGTTGCTCCGTCCACCAAGGTACCAAGGTAAGTTCGGCTGAAGAATGTAACCAAGATATCTCCACTCCCCGCAGAGTAAGACAGGGTTCAACAGTGCTCTCCTCCTAGCAAAGTTTGTCTCCCAATCAGCCCTGAAAAGGCACAATATCTCTAGCAAGTCAGTCAACGCTCTCCCCAAGCAGAGTTAGTTTACTGTCAGCCTTAAGGAAGTTGGGTATCCCCAGAAGATCTCAATATTCCCCAGCGGAGTATACAGATATTCCTCAACAAGCATCCCCGGCAGTCTTGATATAAGATTGTTCCCCGGTGGAACACCAGACACCCCAGTGGAGCCACCTCCCCAGTACAGTCTCAAAAAGTCTCCCCAGGAGAGTTGAACCATCTCCCCCAGTAGATTCTGGAAGCATATCCCCAGTAGATTCTGGAAGCTTATCCCCAGTAGATTCTGGAAGCTTGTCCCCTGCAGAGTGTGAATGCGTCTCCCTGGCTTTATTCAAAGGTTATTCCCCACCAGGGTATAACTGGGTTATCCTCAGCTAATTGCCACAGAAAGATCGTCCTCGGCGAAGTTCTTCCTACCCCCAGCGGAGTTCATCAAATTCCCCAACATAACATGTCAACGGTATCCCCAGCGGAGTTCTCATCAAAACCTCAGCGAGGCATCTCTTCCCACAGAGTAATTCCCCGCAGAGTAATCTCTTCAACAAGTTTATTCCCCAACGGAGTCATCTTCTCCTACTAGGTTATTCTTGCAAACATCATCCCCAGCAGAAATGAAGAACTCTACTCTTCAACATCAGCCCAGGATTCAAGCTCCCGGCATTCGTCAAGGATTTATTTTCCTAAGACGAAAATACATTCATGAACATTACATTATCATACACCATGACGCATGCATATACGCATCATAAACACACAATCTCATTTATTTTTGAGAACATCATGACATCATGCAGTTCATACATCATGACATTGCATACAACTGACGTCTTGCCTTTTCAGGAAAAAGGTCAATCCAAAGATAATTACTATCAACTGTTGCAATTCCAGATTCGATACTTGTATCTAGCCAGGGCATATCTATGAGCGATCAATTCCAGATTCGATTCCTGTATCCAGCCAGGGCATATCTGAAGAGTTTGAAGATTCGATTCCTGTATCCAGCCAGGGCATATCTGTAGATGACTAATTCCAGATTCGATTCCTGTATCCAGCCAGGGCACGTCTGAAGAGTTTGAAGATTTGATTCCTGTATCCAGCCAGGGCATATCTTTTGACGACTAATTCGAGATTCGATTCCTGTATCCAGCCAGGGCACGTCTGAAGAGTTTGAAGATTCGATTCCTGTATCCAGCCAGGGCATATCTGTTGACAACTAATTCCAGATTCGATTCCTGTATCCAGCCAGGGCACGTCTGAAGAGTTTGAAGATTCGATACCTGTATCCAGCCAGGGCATATCTGTAGATGACTAATTCCAGATTCGATTCCTGTATCTAGCCAGGGCACGTTTGAAGAGTTTGAATATTTGATACCTGTATCCAGCCAGGGCATATCTGTTGACGACTAATTCTAGATTCGATTCCTGTATCTAGCCAGGGCACGTCTGAAGAGTTTGAAGATTCGATACCTGTATCCAGCCAGGGCATATCTGTTGACGACTAATTCCAGATTCGATTCTTGTATCCAGCCAGGGCACGTCTGAAGAGTTTGAAGATTCGATACCTGTATCCAGCCAGGGCATATCTGTAGATGACTAATTCCAGATTCGATTCCTGTATCTAGCCAGGGCACGTCTGAAGAGTTTGAAGATTCGATACCTGTATCCAGCCAGGGCATATCTGTTGACGACTAATTCCAGATTAGATTCCTGTATCTAGCCAGGGTATGTCTGAAGAGTTTGAAGATTCGATACCTGTATCCAGCCAGGGCATATCTGTTGACAACTAATTCCATATTCGATTCCTGTATCTAGCCAGGGCACGTCTGAAGAGTTTGAAGATTCAATACCTGTATCCAGCCAGGGCATATCTGTAGATGACTAATTCCAGATTCGATTCCTGTATCTAGCCAGGGCACATCTGAAGAGTTTGAAGATTCGATTCCTGTATCCAGCCATGGCATATCTGTTGACGACTAATTCCAGATTCGATTCCTATATCCATCCAGGGCATATCTGAAGAGTTTCCAGATTCGATTCATGTATCCAGCCAGGGCATATCTGAAGAGTCTGAAGATTCGATTCCTGTATCCAGCCAGGGCATATCTGTAGATGACTAATTCCAGATTCGACGCCTGTATCCAGCTAGGGCATGTCTGCATGAAGAGTTTAGAGATTCGACTCCTGTATCCAGCCAGGGCACGTCTGTAAGTAACCTTTTGAAGTTCCAGATTCGATACCTGTATCTAGCCAGGGCATGTCTGTGAGCGACTGAGTGAAGATCAACACCTGTAACAGGCCAGGAAATTATCTTTCTCAGGTACGCAAGTTCTCGCTAAGGAATCTCTTACGCGATCAACACTCCCGATGGCATCTATAAGCCCATCTCCACAACTATCCATCACATTTCCAAATGGCATCTATAAGCCCATTCCTGACAAGGTTCCATCACATCTCCAGATGGCATCTATAAGCCCATCCTCCTATCCATCATCTCTCCAAATGGCATCTGTAAGCCCATTCTCGCCACCACACTACTGATACTCTACTATGTGAGTGCAAATTTCTGGGCACTTTAGTGTTCAATCATCTTCCACCTTCGGATCACGAAAGGCACACAAGTCAATCTACATCCTCAGGTCTAAGAAGATTGAACAGGGGCAACTGTTGTACCCCAAAATTTGCCCTCCCATATTCTTCAAAGTTTTGAAAAGCATCATCTCAATTTGCTCAAGTCTACTCAAGGGTTGCACAGTTCAAACACCCTCCTAAGCCAGTCAAATTAGGGTTTTGTTTCTTGCAAGGAAGTTGAGGTTTTCCAAGGCTCAATCAAGTCCCACATGCCTATAAACATTGTCAAGCATCTACATGCCAAGTTTCAAGGCTCACAAGGTCAAGTTGCACAGTCAAAAGCCCTAATTGCCTCACAATCAACTATAGGGGCAAAATGGTCATTTGGAAGTCAAAAGTCAAAATTTTTGGTCAACATATTATTTTGAATCCACAATCATCATTCGATCAATTCTTGATCATGATTCTACAAGCATGGCTCAAAAATCATCAAGATGCAAAAGTTTCCATTTTTGGACTGCTGAAAAGTCAACTGTAACTTGACCAAGGCATAATTTTTTCATGGTTCATCAGAAAAATCCCATCCAATGCTCATTTTGAAGGGGATGACATTTCCTACAACTCATCTTCACATTCCAAGTCCAAGAAATGCTCTCACAAAAAGTTATCAATTTCAACATTATAGGTCATTTTCAAAAGTCAACAAAAAGGCATTTTAATTCAAAGACCATAACTTGATATTGGTAAATCAAAATGACATGGGACTAAAGGAATTGGTTAGAGGACTTCAAGACCTTTCCAAAATGTCCAAGAACATGTTCATATGATCAAAATTGAGCAAGATATGCATTGGAGAAGTTGGGAAATTTTTGTGAAATGGCAAAAGTCAACTATCCTTGAAACTTCAATTTTTGACAAAAGGGCCCACTTTTTTCCACTTGGTTCAGCCTTGTCATGCCACCCACGTGTCCCATGATTAATTTCAAGATTAAACATTAATTTTTCTATTTTTATTTAATTTTAATGATTTAATTCATTTTAAATCCAAAAAATTCAAATAAAAATCAAAAAAATTAATTAATTGATATCTTGTGGTTTGAATAACTTTGATGCATCATAATACACCTACCAAATTCGTGCCAAGCTGAATTAAGCATGAAAATTCAAATTTGAACAAAATTGGAAAATGTTTTAATGGTGGTTATGAAGAAATCTCAAAACATCATTGCACAAGGTTAAGGCTCTTAATATTGACTTATTCTCATTCATACACATATATGCAAGCCTCTCAGATCTTAAGCACGACCTAGAGCTCATTGAAACGGCATAACCAAAAATCCAAAAAATCAAGCAAAAGTTGAAATTTGTTTTCTTACTTCCAGGCCATTTCCAAACTTTTAATTGATTCTAATACATTGCCTAAGTCCCCAGGAACCTTTGGAGATCAAAACCACATGTCAACACCCAAGAAAACGCCCCACACGAACTCACGGTTTGCATATTTGTCTCACAATCATAATTCATTATACATGCATCATTGATGAAATTTTTTGTGTGATTTATATTGCTAACACTCTTCTGAAGCTAATGGTACAAGTCAATTGGATTATGGGGCCCTGGAATCGAAACCACCATTAACGAATCCTAGGGTTTCAGAGCTTTTGATTTAGGGCTTTTCACATACTGTAAAATCAGAACGTCTAAGACCCATGGTTGAAACTGGCTTGATGAGACGAACACGTTGACACCCTCGCGCCCTTTTTATATGTGCTACAGATCTAATCGCTATTTTTGGCGTTTGTATTTTGTGGGGGTTTAAAACCCCCGCTATCTAACTTTCATTTTACAGGAAAATATGAAGAAGATGACTGCGTGTTGCCATGTGGTTGGTGGGTTTGAATATAGCGCGCATTTTGTTTTTTTGTTCAGCATTTGATTTGCTTTTTCTTATATTATATTATTTGCATATTTTATTAACAATTACAGGCACATGGCCCAGTGGTGAACGCGTTGTCCATCAACCATTGGGACCTGGGTTCGATTCCCAGGTCCCCCAAATTCCTTGTTCATATTTTTCCCAATATAATCATATGCAGGCATTCTCAAGGTGCCCCATCATGCGCTCCAGGCATCAGCTTGCCAAGTGTCCACCACCCTCCATCCAATGGCCAAAGAGTGAAGACCATGGTGTACAGGAGTCAACGCATCTCCAGGAAATCTCAAAGGTCAAACAGGGCTTATTCTTAATGGGCTCAGATTGTCAACAAAAACCTCCAAAAAAGACCCAAACCCCCCATGGTTCTTTCATATTTTCTTTTCTTTTTTTATTTTATTTTCTTTTAACTAATTATTATTATTAACTACTATTATTTAATTAACTCATAATTAATTTTTCACAATAAAATTCAAAAAAACCAAAAAATGTAAATACTTTATTAATTTCATTTAGGTAATTATTTTGTAAATAAATACTAATAAATTGAATTAGTTTTAATTAGGCAACTTTAACCTTTTTTCTTAATAACTAAAATAAATTTAGAATTAGGTTTTTATTAACTTTTAATTTTAATTCCTTTTATTTTATTTCATTAAAAACATAAAAATACAAAAACATTTTTCTTTTAATAAATTAAATAATTAGTTTTAATTCCATTTCATTAAAAAATGACAAAAATTCAATTCCTTCTTAAAAAAGGGTCAACACCCTCGAGACGTTCCCGATTAAATTTCTATTCGCGTGCATTTATTTATTTTAATTATTTATGTATCTGTACAGAGTATGTAATAGTTAAATAGGTTTACCGCTTTATTTAAATTCTCGCACCTTATTTCACAAAACGGGTTTTTGTTTTTTGGCGATGTATGGACCCACGCCTTGTAATAATTAGATTTACATTTTCGCAATTTATTTTCCGCACTCCTAACTATTAATTATGCCTGAAAGAATGTATGAAAAATAAAATCAATCCGTAGCTCACAAATAACATGTACAAAGACAATTAACTGAAAAACAACACACATGCACATGCCACCCCTAGGGTACGCCTCACTGGTTGCCTCGAACGTGGTCATCAAGTATAGGGTGTCTTAGAGGTCGCCCTTCTGTCCAAAAGATCCAGTTGCCTCGAAACAGTTGCCTCGGATACAAAGGATCAAGGACATTAGGGTTACTTCTAAGGTGTCCTACCATTGCTTCGGTGACCACATTGTCCCGATAATCGAATTGACCCGAACACCTCCAACGACGGTGCTACCTACTTCTCAATAGTGGGATAGTACTGTCTAAAGGACTCTTACACAGCTTAATTCCTTAGAGTAGGTAGATTCCTCCTGGGTACTTGCTCTTTCAAAACAAACAAAAACATCTTTTCACACCTCACACTTTCTAAAAGTTTTCAAACAAATTTTTCATACACTCTCGAGGACAGATACAAGAGTTACTTAGAAATTTTTCAAACGAAACTCTTTTTCAAAACCCACACACACACTTGAAAAGCAAACAAATCTTTTGAAAACATAAGAGCAAGTACCTAAGAGCCCGTGGATAACCACTGATAGAAAGGGTGCTAACACCTTCCCTTTCTATAAATCTACCTCCCGAACCGAGAAACATTCTCGAATAAGGAATTTTGCTGTGCTTTTGTCCTTTCCATGTTGGAGAACATAAAAGACGGTGGCGACTCTTGCTTACCGCGACATTTCGCGAAACCAGCTAAAAAAAGTCAGTTCTATTTCCACCGATCACACCGTTTCCAAGTGCATTTGAAGCACCATCAAAGTACAGGGTCCATCGGGATCCATTTTCAGGTCCGTCATACGGTCTGTTACCTTCAATGTTGTCCAAATTCATGATGTCCTCGTCCGGGAAGTCGAATCTCATGGATTGATAATCTTCGATAGCTTGATGAGCTAGATGGTCAGCTAGTACACTCCCTTTTATAGCTCTTTGGGTGGTGTACTGGATGTCATACTCAGTCAGGATCATTTTCCATCTAGCGCTTCTTCCAGATAAAGCAGGCTTTTCGAAGATATACTTGATAGGATCCATTTTGGAAATCAACAGAGTGGTATGAGTCAGCATATACTGCCTCAGTCGGCGAGCAGCCCATACCAAAGCGCAGCAAGTTTTCTCGAGCAGTGAGTAGCGAGTCTCACAGTCGGTAAACTTTTTGCTAAGGTAATAAATGGCATGCTCTTTTCTACCAGACTCGTCATGCTGGCCCAACACGCACCCCATTGAGTTATCCAAAACGGTCAGATACATGATCAGCGGCCTTCCTTCAATAGGTGGCATCAGAATAGGAGGTTCTAGCAAATACTCCTTGATCTTATCAAAAGCAGCTTGGCAATCGTTGTTCCACTCGACTACCTGATCTTTCTTCAATAGTTTGAAAATTGGCTCACAGGTAGACGTCAGATAAGAGATGAATCTGGCAATATAGTTCAAGCGCCCCAAGAACCCTCTAACCTCCTTTTCAGTACGGGGAGCAGGCATTTCTCGTATAGATTTCACTTTTGCTGGATCAACCTCAATGCCTTTGTTGCTGACAATAAATCCTAGAAGTTTACCAGACCTAACTCCAAAAGTACACTTACTTGGATTCAGCCTGAGTTTGTATTCTTTCAACCTGGCAAACAACTTCTGCAAATGTTCAAGGTGTTCCTCCTTTGTTTGTGATCGAGCTATCATATCGTCTACGTAAACTTCGATCTCATGATGTATCATATCATGAAATAAAGCTACCATGGCGCGTTGATAAGTTGCCCCTGCGTTCTTCAGTCCGAATGGCATCACCTTGTAGCAGAAGGTACCCCATTGTGTAACAAAGGTTGTTTACTTCATGTCCTCGGGGGCCATTTTAATCTGGTTGTAGCCCGAGAATCCATCCATGAAGGAAAACACCTTGTGCTGAGCCGTGTTGTCAATCAAAATGTCGATGTGCGGTAGCGGAAAATCATCTTTAGGACTAGCCCTATTCAAATCCCGGTAGTCCACACACATCCTGACCTTGCCGTCTTTTTTAGGTGCTGGCACAATGTTAGCAACCCATTGTGGATAGGATGTAACGGCCAGAAAGCCAGTGTTGAATTGCTTCATTACTTCTGCTTTAATCTTCTCAGACATGTCGGGCCTCATTCGGCAGACTTTTTGCTTGATCGGTGGACAATCCTCTCTTGTAGGGAGACGGTGAACCACTATATCTGTGTCTAAACCCGGCATGTCTTCATAAGACCAGGCGAAGATTTCAACGTATTCAATCAACAGCTGTATCAAGCGCTCCTTGACACTTGGTTCCAGATTGGCACCCACTTGTACTTCTTTCCGGTCTTCCTCTGTTCCTAAGTTGATAGTTTCCAACAACTCTTCGTGAGGCAAGATGGCCCTCTCTTCTTGTTGTAGAAGTCTGGCTAGCTCTCCTGGTACTTCACAATCTTCGTCATCTTCATACTCAGCCTGATTGACCAGATCTTCAGAGTTATTGAAGGATATAGCAGAATAGTCACTCATAGAATCCAGAGTGGATGGGTACGTGCATTTGTGAGTCTGGGTGTGTGTAAGGGATAGCCATCCTTAAACAAACAAAAATGCAAAAGGAAAGAAAATGAACACAGCAGTTTATCAATGAAAAACGTCCAATGAATCATTAAACATGACATATGAATATGAAGATAATCAAAACCCTTACAAATGGACCTACATGCCCCGGGCAAGGCATGAGGTGAAAAAGTAGCGTGCAGATTGTTCAAAAGTAATTATTACAAACCAATAGGAAATGTTTGACAGATAATTACTGATTAATAAAAGTAATGGGGACGAAGTCTTTTGCCTCCCAGTTGTGTAGTCCTTCTCCGATGGTTGGGAAGATCCAGTCTTCAATGTTGGCTTCTTCGTCCTCGTCTTCCAAAGCATTTATTCCATAAGGAGAAATCTTGATGGGTGTTCTTTCAACTTTTGAGCGGCGCATAGCTTTTTGCCCCGCAGCGGTGAATCCTAATCCAAACTTGTCTGTTTTGTGAGGAATATCAGGCAACTGTCCCCATGTTGAGCTCTTCCCTTCCTTCATCGCAGCCTTTGCGTCTTTTAGAGATGCCATCCTGGCCATCTGTTTGGGTACCTCAGCTACCATTTTTGCTACTGCCACCTCAGGAGAGACTTCCTCAAAGTGTTGGAATGGTGTTTCAATAAATTCACCCTCCACCTCTACATACCAAAAGGAGTTCAGGTGGCTGATCATATATTCCTCCTCACCGTGTACGGTTATGATTTTTCCTTTGATAGGGTATTTCAGCATTTGATGTAAGGAGGAGGTGACCGCGCCAACATTATGTATCCATGGCCTCCCTAGCAAGCAAGAGTATGACGGACGGATGTCCATCACATAGAAAGTTGAGGGGAACACTTCAGTGCCTACTTTAATGGGAATGTTGACCTCCCCATGTACCATTCTCTTCGACCCGTCAAATGCCCTTACAATGATATTACTTGGCCTTAGTTCCAAGCCTTCACAATCCAATCGGTCAAGAGCCTTCTTAGGCAGCACGTTCAGAGAAGAACCAGTGTCGACCAAAACATGGGCCAGAGTAGTTCCTTGGCATTCTACTGACACATGTAATGCGTCATTGTGCTTCCTTTCTTTCGGAGTCAGGTCAGGATCAGAGAAACCCAGGCCGTTGTCTGCGGTAAGGCTGGCCACGTAATCTTGGAACTGATCGGCTGAGGTTTCCTGGGGCACATGGGCTGTCTTCAGAAATTTTATCAATGCTTTGGCGTGCGCCTCTGAACAAACAGTAATGCTAACATGGAGATCTTCGAGGGGGTTTTCCCCAGTTGTTCTACCACGTTATAATCACTCTTTTTAATTATTTTCAGAATCTCCTCCATCTCTTTCTTAGAGGTTTCGGGGATGACCAAAGGTTGAGCCCTCGTCCTGACGAGCTCATATTGGATCCTTTTCCCCTTATCAGCAGAAGTAGGAGGGACAACTATAGGAGTAACAACTTCTTCAATCAACGGAGTTCTTGCGGAAAGTTTTATCGGTGCAGGAGTAACTTTGGCAGCAGCTGAGGGTCCAAAGATTGCCTTTGGGGGGGCAATCTCTGGAGAAAATATTCTACCACTTCGGGTGATCTTGCTTGTACCGGCAATGTTTCCAATACCTGCATCTTCTTCATCAGAGCTTTCCTTGGTTATCTCAACTTGTTTAACACCATGGTAGTAGATCTCTCCACCATAATTCCATGGTATTGTCTTGTCAGAAATGTAGGGGACAGGCCCTGGCATGGTTATTTTCAAGGGAACAATCTTTGTAGAGGATGTAATCTTAACAGGCTTTTTGACGGCCTTGGAAAGATTGGTGGAAATGGTGATTATTGAAACATCTTCGATAAGGGTTGGAGTAGCAGGAATCTTTTCAAAAAGAATTTGTTGACTGTTCATCAGGCCTTGGATGCCTTTCTTCAGCAACGGACAGTCGATTGGTAGAGAGGAACAACAGTAGGAATCTTCTTTACATCCTGGGAATATCCCAGCCTTTAACAGATTCAACTTGATCGTCAACAGTGGAGTCATCAGGTCATTGACATCAGAAACATACAAATCTTCTTCAATAGCATGGACATTGCGACCATACTTCGGCATCGGAGCAGATATTACGTTTGGCTTCTCTGGAGCATCGAACTCAACCTCTTTCGCCTCTATCAAGTCTTGCATTTTATGCTTAAGTGCCCAGCAATCGTTGGTGTCGTGCCCGACACTGTCAGAGTGATAGGCGCATTTAGCATTGGGATGATAATATGGGGAAGATGTGTTCACATTTTTTGGTGCCTCTTTGATAGTGGCGAGATTTAACTTCAACAAATGGGGAATAACTTGTGCGGGCGTCATATTGATGCGAGTGAACTGCCGTTGTGGCCGTTCCACCCGTTGCTGATTTGGTCATGACTGATTGTAACGAGGCTGATCATTTGATGAACTCTGGATCATCACAACCCCCACAGTCGGCCGGCGCTCATATCTTCCCGATCTTTTCTGAGAGTATATAACAGCTGCTTCTTTCTTAGTCGGAAATGATTTCTTAACAGTTGTAGATGCAGAGGCATCCTTTTGAATCTTCCCATTCTTAATACCGGCTTCCACCCGTTCACCAGTCAGAATCAATTCAGTAAACCCTGTGGAAGAGCTCCCGATCAAATGGTTGAAGAACGGGCCAGATAAGGTCCCCAGGAACATATCAACTAGTTCTCTATCAGAGAGAGGTGGCTTCACTCTTCCGGCTAAGTCGCGCCATTTCTGGGCGTAGTCATTGAATCCTTCATTTGAGGCCATCCCCATACTCTGTAGCTGAGTACAGGTTGGCGCCAAGTCAGAGTTATATTGATACTGGCGATAAAAGGCAGCTGCCAAGTCTTCCCAACTATGTACCTCTGATCTCTCAAGCTTGTAAAACCAGTCTAGCTGTGTACCAGACAGGCTATCTTGGAAGAAGTGTACCCAAAGATTTCTGTCAGATGTGTGAGGTTGAATTCTTCTAACGTACGACCTTAGGTGCATCTTTGGGCAAGACAGCCCGTCATACTTTGCAAAAATTGGCACCTTAAACTTTGGAGGGATCACAATTCCAGCAATCAATCCCAAATCTTCGAAATCTAATCCGGGAACCCTTTGCAGCTCCATAGCTGCCAGCCTATCCTCCAGGTTTTTGTATTTGTCGTCCGCTGGCGGGTATTGTTGCTCTGAGTAGTCTTCATCTTCTTCAGCCTCTTCCTCTTCAGCTTCGGACTCAGAAGGTAACGCAGCCCCTTTTCCTTTACCGGTCCCCTCATCAGATGTGGAGGGGAATTCAAGAACTCTTCTGGCCTCGTTCTCAAACCTTCTTCCCATGGTAGCCACCTCGACTCTTTTCTTCTTCTTTTTCACTTTTTCTTACTCTTTGTTCCCAAGCAGTGCTTTTAGATCCTCCTGACCCTTTGCCAAGGTCATTAGGAGATGTTGAAACTGTGAGTTTTGTAACTGCGGGTCTTTGACCGTCTGTTCGAGATCCATCTTACTGAAATAAACAGCAGAAAGATAAGGAAACCTGGTGTGGAGACCTGTTTATGCACATGATGAATGATATGTTTATTTATGCAATGCATTCAAGGATTTAGAAATTCAAAATTGTTGCAGACAAAAAGAACACACGTCATATTAATAAGAAGAAATTTTGTCAGTACATAAATGCCCCATGGGCCAAATATTACAAAAACTTCTTAAGGTAAAAAGACGTTGCGCATCCTCTTTGGTGCGATGTAAGTGTTGAGGGTCTCTTCCTCATGGAGTCGGCGGGTAAGCTCTAAAACCTTCTTCTCACTGGCGTAGAATCTGGCTTCAAAAGTATTTCGTTCCTCCTTGAGTTGGATCCAACTCTTCTGCATCTCCTCCCATGATGTAGGCATGTCAGGATGTAGGATGGTGTAGGGAACCTCTCCTTCCTTAACAGGCTCTTTAATCAAAGAGAGAATATGAGGGTAAGGCATCATTAGACTCTGGGCTCGGGTTCGTACCCACTTGAGATAAGGCTCAAGAGGGATGGAGTTATTGTGCCCCAGTGTCTTGTTATCTACCTTGTTAGGCATCCTCCAAGCTCTGATGAATCTTTGGCGAAGTCCTTGCGCATCATTGTCGAAGTCAAAAACTAGGTCAGGAATCAGCATGTCTTGAGGGCCATCCCTCTGTGCATATCCAAATTGTCTCAAAGCTAGACAAGGGTTGTAGGTAATGCCTCCTCTAATGCCAAGTAAGGGGACATTAGAGAACTCACCACAACGATCGACGATGATGACATTTTCTCTGGACCGAGAAAACCAATGTACATCAAAGTGTGTGAGGGTCATCAACCGTTGTGACCACCTTAAGCCTTGGTCATTCTTCAAAACAGATTGTGCAAGGTGCGAAATAAACCACCTTGCAAGGAGAGGAGTACAGCACATGAGAACACCTCTCTTTCTCATTGTTCGTGTGTAAAATGAGTGGAGGATGTCCCCAAGCAATGCAGGTATGGGATTCCTGGATAGGAAAATCTTGACAGCATTGACATCTATAAGTTGGTCAGGATTTGGGAACAAGACCAACCCATAAATGAGGAGTGCCACAATCTCTTCAAAGGCTTGTAGATCCAAGGAATTCCAACACTCTTGTGCCTTCTCAAACAAGATTTTTGCCAAGAAGCCTTTGAT
Organism: Vicia faba; assembly: GCA_948472305.1. Lineage (NCBI taxonomy): Eukaryota > Viridiplantae > Streptophyta > Magnoliopsida > Fabales > Fabaceae > Vicia > Vicia faba. The sequence continues at coordinate 1,524,728,729 of OX451737.1, forward strand.
ACCACTTCTAGTTTCCCAATGCCCCTTGATGTCAGATGGTTGCAAGTGTAGTGCTTGAGCAACATCTTCAGGCTTTGGTTCTTTTTCTGTACCGTTGTAGGGTAGTTGATTAAGAATAGGAATTCTCAGGAGTTGAGAAAATTCCTCCAAAGTAGGCACCAATTGGTAGTCGGGGAATGTGAAACAGTGGTGAAGGGGGTCAAAGAACTGGAACAACACTTTCACCATGTCTTCTTCAATGCTGGTGTTGACTAGGTTGAGCAGTCTACCATGTCTTTCACTGAAGAGAGAGCTTTCTGGAATTCTGGATGTGAGCTCCTTGAGTTGAGGAGGGATTCTCACAAGGTTGACTTGGATAGTTTTCCTGCGAAGAATTTCCATGACCTACAAAACAAGAACAAAGATGAAGATCCAAACCCTTGAAATGGTTAGTGGATGCATATGATGCTTTATGATGTTTATGATGTATGCACAAACACATGTACAAGCAATTCACACAAAACCCTAGTTTCAGGCTTGCACGAGGTTTCATAGGTAAGTACCCTCTTGAGTGAAGTTGGCTTAAAAACCTGTCCTATAAATAGTAACCAGGTACTAAGGAGCTCAATATCATTGAATTGTTTTCTATGTTCATTATTTTGGTTTAGCCACTTAACTAGCGACCAAAATATTCCAAGAAAACAACCCCTCAATGAGTGTAGTATCGAGTATCTACCAACTTCGGACTGAACCAAAGTCGGTCATCTCACTACCCCTAATAAAAGGCCAAGATGGTCAAGTAAGGTTCTAGGTCATTAGTGCTTAGTGACATCACTCAGCGGCCCCGTACTCTCCTTGATTGAACTCAAGGGTTACCGGTACTCACAAATATGTCGCACTAATATAGCTATTACTTCAACCGTGTCGGTATACCCCGCACAGTTTCCACAATGTATTGCTATCTATGAATGTTTCCCCAAATCCGGGTGTAGGATTTCAAGCCCAAACAAGAGAACCAAAATATAAAGCAATCAAAGAAAACAATTAGTCATGCAAGAAGGGTGATCTAAGCCCTAAGGTTACTCCACTTTTAAAATCCAATCCCCAGAAGAGTCGCCAGTTCTGTGATACGGTGGGAGAACTGACTTGAGGTTTTGCGTTTGTTTTTGCAAATGTTTCAGTTTAGCAAGAGTCGCCACCGAATTTTTATTTTATCCTAAGGAAAGGTTAAAAAGCACAGGAAAAACCTTTGAGATGTTTTCATGGGTTCGGGGAGTAGATTATAGAAAGGGAAGGTATTAGCACCCTTTCTATCCATGGTTATCCATGGGCTCTTAGTTACTTGCTTAGATCACTTACCTTGCATTTTCAATTGTTTGAAATGGTGCTTTGTGTGTGGGTTTGAAAATGTTTTGAAAAAGATGCCTTGTCTAGGCAACCCTTGTAACAATTCTTTACTCGAATGTTTTACAAAAGGTGTTTGTCTTTTTGAAAAGATGTTTCAAGGTTTTGAAAGTTGTTTTTTTAAATTTGTGTTGTGGAGTGTGTTTTGAAAAAAGGCAAGGATTTGTTTTGCAAGTTGGTCAAGTAACCAAGAGCTATCTACCCTAAATTTCTCAAAGATCTTTCCTATGTTTTAACCCTTTTAACAGTATTGTTCCACCATTGCATTTGGTGGACAATCTTGTGTTAGGATGTTAGCGGGACGGGCGCGGGTCATCGTTTAGACCATGAATGCAATGGTGCCAAGTGTCTTTGGCAATTTTTCCTTCAAGGGACTTGATCATTTTTAGGCAACTTGAGAAAGCGTCATCGAGGGACTATGATCATTTTGATTTGTTTTGTTTTGCCAAAGACACTCAACATGCAACATGGCCCATTTTTGAAGGCAACAAGTGGAGTAACCCTAAGGGTGCAAGTGTGATTGGTGTTGTCCATTTTCATACTTTTTTTTGTCTTTGCATTAGTCAAGCTATTTGTTATTTGATTTTTGCATACAAACCCTAGGTCTATCGTGGCATAATTAGAAAGCTTTAAAATGCGGAAATTTAAAGTCCTAAATTATTACAACATAATTATGGGGATGGGGGTACAAATGTTTGAATGGAGGATATTTAGCAAGAAGTTAAATCTAGAACTATTACATCCATATTGAATATACAAGTTATTTAATTGTACAATAATTAAATAAATACAATAAATATGCAAAATGTATTATGCACAAAAATGTTTTTTATGTATGTAAAAGTATTTTTCAATGTAAAATATAAACAAAATAAAAAGTCAATTTTTTTGGATATTTTTATGGTTTTAGGGCAAACCCTAATTTTGAATAAATAGTAATTATTTACTAATTATATACAATATTTATATATATATTTATACAAAAAATAAATAAAAGATAAATATATTGAAAAAATGGTATTTTTGATGTCAAATATTAATAAAAATAAAAAGGTATTATTTTTACATTTTATCCTAAATATTTACTAAAATATGTATAAGTATTTATATTATATATTAAATATACTAAATATATATATATAAATGAAATATTAATTATTTACAAAAAGTATATTTTTTAGAAAATGTTTTCAAAATGTAAACAAAAAATAATAACTAAAAAAATATATTTTTGTGTTATTTTTTAGTATTTTAAATACAAGTATATATATTATTTTACATGTATAAGTTTAAATAAAACAAATAAATTCCAAATAAATGTAAAAATGGGTGGAAAAATATTTTTAATATTTTTTATATTTGACCAAAAAATAATAAGTCAGAATCAAAAAGAAAAAATCAAAAATGATCAAAATAACACACAATGGGCCAAGGGGGTGTAAGATGAAAAAAGGGGTGCAAAAAGCAGGTTGACTCAGGCCCAGCCCAAGTCAACTCTGTCTTCAACCTCCAGCATATGTTTGAACAAGAAAATGCGCGCTTCCTTCTCCATCTGCTATCTCTTGATTCTTTGACTTTTAATAAAAACTTACAACATCAATAATGTAGAGCATCAAGTCACGATTTCAAACATATAAAAAAGTTGTTCTAACTCTCAGAAACGAAGGAGAATTTCTCCATCCCCAATTTCTGACCTAAGTTTTCTTCCATGTTCAGGTCCAAAATTCTCACAGCACACACAATATAAATGAAAAGTAACTATATGGATGGCTTCAGGGCTATGAGTAGAACACGCTTTCTTCACAAACTTAAGCCTAACTATGCCTGGATAGAGAGATAGAAATTCAAATTTTTACCTGTTCAGCTTGAGTCGTGTACAACAATGGAGGTATCTTCAATGGAGTTTGAACTTTGGTACAACTTGCCTGAAGTCCAAGGATGCTTCCCCTATGCTTGGTGTGCCTTGAATCCTTCTGAATCAAGCTATGGAAGTCAACCTGCAACAATGAAAACTGAAAATGGCAAACTTGGCTATGGATGTTACAGCTTGTATCTAAGGCTTGGGACAGCTTCAATGGATGGTATGGAGTGTATTGGAACTTGTTTGTGCAAAAACGCACGAGTGAATGATGTTGGCCAAGTCAAACTGCAGCAGGTACCCTGTTTTGCAACAAAACTATGTTTTTGTGAATGAGGAGGGATCAAGAGCAGTTTGGTCGTGCTTTAGGCTTAGTTTTATGTATGGAAAGTGTCTACAAAGTTTTTTCTTGGATGCCTTAACAGGAGATGCAAGTTCTAGTCCTTTTGCCAAGTTTCTTCCAAGATAAGTAAGAAAATGCAAGTTTCTATACAGGCCTGTCCAATGCCCTAAACTATGTTGCACCTTTTGTTCTTGATCAGAGTGATTTGTATACAAATGCTAGCTTCAAAGATCTGGCCCATGCCTCTTGGATTTGTTATTTGACATAAAGTGCATCTTTACAAGAATGGCAATATTGCTTTTTCTACTTAAGGATTGATTTTGTGTGTATTGTCCAAATGAACAAAATAACACTCAAACACAAAGGATATGCATTTAATTATTGAGTGTGAGAAGGATTAGAGGCCTGTAATCTAGCTTGAACCATGCTGACTTGAAAATGGCAATGTTATGAACATGTATTTGGCTATGAACAAAGTGACTTTTGCCCATCTTTGCAAATTCGATTCTCCCTAACCACAAGGGTGTTTGAGAAGTTCTTGGATAATTTGGAAAGCTTGGAAAGTGTAATACAATCCATCTTTGTAATGAAAATTGAAATTCCAAGTGGAACCATATGAAAAGTGGCCATGAAGTTGGGCAAAAATCCTGCCTAGAATAGGTCAAAAATTTTCTAAGTTAAGAATGTTTAGCACCCTTGTTCCAAAAATCATAACTTGAGCTACAAGCCTCTTTTGAGGAAACTTTGTGAATAAAAGTTGTAGATTTTGCAATTGACTACAACTTTCATGTTTTTAGTTTTGCTTGAATCCAATTTTATCTTGATGAAAATATGGGACAAAGTTAGGAAAAAAATAAGGAAGTTTCATACTTAGAAAAATTCTAAGTTATGAAATTTTCTCATTTTAAACCCTAATTTGCAAATTTGGATTTCTTAATGAACAAGTTTCATAATTTGACATGTTTTGATGAAAAATGAATCTTGGCACTTGATTTTGACCAAAAAGTCAAAGTTTGACTTTTCAGTATACAGTCAAATTTTGATCAGTTGACTGGAAAATTCATCTGTCAATCTTGTGCATTTGGGACCTTTTGAACTTGTTGAATGTGTCAAGACCATGCCATTGAGTCCTTGAGTCCATATGTGAGCTTGGTTTGCCATTGGTTAGGTCAAACAGTCAAAAATTGCCTTTGTGCAGTCAAAACCCTAAAAATGACCATTTTGCCCTTTTGGTGATCTGATCAAATTTCTTGTGGAATTGTGATCCAAACTTGACAAAATTGTTCATATGAGTTCATAATGTTGATGTGGGTCAAAAATCATGAGGTTTGACTGTCAATTGGCCACAGTTGACTTTTTCCCCAATACAGTTGATTTCTAGGTCAACTGTCTAATTGACTGGGCAAAGATTGAAATCAAGGCTTGAAACATGGTATGGATAAACTTGTGAGTCCAATATGAAGCATGAAAGTCACTTTGGGAATTTTAGGTCAAAACATCTTTGTGCAAACTCAAACCCTAATTTGGGTCAACAGTGCAAGGAGGAGTCTTGAGCAGAGCAAACCCTAACTTGATCTTGAGCTCCAAGAGTCTTGTGGTGAGAAAATGTTGATGAAATGAGAGAGCAAATTTTGGGGTACAACAGCATAGCATACACATCATAACATCATTGCCTAAACATTTCCTTTACCATTTCATGGATCTCAAGGGTTTGTGATGCAGGTTATGGTAAATCATACGTCTAGCAAGGGGCAAGGGGATTTATTTTCCTCTAGCCAATGTCGTCTATAAATCAAAACATGATAACTTGAGTCAGGGGCTATGACCCACTCGATATGGTGAGCTTGACTCTTGAAGAAGGACTCTTAACGACACGAAGTTTCTTCAATCAAGCTGCAACCAAATTCTAACACTTTCTTGTTTAACCTGTGAGATCCTTGAAAACATTGCATGCATATCATACATATCATTGCATAAGCAGGTTTCAAAGCCGGTCTCTCATGTCCTCACTGTTTATTTCAGCAATGGCTCTCAAACAAGACAACAAAGATCTTCAAGAAACCGAGTTCATGGAAATATTCCTAAACCTATCCAAGGGGCAGGAAGAGTTGAAAACACTCCTCGTTGGGAACTTGGTCAAGAAAAGTTCTGAAGACAATAAGTACGAACGGCTGGAACAACTGCAAGCTGAGGTAGTTGCAATGAGAACCTAAATCCTGGGGCAAATGGCTCTTATCCAAGGCTTAGCCCGGGAACAAGAAGAGTTGAGAACCATTATCAACCAGCTTCATCAAGACCGATACAACAATATGAAGCAAATGGTCGAGGCCGGGGACCAAGTCATTGATCAACTTCCGAGAAGTCAAGGGTTTGGTTTAATGAAGAATAGACCTCTCCAAGTTGCTACTACCTCACGGGTCCAACAACAACCTCGCCAAAAACAACGGGTTAATCAAAGTAAGCCAGATACACCCAAGAGGCAGTTTACCAAGCTCAACATGCCGCTGTCTCAAGCTTTACAACACCTGTTGAGAATGAATCTGGTGACGTTGATAGGACCTCATCTGAATCCCAAGACTTCTTCACCTGACTACAATCCTGATGCAAGGTGTGCATATCACTCCAACAGTCCGGGGCATGATACTGACGACTGTTGGAAGTTGAAGTACAAAATTCAAAACCTGATTAATGAAGGAGCATTGGAATTCACACAAGATGGTCAACTGGAATGTTTCTGTCAATCCTCCAAGGCTCACCATTTGAAGTGACAAGTTCTGACAAGAGAGGCTTTTGTTCATTAGAATTTTCAATTTGTAATTTTCTTTTGATTGTTCGAGTATTTTTTCATGTCAAGCTTTGTTACTTTATCAATGCATTGCATATGTCTGTTTTGAATTAATCCATTTGTATTCACTATATTTAAATTGCTTTCCCTTTTGTGATGTTAAACTCTCGATTAAAAACTCTAAGCCTTTAGAGGGAGGATGACAAAAATGATATCAAAATCTCTGCAGTATGCTTTTGAACAGACCCCGCTGACGATGTACAGGTGTTGTTTCAAATCCTAAACAGTGGAGTTATAAGAAAGATAATCCCTAGTCAACCCCTTTGAGCCAAAGAATTGGAGTTTTTCTTTTTACACAAATTAAAACCCTTAATCCTAACCTGGGGCAGGGTAGTTTTCTCAGTTAATCCAGGTGCACAATGAATGGCATCAAAGACGTTCTCCCAAAACAAAAGACGATGATGGTTCCTTATAATCGTCAAGACAGGCAGTCATTATCTCTCAAAAATAAAAGCCCATTAAGTCAAAACCTATGAAGGAGACTTACAAAAAAACTGGGGCATCCCGCTGACTGTAATCACAAAAGAAATAGTTTAGGAAAAAGACAGGGATAATAAAATCAAAAAGAAAGAGGTCCTACAAACTCTCAACAAAAATGACTGCCTGTTGAAAATAAATTGTCAGTATCCGAACCATCACTAGAATATCAGAGCAAAGACTCAAAACGAGATCTAATGCACGATTAGTTGAGTTTAGGATCGAAGAATATCACGAAGAACGGGTGGGTACAAATATATTTTGAGCCTTTATCCTTTGTTTCTTGAACCGTGAACCAGGCTACATTATAACCCTTAAAAGTCCTAGCTGAAGCATGGGTTAGTTCGAAAGCATACTGTCGCAAAAGGTATCCTGACTCCTGTAGGACTTGCTGTAAATCCTGAGTTGACATCACATTTTACAAAATTTGCCTGTTTTACTGAAAAATGCATTTTCAAAAACTTCAAGATAGACATAAGCTTTGCATTCTTAAAATAACATTGTTTGCATATGACTATTTGTTCAAACAGCAGAGAAATTCGCACGACGAATATCTAGTGAACAAAAACCTTCTCAATAAAAAGGATCACCACAAGTGGAAAAACACTTCCAACCAAGGGGCACGGCATGATCATTGTCCATCATCTGGGGCAGTCAAGTCAAATTCAAGGAATCTCTCAAAGATGTCAAATAGCCAGGGTCAAATCTCAATCTGAATCACTTGGGGCAGTGGACATGAATTCCAGCAACGAATCTTGTATGATCAAACGAACATCTTCTGGTAGTATGGCAACACAACACTACCAACAGTGACAACTCCCTACACCCTGAGAGCGTGGACATAGTCATAAAATACTGCGCATGAACAAAGACCCACTAGGTTGACTGGCCTAGGCAAAAATAAGGGCATCCCAGCGAACCAAAAGGGTCCGAGCAAAAATTAGGGATAAAAGCGGAAAAAGATTTGTGCATCCGGCAAGTCGAAAACCTGAAAAGGCGGCTTGGGAAAGAAAGGGTATCCCGGTGGACTGAAAATCTGAAAAGACAGTCCAGGCAAAAGTTAGGGATTAAAGCGTACGACTATGTCCCGTCATCTCGTCACTTGCCTACCAGAAGAAGACTTGTCATTTCGATCGAAAGTTACCAAGCACCTCATAAGTTGGGATAACACTTGATCCACAAGGCCTCCGCAGGCACCTTCTCCAGCAGATACAGGGGCAGAAAAGTCTCGATACGAAGTCATTATCATATCCTTAACATGCGTCCCAGTAACATTCACTCCCTGCAAAGTAAGAGAAGGACAGTGATATTAGCGGTCCCGAACAAGACACCACTCTCCCCAACTGAGGCTCACAATCGCGAATGAATCGTCAATATTCTCCCCCAAGCAAAGTTTATCTACCATCAGCACTGTAGAATTATCCCCAGTGGAGTTTGGAGAATTATCCCCAGTAGACTCTGGAAGATTGTCCCCAGTAGAGTCTAAAAGATTATCCCCAGTGAAGTTGCAACTGGAAAATCATCCCCAGCGGAGTTCATTCCTTTCACAAACAGAAACTCAATCCCCAACAGGGTTCATTATCGCCAGCAACGGTAATTTATCCCCAACCGAGGTTATTTCTCCAAATCAATAGATTCTCTAGCAGAATATGTCCTCCCCACAAAGTCATTTTCTCGTCAGTTTATTCCCCAACGGAGTTATCCTCTCCTGCAGGTTTATTCTCACAATCATCTTCATTCACTATCCCCAGCGGAAACAAAGAATTCAACTTCTTGCACTCTCCAGCAGCCACCCGGGATTTATTTTCCCCAGCTAGAGATTATCATAAAAACATTACATGTCCATACATCATGACATACGCATACGCATCATACAACACAATCTCATTTATTTTGAGAACATCATTGCTTGATACATATCATGCATTACATACAATTAACCTTTACCTTTCAGGAAAGATACAATCAAATTCTCACAAAATTCAAGCTATGAAGCCCAGGTACGACCAGATAGTATCTTGATGTCTACAGCATATTGTGAAGCCCGGATTACGACCGAATAACAGTATCAGACTACCACGAAGCCTGGATTACGACCAGATAGTGTTATCTCTTAAAAAGAAAGCTATGAGGCCCGGATTCAACTGGATAATAGTTTAATCCCCAGCAAGGCGTGGAGCCCGGATTACGACCGGATAGCAGCTCAGTAAGTCACTGCGAAGCCTGGATTTCGACCAGATAACAGTGAGAGACATTGTGAAGCCTGGATTTTAACCAGATAATAGTGAGGGACACTGTGAAGCTTGGATTTCGACTAAATAGAAGTTTACCCGGCCAGTTGCTATGAAGCCCGGATTCGACCGGACATTAGTAAGCCCAGCAGTCAAAGGGAAGCCCGGAGGCGACCGGATAACCACTTGATTTCTTCTAAAGCCTGGATTTCGACCAGATAAGAAGTAAGGTATTGTGAAGACTGGATTCGACCAGATAGCAGTACAGAACACCATGAAGCCTGGATTCAACCAGATATTGGTATAACACATCGTGAAGCCTGGATTACTACCAGATGGCGATACAAGACATTGCGAAGCTTGGATTTTGACCAAATAGCAATTTAACCTAGACAATTACAAAGAAGCCCGGAGTCGACCGAAGATTAGTGTGCCCTAAATTCAAGTTAAAGCCTGGATGCGACCGGATAACATTTGAATTCCTTCTGAAGCCTGGATTACGACCAGATAAGAATTGAGAAATTGCGAAACCCAGATTACGACCGGACAGCAAGTTTAATCTCATCTTCCCAGTAAGTCACTGTAAAGCCTGGATCACGACCAGATAGCAGTTGGTCTCATAACTATGAAGCATGGACCACAACCAGATAGTAGTTCATTCTCACCTCCTCGACTAAGAGATGATTCCTCAGTAGAATAACGGACGATCGAAGTTCCTAAATTTCAACAGAGATGATGCCTCAGTAGAATAACGGACGATCGAAGTTCCTAAATTTCAACAGAGATGATTCCTCGGTAGAATAACAGATGATCAAAGTTCCTAAATTTCAACCGAGATGATTCCTCAGTAGAATAATGGACGATCGAAGTTCCTAAATTTCAACAGAGATGATTCCTCAGTAGAATAACGGACATTCGAAGTTCCTAAATTTCAACAGAGATGGTTCCTCAGTAGAATAACGGACGACCGAAGTTCCTAAATTTCAACAGATATGATTCCTCAGTAGAATAACGGACGATCGAAGTTCCTAAATTTCAACAAAGATGATTCCTCAGTAGAATAACGGACGACCGAAGGTCCTAAATTTTAACAGAGATGGTTCCTCAACAAGAATAACGGACGATCGAAGGTCCTAAAATTCAACCTTTCTCAAAATAAAGATGATACCCCAGTAGAATAACGGACGAATGAAGCTCCTAAAATTCTATTTCTGTCAAGACAGAAATCAGTATTCCCCAGCGGAATCTTCCTCAACAAACAGGCATACAAACTCTCGCTAAGGAATCTCTTATGCGATTGACACTCCTTCGGATGGCATCTTTAAGCCCATCCCCTCGTCAGTAATTTCCAAATGGCATCTGTAAGCCCATTCCCGACATTGCAAGACGGATACCACTTCATGTGAGTGCAAATTTCTGGGCACTCTAGTGTTCAATCATCTTCCACCTTCGGATCACGAAAGGCACGAAAGCCAATCGACATCCTCAGGTTTAAGAAGATTGAACAGGGGCAGCTGTTGTACCCCAAAATTTTCCCTCATGTTTTTCCAAGATTTTCCTCTTGTATAGGTGGTTATAAACCTTTGCCTAAAGACAAGGAAATTTTTCAATTGATGGTTAAGTATCCTTCGATTGGCACCTACAAAATTCCCTTCGATTGGCATCTCCAAAGTGCCTTTCAATTGGAATCTCCAAAATACTTTTCGATTGACATCTACATAGCATCCTTCGATTGACATCTGCAAAAGGCCTTTCGATTGTCCTCATGACAAGCCTTTCAATGGACATTGTGTCCAAGCCTTTCGATTGGCATGGCGAGGGATCCTTCGATTTAGTATTGTGTCAAAGTCCTTCGATTGGTATTTGGACAAGGGCCCTTCGAAGAATTCCTTCAAGGCCATTTGAAAGAAGCCATCAAGAGGGCACTCGAAAAATATGTCCAGGCCAGATTCTTGCCTTGTTTGTTCATAATTCCACAAAGAGCTTATTCGACCAGGAAATTCTCTTCAAAAGGACAGGAAATAGAAGCAAAGGGTGGTCCAATCGAAGGATCCCTAGTATTGAAGCTGACATAATTAGACTCAGAACCATTAAGGAGAACAAGGTTCTAATAAGGAAAGTCTTGATTGGCTCAAATTGGAGTTTAAGGCTGGCAAAGAAGGCAGATTCGAAGGAAGGAAGGAAGGGTATTTGTTCCAAAATAAGCCAGAAATCTCACAATCGAAAGAATCTTCTCTCAATCAAATAAGGAATGAAATGGGTTGGCATGACTAAGAAAAAACACATATCCTAACCTGTCCAGGCCAGATTCTTTCCTTGTTTGTTCACAACTCCACAAGAGCTGATTCAACTAGGGGATTCTTTTCAAATCAAGCAATCGAAGCAGAGGGAGGAAATCGAAGGGGCTATGCAATCGAAGCTAGAGTAATTCTAATTGGACTTTGAAGCCATCGAAGAAAGCAAATTCGAAGAGAAGTGGACCTGCAGGGGCAGGCCAGCTTTCAATTTTTATCATGTTGGAGGCCTAAACGGCTCATAGCAGGCTGGCAGTAACGCATGAAAGCAGATTGGCACGTGATTGAATCAAAAATAGAAAGTCTTTATGAAGAAATCAAATCAAATTCGTGTAAAAGCATGGTGTGCACAAAAAGATCGAATTAGGCCATTTTTGGAAAGATATTCAAGGTGTATCAAATCAAAATCCAATTCATTGATGGAGGAAGATTGAGATCAGTTATCAACCCTAATATATTCCTCAATACATATAGAGTGCGTGCAGACCAAAAACTAGGTTAGAGAGAGGCGTAGGAACCAGAGAAAAACTTGAAAAAAATACCAAGAAAGTGTAAACATGAATTTCTATTTCCAAGCATCCTCAAGGCCTTATAACTATCCCAATCGATTCCTGGGAGTGCAGGCAAGCAAAAGCAATCAAAACCAAGCATTTCCAGGCCCTATAACACACTGTAAGGCATTCACGACACCCACCTTTTCTTGAATTATGTTTGCATAATTCTTGCATATTCAGCATAATATAATCATAGATTCTTGTTCACCATGACAATTGCAAGTTTTCTATAATACCCAATTGCATTTTCATAGACTGAATCGAGAACTGCCATTGTTAGGTTTTTGGATTCCGTTTTAGGGTTTTTGCTTGCAGGTAAAATTAGCCTTCATGAATGGTACCATCATATTCAGCAGGTCCAGACGAATCTAACCATGGCATTAGAAGTCATTTATCTTTCTCATGGTGGATTTCAAGAGAACGTAGGTTGTAGCTACGACCAAGGGGTCCGTAGGTAAAAGTTTGGAACTTTTACCAACGGATCCAAGGAGGAAGAAGACTAGCTGGCAAATAACCATTGGCTTGTTCAAATTTCCGCGCGAGTTTTTCATGTTATGCTTGTTTATAATATAATAATTATTTTGTCTTATTTGACAACAAAAGCAAGTAGCGCAGTTGGTTACAGGGCGAAGGCAAAACGTTTCAGGACCTGGATTCGAATCCCAGGTCCCCCACTTCCTTCATTTTTTTTCCTTTCAGGTAATCCAGTGCACTTACAAGTCCAAGGCCTATCATACTCCCTCAAGATCCAGTATGCCAAGTGGCCAGATGGCCAAATCCAAAGGCTAACATATGAGAGACCATAATGAGGTCTAGTCAACACAACACACTGAATCTAGGAAGTCAACGTGGACTTCCATCTTTGGGCCGAGAATTCTGATTCTTGCACCCCCCATATTTGCTCAGGCCCAATTTCTTTCTTTATTCTTTTTTTATTTATTTGTTTTATTTAATTTATTTATTTTATTTACTAACACAAATAATTATTTTCTTTTATAAAAAAAATCACAAAAATATTATTTTTCACCAAATTAGGTTTAGACTTTTAATCAAAAATTAATTAATGTAATTAGATTTTAATTTTAGGTAAACTTTAATTATTTTTTGTAAATAATTAAAACTAATTAGAATAATTAGGTTTTTATTTCTAACTTAATTATTTTTTTTATTTTTCCTAAAATAATCAAAAACATAAAAAAATAGGCCATGTAATTATTTTCATTAATTAATTTAGTCACTAATTATTTTTGTATTTAATTTTAAAACCTAATCTTTTTCCTTAAAAAATATTAAAAACAACAAAAAAACAATTTTTCTTTTAATTAGGTTAGAAGGGTCAAAACCCTAATTCTCTCCCGATCTAAATTTCATCGCGCGCACTTTATTGTTTTATTTACCATATTATTGTAACTGCTCAGAAGTTGTAATAGTTAATTAGGTCTTTATTTTTATCGCTTTATTTTCAAAGGGTTTGTTTTTGGCTATGTACATACCCGAAGCCTTGTAATAGCGTAGTTTAATTTCCGCACTTTAAATTCCGCAAATTATTAAACTGTTAGATGTATGATATTAGGATGCATGACAAGAATGTATGATTAATCTTTAAAACAGTTAGATAACTCTAAAATGTGCAAAGATAAATAATCTGAAAATGAATCACTCGCACATGCGCACTCCTAGGGTACACTCCCACTTGGTTGCCTTCGGTAAACGGTCATTGAGTATAGGGTGATTTAGTGGTCGTCCTTTTGTCCAAAGATCAAAGTTGCCTCGGAAAGGTTGCCTCAGAATTGTTGCCTCGAATAATTGATCTAAGACATTAGGGTTATTACTAAGACGTCCTAACATTGCTTTAGTGACCGTACGTCCCTTTCGAATTGACCCTCAAAACTCCAACGGTGATGCTACCTACTCACTAATAGTGGGATAGTGTTATCTAAAGGAAATGAACATAGAACGATTCTTTTTTCGAGTAGGTAGATTAGCTCTTAAGTACTTGCTCAAACAAAACAAACCTTTTTCACACTTACACTCCTTTACAAACAAAGTTTCAAAACACTTCATTACTCTCTTGAAGACATAAGCAAGAGTTAAATCGAAGTCAAAACAAAAGCTTTTCAAATTACGCAAACACAAAGAAAACAATTTTGAAAATGATGAGCAAGTACCTAAGAACCCGTAGATAACTACAGATAGAAAGGGTGCTAATACCTTCCCTTTCTATAATCTACCCCGTACTTAGAAATATCTCGAAAAAGGAATTTTTCTGTGATTTTTTCCTTTCCTTGCTGGATAAAATAAAAGTCAGTGGCGACTCTTGCTTACCGCGACATTTTGCAAACACAAACGCAAAACGCAAATTAGCAAATTTCCTAAAAAAAGAGGGAAACACGTACCGGTTCTGGCCACCGTATCACACCATTAAAATTAAAAAGTTGTTCAAAATATTTGTTTTCAAATTCTCTACCATGATTTCTTCTCACTCTGACTATTCTATAGTTCTTTTCATTCTGCACTTGGGAGCAGAAAGAAGCAAACACAATGTGACTCATCCTTATGTTTCAAGAATTTTACCCATGTCCATCTGTTGTAATCATCAATAATGATAAGTCCATATTTTTTTACTGTTGTACCCCAAAATTTTCCCTCCCATTTTCTTCAAATAATTCTCTCAAGTCTCTTCAAATGGTCAAGGCACCCAAGGGTCCACTAGTCAAGATGTACCTCCTAGACCAAAAGCCTACAACTAGGGTTTGGAGTTTCTCAAGGAAATTTGGTCTGCAAAAGTATCAAGTGGCTCCCATGTTTCTTCATAGTTCCTCAACATGGTTCATGTCAAGTTTCAAGCCCCACATCACAAGTTTTCTCAATCAATGGCTCAAATGCTTGAAAATTAACTATATTGATCAAAAAGTCAACTATGGTCAACATACAGTCAAACTTCAAGATTTTTGGTAAACATCAACATTTTAAAGTGATATTTATAATTTTATCAATGGTTTATCATGATTCCTCAAGGAAAGTCCTTAGATCATCAAAAGTCTAGAATTTGCCAAATTAGGGTTTTCCTTGGGAGAAGTCAACTGAACTTTGACCAGGCATAACTTTCACATGCTTCGTCAACTTTTCCCCAACCAAAGCCTATTTTAAAGAAAATTCAATTCTCTAAAACTTTGCTTTTATTCTCAAGTATAAAAGATGCTTCACTTGGAAGATATGATCTCATACATTATAGGTCATTTTCAAAAAGTCAACAAAAGACACTTTTTGTCAAGGCAACTTACATCAAGATAATGTCTCCAAATGCAATAATGATTAAAAGAGAAAGTATATAGGACATATTGGGCTTTCCAAAATGTCCAAGATCATCTCAAAAGGTGAAAATTGAGCAAGTTGGGGAATTTTGAAGGAATTCATGAATTTCAAGTTGGGCAATTTTGAACTTTTAGACCAATGGACCTAACTTTTGAGACTCATACATGTTCATGATATGTTAGAGGACCCCTAAAACCATTCCTTTATTTTTCATGATTTTTATTTTTTTCATTTGAATTTTTTTCATTTAAAACAAATTAAATCAAGAACAGAGTGTAAAGCAAATGGGCTTAGGCGTATGATTGGACTTATGGGTCAAGATTGAAGCCCAAATTTCGTGCAAAGGCCAGCAAGGAAGTCCAAGTTCAATGCATGTCAAGAATGGCAAGGATTTCACAAGTTTGGAAACATTTTAATGTGTTTTATCTTGTTTTGAAAAGGGCCTTAATGCCTTGATTCTTACCTTACATGTTTGCTCCCCTCTCACTCCTCTATATATACCAAACTATGCAAGCTACAAAGGGACAAAAAAATCATTGCCTAAGAGCACGGAAAAATCATTGCCTAAGAGAGAGCTCGAAATTCACAAAAACTTCCAAGAAGTTGTAAAACTCATAACCCAAGTTCCAGCTTCTCTCACTCAAAACTAGTGAATCCCTCATCCTTCTGAGACCCCTAGGAGGCGATCCACATCATTATTCAACCTCCATGCGTCTCAAAATCCCTTCATACCATCCCTCTGATTTGGTAAAATTTTGATTTTGAATCTCTTTAATTTCATAATTTAAATCATTTTTATGCGTATATTCTTATTACTATTGATGTTTTGAGCAAGTATAGCGTTTTACATGCAAGCATGAAGGCAGAAATAACGTGATGCCATCGTTAGAGCATCAAGAACGTTTGGTTTCGGATCTCGGAATATGAGACGATCCAGACAAAAATAAGCTCAGATTCGGAATCAGGACATTTTCTTTTTTTAATATTTATGTTGTCTTATTAACTTTTTTTTAGATAATTAACTCAATCATAAAAATATCATAAAATCAAAAACCCAAAAAAATAGATTTAATTTTAATTAATAATCACTTCCTTTGTTTAATTAAAATTAATTAGTCATTCAATTTTTTTATTATCATTAACTTAATTTTCTTAAATCAATTAAAAATAATAATAAACAAAAAAATTATAAAATTGAAATCACAAAAAAATAGATTTAGGTTTTTTTTTAGATTAAAATTAATTTTTGACAAATTTATTTTAATCCTATTTTAATGTTTATTTCATAATTAATTTGTAATTAATTTAGATTTTTTTTTTAAATATTAAGATCAAATCACAAAAGTACCAAAAATATTTAGGCTTTTCTTTTTAGGATATTTAATTTTCTTTCTAAATAATCTTTCCTATTATTTTATATTTATTTACCATTTTAGAAATAAATGTATAGGTCGCACATATGATTTTGTAATAGTTAGCTTATCTTTTTCGCATTTTCTTTCTAAACATTGTAACTGCTCATGGAATATAATAGTTTAGTATTTACTTTCCCGCACTTTTACTTTCCGCACCTCTGTATATACATGTATATTACTGTTAGTAATTAGGTCGTGTATGGCAAGATAAAAGCAAACGTTAGCGAACTTAAGAGTCAAGATAAATAACTGAAATACAACACACTCGCACACATGCACCTCTAAGGTACCTCCACTTGTTGCCTTCGGATAAATAAACAGTCACGACTCTCGAACGTAAGAGATTTTAGTGGTAACCCTTTGGTTTAAATATCATAAGTCCCTCGATAACCCTTTCAAAGTTGCCTCGGTATATGATCTTAAAACCTTAGGGTAACTACTAAAGTATCTTACTAATTGCTTTCGTGATTGTACGATGACCCTCGCCCGTCGTTAAAAAATCTAATGATAGGGCTACCTACTCACTAATAGTAGGATAACATTGTCTAAAGGAAAAGAGGAAAAGAACAAACCTTTCGAGTAGGTAGATAGCTCCTAGTTTCTTGCTCATAAAAATAATCAAAAAACAATTTTTTCACACACACACACAAACTCTTTTCTAAATATTTTCAAAGACAAAAAATACTTTGTATACGTTCTCGCTGAAACGAGAAACATTACAAAGTTTGCCGCACTAAGGCGTATTTTCAAAAACATTTACAAAACACATAACACAAAGCATTTTCAAAAGTGAGCTGGCAACTAAGAGCCCGTAGATAACTACAGATGGAAAGGGTGATAACACCTTCCCTTTCCATAACCTACCCCCCTTTACTCATAAAAATCTCGAAAGGTCTTTCCTGTTCTTTTCACCCTTTTCTTTGTTGGATAAAAGAAAAGTCGGTGGCGACTCTTGCTAACCGAAACATTGTGATAAAACGCAAAACCAGTAAAGTCAGTTCTCCCACCGTATTACAGAACTGACGACTCTGCTGGGGACATTACTCTTAAAAAGTGGGGTTACCTTAGAGATATATCATATTTGAAATGCTTTACTTGTCTGATTTTTGTGCTTTAACTTTCGGGTTTATGTTTGGGTTATTGTTAAAAGATCCTATACCCGGATCTGGGAAACCTTTTAGGTAAGTAGCAATAAATTATGGAGGTTGTATGGCGTACAACGATATGGATGATATGATAGCTATGTTAGTGTGATACTCTGGCTTGTACTAATGTTCCTCGAGTCAGTCAAGGATAACATTAGGCTTTCACATAGTGTCATTAAGCACTAACTAACCTTTAGAGCCTTAAATTGACTCATCTTAGCCATTAGAAAGTAGTGATATGGCCGGCTTTGGTACAGACTGAAGTTGGTTGATACTCGATGCTACACTCATTGAGATTGGACTTTCGGGATATTTCGGCCGCAATTCAGATGCTTGAGCTGAAATAATGCCTGAGAGAAAGATCAATGATATGAGATCCCTAGAACCCAATTACTATTTTTAGGACAGGTTGAACCAACTAAAATTCAAGAGGGTACTTACCTACAAACTCCTTGCAGGCCTAAACCTAAGGCTACTTGTGTGATTTGTTTGCTTTCATCATCTAACAACTTGAATTCCTTGCAGGGCTTGTTTGTTTTCATTGTCTAACAACGTGAGTTCCTTGCAAGACTTTTTTGTATTCATTATCCAATAACTTGGATTTCCTGCAAGATTTACTTGTCTTCGTCACCTTACACTTTTGTTTTGTGCATAGCATACACATCATAACATCATGCCATAGAATTTCCTTAAACATTTCAAGGATCTCAAGGGCCTGTGATACAGGTCATGATGAACCAAACGTCTAGCAAGGGGATTTATTTTCCTCTAGCCAATTTCGTCAAAGCACGATAACTTGAGTCAGAGGCTATAACCCACTCGACATGGTGAGCTTGATTCTTGTAGAGAGACAATTAACGATACAAAGTTCTCCCGTCAAAGATGCAACCAAAATTCAAACATTTTCTTGTGTTTACCCCGCGAGATCCTTGAAAACATTGAATGCATGTCATTGTATAACAGGTATTCTCAAGACAAGTTTCTCATTTTCTCGCTGTTTATTTCAGCAAGGAAGATGGCTCTCGAACAGAACGATAGAGATCTCCAAACTTAAGATGCTCGGTTCAAGGAAATGGTCCTGAATCTATCCAAGGGCAAGAATAATTGAAAGCACTCCTCACTGGGAACACGACCAAGAAAAATCCTAAAGATAACCAGGATGACCAGGTGGAACAACTGCAAGCTGAGATGGAAAGGATGAGAATCCAGATGAGTAGTCAGATGGCTCTTATCCAAAATTTAGCTCGGGGACAAGAAGAGTTAAGAATCCTCATCAACTAAATTCGTCAAGAGAGATACGACCGTCTGTGGAAAACTGGTAGAATTTGGGGCCTAATCAACAATCAATCTCTCTTGGCAGATACGGAATCCAGTGACATGTTCATGTGGGAACGTGTTGAAAATAAACTCAGGATCAGTGAAATTCATGGAACTACATCTTCAAGTACTCATAAGAGATCATACAATGGAAAGAAGGAGTCCAGTACTGTGTACGACCAGAAGGATCGTAATAAGAGCGATCTTAACCAGTCTGTGGGGGAAGTACGGATCTCTAATCCAGCACTAGTGCAACAACGAAAATGGGGTAATCAGCATAAGCAGAATACATCTAAAAGATGCTTTACCGAAATCAACGTGTCATTGGCTCAAGCATTGCAACACGTGTTGAAGGCCAAGCTGGTTACATTGAAGGATCCTCCTCAGAATCCTAACACCGCCTCTCCAATGTACAATCCAAATGCAAGGTGTGCATACCACTCCAACAGTCCTAGACGTGACACTAATAGCTGTTGGAAATTGAGAAACAAGATTCAAGACTTGATCAATGAAGGAGCGCTTGACTTCACACAAGATGGTCTTGACTAAATTCTTTTGCCATTCCTCAAAGGTACAACATCTGTAGTGACAAGTTCTGACAAAGAGGCGTTTTGTTCATTAGAATTTTCAAATTGTAATTTATTTTGATTGTTCGAACACTTATTTATGTCAAACTTTGTTATTCCATTAATGCATTGTATATGTTTATCTTGAATTAATCCATTTGTTTTCACTATACTGAAACTATACTTTTACTTCCTTTTTGTGATATTCGACTCTCGATTAAAAGTTGTAAGACTTTAGAGGGAGGATGACCAAAAAGATACCATAATCTCTACAGTATGCTTTTGAACAGACCTGGATGACGATGTACAAGCATTGTTTCAAATCCTAAACAGTGGAGTTATAAGTAAAATAATCCCTCGTCAACACCTTTGAGCCTAAGAAGTATGAGTTTTCTTTTTCACATAAATTGAAACCTTTAATCATAACCTGGGGCAGAGTAGTTTCTCAGTTAATTCAATGGTGCATTCAATCGCAAGCTTTCCCTTCATACACGATGAGTAGTGTTGGAAGCATCCTTCCAAAACAAAAGATGGTGATGGTTCCGCATAATTATTAAAACAGGCAGTCATCATATCTTAAAAGAAAAGCCCAATAAGTCAAAAGGTCGGGATAATAAAATATAAAAAAAAGAGGTCGCTACAAATCCTCAACAAAAAGAAAAGGTTACAAAAATGACTGCCTTATCAACTAAACTTTCAGTATTTGAACCATCACCGAAATATCAGGGCAAAGATTCCAGACACAATTGGGATTTAAACGCACAATTAACTGAGTATAGTACTGAAGAAAATAACGAAGAACGGGTTGGGTACAAATAAATTTCGAGTCTTTATCCTTTGTTTTTTTAAACTGTGAACCAGGCCACGCTACAACCCTTAAAAGTCCTAGCTAAAGCATGGGTTAGTTCGAAAGCATACTATTACAAAATGTATCTTGACTCCTGTAAGGTTTACTATAAATCCTGAGTTGAATTCGTATTCTTACAAAATTATGTTTGTTTACTAAAAATGCAATTTTAAACCTTCAAGACAGACATAAGCTTTGCATTCTTTAAATGCCATTGTTTACATATGACTAATCGTTCGACGACAGAGAAATTCACACGATGGAAATTTAATGAACGAAAATCCTCTCAATGGATAGAATCACCTTAGATGGAAAGACATTTCCAGTAACAGGCCTTTCATAATCAAGGGGCATGACATGGTGTCTAACTGATTTGGGGCCAGTCGAGTCAAGATTCGAGGAAACTCTCAAAAGTTCCAAATAGCCAGGGGCAGACCTCCGTCTGAATCACTTGGGGCATTGAACATGAGTTCTAGCATAGGGCTATGTGCGATCAAGAAAACATCTTTCTGGAAGTTCTACAACACTTACTACTATGGACAGTGACAATTCTCTGCACCCTATGAACGCGGGCATAGTCAGAAAATACTACGCATGAAAAAAAAAGACCTGCTAGGTTGACTGACCTATGCAAAAATAAGGGCATCTCAGGGAACCAAAAAATTTCGGGTAAAAATTAGGGATATATAAATAAAACTGTACACCTGGAAAGTCGAAAACCTGAAAAGGCGACTTGGGCAAAAAAGGGTATCCTGGTGGACTGAAAATCTGAAAGGACAGTCTAGGAAAAAGTTAGGGATTAAAGCGTATGACTGTGTCCCGTCATCTTGTCACTTGTCTATCTGTAGAAGATTTATCGTCCTGATAAGCATTCACCAAAGGCTTTAGAAGTTGAGATATGTTCAAGTCTCCATGAATCCCCACATAGCCACTGCCATAAGATTATCCCTACAAGGTAATATTCACAAGTTCATACATTCCCCGCAATTTCTCCGGAAAATCACTTTGGCTGATAAAGGAGTATGATCTTCTCATCAGCAATGTCACCAACATACAGGATCTCAAACATTACAGTCCATGGGAATTCCTCTCCCTAGCTGAGTTTTCAAAATATATAAAAACCCCTACAGATTACTTCTCTCCAGCAGAGTGCATTCTCCTCGACAAAGAGCTTCCCTCAGCAAGATATTCCTCCATCACCGGGGTTTATTTCCCCAACAGGGTTTATCTCCCCGGTGAGGTCCAACCTCCCCATCTTGAGTCTGTTACTCAGATGACAATGATTCACTGGAAAAACTCCCTTCCCCAGTGAAGTCATCATTATCCCTAGAGAGTTGCCACTAAATCTAAAATTGGATCAAATATCAGTCAACTCTATCCTCCTCAGACGAGCCAGAAAGTTATCCATCGTTGTTATCCCCGATTAGGGTATACAAAGAATTATAACTCCCTAGTAGAGCAAATAACGACCAAAGTTTTGAACTCTTCTCCCCCAAGCAGGAATTAACACTCTCCGGCAGAGTTTCCTCATAAAGCAATGTTTCCCAGCGGAATTATCCTCAAACAGCAAGCAGGAGTCCCCAGCGGAAACAATCTCCCAGAAGATCGAAGTTGCACATACTCTTCATCCCCAGCGACAGTCAGGGATTTATTTTCCCCAGACTAAGATGTTGCTCAAATTTCAAAAAAACATTGCACATTCATACATCATTTACAAAATATCATAGCATATACATACGAAACACATAAAGCACAGACTTATTTATATTGAGAACATCATTACATGAAGTATTTCATACACCATGACATTGCATACAACTAACTCTTTACCTTTTCAGGAAAAGATCAATCAACGAATATCATCAACTACTTATACGACCTGACAATCTTCTCAAAAACTACATCTGACGAAGAGCTATTTCAGCATTTTCCTCAGAAGGTCATTCTCGAAATATATATGTTGGTTCATTTTAAATCGATCAATTATATATCCTGATTCGTCTCCCAGTATATTTCTTTCTCTGGTTCAGTTAAATCGACCCTAAGATTTTGCTGATTCGTCTCCAATTAAAGATAATTCAAGACCTCTGCTGGTTCAGTTTAAATTGATCAATGATTTATTCTGGTTTGTTTCTGATGGACTTCTTTCTCTAGCTAAACTAAATTGACTTGAAGATTTTACTGATTTTTTTTCAAGATAAAGATAATTTAAGACATTTGGTAGTTCAGTTTAAGTCGAACAACGATTTATCCTGATTTGTTTTCCGGTAGACTTCTTTCTCTGGTTCAGCTAAATTGACTCGAAGATTTTTCTGATTTGTTTTCTAGATAAAGATAATTCAAGACCGTTATTGGTTCAGTTTAAATCAATCAACGATTTATCTTGATTTGTTTTCCAGTAGACTTCTTTCTCTGGTTCATCTAAATTAACTCGAAGATTTTACTAATTTCTTTTCCAAATAAAGATACTTCAAGACCTCTACTGGTTCAGTCTAAATCTAACAACAATTTATCCCGATTTGTTTTCCGATAGACTTCTTTCTCTGGTTCAGCTAAATCAACTCGAAGATTTTACTAATTTGTTTTCCATATAAAGATAATTCAAGACCTCTGCTAGTTCAGTTTAAATTGATCAACGATTTATCCTCATTTGTTTTCTGGTAGACTTCTTTCTCTGGTTCATCCAAATCGACTCGAAGATTTTGCTGATTTGTTTCCAGTTAAAGATAACTCAAGACCTTTGCTGGTTCAGTTTAAATCGATCAACGATTTATCCTGATTTATTTTCTGGTAATGTTCTTTCTCTGGTTCAGTTAAATCGACCCTAAGATTTTTCTGATTTGTTTCCAGTTAAAGATAATTCGAGACCTCTGATGATTCAGTTTAAATCGATCAACGATCCTGATTTGTTTTTTGGTAGATTTCTTTCTCTGGTTCAGATAAATTGAATCGAAGATTTTTCTAATTTGCTTTCCCGATAAAGATAATTCAAGACCTCTGCTGGTTCAGTTTAAATTGATCAACGATTTATCCTGATTTATTTTCTGGTAGACTTCTTTCTTTGGTTCAGCTAAATCGACTCGGAGATTTTGCTGATTTATTTTCCAGATAAAGATAATTCAAGACCTCTGTTGGTTCAGTTTAAATCGATCAACGATTTATCCTGATTTGTTTTCCGGTAGACTTCTTTCTCTGTTTCAGCTAAATCAACTCGAATATTTTTCTGATTTATTTTCTAGATAAAGATGATTCAAGATCTCTGTTGGTTTAGTTTAAATTGATCAATGATTTATCCTGATTTGTTTTCCAGTAGACTTCTTTCTCTGGTTAACCTAGATCAACTCAAAGATTTTGCTGATTTGTTTCCCGTTAAAGATAATTCGAGACCTCTGTTGGTTCAGTTTAAATCGATCAATGATTTATCCTGATTTTTTTCAGGTAGACTTCTTTCTTTGATTCAACTAAATCGACTCGAAGATTTTTCTAATTTGTTTTCAAGATAAAGATAATTCAATACCTCTACTGGTTCAGTTTAAATCATTCAACGATTTATCTCGATTTGTTTTCTGGTAGACTTATTTCTCTGGTTCAGCTAAATGACTCGAAGATTTTACTAATTTGCTTTCCAGATAAAGATAATTCAAGACCTTTGTTGGTTCATATAAATTGACCAACGATTTATCTTGATTTGATTTTCGATCGACTTCTTTCTCTGGTTCAGTCAAATCGACTCGAAGATTTTGCTGATTTATTTCCAGTTAAAGATAACTCAATACCTCTGCTGGTTTAGTTTAAATCGATCGATGATTTATCCTGATTTATCTTCCGGTAGACTTCTTTCTCTGGTTCATCTAAATCGACTCGAAGATTTTGCTGATTTATTTCCAATTAAAGATAACTCAAGACCTCTGTTGGTTCAGTTTAATTCGATCGATGATTTATCCTGATTTGTTTTCCAGTAGACTTCTTTCTCTTGTTCAGTTAAATCGACCCTAAGATTTTGCTGATTTGTATCAAGTTAAAAATAATTTGAGACCTCTGCTGGTTCAGTTTAAACCGATCAATGATTTATCCTGATTTGTTTTTCGGTAGACTTCTTTCTCTGGTTCAGCTAAATTGACTCGAAGATTTTTCTGATTTGTTTTCCAGATAAAGATAATTCAAGACCGTTATTGGTTCAGTTTAAATCGATCAACAATTTATCTTGATTTGTTTTCCAGTAGACTTCTTTCTCTGGTTTATCTAAATCAACTCGAAGATTTTACTAATTTGTTTTCCAAATAAAGATACTTCAAGACCTCTACTGGTTCAGTTTAAATCTAACAACAATTTATCCTGATTTGTTTTCCGATAGACTTCTTTCTCTGGTTCAGCTAAATCAACTCGAAGATTTTACTAATTTGTTTTCCAGATAAAGATAATTCAAGACCTCTGCTAGTTCAGTTTAAATTGATCAACGATTTATCCTCATTTGTTTTCTGGTAGACTTCTTTCTCTGGTTCAGCCAAATCGACTCAAAGATTTTGTTGATTTGTTTCCAGTTAAAGATAACTCAAGACCTTTGCTGGTTCATTTTAAATCGATCGACAATTTATCCTGATTTATTTTCTGGTAATGTTCTTTCTCTGGTTCAGTTAAATCGACACTAAGATTTTGCTGATTTGTTTCCAGTTAAAGATAATTCGAGACCTCTGATGGTTCAGTTTAAATCGATCAACGATTTATCCTGATTTGTTTTTTGGTAGATTTCTTTCTCTGGTTCAGATAAATTGACTCGAAGATTTTTCTAATTTGCTTTCCCGATAAAGATAATTCAAGACCTCTGCTGGTTCAGTTTAAATTGATCAACGATTTATCATGATTTATTTTCCGGTAGACTTCTTTGTTTGGTTCAGCTAAATCGACTCGGAGATTTTGCTGATTTATTTTCCAGATAAAGATAATTCAAGACCTTTGTTGGTTCAGTTTAAATCAATCAACGATTTATCCTGATTTGTTTTCCGGTAGACTTCTTTCTCTGTTTCAGCTAAATCAACTCAAATATTTTTCTGATTTATTTTCCAGATAAAGATGATTCAAGATCTCTGTTGGTTTAGTTTAAATTGATCAATGATTTATCCTAATTTGTTTTCCAGTAGACTTCTTTCTCTGGTTAACCTAGATCAACTCAAAGATTTTGCTGATTTGTTTCCCGTTAAAGATAATTCGAGACCTCCGTCGGTTCAGTTTAAATCGATCAACGATTTATCCTGATTTGTTTTCTGGTAGACTTCTTTCTTTGAGTCAACTAAATCGACTCGGAGATTTTTCTAATTTGTTTTCCAGATAAAGATAATTCAAGACCTCTACTGGTTCAGTTTAAATCATTCAACGATTTATCTCGATTTGTTTTCTGGTAGACTTATTTCTTTGGTTCAGCTAAATGACTCGAAGATTTTACTAATTTGCTTTCCAGATAAAGATAATTCAAGACATTTGTTGGTCCATATAAATTGACCAACGATTTATCTTAATTTGATTTTCGATAGACTTCTTTCCCTGGTTCAGTCAAATCGACTCGAAGATTTTGCTGATTTATTTCTAGTTAAAGATAACTCAATACCTCTGCTGGTTCAATTTAAATCGATCGACGATTTATCCTGATTTATCTTCCGGTAGACTTCTTTCTCTGGTTCATCTAAATCGACTCGAAGATTTTGCTGATTTATTTCCAGTTAAAGATAACTCAAGACCTCTGTTGGTTCAGTTTAATTCGATCGATGATTTATCCTGATTTGTTTTCCAGTAGACTTCTTTCTCTTGTTCAGTTAAATCAACCCTAAGATTTTGCTGATTTGTTTCCAGTTAAAAATAATTTGAGACCTCTGCTGGTTCAGTTTAAATCGATCAATGATTTATCCTGATTTATTTTCCGGTAGACTTCTTTCTCTGGTTCATCTAAATTGACTCGAAGATTTTTTTGATTTGTTTTCCAGATAAAGATAATTCAAGACAGTTATTGGTTCAGTTTAAATCGATCAACAATTTATCTTGATTTGTTTTCCAGTAGACTTCTTTCTCTGGTTCATCTAAATCAACTTGAAGATTTTACTAATTTGTTTTCCAAATAATGATACTTCAAGACCTCTACTGGTTCAGTTTAAATCTAACAACAATTTATCCTGATTTGTTTTCCGATAGACTTCTTTCTCTGGTTCAGCTAAATCAACTCGAAGATTTTACTAATTTGTTTTCTAGATAAAGATAATTCAAGACCTCTGCTAGTTCAGTTTAAATTGATCAATGATTTATCCTCATTTGTTTTCTGGTAGACTTCTTTCTCTGGTTCAGCCAAATCGACTCGAAGATTTTGCTGATTTGTTTCTAGTTAAAGATAACAAAAGACCTTTGTTGGTTCTGTTTAAATCGATCGATGATTTATCCTGATTTATTTTCTGGTAAAGTTCTTTCTCTGGTTCAGTTAAATCGACCCTAAGATTTTGCTTATTTGTTTCCAGTTAAAGATAATTCGAGACCTCTGATGGTTCAGTTTAAATCGATCAACGATTTATCCTGATTTGTTTTCTGGTCGATTTCTTTCTCTGGTTCAGCTAAATCGACTCGAAGATTTTTCTAATTTGTTTTCCAGATAAAGATAATTCAAGACCTCTGCTGGTTCAGTTTAAATTGATCAACGATTTATCCTGATTTATTTTCCGGTAGACTTCTTTCTTTGGTTCAGCTAAATCGACTCGGAGATTTTGCTGATTTATTTTCCAGATAAAGATAATTCAAGAACTCTGCTGGTTTAGTTTAAATCGATCAATGATTTATCCTGATTTGTTTTCCGGTAGACTTCTTTCTCTGGTTCAGCTAAATCTACTCGAATATTTTTCTGATTTATTTTCCAGATAAAGATGATTCAAGATCTTTGTTGGTTTACTTTAAATTGATCAATGATTTATCCTGATTTGTTTCCCAGTAGACTTCTTTCTCTGGTTAAGCTAGATCAACTCTAAGATTTTGCTAATTTATTTCCCGTTAAAGATAATTCGAGACCTCTGTTGGTTCAGTTTAAATCGATAAACGATTTATCCTGATTTGTTTTCAGGTAGACTTATTTCTTTGGTTCAACTAAATTGACTCAAAGATTTTTCTAATTTGTTTTCCAGATAAAGATAATTCAAGACCTCTACTGGTTCAGTTCAAATCGATCAACGATTTATCTCGATTTGTTTTCTGGTAGAATTATTTCTCTGGTTCAGCTAAATGACTCGAAGATTTTACTGATTTGCTTTCCAGATAAAGATAATTCAAGACCTTTGTTGGTTCAGTATAAATTGATCAATGATTTATCTTGATTTGATTTCCGATAGACTTCTTTCTATGGTTCAACCAAATCGACTCGAAGATTTTGCTGATTTATTTCCAGTTAAAGATAACTCAATACCTCTGCTGGTTCAGTTTAAATTGATCGACGATTTATCCTGATTTTCTTCCGGTAGACTTCTTTCTCTGGTTCATCTAAATCGACTCGAAGATTTTGCTGATTTATTTCCAGTTAAAGATAACTCAAGACCTCTGTTTGTTCAGTTTAATTCGATCGATGATTTATCCTAATTTGTTTTCCAGTAGACTTCTTTCTCTGGTTCAGTTAAATCGACCCTAAGATTTTGCTGATTTGTTTCCAGTTAAAAATAATTCGAGACCTCTACTGGTTCAGTTTAAATCGATCAACGATTTATCCTGATTTGTTTTCCGGTAGACTTCTTTCTCAGGTTCAGCTAAATCAACTCAAAGATTTTACTGACTTATCTTCCAGTTAAAGATAATTTGAGACCCCTGCTGGTTCAATTTAGATCGATCAACGATTTATCCTGATTTGTTTTCCGGTAGACTTGCTCCGCTGGTTTATTTTAAATCAACCAATGATTTATCCTGATTCTTTTCTGGTAGACGCTTCCTCTGGTTCAGTTAAAGTCGCCCAAAGATTTATTCTGATATTTCATCCAGTTTAAGTCAATAGTTATTTAGGATTGCATCTATAAGCCCATCTCCGACAACTCTCCATCACTTCTCCAAATGGCATCTATAATCTCATTCCTGGTATACTCAACCAAGAGTATTACTTCTTGCATAGGCGAGTTCAAATTTCTGGGAACTTAAGTGTTCAATCATCTTCTACCTTCAAGTCACGAATGGCGGACATGCCAATCTAAATCTTCAGGTTTAAGAAGATTTAATAGGTGCAGTTGTTGTACCCTAAAATTTTCCCTCCCATTTTCTTCAAAGCATTCTTTCAAGTCTCTTCAAATGGTCAAGGCACCCAAGGGTCGACTAGTCAAGATGCACCTCCTAGACCAAAAGCCTACAACTAGGGTTTGGAGTTTCTTAAGGAAATTTAGTATGCAAAATTCTCAAGTGGCTCCCATATTTCTTCATAGGTCCTCAACAAGGCTCATGTTAAGTTTTAAGCCCTACATCACAAGTTTGCTCAGTCAATGGCTCAAATGCTTGAAAATCAATTGTATTGATCAAAAAGTCAACTATGGTCAACATACAATCAAACTTCAAGATTTTTGGTCAAAATCAACATTTTGAAGTGATATTCATCATTTGATCAAGGTTTGATCATGATTCCCCAAGAAAAGTCCTCAGATCATCAAAAGTCAAGAATTTTCCAAATTAGGGTTTTCCATAGGAGAAGTCAACTGAATTTTGACCAGGCATAACTTTCACAAGCTTCACCAACTTTTCCCAAACCAAAGCCCATTTTGAATAAAATTCAATTCTCTAGAACTTTGATTTTATTATCAAGTCCAAAAGATGCTTCATTTGGAAGATATGATCTCATACATTATAGGTCATTTTCAAAAAGTCAACAAAAGACAGTTTTTGTCAAGACAACTTACATCAAGATAAGGTCTCCAAATGCAAAAATGATTAAAGGAGAAAGTATAGAGGACATCTTGGTCTTTCAAAAAAATTCAAGATAATATCCAAAAGGTGAAAATTAAGCAAGTTATGAGTTGCACAAGTTGGGGAATTTTGAAGGATTTCATGATTTTCAAGTTGGGCAATTTTGAACTTTTAGACCAATGGACCTAATTTTTTAGACTCATACATGTTCATGATATGTTAGAGGACCCCTAAAACCATTCCCTTATTTTTCATTTTTTTTATTTTTTTTATTTGATTTTTTTTTTCATTTAAAACAAAATAAATCAAGAACAAAGTGTAAAGCAAATGGGCTTAGGCGTATGATTGGACTTATGGGTCAAGATTGAAGCCCAAATTTCGTGCAAAGGCTAGCAAGGAGGTCCAGGTTTAATGCATGTCAAAAATGGAAAGGATTTCACAAGTTTAGAAACATTTTAATGTGTTTTATCTGGTTTTGAAAAGGGCCTTAATGCCTTGATTCTTACCTTACTTGTTTGCTCTTCTCTCACTCCTCTATATATACCACACTATGCAAGCTACAAAGGGACAAAAATGCCATTTCCTAAGAGCACGAAAAAATCATTGCCTAAGAGAGAGCTCGAAATTCACAAAATTTCAAGAAGTTGTAAAACTCATAACCCAAGTTCCAGCTTCTCTCACTCAAAACCAGTGACTCCCTCATTCTTATGAGACCCCTAGAAGGTGATCCACATCATTATCCAACCCCTACGCATCTCAGAATCCCTTCATACCATCCCTCCGATTTGGTAAAATTTTGATTTCGAATCTCTTTAATTTTGTAATTTAAATCATTTTTATGTGTATATTCTTATTACTATTGATGTTTTGAGCAAGTATAACGTTTTACATGCAAGCGTGAAGGCAGAAATAATGTGATGCCATCGTTAGGGCATCAAGAACGTTTGATTTCAGATCTCAGGATATGGGACGATACAGACAAAAATAAGCCCAGATTCAGAATCAGGACACTTTCTTTTTTTAATATTTATGTTGTCTTATTAACTTTTTTTAGATAGTTAAATCAATCATAAAAATCTCATAAAATCCAAAAATCCAAAAAAAAATTAGATTTAATTTTAATTAATAATCACTTCCTTTTTTTTAATTAAAATCAATTAGACATTAAATTTTTTTATTATCATTAACTTAATTTTCTTAAATCAATTAAAAATAATAATAAACAAAAAAAAAATCATAAAATTGAAATCACAAAAAAATAGATTTAGGTTTTTTTTTAGATTAAAATTAATTTGTGACAAATTTATTTTAATCCTATTTTAATGTTTATTTGATAATTAATTTGTAATTAATTTAGTCTTTTTTATTAAATATTAAGATCAAATCACAAAAATACCAAAAACATTTAGGCTTTTCTTTTTAGGATATTTAATTTTCTTTCTAAATAATCTTTCCTATTATTTTCTATTTATTTACCATTTTAGAAATAAATATATAGGTCGCATATATGATTTTCTAATAGTTAGTTTATCTTTTTCGCATTTTCTTTCTAAATATTGTAACTGCTCATGGGATGTAATAATTTAGGATTTACTTTCCCGCACTTTTACTTTCGGTACCTCTGTATATACATGTATATTACTATTAGTAATTAGGTCGTGTATGGCAAGATAAAAGCAAACGTTAGCAAACCTAACACTCAAGATAAATAACTGAAACACAACACACTCGCACACGTGTACCTCTAAGGTACCTCCACTTGTTGCCTTCGGATAAATAAACAGTCACGACTCTCGAACGTAAGAGATTTTAGTGGTAACCCTTTGGTTTAAAGATCATAAGTCCCTCGATGACCCTTTCGATGTTGCCTCGGTATATGATCTTAAAACCTTAGGGTAACTACTAAAGTATCTTACTAGATGCTTTCGTGACTGTACGATGACCCTCACCCGTCCCTCAAAAATACAACAGTAGGGCTACATACTCACTAATAGTAGGATAACATTGTCTAAAGGAAAAGAGAAAAAGAACAAACCTTTCGAGTAGGTAGATAGCTCCTAGTTACTTGCTCATAAAAACAATATGTTGTACCCCAAAATTTGCCCTCTCATTTTTCATTCAAGATATTATCCTATGGTTTCTCAAATACTCAATTTGGCTCAAAAGTTGATCAGACAGATTCTCTTCCTAGGCAGTAAGTCAACAATTAGGGTTTGTTATTTCCCAAAGAAAATTGAGTCTCCAAGGTTTCATATGGTTTCATTAGATCTTCATGTCTCCTCAAGGATGTTTGTGCCAGTTTTCAAACTTTGCATTGCAAGTTTGCTCAATCGATGGTTCAGATGACTAAAAATGACTGCATTGACCAAAAAATCGACCTTTTACGAGATCAAGTTCAAACGATTATAACTTCTTCATTATTCGATACTTTTGAGCGGTTCTTTTTGCATATGACTCTTCTCCAATTTCTCTTCACAAATCAAGAACTGATTACATGCGGAAGATCACCAAAATTTGAATACTTTAGAGGTTGCTTTATGGACTTTGACCTAATCTTAAGTAACTGTCGCCTAACCTCTAAGAATTGTAATTTCCTCAATTTTAAATATCTCGAAATGATTATTTTTGCATATTTTCATAAGTGATGTCGTTTACGAGTTTCGCTTCAAAGTTCAAAGGAAAATTGTGTTTGGAAGACTTTGAAAGTTATTGAATCATCACAGGTCATTTGCTTGATTTCGAATGTTCTTAACTCCTAATTTCAATTCATACCACAATTGTTTTCTCAGGACTATGATTCTCATGTTGAAGTCGTTAACGTTATAAGATTAATGAATATTCTTAAAGCATATGTTTTGTCATCAAGAGATTGAATTCAGGTTTGGCAATGAAGTTCCATTTGAATCGAGCATGGCATGCGAGTTTCATTTTGAGTGCAAGTTTTATGGAATCAAGAGGGTATAAAATGTTCTAAACATATTCAATATTATCAAACGAACTTCACTCAATACATGTTCAAAATCACGTTGATTCACTTATGTGTCAATCTTCTTCAAGCTTTTGAGACAAGTGAGTTTACACAAGGAAATTTCGAGTTTCTATCTTGCAATTCATTCAAAGTTGTTACATTACTACAAGAGATTTACAAACTTCAAGTTCCATAGATTTATGTTACAAAGGAACAATTTCAAGATCCATTTCAAAGTGGGTTACAATTTAAGATACAAACTACAAGTGTTTTGTTTACAAAAAAAGAAGTATTGCTTCTTCAATTTTCTCTTGCTTCATCTTCAAGAAAACCATCCACTCCTCGCCATGGCTTCTTCGCCTTTCAACCTCGCTTGCCATCCAACCCTCGTGCTCATGAAATAAGAAAAGAAAAAGTTAGCTAACATGTGAAAATTCAAGAACTAATTGTTAAGAGTTTTTATCTCATCATTAGAGTTTGCATTTTGGAATCAGAAATTAAAAGGGTTTTTTTTAATCATGGTTTATCTCCTCCTACTTTTGCAAATCACAAAAAAAGTGTGGATTTTTTGGTTCACAAACAGGGAAAAGAAATGTGCAAAGCAAACTGCCAAACAATGCAACAGCCCAAAACAGGCAAACAAAAAAACAGTAAACAATAGCACAGGCTGCAACAAAACAGCAGCAGCATTAAAATAAAACAACAGCGCAACAGGCAGTGGCAAAACTGCAGCTACAAGCAAACAAGCCAAATAGTAGCGTTAAAGCAGGCTGCAACTAAAGAGCGCGGCAAAACAACAAGCAAAAACAAATGGCAGCACATGTAAGATAGCATTATTCATAAAAACAACAAGCTACCACATGCCTGAATCCCCATGTCATCATTTTCCTAATCTATGCAAACCCTTCAGAAAGTTTAGCAAATCAAAATTGCTTTATATCATATAAAGATTAAGAAGGAAAGAGATAGGGTCAGGAAAATATCACCTAGCCATACAACAGTCCAAACAGCCTGCTATGCTGCACCATAAACCTGCATTCTGCACATATGCCTGCTATCCCATGTCAAAGATTGCACTAAAATGCACATACTAAAAAGACTGTACAAGAAAGCCCAAAGTCAGCAGTACATTCAGTTCAAAAACCTCACTGATACCCTCCAATTTTCCGCCCTTGTTTCAATATAAGAGAATACAAGATATACAGCAAAAGGGGGGAGAGGACAACATACAAACCGAGCCAGTAAAACCAAAAGAGTTTTTCATACAACCAGCAAACCGAAGAGAGAAATTTTGACCAAGTAAAAAACCCAGAAAACTTAGCAGAACACACCTCTAAAAAACATCCTCAACCAACAAGTATCTCAAACCTCTGCTCATACCTCTCCTAGAATTCAACCTCACCAATTTCTCGAAATTCCATCAACTCACTGCATAACAACCACATAGAAAAAGCATCACAGAAAGTTTACAAAGAGAAATTACCTTATTCAACCTTCTGCATCATTCTTCAAGGGTCAGTATCTTCATCAATCTGCTCCAGTATCTTCTTCATAAAATCCACTACTACAAATACACTTCAACACCTTCATCATCATCATTGTGAAACCAACTTCAAACAACCGCAACACACACCTCTCCGCAGCTCGGACAACACAACATTCAAAATATAAAAAAAAACAAAATTAGTAGCAGACCCCAACTAACAGGTAAGAAAAATGAAAAAATCATACCTGTTTTACTTGTTTGTTTTTGTCCGCCTTTATAGATAGTGGTTGCAGAATATAATCGAGAAAAATCTTGAGTGTATTAGGGGATTTGGGTTTAATTTGGGGCTTAGGGTATTGGTGCGTTTGCATTATCATGAGATGAACAAAGAAGAATCAGAGATCGCCAAGAGTGATTGAATTGGAGATTGTTGCAGAAAGATGAGGAAAGACGCAGATTTTTTCAATGGAGAAAGGTGAGGATAAATATGTGTTAGGGTTATTAGCAGATAGATTTAGAGGAAGAGGATGATAATTTGTGAGAGAGAGAGAATCATTTTGTTTTTCTTTGTTTCAATTTTCCCTAATAATCATTTTTATTGGTAATAATAATATTAACCTCTTCCCTTTCCAAGACTTAACATCTAACGGCGCCTCTTCTGTGCCTAGGGTTATAAAACCCTTTCCCTTTCCTTCCCAGAACCGGGTTTGGGCCTGTTCTATTTGGCCCAACCCAATTTTTAAACTTTAAATTATATATTAGCAAAGGTAAATAAATAAATGAATGAGTGAATGGTGCAGTTGGTTAAGACGTGATGCTTTGGAGGAGAAGTCCCGGGTTCGAGACCCCCTGGGATGTTTTCCTTTTCTTTTCTGGGTTTAGTGTCTTCTTTTTGGAAAATAAAAAAACTATTGGGCTTTACAATTCTTTTCTAGCCCGTCCATATTTCTACCTCACACCCCCATATCCAGTTTAACACCACCCTTCTACTTTATTTTGTTAGTTTGATTTTATTTGTTTTAATTTAATAACTCAAGAAGTTTTGTTAGATAATTTTTGTAAATTAGTTCTAAATTTTAATTTAAGAAAAATGGTGAATAATTTCATTAGTTAACTTTCTTTTAAATTATTTAACTTCCACATGATAAAATTAAAAAATATATATATAATAGATCTTTACTTTCTTTTTAAATTTTTCACAAACAAAATACCAAGAATTTTTTTTCCGTACTTTGTTAATTAATTTTTACTTCATAGATTGTTGTAGTTTAAATTAATTGTTCGATTCGATTTGGTTGTATTGATTTCCTATTCGGACTTTTAATTGCATGGATCCACCCCCATTTGTAAATTTGTACCCTATTTCCCGAAAGCTCTGTAATAGCGTAGAATTTTAATTTTCGTAATTTATTGTTTTCCTTATACTGTATAGTAATTAGGCGTGCATGGCAAGATATAAAATCAACCACTAGATAACCTTAATTAAAGACAAAATTAACTTGAATCAAACACACTTTTCACACGCGCACCTCTAGGGTAACCTCGCTTGTTGCCTCAGAAAAAACAGTCATGTCCCTCGAATATGGGACGCTTTAGCAAAGACCCTTCGATAAAAAGATCATAGTCCCTCGATGTTGCCTTCGGTAAAATGATCTAGTCCCTTATGAAAATTTCTAAAGCGTCTCACAAGTTGCCTTCTATGATTGTATGATTGACCCGCGCCCGTCCCTTCACATCCAACGATGTGGTTTCTTACCAAATCAATGGTAAGATGGCAACATCTAAAGGAGGAGGAAAAGAACATTTAAGACCTTTTACGTAGGTAGGTTGTTCCTAGTTTCTCGCTTGCTCACAATAAAAAACATTTTTTACACCAACACTTTCATCTTGAAACATTTTCAAAAGACAAAGCTTTTTGTACGTGTTCTTATAGAGACGAGAACCATTACAAAGACGTTTTCAAAATACGTTCAAAACCCATACCACAAGAACATTTTCAAACAAAAGCAAGTGGTCTACCAAGCAACTAAGAGCCTGTAGATAACTATGGATGAAAAGGGTGTTAACACGTTCCCTTTTCATAACCTGCCCCCCGAACTCAAGAAATAATCTCAAAAGGTATTTCCTGTTCTTTTCAACCTTTCCTTTTGGATAAAAGAAAAGTCGGTAGCGACTCTTGCTATCCGCAACAATTGAGATCCAACGCAAAACACCAAGTCATTTCTCCCACCGTGTTACAGAACTGGAGACTCTGCTGGGGAAGAATCTTAAAAGTGGGGTTACCTTAGGGCGAGATCACCTTTACTTGATTTCCTTTGTTTGATTTTGTTTGTTTACATTAAGGTTCCTTGTCTGGGTTTTTTTTGATCCTCTACCCAGATCTGGGGCACCTTTTTAAGTAAGTAGCAATAGATTATGGAAACTGTACGGCATAGACCGATATGGTTGAAACAATGGCTACGTTAGTGTGACGCGTTTGTTGGTACCGGTATCCCTTGTGTTGAATCGAGGAGAATACGGGGCCGCTGAGCAGCGTCATAAAGCACTAACTGACCTTAGAACCTTAATTTAACAACTTAGCCATTAGGACATAATGAGATAGTCGGTTTTGGTGGAAACATGAAAATTGGTTGATACTCGATACTACACTCATTGAGATTGGAATTTTGGGATATCTCGGCCGCAAGAAAAGATTGATTGTGCTGAGACAATGCCTAAAAGAAAGGTCAGTAATATTGAGATCCTTTAAAACCCGGTTATTATTACTAGGACAGGTTGAGCCAACTAAACTTCAAGAGGGTACTTACCTACAAACCCCATGCAAGCCTAAACCTAAGGACTTGTCTGCTTTGTGTGTACATAACAACTTTCTTACTTGTACATAACATCATAAACATCATAACATCATAAGCATTCTCACTAACCATTTCAAGGATTTAGGATTTTATCTTTGCTTTGTTTTGTAGTCCATGAATCCCGTCCAAAGGAACACCATCCGAATCAGCTTCGTGAAAGCACACCCTCAGCTCCAAGAGTTAGCATCAAGGGTGCCCGGAGATTCTCCTTTTACCAAGAAATATGGTCGACTCCTCAGTTTGGCTACCTCCAATTTACAAGAGGAAATGATGTGTGTGCTCTTCTAACTCTTTGATTTCATACATCATTGTTTCACCTTTCCTGACTATCAGTTGGTACCTACACTAGAAGAGTTATCTCTACTATTAAGGGTGCCCGTGCTTGATTAGTTACCATTCACCGGTCTAGAATGGATTCCGAAACCTGAGGTCATCGCCGAAGTTTTAAATTTGAAGAGAGCTGACATCATAGTAAATTGGGAGACAAGAAGTGGGGCTAAAGGGCTCCTAGCCAAGTTTCTATTGGAGAAGGCTCGTTCATTCTAGGAAGATATGGATTTTCAAGCTTTTGAAGACGTCCTGGCTCTTCTCATCTATGGTTTGGTTCTATTCCCCAACTCGGACCAATTCATAGATGTTAATGCCATCAAAGTCTTTCTCTCTTGTAATCCTATACCTACCTTGCTGGGAGACATCTTACATTGTTTCCATACCCGCACCATGAAGAAAAGAGGTACTCTCTTGTGTTGTATTCCCCTACTCGCCAAGTGGTTCACTTCACACCTGCCTCGATCAACATTGAAGAACGAGCAAATATTGACATGGTCTTAAAAGATGATGTCCCTCACCCACTCTAATATTCATTGGTGTTCGAGATCCTTGGAAGATACTTCTATCATTGACTGTTGTGGGGAATTCCCTAACATCCCTCTGCTTGGTATTAGGGGAGGTATCACTTACAACCCTTGCTTAGCTTTACGACAGTTTGGGTATGCTCGAAGAGATGGTCCTTATAAGATGCTCATCCAAGGTGTGGTGTTCGACTATGAAAGTGATGATCAAGGCTACCATCATAGGTTTGTACGAGCTTGGAGGATGGTAAACAAAGTGGATAGTAAGACATTGGGACGCAAAACTCTATTCCCCTTGAGCCTTATCTTAGGTGGGTGCAAGCTCGTGCTCAAAGCCTCGTAATTCCTTACCCCTCTATCCTCCCTGTTATCATAGAGCCTGTTGTTGAAGGAGATGACCCGTGCACTGTCCTTCATCCCAACATGCCTACCTCTCTCGAAGACTTGTTAAGATATTGGGTTCAGCTAAAGGAAGAGAGAGATACCTTTGAGGCCCGATTCTACGCCAGTGAGAAGAAGGTTCTGGAACTCACCAAGCATCTTCATGAAGAGCAGAGTTTGAACGCCTACATCGCACCAAAGAGGATGCGTTCAACCTTTTTGTCTTAGGAGTTTTTGTATTTTATTTCTTTCATTGTAATCCCAAAGAGGCATGATGTACTTAAACTTGGATTTATTAATGTAACGTGTGTTTCCTTTTTGGTCTGAACAAATTTAAATCTCTAATTTCCTTGAAATCATTTGCACATGCATCTTCATTCATCATAACACAAACAGGTTTCTTATAGCAGGTCTCCTTATCTTTCTACTGTTTATTTTAGTGAGATGGATATTGAACAGATAGTAAATGATCTCCAAGCGTAGAACGCTCAATTCCAACAGATATTCTTGACCCTGACAAAAGGACAAGAGGATTTGAAAACTCTGTTGATCAAAGAAAAGAATAAGAAAGCGAAGAAAATAGCCGGTGTTTTGAATCTGGGAAGAAGGTTCAAAGGACCAGCCAGACGAACTCTAGACTTCGCAACATCATCCGGTGAAGGGGATAATCAAGAAGGGAAGAACAAGGAAGGAAATGACCACCCATCGTCTGAAGAAGAGGAAGAAGTTGACTACTCTGAGGAGCAATATCCTCCTGCTGATAATAAATACAAACAGCTAGAGGATCATCTAAATGCTATGGAGATCCATAGGGTACCCGGATTGGATTTTGAAGAGTTAAGACTTATCTCAAGGGTTGTCATCCCGCAGAAATTCAAGGTCCCCACTTTCGCTAAATATGACGGTGTCTCTTGTCCGAAGCTGCATTTAAGGTCATACGACAGAAAGATTCAACCCCATACTACTGATAAGAACCTATGGGTTCATTTTTTCCAAGAAAGCTTGTCAGGGACGCAGTTGGATTGGTTCTATCAGTTGGAAGGGACCAATATTCGCAATTTGGAATATTTGGCTGCCGCTTTTTATAAGTAATACCAGTATAATGCTTACTTAGCTCCAACTCGGACACAATTGCAAGGCATATCTATGGGTGCAAGTGAAGGTTTCAAAACCTATGCTCAAAAATGGAGGGATCTTGCGGGAAGAGTCCAGCCCCCTCTATCTGACAGAGAATTGGTGGATATGTTCTTAGGCATGTTATCGGGTCTGTTCTTCAACCACCTGATCGGAAGCTCCTCGGCTGGATTTACTGAATTAATCATGACTGGTGAACGGGTAGAAGTTGGTATACAAAGTGGCAAAATTCAAAAAGATGTATCCTCGAGCACGATGAAGAAACCCTTTACCAGAAAGAAGGAGGTCAGTGTTGCATATTGTGATACGGTGGCAGAACCGACTGTTATACTGGTTTGCATTTTATATTCGCAAATGTCGTGGTAAGCAAGAGTCACCACCAACTTTTATTTCATCCAATAAAGGAAAGGAAAAAGAACAGAAAAAACCTTTTTTCGAGAGTTTCTGAGTACGGGGGGGTAGATTATAGAATGGGAAGGTGTTAGCACCCTTTCTATCCGTGGTTTTCCATGGGCTCTTAGGTACTTACTCATTTTTAAATTGCTTGTGTATTCTTGTTTTAAAAAAGTTTTACTTCGTGATAACCCTTGTATCAGTCCTCAAGAGTGTGACGAAGTTGTTTTGAAAATTGTTTTGAAAAGTGTTTGTGTGAAAATATTTGTTTGAGTAAGTACCTAAGAACTAATCTACCTACTCGAAAAAGGTCTGTTCGTTTTCCTTTAGACAGCGCTATCCTATAATTAAGGAATAGGTAACACCGTCGTTGGAGTTGTAAAAGGACGTTCGAAGGGATGAAATGGTCTTTGAAGGCAACAAGTAAAGATACCTTAGCATTTCGAAGGGACTATCATCATAAGATCAATTCGTAGGCAACTCGAGCGACAAATAGGGACTATGATCTTAATGACGATTTTGAATTGCAGGTCATTGCTAAGGTACCCCTACTATCGAGGGACACGACCATTATCTCTGAGGCAACCAAGTGGAGTAAACCCTAGGAGTGAACATGTGCAAGTGTATTTTTTTAGTTAATTATCTTTGCACAATTAGGGTTTTCTACTGTTTTTATTTCAGTTTGTCTTTCCATGCAATCCTATACATACATCTAGGCAGTTTATAATTTGCGGAAATTAAAATAAGAGAAATTAGAGTCCTATCTATTACATGGCTTTGGGCAGATACATAATTTTTTGACTGAAAATAAAATGCGGAATTGAAATCCTATTTAAATCTATTACAAACTCGGAGCATTTACAAATAATAATAAAAAAAGGAAAATTAAAAGCGCGCGGAAAATTAAATGCGAGAAATAATTAGACGACCTAAGAATCTAAATTGAGAAAATATTTATGTTATTTTAAAGGAAAAATTAGGTTAAGTATAAAATTAAACCCTAAATCTAATTATTTTGAATTATAATAAAAAGACATTAAATTACCCTAATTTAATTAAACTAATTAATTAATAAAATATTTTTTTACGAAAAAAAGATTTTTGATGTTTTTTATGATTTTTGATAAATAAAAAAATATGATTTTTTTGGTGTTATTAAAAGATATAATTAATAAATAAAAAGAATTAAAGAATGAAAAATAAAAAAAAAAGACTTGGGCCTGTATAAGCACCCAGGGGGTGTGTTTCTGAATCTTCAAGGCCCTTGGAAGGTGCACCATGGTCTCTCCTTGATTGGAACATTGGATCTGTACGGGAAACGATCCAGTGGCTGGATCAATAGGGCGTATGATGGACGTTTGCTCATGAGTTACACTGGATCTGTGTTCAAATGGTCAAAAAATAAGAAAACGTTTGGACCTGGGATCGAACCCAGGTCCCTGGCTTCACATACTACTACCCTTGCCATCTGCGCTGCATGGTTTTGTTGTAACAATAATGAAAACAAAACATAATATATGAAACAAAATTGCTGGGCTGGAAAACACGCGCGCAATTCAAATGGGTCAGTGGGGTTGTGACAAGTCACCGTCTTCTTCCCTGTCCGTCGTCTTAGGTATCAGATCTATACCTACGGACAAAACTCCATGGCTATACACCTGCAAGCTTCAAAAATTCATATGGTGCACAATAAATCAATTCTAACTAGGCCAATCAATTCGTCTGGGTCTCACGAGCATCATAGCATTAGTTTCTTGGCATAATTTCACCTGTACAAAGAAGCCCCAAAATGGCTTCTCAAACCCTAGCCATGGCAATCGTCAGTATATTCATCAAAACATAAATTAAACCATTCAAACATGTTGCAAATACATTAACAATCATAAATGTATCATTCAAACAT
Source organism: Vicia faba (assembly GCA_948472305.1). NCBI lineage: Eukaryota > Viridiplantae > Streptophyta > Magnoliopsida > Fabales > Fabaceae > Vicia > Vicia faba. The sequence goes on from OX451737.1 coordinate 1,524,770,188, forward strand.
GCTTAAGATGCAAGAATTAACATAATCGATTTCAAAAAAAGAAGCAAACCGTATGAGTGATATGGGGTGATTCTGGGCTTTTTGACACTTGCAATTGATTGTGTTAGCTCTAAGAGAGGTCCAGGAAACGATTGGAAGCTTCAGCACGCCTTGAATTTTTCTACGGAAGAAGATACATCTCACACTTTTTGAACAATATTTAAACTTTGTTTAAATGTTTTTACGACTACAAAACCTCCTCCCTTGCCTTGTTTTTGTTCACTATATGTAGTATGATGCATTAGGGTAACAAAAACAAACAGAATCCTTTGGAATTATGAAGATTGAATGAGATTTTCTTTCCATATGATATCTTTCCATAATCATGCAAATCATTCTATTTTTTCCTCAAAATACCTTGATTTGTTTTGATATGATTTGGCCATCATAATTAGATTTGATTTCCATCAAAATCAGATCTTCAAAACCATTTTTGTTATTTTTTTTTGTTATTTATTTGATTTAATGTGATTTTTAATAAATAAAAATCATAATAAAATAAATAAATGGAGCAAATAAGATGTGGTTGCTGACTTGGGTCGTGGACCATGTTGGAAGTGAAGTGCAAGCCTAAAAAGTTAGGCCCATTTGGCAAAAAATGCATTTTTGAGCACATTTGACTTTTGGCAATTTTCCAAAAATGGTCAACTTTGACAATGCATAACTCTTCCAATTTTAATCCTAGAGAGGTGTTCTTGGACTTTTTAGAAATCTTAGGGTATCCCCTAAATAACCCTTTTGGTCTCATTTCAATTGAGTCTTCCATGTTCATGTAAGAAGCTTTGACCCAAAAAGTGTTTTTGTTGACTTTTCAAAAGGACCTATAATGTAGAAATCCATATCTCTTTATGAGTGCATTTCTTGAACTTTAGGGCTGAATATGAGTTGTAGGAAATTGGATTCCCTTCAAAATGAGCCTTGGATGAGAAATTTCTGATAAAGTATGAGAAAGTTATGCTTGGTTAAAGTTTGGTTGACTTTTCCTGAGAAACCCTAATTTAGCAACTTTTGAGTTTTTGATGAATTAGGAGAATTCCTTGAGGAATCATGATAAACCCTTGATCAAATGATGAATATAACTTCAAAATGTTTATGTTAACCAAAAATCTTGAAGTTTGACTATATAAGGGCCATAGTTGACTGTTGACCTAATACAGTCGATTCTCAAGATCTGAGCAGTTGACTGAGCAAACTTCTTGTGCAAGGCTTGAAATTTGACATGGAGGGTCTTGAGAACATATTAGGACTATGGATAGAATATGAGGCCTTTGGAGCTCACCCTTCTTGATGAAAATGGAAACCCTGGTTGGAGGTTCATTACTTTAGGAGAGAGTTTGTCTGGTCAACTCTTGAACATCCTTGAGCAAGTTGAGGGTTTTAATGAGCATATATTGAGTAAAATGGGAGGGAAAATTTTGGGGGTACAACAGCTTCCCTTGTTCAATCTTCTTAAACCTGAGGATCTAGATTGGTCGGTCTGCCTTTCGTGATCTGAAGGTAGAAGAGGATTGAACACTAAAGTGCCCAGAAATTTACACTCGCATGAAGTAATACTTGATTGGTGATATAGGGAATGAGCTTATAGATGCCATTTGGATGTAAGTAGAGAATCGTCGGAGATGGGATTAACGATTCCATCCAGAAAATATATCGGTTGCATGAAAGATTCCTTTACGGGAATTCTTGTACCTGTCGTTGAGGAGGACTTCGCTGGAGGATGTTGATTTATGTCCTGGGAGATAGAGTATAGGAGCTTCAGTTGTCCACTACTCTACTAGGGAATTAACTCCTGATTAAGGAGGTGGGGAGTAAACTGCATATTTGGCCAGGGTCCAGGCTGCACAGTGACTTACTGGGGAAATATGAAATTGACCGTATCTGGTCAGGTCCAGGTCTTACAGTGTTGTAAATTGTTGTCTGGAGATAAGAGAGAAGGAATCTGGATAGTAGGGTTTCTTTGAAATGAGAGCCTGGATAGTAGGGCTATGAGAAGGAACCTGGATAGTAGGGTTACTTCGAGATGAGAGCCTGGATAGTAGGGTTGTGAGAAGGAACCTGGATAGTATGGTTACTTCGGGATGAGAGCCTGGATAGTAGGGCTGTGAGAAGGAACCTGGATAGGAGGGTTACTTCGAAATGAAAGCTTGGATAATAGGGTTGTGAGAAGGAACCTGGATAGTAGGGTTACTTTTGGATGAGAGCCTGGATAGTAGGGTTGTGAGAAGGAACCTGGATAGTAGGGTTACTTCGGGATGAGAGCCTAGATAGTAGGGCTGTGAGAAGGAACCTGGATTGTAGGGTTACTTTGAGATGAAAGCCTGGATGGTAGGGCTTATGGGAAGGAACCTGGATAGTAGGGTTACTTCGGGATGAGAGCCTGGATAGTAGGACTGTGAGAAGGAACCTGGATAGTAGGGTTACTTCGGGATGAGAGCCTGGGTAGTAGGGTTGTGAGAAGGAACCTGGATAGTAGGGTTACTTCGAAATGAAAGCCTGGATAGTAGGGTTGTGAGAAGGAACATGGATAGTAGGGTTACTTCAGGATGAGAGCCTGGATAGTAGGGCTGTGAGAAGGAACCTGGATAGTAGGGTTACTTCGGGATGAGAGGTTGGATAGTAGGGCTATGAGAAGGAACCTGGATAGTAGGGTTACTTCGGGATAAGAGCCTCGATAGTAGGGCTGTGAGAAGGAACCTGGATAGTAGGGTTACTTCGGGATGAGAGCCTGGATATTAGGGCTATAAGAAGGAATCTTGATAGTAGGGTTACTTCAAGGTGAAATCTTGGATGGTAGGGCTTATGGGAAGGAAACCTGGATAGTAGGGTTACTTCAAGGTGAAAGCCTGGATGGTAGGGCTTATGGGAAGAAACATGGATAGTATGGTTACTTCAAAGCGATAGTGTAGATTAGTTTACCCGTTTATTTTCGAGAACTGAGTTTCCATTAGTCGTCCGCAGACGTGACCTGTATAACTGTTGGATTTGTTGAAGTTAATCGTCTTTCCTAAAAAGATATCAGGGTTAATTGTATGCGATGCATGAAATGTGTGGTGGGATGATGTTCTCAAAATAAATGATATTATGTTGTATATGATATGCGTGCGCATGTCATGATGTATGTACATGAAATGCTATCGGAGTATGTCCGAGTCTGGAAAAATAAATCCCTGACTGCTGCTGGAGATTCATGAATATTCTGTCAGGAAGAGATTTTGCTTGAGAATAAACTCTGTGGGGAACAAACTTAGAAAGTGAATTTTTGTAGCTAAAGTAGTGAGCTCTGTCGGGGATTAAGCTTCTGCATCCAGAGAAATAAACTCTGCTTGGGGGATGAAATTTACTGACCCGCTCGCGATTATGAAATTTGGCTGGGGGATATAGCTGTCAGATTTCTGAATGACCTTGGTTGGGGAGGTTACTTCCTGTTTCGGGAAATCCGGCATCAATAATTTTGAATACTTTTACTCTGTGGGGGTGTATGTACTGCTGATTATGCTACAAAGCTATCTTTGTTCCGGTACCTGCTGGGCAGAGTAACTGTCGGGTTTTGACACTTCTTGTTTTTTCCCCTGTTTCTAGAATTACTAGTAATTTGTATTTTGTTTCTTATGTAAATATTTATGAGCAGCCATCATATTCAAATGCATATGTAAAAAATAAATCATTGGACGTTCTTTCAAAACAAAACAGAAAAAGAAAAACGACTCGAAGTTTCATGTGAAAATGATTTTGTATTGATTTTTGAAGTTGGCCTGTAATAGGCATTTTTGTACAAGGAGGCTGACGTTTTAGTAAGAGAACTCCGTTGTTAAAATAGAAGTTATACAAATTTGTGTAAAAGAAAAAATCTATGTGAACCAACCCCCATTGGGTTCCAACTCTGCTATTGCCCCTATGTCTTCGAGCGTCTCATCACTTTGTTGTTTGTCCGAAGTTGATTAGGTTGATTGGTGTCGTCCGAGCTTGATAGTCGATACTGAAGTCTGGTCGCAAGATGTTCCAATGAGATATAGTGATACGCTTTATATCCCTAACTTTTGCCTGGACTTCCCTTTCAGGTTTTCAGTCCACCGGGATGCCCATTCTTACCCAAACCGCCTTTTCAGGTTTTCGGCTTGTCGGGTGTATAGATTTTTTCATTTTCATCCCTTATTTTTGCCTGAACCCTTTTGGTTCATCGGGAAGCCCTTATTTTTTCCTAGGCCAATCAACCTAAAGGGTCTTTTGATTAAGCGTAGTATCTTTTCACTATGTCTGCATTGACAGGGTGAGGAAGGTCGTCACCGTCCATGGTGGTTAGAATCATAGCTCCACCCGAGAAGATGTTCTTAACCACAAATAGCCCTTCGTATGTGGGGGTCCACTTTCCCCTGGGATCACCTTGCGGCAGTATGATACGCTTGATCACTAGATCCCCGACTTGATATTTTTGACGTCTGACTTTCTTGTTAAAAGCCTTGATTATTCGCTTTTGATACGTCTGACCATGACAGATAGCAGTAAGTCTCTTCTCATCAATTAGATTTAGTTGATCAAGTCAAGTTTGGATCTAGTTGTCTTTGTTCGAACCCGCATCCTTCATAATCCTGAGAGGAGGTTTCTGGACTTTGATGGGTAGGACTGCTTCCATGCCATATGCCAGAGAGTAGGGTGTTGCCCCTGTTAACGTCTGCGCTGAGGTACGGTATCCATGAAGAGAAAATGGTAACATCTCATGCCAGTCTTTGTATGTTACTGTCATCTTCTGTACAATCTTCTTGATGTTCTTGTTAGCCGCTTCAATAGTGCCATTCATCTTTGACCGGTAGGTAGAAGAATTATGATGATGTATCTTGAACTGTTTACAGAGATCGGTGATCATTGTGTTGTTGAGATTCGTACCATTGTCAGTAATAATTCTCTTTGGCACACCATATTGACAAATCAGATTATGTTAGATAAACCGCGCCACGACGTTCTTGGTTATTGTAGCAAAAGAGGTTGCCTCAACCCACTTCATGAAGTAATCAATGGCTACTAGGATGAAGCAATGCCCATTGGAAGCAGTAGGCCTTATTTCTCCGATCATGTCGATGCCTCACATTGCAAAGGGCCACGGAGTTGTCAAGACGTTTAAGTGGACCGGAGGCACATGCACCTTATCAGCATAGATTTGGCACTTATGACAAGTTCGGGAGTGCTGATAACAATCGGCTTCCATAGTGGACCAGTAATATCCTGCCCACAGGATCTTCTTATCCATGGTGTGTCCACTGGAATGGGTTCCTAAAGTACCTTCATGTAGATATTTCATGATCCTCTATGCTTCGCTCTTGTCTACACACTGCGGTAAGGTAGAGTCATGATTGCGCTTGTAGAGGATTCCATTACTGAGGAAGAATTTTGCAGCGAATCTTCTCAGAAACTTCTTATCATTGACAAATGCCCCTTCGGGATACTCTTGAGCCTCGAGATACCTTTTGACTTCGTGAAACCAAGGCTTGCCTGCCACCTCATCAGTATCAATCTCACAACAGTGTGCTGGTTCATCCAATCTCTCAATGGTGATTTGGGGAGCTTCGTTATTCCACCTGACTTTGAACATAGAAGACATGGTAGCTAGCGTGTCCGCTAACTGGTTCTCCTCTCGCGGGAAATGTTCAAAAGTTACCTCCTCAAAGTGTGGGAGAAATGTTAGCACGAGCTCTTTGTATGGGATGAGATTCGGATGCTTCGTATCCCATTCGCCTTTGATCTGATTTATTACCAAGGCTTAATCCCCGAAAATGTCCAAGAACTTGATCCTGAGGTCAATAGCGGCCTTGAGACCCATGATACAGGCTTCATACTCCGCCATGTTGTTAGTGCAGTTGAAACATAGTCGGGCGATGAAAGGTGTATGACAACCCTTAGAAGATATGATTACTGCACCAATGCCGTTACCGAGTGCGTTTGAAGCTCCGTCAAAAAACATGGCCCATCGGGATCCCTCCTCGGGTCCGTCATCCGATCTAGGTTCTTCGTAGTCAGTCACCAGCATAATATTCTCATCCGGGAACTAAAAATTCATGGAATGGTAGTCATCCACGGCCTGATAAGCCAAATGATCAGCCAATACACTCCCCTTGATTTCTTTCTGGGTTGTATATTATATGTCGTACTCAGTTAAGATCATCTGCCATCTTGCTATTCTTCCGGAGAGAGCGGGTTTCTCGAAGATGTATTTGATCGGATCCATCTTAGATATCAACAAAGTAGTGTGGGTCAGCATATATTGTCTTAGTCGACGAGTAGCCCATGCCAAAGCGCAGTAAGTTTTCTCGATCAGTTAGTATCTTGTCTCACAGTTGGTAAACGTTTTGCTAAGGTAGTATATAGCGTGCTATTTTTGACCAGACTCGTCATGCTGCCCCAACATACACCCCCATTGAATTGTCTAGCACTGTTAAGTACAATATCAAAGGTCTTCCTTCAACTGGAGGCATCAAAATTGGCGGTTCTTGAAGGTATCCTTTGATTCTTTCAAAGGCGGTCTGGCATTCATCATTCCACTTTACCACTTGATCTTTCTTCAGAAGCTTGAAGATGGGCTCACAAGTAGAAGTCAGATGTGAAATGAACCTGGCAATATAATTCAAGTGTCCAAAGAAACCTCTAACCTCCTTCTCTGTACGGGGAGCTAGCATTTCTTGTATGGCCTTTACCTTTGCAGGGTCTACTTCGATGCCTTTGTCGCTGACAATGAAACCCGGGAGTTTACCAGACCTTACCCCGAAGGTGCACTTGTTCGGATTCAACTTCAGCTTGTATATCTTCAACCTGTCAAACAACGTTTGTAGATGATCAAGGTGCTCTTCCTCAGTTTGAGACCTGGCTATCATATCATCAACATAAACTTCGATCTCGTGGTGAATCATATCATGGAACAAAGCGACCATGGCACACTGATAAGTTGCCTCAGCATTTTTCAGCCCAAAAGGCATCACCTTGTAACAGAAGATGCCCCACTGTGTGACAAAGGTTGTCTTCTCCATGTCTTCAAGAGCCATCTTGATTTGGTTGTAGCCAGAGAAACCATCCATGAAGGAGAAGATTTTGTGTTGCACGGTATTGTCAATCGGAACGTCAATGTGAGGAAGTGGGAAATCATCCTTGGGGCTTGCTTTGTTCAGATCTCTATAATCCACACACATATGTACCTTACCGTCCTTCTTAGGTACTGGAACAACGTAAGCAACCCACTGTGGATAAGAAGTGACAGCTAAGAACCCTGCATCGAACTGCTTCATGACCTCTGCCTTGATCTTCTCTGACATTTCAGGGCACATACGACGGACCTTCTGTTTAACCGGAGGACAGTCTTCTTTGGTCGTCAGACAATGAACCACAATATCAGTGTCTAAACCAGGCATGTCTTCGTATGACCATGCGAAGATCTCAACATAGTCGTGCAACATCTGTATGAACCGCTGTTTAATCTTAACTTCCAGATTTGCACCAATCTTGACCTCCTTTCTGTCTATCCTCGTGCCCAGGTTTATCGTCTCAACTGGCTCTTCATGAGGCTGTATAGCCCTTTCTTCCTGTTGCAATAGTCTAGAAAGTTCTCCCGGAACCTCACAATCATCCTCACGTTCGTCTTCGGCTTGGTTGATTGGATTTTTGAAGTCATAACAGACAGTAGCACAACTGTTATCAATGGGATCCAGAGTGGATATGGATCTGCAGTATGATACGTGAGTGTGTGTAAGAGCATAGCTGTTTTGATAAAGTGAAAACAGAAAAGGAAAATAGAGAGCGCAAAATTTGTATGCAAGGAATGTCCAATGTTTTATTAATGATATATGAAATGACAAATAATAGCCCTCACAAACAAAACCAATGTGCCTCGGGCAAGACACAAGGCTATAAAGTTTCAATTATTCATTACAAATCTCAGAACAAGTAAGACAATTACTGTGGAATAAAAGAAACTGGTATAAAGTCCCTAGCCATCCAGTTACTCGGTCCACCGTTGGTAGTTGGGTAGATCCAGCTGTCAATGTCTGATTCTTCCCCGTTGTCTTCAATGGCATTAATTCCTCGATTACTAATGTGTAGGGGAGGTCATCCAGCCCGAGCACGTCGAACAGCCCTTTGAGCTCCTGAAGTAAATCCCAAACCAAACTTGTCAGTTTTGTGAGTAAAATCAGGGAGTTGTCCCCAATTGGTACACCCACCTTCTTCAATCACGGCTCTGGCATCTTTGAGAGAAGCCATCTTCAGAGGAGGTTTGTTGCTGGTAGTAGCTTCAGCTGATGCCAAGATCTGGGGAACCTCTTCAAAGTTCTGGTAAGGAGTGTCTATGAATTCCCATCCATCTCTATGTACCTGAAGGAGTTGAGGTGGCTTACCATATACTTTTCCTCACCATGCACAGTGACAATCTTCCCTTTTACTGGATACTTCAGCATTTGGTGCAGCGTTGAAGTAACTGCCACAGCTTCATGGATCCAGGGACGACCCAACAAACAAGAATATGACGGCTGGATGTCCATTTACATAGAAGGTGGACTCAAAAGTATGGGAACCTACTTTGACAGGGATGTCCACCACCCCATGCACCATTCTCTTCGACCCATCAAAAGCCCTTACCACAATGTTACTAGGTTTTAAGGTCAAACCCTCACAGTCCAACCTATCCAGTGCCTTCTTAGGCAGAACATTCAGCGAAGACCCAGTATCTACCAGCACATGTGCCATAGTGGTGCCCTGACATTCAATCGAGACATGCAGAGCATCATTATGCTTCCTCCCTTTCGGTGTTAAGTCCACATCTGAAAAACCCAGCCCTTTGTCAACAGTCAGGCTGGCCATACAATCCTTAAATTGATCAGCCAAGGTCTCCTGCGGCACATGCGCAGTCTTGAGGAATGCAATCAAAGCCTTCGCATGGGCTTCAGAACACAACAGTAGGGACAACATGGATATCTTTTAGGGGGTCTGCCCCAGCTGCTCGACCACATTGTAGTCGCTCCTTTTGATTATTTTCAATATTTCCTCTATCTCTTGCTTAGAGGCTTCCACGACAATTTTTCTAGATGCCTCCATCCGGGCAGGCTCACCTATAACTTCTTTGCCTCGGGTCCCAGATGACTCGGTGAAGGGAGTGATAATTGGAGTAAGAACAGGAGTAGTAATTGATGTATCAGTAGGAGTAGCAGACGGAATAACAACAGGCCTACTGATAGTCTTTGGCAAAATCTCAGGAGAGAAAACCCTTCCACTTCGGGTAACCTTGCTGGTCCCAACAATGTTACTAATATCAAGATCAGCCTCTTCATTTTTCAGATCTTATTTGATACCATGATAGTACACATCGGCACCATAATTTCAGGGGACAGCTTTGTCCGAGGCATACGGGATAGGACCAGGAACGGTGATTATTAGCGGAGTGATTCTTGGAACATATGTAATCCTAACAGGTCTTCTCGAGGAGACCTTGGAAGGATTGGCAGAAATGGTCATAATAGCAACATCTTCAAATGGAACAACGGGAGTCAAAGTTTTCTCGAACAAAATTTCTTTGCTATCCATCAGGCGCTGAGCACCTGACTTCAGCAAATGGCAACCAGAAGGCAGAAACGAACACATGTGGCAACCTTCACCACAACCCAGAAATAAACCGGCCGACAATAAATTCTTCTTAATCGTCATGAGAAGAGTAGAAACTTCATCCACTGAGGTTACAAACAGATCGGTATCCACAACATTAACTCCACGATTATGCTTAGGCATGGGAGCAGTTATGACATTAGGCTTTTCCGGAGCATCGAACTCAATTTCCTTGGCTTCGATCAGATCCTGTACCTTATTTCTCAGAGCTCAGCAGTCGTTGGTGTCATGGCCAGGACTCTCAAAATGATAGGCACACCGAGCATTTGGATTATATCGGGGAGATGTGGTGTTCAGATTCTTGGGAGATTCTTTCAAGGTCTCCAAGTTGGATCTCGGCAAATGGGGTAGAACCTCAGCCAATGTCATGTTTATCTGGGTAAACTGCCGTTGTGGTCTTTCCGCCCTTTGTTGATTGTTGCGTTATAGAGAAACTACAGGCCTAGGTATCATCATGGCACTTACTGTCTGACGGTGTTCAGCTCTGCTTTTGCCTTTTGGGCTATAGATGGCACTGGCTTCCTTCTTACCAGCAAAAGGCTTCTTTACCGAACTCGAAGAGGCATCATTCTGTATCTTTCCGCTCCGAATCCCAACTTCTACTCTCTCTCTGGTTAGAATCAGCTCGGTGAAACCAACTGACGAGCTTTCGATCAAATGATTAAAGAACGGACCAGATAGCGTCCCCAGAAACATATCGACCAACTCCCTATCAGACAATGGGGGTTGGACTATTCCATCCAAGTCTCTCCACTTCTGTGCATAGTCCTTAAAGCCTTCACTTGCACCCATGGACATACTCTAGAGTTGAGTACGAGTAGGAGCAAGGTCGGCGTTGTATTGATATTGCTTGTAAAAAGCAGTAGCCAAGTCTTCCCAATTTCGGACATTGGCTCTCTCCAGTTGGTAGAACCATTCAAGTTGAGTCCCTGACAGACTGTCTTGAAAGAAGTGAACCCACAAATTTCTATCAGCAGTGTGGGGCTGGATCTTTTTGACGTAGGAGCGGAGATGAAGTTTTGGGTAAGACACCCCATCATACTTTGCAAAAATTGGAGCCTTGAACTTCTGCGAGATGACCACTCCCGACACCAATCCCAATTATTCAAAATCCAACCCAGGTATCCTCTGGACCTCCATAGCACTCAAACGGTCTTCCAACTGCTTGTATATATCCTCAGAAGGAGGATACTGCTCATCATTATAATCGGTATCATTGTCAAAGACTTCGGGAATGGGGTCCTTCTCCCTTGTCTCTTCCTCTTGATTTTCCCCTTCTTTGGATGAAGAGGTCAGATCGACTTGCTGCTTCAACGGCCCCGTGAACCTTCTGCCTATATTCAGAATACTGGTGGCCTTCTTCTTTTTCTTTTTCTCCTTCAGGATGAGGGCCTTCAGATCCTCCTGCCCTTTTTCCAGATTTATGAACATCTGTTGGAATTGGGCATTTTGTGCCTGAAGATCTTTGATGATTTGTTCAGAAGACATTTCTGCTGAAATAAATAGTGAAGAAGATGAGAAACATGTAATGGTACATGTATGTGCAGTGTTTATGGATGGCATGCGTATGTAATGATTTCAAAGACTTTGGGAAATTTAAATTTGCGAACCAAAATGAAACAAAGAATTTATTAATAGAATTCGAAGTTCAATTTCCCTTTTTGGCGTTACAATTAAAACAATTAAAAAATAGAAAAAGTAAAATTTCCCATGGATGCTTCCTCTTCGTGCCGAGATAGACATTGAGGCTTCTTTCCTCATGAAGCTGCTTTGTGAACTCTAAAACCCTCATATCCTGGGCATAGAACAGATCCCTGTAAGTATCCCGCTCTTTCTCCAACTGAATCCAAGACCTCTGTAGTTCTCCAAGATCAGTGGGCATATCGGGATAGAGAACCGTGTAAGGAATACCTCCTTCAGTAGTGGGTTCCATAATCACTGGTAAAACGGCCATGTAGGGCATCATAAGTTTCTGGGTGCGAGCTCGTACCCATTGGAGATAAGGTTCCATAGGAATGGAAGCCTTTGGCCCCAAATGAAGAAGTGAAAAACACAAGAAGGGGGGTTGAATTGTAAAACTTGAAATCAAATGCAGACAACACGTTATTTTTATCCTGGTTCGTTTGATCTCAAACTACTCCAGTCCACCCGTCAAGGTGATTTCGCCTCTCTCCAACGAGGTCTTAATCCACTATATTCAACTGAATATTACAACTGCTTTAACAACTGCTAAAGCCTTCTTGAGTCTAAACCACAGACCGGTTTCTCAAGGAAATTCTTTCTTACAGATAAATGAATACTATGTGTGTTGAATGTTTTCTACAAAAACTTTATATCACAACTGTGATAATACACAAATTAAGCTTATATGAAACTAGGATGCTATAACTATAGAATAAGCAATTTGAGAGATATAGCAAGTTGTATGAGTGAGGATGAAGATGATTTTCTTTTGGCGTGTAAAGAGTTGTAGAGCATTAGCCAATTCATTTCTCACTGACATGTTTATATAGCCTTGGAAAAGATACGTTGAAGTCAATTATTCCATTTCAATGCACATTACGTTCTTTCCATATTGAGAAGATCTTTGTCTTGGAATACAGCCGTTGGTAATAAAGTGTCTTGAATGCACAGTACCGTTGTCAATTCAGCGTGTTATTGGCTTTGGCTTATTATGACGCTTCTATGTGCTGATGATATTGTTTTGGTCTTGATCAAAGTTTAGAGTATGTTAGGCTCAGATCTGTTCATCAAGCTTCAACGCAAGCACATGCTTTGATCTTCTGATGCTGGCATATGATATCTCATCTTCAGATGCTGGCATATGATATTTCATCTTTTGATGCTGATGTTGACATTCTTATGCTGATATCCATCAGAGTTTCTGTAAATGCACAATATAATTTTTAGGTAGCATATATGTCTCATATGAATTATACAATTTATTTAATCTTGCATTTTGTTATTGTGATCGGTGGATCTGGAACTGACTGTTTAACGCTGGTTCGCGAAATTTCGTGGAAGCAAGAGTCGCCACCGTCTTTTATTTTCTCCAAATGGAAAGGACAAAAGCACAGAAATATTCCTTATAGAGATTGCTCTCGGTTCGGGAGGTAGATTATAGAAAGGGAAGGTGTTAGCACCCTTTCTATCCATGGTTATCCATGGGCTCTTAGATACTTGCTCATTTGTGTTTTCAAAAGGTTTGTTTGCTTTTCAAGGTGAGTGGGTTTGAAAAAGTTTCTTTGAAAGTTTCAGTTCGACTCTTGTATCAGTCCTCAAGAGTGTTTGAAAAATTGCTTTTGAAAGCTTTTTGAAAGGTGTCGGTGTGAAAAGATGTTTTTTTTTTAATTTGTTTTGAAATTTAGAGCAAGTATCTAGAGTCGTCTACCTACCCTAAGGAATTCGTCTGTGTAGATGTCCTTAAAAGTAGTGCCATCCCACCATTGAGAGGTAGGTAGCACCACCGTTGGAGGTGTTCGGGTCAATTCGAGGTTCGGGACATGGTGATCACCAGAGCAATGGGAAGACACCTTAGAAGCTACCCTCATTCCAGGTTCCCGGATCATGAGGACTTACTAAGACATCCTCTACTCGACGATCACCTTTCGAGGCAAGGCAACAGTGAGGCGTACCCTAGGGGTGGTGTGTGATTTGTGTGTCAGATTCAGATATTTTATCTTGTCATGTTATTGGTGATCTAGCGTTTGTTTTTATTTTTGCCCATTCATTCTTGCATGCATTTGTTTAACAGTTAAAAAAAGATGCGGAAATTGAAAGTTCTAAACTATTACAAAGGCGCGGGTCCACATCGCCAAAATTAAAATCCAGGACCCGATTTGACGGAAAGTAAATAAAGAAATAAAAGTGCGACAGATAAAAATGTTACATGGCCTTGGGAGAGATACATAAATATTATAAAGAATAAAAAATAAATATGCGAATTGGAATTAAAGTTGAAACGAGGGCGTTGGACCCTTTTTTAACTAAATTAAATTAAACGATTATTAAATTAATAAAATTAAAATGAAAAGAAATTTGTTTTTGGTATTTTTTGGTATTTAGGAGAATTTAATGCAATTAAACCTAATTCTACAATTTTTATTTTATTATGAAAACATATTAAAGTTTAACCTAAAATTAACCCTAATTATTTTACATGCAATTTAATTACAAAAATAAGTAATAGTAAATATTTAATTATTATGAAAGAAAAGAAAAAGGGATAAAAAATTAATTAAACCCTAATTCTACCAATTTTAGATTTTTATTATGAAAATATTACAATTAAACCTAATTTAACAACTAAAATTAATTAATGCAATTTATTTACAAAAATACTAAAATAAAATATTTATTATTTTTTTCATCTTTTCTGATTTTTTTATGTGTTTTTTATATATTATGCAAATATTAAATTAATTAAAAAAAACAATAATTGAAAGAAAATAAAAATAATAAAAAATAAAGAATGTAAAAGAGTTTGCAAACCTAAGGGGGTCTGCCCCTAATTTGGAGGGTGAAGTCCAGCAATTTGAGCCCAATAAGCCTTAGGCCTGGCTGACTTTTCCACTCACGTACCCAAGCGTTGACTCACGTGTACCATGCTCTCCAAATCTGTGCCTTTGAATTGATGAAATTGAACGCGTGGACGGCTTGATTTTGAAGGTGTACGGTGGTCCACAACGTTGAAACTGCATATGAATTTTAAATGAAAAACAATATGAAAGGGGGTGGGGACCTGGGGCTCGAACCCAGGTCCCAGGGGTTACCAGCATACACGTCTACCACTGAGCCATCCAACGCGCGTTTATTATATAATGACCAGTAATTATTATAAGAGAAAAGTGGTCAGTGGCTCAAAAACGCGCGAAGAATTTAAATGATCCAACCATTGATGGACACTTCATCATCTTCCTTCTTCATGATTTTTTCCTGAAACAAAAAAGAAGTTGGCAACGATTTTCAGCTGTTCCCATAGGCACCCTATTGAAAAATAGCGATTAGCCCCTGGGGCCTCATAAATTAGGCGCGAGGGTTGGGTCTAGATCGTCCAAGCATGATTGATTCAATGGTCCAGGTTTTGAGTGCCAATTTTTCCTTAAATGAAAAACCCCAATTCACAGTTCTGCAAACCCTAAAATACGACAATGGTAGATTCGCATAGAGGTGATAAAAACACAATTAAGCAATTGGGTTAGCTTCAGAATCTTATAATGAACACAAATCAAGCATCAAAAATTATGAAAAGTGTATGAATCGAGATGCAAGAGCATGAAATTTTTTCTGGACAGGGCATGTTCGTTTTACCAATTCTTGATGTTAGGATGAATGTTTTGATTGGAAATCCTTCCTTGAAGCTTCAGGAAGGTGATGGCACTAGTCTCTTTGCTTGAATCGTCCTCTAACCTGGTTTTTAGTTTTGAAGTTTTTAGGCCAAAAGTGTGAGTTTGATAATGGAGTTTATGCGCAGTTGAGGGGTCAAAGGCATGAGGGTTTGCATCCTTATATGTGTATGAATGATTAGGTCAAATAAAATTGATCCAAAATCCATGAATTGATGAATATGATATTTAATTTTTAAACCATGATTTTCAAATCTTTTTCACATGCTTTTGCTACCAAATCATGACCAATTCAATTGATTCTTTCTATATTTGGTTAGACACAAAATCTTGAGTATATATTATGCATAAAAAGATTTAAAACCTAGGTTTAGTATTTTTCATGTATTTATTTTAATTTAAATGAATTATTAATAATAAAAATCCAAATAAATAAATAAAAATGAAGAAAAACTTCCCTTTGGGCCAAGTGGTCGTGCACATGCCTTGGGTAATGAATTGTGGAAGAAAAAGAGGCCCATTAGCAATTTTAGGTCATTTGAAGCAATGTTGACTTTTCAAAATATCCAAAAATTTCCCAACTTCCACAAGGCATAACTTGCTCAATTTTTAAGCTTTGCTCATGTTCTTGGACATTTTGGAAAGGTCTTTGAGTCCTCTAACCAATGCCTTTGGTCCCATGTTATTTTGATTTACCAATATCAAGTTATGGCCTTTGACTTAAAGTCCCTTTTTGTTGACTTTTGAAAATGACCTATAATGTTGAAATTGATAACTTTTTGTGAGAGCATTTCTTGGACTTGAAGTATGAAGATGGGTTGTAGGAAATGACTTTCTCTTCAAAATGAGCTTTGGAGGGAATTTTTCTGATAATCCATGTGAAAGTCATGCCCTGGTCAATTTACAGTTGACTTTTTCAGCTGTCCAAATAAGGAAACTTTTGCATCTTGATGATTTTTGAACCAAGCTTTGAGAATCATGATCAAGCATTGATCAAATGATGTTTGTGGCTTAAAAATGAGATGTTGACCAAAAATTTGGACTTTTGACTGTCAAATGACCATTTTTCCCCTACAGTTGACTGTAGTGCAATTAGGGTTTTGACTGTGCAATTTTGTGCTGAAAGTCTTGAAACTTTGTATGAGGATGCTTGACCATGGTTATAGGCATGTGGGACTTTCTTGGACCCTTGGAAACTTCATTTTCTTGATCAGAACCAAAACCCTAATTTTAACTGTTTAGGAGGGCCCTTGAACTGTGCAACCCTTGGGGGATCTTGAAGCTTTGACTTGGCAAATTTTGAAGAATATGGGAGGGCAAATTTTGGGGTACAACAGTTGCCCCTGTTCAATCTTCTTAGACCTGAGGATGCAGATTGGATGACGTGCCTTTCGTAATCCGAAGGTGGAAGATGATTGAACACTAGAGTGCCCAGAAATTTGCACTCACATAGTAGCAGTGTGATGATGGAATGGGCTTATATATGCCATTTAGAGGTTGATGAATAGGATGATGGGCTTATAGATGCCATCTGGATGTTGATCGCGTAAGAGATTCCTTAGCGAGAACTTGCGTACCTGCAAAAGAAAAATGAGTACCTGACATGTTGCAGGAGCTGGTCTTCAGATGCTTTGTGTAGATATGTCCTGATTGGTTACATGAATCGGATCTTCGAACTCTTCAGACGTGCCCTGGCGAGATATAGGAATCGAGTCTGGTAATGTTAGTCTTCAACGGATACACCCTGGCAAGATTCAGGCGTCGGATCCTCGAACTCTTCAGACACACCCTGGCAAGATACAGGAATCGGATCTGGTAATGTTAGTCTTCAACGGATACACCCTAGCAAGATTCAGGTATCGGATCCTCGAACTCTTCAGACACACCCTGGCAAGATACAGGAATCGGATCTGGTAATGCTAGTCTTCAACGGATACACCCTGGCAAGGTTCAGGTATCGGATCCTCGAACTCTTCAGACACACCCTGGAAAGATACAGGAATCGGATCTGGTAACGTTAGTCTTCAACGGATACACCCTGGCAAGATTCAGGCATCGAATCCTCGAACTCTTCAGACACACCCTGGCAAGATACAGGAATCGGATCTGGTAATGCTAGTCTTCAACGGATACACCCTGGCAAGGTTCAGGTATCGGATCCTCGAACTCTTCAGACACACCCTGGCAAGATACAGGAATCGGATCTGGTAACGTTAGTCTTCAACGGATACACCCTGGCAAGATTCAGGCATCGGATCCTCGAACTCTTCAGACACACCCTGGCAAGATACAGGAATCGGATCTGGTAATGCTAGTCTTCAACGGATACACCCTGGCAAGATTCAGGCATCGGATCCTCGAACTCTTCAGACACACCCTGGCAAGATACAGGAATCGGATCTGGTAATGTTAGTCTTCAACGGATACACCCAGGCAAGATTCAGGTATCGGATCCTCGGACTCTTCAGACACACCCTGGCAAGATAAAGGAATCGGATCTGGTAATGCTAGTCTTCAACGGATACACCCTGGCAAGATTCAGGCATCGGATCCTCGAACTCTTCAGACACACCCTGGCAAGATACAGGAATCGGATCTGGTAATGCTAGTCTTCAACGGATACACCCTGGCAAGGTTCAGGTATCGGATCCTCGAACTCTTCAGACACACCCTGGTAAGATACAGGAATCGGATCTGGTAACGTTAGTCTTCAACGGATACACCCTGGCAAGATTCAGGCATCGGATCCTCGAACTCTTCAGACACACCCTGTCAAGATACAGGAATCGGATCTGGTAATGCTAGTCTTCAACGGATACACCCTGGCAAGATTCAGGTATCGGATCCTCGAACTCTTCAGACACACCCTGGCAAGATACAGGAATCGGATCTGGTAATGTTAGTCTTCAACGGATACACCCTGGCAAGATTCAGGTATCGGATCCTCGAACTCTTCAGACACACCCTGGCAAGATACAGGAATCGGATCTGGTAATGCTAGTCTTCAACGGATACACCCTGGCAAGATTCAGGTATCGGATCCTCGAACTCTTCAGACACACCCTGGCAAGATACAGGAATCGGATCTGGTAATGCTAGTCTTCAATGGATACACCCTGGCAAGATTCAGGCATCGGATCCTCGAACTCTTCAGACACACCCTAGCAAGATACAGGAATCGGATCTGGTAATGTTAGTCTTCAACGGATACACCCTGGCAAGATTCAGGTATCGGATCCTCGAACTCTTCAGACACACCCTGGCAAGATACAGGAATCGGATCTGGTAATGCTAGTCTTCAACGGATACACCCTGGCAAGATTCAGGTATCGGATCCTCGAACTCTTCAGACACACCCTGGCAAGATACAGGAATCGGATCTGGTAATGCTAGTCTTCAACGGATACACCCTGGCAAGATTCAGGCATCGGATCCTCGAACTCTTCAGACACACCCTGGCAAGATACAGGAATCGGATCTGGTAATGTTAGTCTTCAACGGATACACCCTGGCAAGATTCAGGCATCGGATCCTCGAACTCTTCAGACACACCCTGGCAAGATATAGGAATCGGATCTGGTAATTGGTCATCAACAGATACACCCTGGCAAGATTCAGGTATCGGATCTTTAGTTTCGACCATTGATGGTAATCATTTTTGTACTTTTGTCCTGAAAAGACAAGCGTTAGTTGTATGCGATGTCATGTGGTATGACATGCGAGATGCACTCTGAATACGTGAGATTGTATGTTCATGATGCGTATATGCATGCTATAATGTATGAAGATGTTTATGAATGTATTTTTCGTCTAGGAAAGTAAATCCTTGACGGGTGCCGGGAAGTCACTCCTGGGATGATGTTGGAGAATAGGTTTTGCTTCCGTCGGGGATGATAGTTGCAAGAATACCGATAGGAGAAGATAACTCCGTTGGGGGATAAACTTGGCGAATGGATTACTCTGCGGAGCAAAGTACTCTAGCAATCTTGCTGGGAAGCAATACTCTGTGGGGAGAAAGATACCTTGTTGAGTTGTTGATAATAACTTGCTGGGGATACCTTTGTTGTATTGGAAGTGTGAATAGACTTCGCTGGGGATAAGAAGACTTCGTAGAGAATGATCTTTCCGTGGCTTTTGGCTGAGGATAACCCAGTTATATCCTGGTAAGGAAATAACTCTTTGAATAAATCCGGGAGACGCGTTCGTGCTTTGCGGGGGTAAGCTTCCAGGATCTACTGGGGGTAAGCTTACTGCTTGGGGAGATGGTTTCCAACCTTCCTGGGGAAACTGGATTGGACTCTTCTGGGGAAGCTTTGAACTGCGGGGGAAGTGATTCCTTTGAATATTTGATATATCTCCGGGGAACGATCTTTAGACCAAGATTGCTGGGGATGCTTGTTAAGAATATATATATATATATATATATATGCTGGAGGATACCCAACTTCCTTAAGTTTGATAATATAGCTTGGGGAGAGTATATTGACTTGCTGACGTACTCTCTGGGGAATTAAGATATGCCGGTTATGTTCTTTAGTTGAACCTATCTTGGTACCTTGGAGGATGGAACAATTAGATCGTTTGGACGACTCATTACTGCCCCTGTTTCTGGGGTGGGAGAGGAAGACCTGTGAGGCGCTGATAGTTGTGGATGGACAAACCTTCTTCTGGTAGGTGACAAGATGACAGGACATAGTCGTATGCTTTGATCCCTAACTTTTTCCTGGACCGCCCTTTCGGGTTTTCAGTCCACCGGGATACCCATTTTTGCCCAAGCCGCCTTTTCAGGTTTTCGACTTGCCGGGTGTACAGATTTTTTTATTTCATCCCTTATTTTTGCCCGAACCCTTTTGGATCGTCGGGAAGCCCTTGTTTTTGCCTAGGTGTGTCAACCTAGCGGGTCTTTGATTTTGTGTAGTATCTTTTCGACTATGTCCACGCTCTCAGAATGTAGGGAGTTGCCCCTGTTAACAGTGTTTTGTCATGCCACCAGAAGGTATTTGATCAGGCAAGATTTGTTGTTGGAATGCCCCAAGTGACTCAGGCGGAGACTTGCCCCAGGCTATTTGGCCTTTGAGAGATTCTCCGGATCTTGATTGGACTGCCCCAGATAACGGACCATGATCATGCCATGCCCCTTGATTGGAAGTACTTCTGTTCATTAGGCATTCGTCGTGTGAATTTCTATGTTGTTCGAGCAAAAGTCATATGCAAACAAAGTTATGTTAAAAATGCAAAGCCTGTGTCTGTCTTGAAGATTTTGAAAATGCATTCTTTTTCCATAAAACAGATGAATGTTTGTAAAACGTGATGTCAACTCCTTCTTTATAGTAAACCTTAAGGAGTCAGGATACCTTTCGTCACAGTATGCTTTCGAACTAACCCATGCTTCAGCTAGGACTTTTAAGGGTTATAACGTAGCCTGGTTCACGGTTTAAGAAACAAAGGATAAAGGCTCAAATTTTATTTGTACCCACCCGCTCTTCGTGATGTTCTTCAATCCTAAACTCAGTTGATCATACGTTAGCCCTTGTTTTGAGTCTTTGCTCTGAAATTCCAGTGATGGTTCAGATATTGATGATTTATTCTGAATAGGCAGTCATTCCTTTTCGTTATTGTTGAGGGTTTGTATGACCTCTTTCTTTTTGATTTTGCTATCCCTAAATTTTGCCTTAACTGTTTCTTTTGTGATTACAGTCAGCGGGATGCCCCAGCTTTGTAAGTCTCCATCATAGGTTTTGACTTAATGGGTTCTTATTTTGAAAGATAATGACTGCCTTTCTTTATTGATTATTCGGAACCATCACTGTCTTTCTTCGTTTTGTAAGGACTTCTTTGGTGCCATTCGTTATGCACTTGGATCAACTGAGAGACTACCCTGCCCCAGGTTATGATTAAGGGTTTTAAATTTCGAAAAGAAAAACTCCTACTTCTTTGGCTCAGAAGGGTTGACAAGGGATTATCATCCTTATAACTCCAGTGTTTAGGAATTGAAACAATGCCTGTACCTCATCAGCGGGGTCTGTTCAAAAGCATACTGTAGATCGTGGTATCGTTTTCGTCATCCTCCCTCAAGAGGCTTAGAATTTCTTAATCAAGAGTTGATCATCAGAAAAAATATGAAAACAATTTGCATATAGTGAATACGAATATATTGCTTCAAAACAGACATATGTGATGCATTAATGAAATAACAATGTTCTAACATGAGTAAATGTTTGAACAAAAGAAAATTACAACTTGAACATTCGAATGAACAAAAGTCTTTTCATCTCAGGGCTTGTTACTTCGAATGGTGAGCCTTGGAGGGATGGTAGAAAAACTCATCCTGACCATCTTGGGTGAACTCCAATGCCCCTTCATCAATCAGGTCCTGGATCTTGTTCTTCAGAGCCCAACACTCATTTATATCATGTCCTGGACAGGCATAGTGGTAGGCACACCTCTTATTGGGATCATAGATAGGAGATGTTGTGTTGGGGTTCCGGGGATGAGCCCTTAATGTGATCAGGTTCAACCTCAACAGGCGTTGTAAAGCTTGAAACAGCGACATGTTGAGCTGGGTGAATTGCCTCCTGGGCTTGTCTGGTTTGCTCTGATCAACCCGTTGTTCTGGGCAAGGTCGTTGTTGGACCTGTGAAGTAATAGCAGCTTGGAGAGGCCCAAACCTTTGACTTCTTGGAAGTTGATTAATGACTGGGTCCCTGACTTGGGCTGGTTGCTTCATGTCTTGATGAAGCTGACTGATCATGGCCCTCAGCTCTCCTTGCTCCTGAGCTAAACCTTGAATGAGTGCCCTTTTCCCCAGCATCTGGGCTTTCAATGTGTCTACCTCAGCTTGTAGACGTTTCAGCTGTTCGCCTTTGTCATCTTCAGGACTCTTTCTGATCAGATTCCCCATGAGGAGTGTCCTCAACTCTTCCTGCCCCTTGGATAGGCTTAGGAAGATCTCTTTGAACTGAGTCTCTTGAGTGTGAAGGTCCTGGTTATCTTGTTGGGAAGCCATGGCTGAAATAAACAGCGAGAAGGGTAAGTGACCTGCAACAAGAGTACCTGCAATGCAATGATATGTATGATATGCATGCGATGTTTTCAAGGACCTCGCGGGATAAACAAGAAATTTGTTAGAGCTGGGATCCGGTAGCTTGATTGAAGGAACTTCATCTTTGTTGAGAGCCCTTTTTCAAGGGTCAAAGGCTCACCATATCCAGTGGGTCATAGCCTCTGACAACCTTGGCTAGAGGAAAATAAATCCTCTTTGCCCCTTGCTAGACGTTTGATTCATCATGACCTGCATCACAAGCCCTTGAGATCCTTGAAATGGGTTAGGATGTATGCAATGGTATGATGTTATGGTATGCATGGGGTAATGTAAGTAACCCTGTTATGAGTCCCAATTAAGGACTGCAAACCAAAACCTGCAAGAAACTCAAGTAAAACCTGTCATGAGTCCCAATTAAGGACTATAAACAGAACCTGCAAGTAGTTAGTACACCCTGTTATGAGTCCCAATTAAGGACTATAAACAAAACCTGCAAGAAACTCGGTAAACCTTGTTATGAGTCCTAGTTAAGGACTAAAACAAAAACCTGCAAGAAACTTAGTAAGCCCTGTTATGAGTCCCAATTAAGGACTATAAATGAAACCTGCAAGAAACTCGGGTGTCAGACAACAAGCATGCAAATAGTCAAGTACGAAGGCACACAAGTCACACAAGAGAAACCCTTAGAGTTTAGGCCAGCATGAGGTCTAGGTATTACCCTCTTTCGGTTTGTTGGTTCATACCTGTCCTATCAAAGTAACCGGGTTCTTAGAGGATCCCAATATCATTAACTACCCTCAATCGGTCATAACTCCAGCATCGCAATCTTTTCTTGCGGCCAGAACCATCACGAGAGTTTAGCCTCAATGGGCGTAGCATACTGCTACTGTTCTAATGGCCAAGTTGGGTCATTTAAGGTTCTAAGGTCTGTTGGTGCTTATTGACTCCTTGGAAGACCCATATTCTCCCCGTTTCAACACGAGGGATATCGGTACAGACCAAGGCGCCACACCAATGTAGCCACTGCTTCACCCATGTCGGTATACGCCGGACAGGTCCCTCACAGCTTATGCTACCTAAACAGGGTATCCCCGGATCCGGGTTAGGATCTATGTAACTCCCATGCAACCCACAATTTTAAAGCAAGCAAATCAATACAATTGAAAACACAGTTATGAACTAACCCTAAGGTACACCTCACTTTAAGTTTATCCCCAGTAGAGTCGCCAGTTCTGTGATCGGTGGATCTGGAACTGACTGTTTAACGCTGGTTCGCGAAATGTCGCGGAAGCAAGAGTCGCCACCGTCTTTTATTTTCTCCAAATGGAAATGACAAAAGCACAGAAAAATTCCTTATAGAGATTGCTCTCGGTTCGGGAGGTAGATTATAGAAAGGGAAGGTGTTAGCACCCTTTCTATCCATGGTTATCCATGGGCTCTTAGATACTTGCTCATTTGTGTTTTCAAAAGGTTTGTTTGCTTTTCAAGGTGAGTGGGTTTGAAAAAGTTTCTTTGAAAGTTTCAGTTCGACTCTTGTATCAGTCCTCAAGAGTGTTTGAAAAATTGCTTTTGAAAGCTTTTTGAAAGGTGTCGGTGTGAAAAGAAGTTTTTTTTTTATTTGTTTTGAAATTTAGAGCAAGTATCTAGAGTCGTCTACCTACCCTAAGGAATTCGTCTGTGTAGATGTCCTTAAAAGTAGTGCCATCCCACCATTGAGAGGTAGGTAGCACCACCGTTGGAGGTGTCCGGGTCAATTCGAGGTTCGGGACATGGTGATCACCAGAGCAATGGGAAGACACCTTAGAAGCTACCCTCATGCCAGGTTCCCGGATCATGAGGACTTACTAAGACATCCTCTACTCGACGATCACCTTTCGAGGCAAGGCAACAGTGAGGCGTACCCTAGGGGTGGTGTGTGATTTGTGTGTCAGATTCAGATATTTTATCTTGTCATGTTATTGGTGATCTAGCGTTTGTTTTTATTTTTGCCCATTCATTCTTGCATGCATTTGTTTAACAGTTAAAAAAAGATGCGGAAATTGAAAGTTCTAAACTATTACAAAGGCGCGGGTCCACATCGCCAAAATTAAAATCCAGGACCCGATTTGACGGAAAGTAAATAAAGAAATAAAAGTGCGACAGATAAAAATGTTACATGGCCTTGGGAGAGATACATAAATATTATAAAGAATAAAAAATAAATATGCGAATTGGAATTAAAGTTGAAACGAGGGCATTGGACCCTTTTTTAACTAAATTAAATTAAACGATTATTAAATTAATAAAATTAAAATGAAAATAAATTTGTTTTTGGTATTTTTTGGTATTTAGGAGAATTTAATGCAATTAAACCTAATTCTACAATTTTTATTTTATTATGAAAACATATTAAAGTTTAACCTAAAATTAACCCTAATTATTTTACATGCAATTTAATTACAAAAATAAGTAATAGTAAATATTTAATTATTATGAAAGAAAAGAAAAAGGGATAAAAAATTAACTAAACCCTAATTCTACCAATTTTAGATTTTTATTATGAAAATATTACAATTAAACCTAATTTAACAACTAAAATTAATTAATGCAATTTATTTACAAAAATACTAAAATAAAATATTTATTATTTTTTTCATCTTTTCTGATTTTTTTATGTGTTTTTTATATATTATGCAAATATTAAATTAATTAAAAAAATAATAATTGAAAGAAAATAAAAATAATAAAAAATAAAGAATGTAAAAGAGTTTGCAAACCTAAGGGGGTCTGCCCCTAATTTGGAGGGTGAAGTCCAGCAATTTGAGCCCAATAAGCCTTAGGCCTGGCTGACTTTTCCACTCACGTACCCAAGCGTTGACTCACGTGTACCATGCTCTCCAAATCTGTGCCTTTGAATTGATGAAATTGAA
Source organism: Vicia faba (assembly GCA_948472305.1). NCBI lineage: Eukaryota > Viridiplantae > Streptophyta > Magnoliopsida > Fabales > Fabaceae > Vicia > Vicia faba. The sequence goes on from OX451737.1 coordinate 1,524,795,156, forward strand.
TGCGTGGACGGCTTGATTTTGAAGGTGTACGGTGGTCCACAACGTTGAAACTGCATATGAATTTTAAATGAAAAACAATATGAAAGGGGGTGGGGACCTGGGGCTCGAACCCAGGTCCCAGGGGTTACCAGCATACACGTCTACCACTGAGCCATCCAACGCGCGTTTATTATAAGAGAAAAGTGGTCAGTGGCTCAAAAACGCGCGAAGAATTTAAATGATCCAACCATTGATGGACACTTCATCATCTTCCTTCTTCATGATTTTTTCCTGAAACAAAAAAGAAGTTGGCAACGATTTTCAGCTGTTCCCATAGGCACCCTATTGAAAAATAGCGATTAGCCCCTGGGGCCTCATAAATTAGGCGCGAGGGTTGGGTCTAGATCGTCCAAGCATGATTGATTCAATGGTCCAGGTTTTGAGTGCCAATTTTTCCTTAAATGAAAAACCCCAATTCACAGTTCTGCAAACCCTAAAATACAACAATGGTAGATTCGCATAGAGGTGATAAAAACACAATTAAGCAATTGGGTTAGCTTCAGAATCTTATAATGAACACAAATCAAGCATCAAAAATTATGAAAAGTGTATGAATCGAGATGCAAGAGCATGAAATTTTTTCTGGACAGGGCATGTTCGTTTTACCAATTCTTGATGTTAGGATGAATGATTTTGATTGGAAATCCTTCCTTGAAGCTTCAGGAAGGTGATGGCACTAGTCTCTTTGCTTGAATCGTCCTCTAACCTGGTTTTCAGTTTTGAAGTTTTTAGGCCAAAAGTGTGAGTTTGATAATGGAGTTTATGCGCAGCTGAGGGGTCAAAGGCATGAGGGTTTGCATCCTTATATGTGTATGAATGATTAGGTCAAATAAAATTGATCCAAAATCCATGAATTGATTAATATGATATTTGATTTTTAAACCATGATTTTCAAATCTTTTTCACATGCTTTTGCTACCAAATCATGACCAATTCAATTGATTCTTTCTATATTTGGTTAGACACGAAATCTTGAGTATATATTATGCATAAAAAGATTTAAAACCTAGGTTTAGTATTTTTCATGTATTTATTTTAATTTAAATGAATTACTAATAATAAAAATCCAAATAAATAAATAAAAATGAAGAAAAACTTCCCTTTGGGCCAAGTGGTCGTGCACATGCCTTGGATAATGAATTGTGGAAGAAAAAGAGGCCCATTAGCAATTTTAGGTCATTTGAAGCAATGTTGACTTTTCAAAATATCCAAAAATTTCTCAACTTCCACAAGGCATAACTTGCTCAATTTTTAAGCTTTGCTCATGTTCTTGGACATTTTGGAAAGGTCTTTGAGTCCTCTAACCAATGCCTTTGGTCCAATGTCATTTTGATTTACCAATCTCAAGTTATGGCCTTTGACTTAAACTCCCTTTTTGTTGACTTTTGAAAATGACCTATAATGTTGAAATTGATAACTTTTTGTGAGAGCATTTCTTGGACTTGAAGTATGAAGATGGGTTGTAGGAAATGTCTTTCTCTTCAAAATGAGCTTTGGAGGGAATTTTTCTGATAATCCATGTGAAAGTCATGCCCTGGTCAATTTACAGTTGACTTTTTCAGCTGTCCAAATAAGGAAACTTTTGCATCTTGATGATTTTTGAACCAAGCTTTGAGAATCATGATCAAGCATTGATCAAATGATGTTTGTGGCTTCAAAATGAGATGTTGACCAAAAATTTGGACTTTTGACTGTCAAATGACCATTTTGCCCCTACAGTTGACTGTAGTGCAATTAGGGTTTTGACTGTGCAATTTTGTGCTGAAAGTCTTGAAACTTTGTATGAGGATGCTTGACCATGTTTATAGGCATGTGGGACTTGCTTGGACCCTTGGAAACTTCATTTTCTTGATCAGAACCAAAACCCTAATTTTAACTGTTTAGGAGGCCCTTGAACTGTGCAACCCTTGGGGGATCTTGAAGCTTTGACTTGGCAAATTTTGAAGAATATGGGAGGGCAAATTTTGGGGTACAACAGTTATCATCAAAACTTTAACTTAGGGTAGTAGATTCAAACTTTGTTCTAACAATCTCCCCCTTTTTGATGATGACAAAAACCGGATTTTTTTTTCAATTGACATTTAAAGAAAAAAGTATCAGAGATAACCAAATAATAAATTGTATCAGAGATAAACAGAAAGGTATCAAAGATAAGAAGATAGGGAATAAAAAGGTATCAGAGTTATGATCAGAAAAACTCCCCCTGAGTTTATTACTTCCCTTTAATTCCATGAGTCCTTTATCATCAGATCTTTATTGAACTTTCTTTGAGCATCAGATCTTTCCTTTACCAGAGCAGAGCTTCAGTGTATTAGAGTTCATCAGATTCTTGTACCTGTAAGCTTATGCCAAACAAAGAAACATTCAAGTATATCAGAGTGTTAGAATGTTTGAGACTTTTGTCTCAGTAATCCGTTATTGAAAAATATCATTCTTTCTCCCCCTTTTTGCCAGCAATCAAAAAGTGCAAATAATTGAAGTTAAAAATGATCAGTGCAGAAAAACGATTGTATTCAGTTCAGAGCTCAGAAAATATTACAGATAACATGTAAAGAAAACAATGAAAACATAAAAAATAACAAAATCTAAGGAGGGGGTGGAAGGCGTGTGAACAGAGCTTCTAGCATGTTCTTAATCTGATCAGTGGTTTCCTTCTGCTGACGCACCATGTTGGCTACTGAGTCAATCTTACTATCCTGAACATCCATCCTTTCCTTCATTCGTTGATCATTCTTATCCATTCTCTCCTGCAGTCGAAGATCATTTTGCTTCAGCTCTTCAAGAGTCTGCCTGTCTAATGCAGCTTGAGAAGTGTCAGAATCAGGATGCTTCTGAGAGCTTTCTGCAAGAGCTTCTTCTTGACTTAAATCTTCAGCTGGAATCGTCTGTTCTTCTGCTGGTTGAACTGTTGAAGCTGGACGCTTTTCAGACCAAGGCTCACTGTCCAAATGAAGAACTTCATACTTCAGCAGCTGACTCAAAACTGGACCTTCCATTTCTTTCAGCAGATTGCTGAAGTTCTGTTGAGCCTGTCCATAGCTTTGGTCCTGCAGCTTAAAGGTTTCAGCGCATACCCATCTTCTGAAGAGTGTCCAAAGGTGGTCTGAAACAGCGGGATCAATCACTTCCAGACTAGCTTGTTTTAGAGAGGAAATCCACTTCTGCATATCTGTTTCAAAATTCAAGATGCTAGAACCAACATCTGGTTGTTTGGGTTTGGGAATGGCAGTTTTATTGATAATGGCAGCAAAGCGTTCAAGGACTGTTAGATCAATGAAGGTCTTGTTGTGGTCATCTGGATTTTGCTTGGGTGAGGGAGTAGGAGAATCAGAAATGATTATTGGACTGTGTGGAGTGTTTGGAGGAGTTTTTTCTGGTGAGGATGGTAGTTGAGGTATGTTCACAGTTGTACCACAGGGCAGTTGAATGGCCAAGGGTTGTGGTTCAGGAGACTCAGAGGTTTGTGCCTCAGAGTTTTGTGTCTCAGGTTGAGGTTCAGGGATTGAGCCTCAGAGTGTTGAGACTCAGGTTGTGGAGATGATTCATGTTGAGGTGAAGGTGGATTAAGTTCTGGTTGTGGAGATGGAGGTTGTGGAATTTCTGGTTCTGGTGAGAGTGTAGTTTCTGGTTGTGGTGAATGGGGAGTTTCTGGTTGAGGATTTGGATTTTCTGTATGGGGAGCGGAAGAGTGTTGATTTATTTCTGGTTCTGTTTAGGTTGTAGGTTTTGGATTATGGGGTTTGGCGCGGAATCTTCTGAGGGTTAATGACTCAGAAGGGTCAAACTCAAGTTCAGTATCATCAATAGTTGGAATGGGAATTGGGATTTCAAATGAAGTTGGGGTTGAATAAATGTTGGAACAGCAGATGAATTTAAAACATTAATAGAAGACAGATTACCTCTCTTCTTTGGGGTCTGCTGAGATGGTCCTTCTGATACAACCTTTCTCTTCTTAGTCTTCTTCAGAGTAACTTCTGGTGTTTGCTGGTGCAGATCTTTAATGTTCAGAGTGGGATCTGTGCCATCAGCTTTACAAGCATCCAAGTATCTCAGAACTATTTGAGGCTTAGAGTCAATCTCTGAGAACATGGGGAAGTCGTCCAGGGGAATTCTTCTGCTGGAGATTTCAGCAAAAGGAGTAACGCTGGGCTCCTTCTTAATGTTCTCTATCAGCTTCATCTTCTTGAGATTCTTGGCATTCAGCTGCTTGCCAACAGAAGGTTCTAGAGAGCTTATTTCCTGTGCCTCTGTCAAGTGTTCAATCAGCCTATTCTCCCTTAGAATATTTGATATCAATCTGCCGAAGGGTATCCAATCCCTTTTAGTCCTTTCTTCTTCTCTAGTCTCCTTGACGCTGGTCCTCAGATGGTTGAACAAAAGATTAGCTAGATTAATCTTTACCTTCTGATTAATAAAATAGATCAGAAACTACTGATCTATGTTTATGTAATCAGGAGAGCTTGTGGGCTTCTTGTGGTTGAAGCAGCCCAGAATAATCTTTGCCCAAATTCTGTGTTGATCTTTCAAATCTCTTATTTTGCTGGAGGGAACCCCATGAGTGAAAATCTCTCTTGCAATAACAGCAGCATCTGAGCACCTTTATGCCATGTCTATACAGCGAATGCCACCACCATTGTATCCAATCAGCCTTGCAATGTGATCTTCAGTAATCACAATCTTCTTTCACATGATATACGAAGTAACCTGATGAGTTGAGGAATACGCATGTATCAAGAATTCTTTAACCAAAATGGGGAACGTTGGACCCACCAACCTATCAAAGTACCTTTCCCAACCTTGTGCCTTAATTTCTTCAGACAAATCAAAGCCATTTTCCTTCAAGCTGTTGAAATCTACTATCAATTCTGACAGAACTTCCAAGTTCTTGACCGGAGTGAGGAGCGTTCTGAAAGGAATCTGATACTGTTTAGAAGAAGCATCTTGCTGGGAACCTGCAGAAGGAGTGCTAGAGGATTCCATGTTCACACAAGAGTTTTGTTTTTTGAGAAAAAGCTTGAAAAGGGTTTCTTTGAGAAAGAAGATGAACACACAGTAAGAAGTGAAAAAAACACAGAAATGTTTTGAGGATTGTAAGTGATGGTAAAAAGTGAATGAATGATGTTTAAGGCATTTAAATAGGTTTCAAAAAGATGTTTTGAAAACATAAGCGTTTTAAATCATGATTACTTACATTTAATGTTGGATGATTTTAGGGGATTTAGAAAGATATTTGGAACGGTTACCCATGACATGTGTCTCAATGCATCCAATCAGCGCTTTGCCTTCTCAGAAGTGTACACGCGTGTTCTGCCTCAGGAATTAGCTGATGACTGGATGAAACTTGTTTGATTTAGTGAACAACACATCTATCCTTGAGATGAAATGCTCAGATCTTTATGGATAGAATCTGATACAATCTGCATGTCTAAATTTCTGAAAGAAAATTGATCAGAAGTTCACAGTAAAATAAAGAAAATTCTGAAGGTTAATATATAAAATTAAGACATTTTCACTCTGGGCAGAGCTTCATGCTGAGATGTTTCAGAATGAAGTTGAACCTATCTTCAGAAAGTGGTTTTGTGAAAATATCAGCCCATTGATGGTCTGTATCAATAAATTTTAAGTTTAAAATGCCTTTCTGAATATAGTCCCTAATGAAATGATGTTTTATTTCTATATGCTTAGCCCTAGAATGCAAAATTGGATTTTTACTTAAGCAAATGGCAGAAGTGTTGTCACAGAGTATAGGAATGTTACTCTCAAATATCTGGAAGTCTTCAAGCTGACTTTTCATCCAGAGCATTTGTGTGCTGCATCCTGCTGCTGCTATGTATTCAGCTTCTGCTGTTGATAACGCAATTATGGATTTCCTTTTGCTGGACCAAGAGATCAGATTTTCTCCCAGAAACTGGCAGCTTCCAGAAGTACTTTTACGCTCTACTCTGTCTCCAGCAAAGTCAGCATCACGGTAACCTACTAAGCTGTAATCACTAGATTTTCTATAAAATAAACCCAAATTAGTAGTACCTTTCAGATACTTGAAAATTCGCTTAACAGCTGTTAAGTGAGATTCTTTAGGATCTGATTGGAATCTTGCACAAATGCATACACTGAATAAAATATCAGGCCTTGAAGCCGTCAGATAAAGAAGGGAACCAATCATACCTCTGTAGACCTTCTGTTCTACCTTTTTGCTTACCTCTTCTCTTTCCAGAATGCACGTGGGATGCATTGGAATCTTTGATGACTTACATTCTGAGAGATCAAATTTCTTCAGAAGTTCTCTGACATATTTGCTCTGATGAATGTAAGTTCCCTCTGGAGTTTGATTGATCTGAATTCCCAGAAAGAATTTCAGTTCCACCATGAGGCTCATCTCAAATTCTGCCTGCATACACTTAGCAAATTTTCTTCCAAGAGAAGGATTAGTAGATTCAAATATAATATCGTCAACATAAATCTGACATACTAAGATGTCATTCTTAACTGTCTTACAGAATAAGGTTGTGTCCACTTTCCCTCTGGTGAATTCCTTTTCTAACAGAAAGTTACTTAGTCTTTCATACCAAGCTCTGGGAGCTTGTTTCAGACCATACAGTGACTTCTTTAGTTTGAAAACATACTCTGGATTTTTAGTACTTTCAAAACCAGGGGGTTGGTGCACATAAACCTCTTCTTCTATATAGCCATTTAAGAACGCACTCTTGACATCCATCTGATATAGAGTGATGCCTTTATTAACAGCAAAAGAAATTAAGTCTGATAGATTCTAACCTGGCGACTGGAGCAAAGGTTTCTGTATATTCTATCCCCTCTTGCTGACTATAACCTTGTGCTACCAGTCGTGCTTTATTTCTGATGACTTCACCTTGTTCGTTCAGTTTGTTTCTGAACACCCATTTTGTTCCAATGACGTTGAATCCTTTTGGTCTGAGAACTAGATCCCACACGTCATTTCTGGTGAATTGATTCAGCTCTTCTTGCATTGCTAGAATCCAATCGTTGTCCGGAAGTGCTTCATCAATTGAAGAAGGTTCAATCATAGAAACAAGTCCCATGAGGGATTCTTCAGAGTTTCTGAAGCTGGCTCTTGTTCTGATTGGATCTTCCTTTCTTCCTAAGATTGTTTCTTCTGGGTGATCCAAGCTGCTTCTGGGTAGTCTTCTCTGAGGTTGATCAACAGATGTTGCTGGATTACTCACAGTGCCTCTTTCTGATGTTGAAGGAGTGTCTTTGTTGAGAGCTTCTGATGACTTGTCTTCAGAGCCTGTGAATTCAACTTCCATACCTGCAAAGACTTCATTCTACTTTGACTTTTCAGAGTCAAGCTTATCATCAAAACAAACACTGATTGATTCTTCCACAATCTGTGTTTCTGTATTGTATACTCTGTACCCTCTTGAGTGTTCAGAGTATCCTAACATAATACACTTCTGTGCTTTAGAGTCAAACTTGTTCAAATAATTTTTTTGTATTTAACATAAAACAAGTACATCCAAATGGATGAAAATATGAAATGTTGGGCTTTCTGTTCTTCCACAATTCATATGGAGTCTTTTCCAGAATAGGTCTTATGGAGATTCTATTCTGAACGTAGCACGCTGTGTTTATTGCCTCTGCCCAGAAGATCTTAGCAACGTTTGTCTCATTGATCATGGTTCTGGCCATTTCTTGCAATGTTCTGTTCTTTCGTTCTACAACTCCATTTTGCTGGGGAGTTCTAAGACAAGAGAAATCATGCAGAATGCCTCTGTCATTAAAGAATGACTCAAAATCTTTGGCTTCAAATTCTCCACCATGATCACTTCTGACTTTAACGATTCTAAGATCCTTTTCATTCTGAACTTGGTTACAGAAGGTGACAAACACAGAGTGTGACTCGTCCTTGTGTCTTAAGAACTTTACCCATGTCCATCTGCTATAGTCATCTACAATTACTAACCCGTACTTCTTGCCACTGACTAAAGCAGTTTTAACTGGTCCAAATAAGTCAATGTGCAGAAGTTCTAATGGCTTAGAGGTGGAAACAACGTTTTTAGATTTGAAAGCAGGTTTTGCAAACTTGCCTTTCTGACATGCTTCACACAGAGCATCTGAATTGAACTTTAGATTAGGAAGTCCTCTGACCAGATTGAGTTTGTTAATCTGAGATATTCTTCTCATACTAACATGCCCCAATCTTCTGTGCCAGATCCATTGCTCATTGTTAACAGACAAAAGACATTTTACATTCTGACTTTTCAGTTCAGAAAGTTTGATTTTATAAATGTTGTTTTTCCTCTTTCCATTAAATAGGATAGTCCCATCTTTCTGACTAACAGCTTTACATGATTTTTGATTAAAGATTATATCATAACCGTTATCACTTAATTGACTTATGGATAACAGATTATGCATTAATCCATCTACTAATAGAACATTATTTATAGAGGGAAGATTTCCATTACCTACTATTCCAGAGCCAATGATCTTTCCCCTCTGATTTCCTCCAAAGCCTACGTGGCCTCCAGCCTTAAGTTCCAGGCTTTGGAACATATGCCTTCTTCCCGTCATGTGTCGTGAGCAGCCAGAGTCCAGGTACCATGACTGGTGTTTCTGATTTGCTGCTAAAGATATCTGCAACATGTATTATTTTATCCTTAGGTACCCATATTTTCTTGGGTCCTGATTTGTTAGCTTTACCAAAACTCTGGTTGAATTTTGGTTTCACAGAATAATTACTACTAGTATATTTAATGTCATGTGTGTGACCATACACAAAGTGTGAATTCAGAGGAGTGCGTTTAATAATTAGGTCCATGGCATTCTTTGGTGTAGGTACCTTACCTTGGTATCCTATTCCCTTTCTGCCGTTTCTGCTAACTCCATAGATCATTGAAGCCATTTTGCTTCTATCTATGCTTTTAGCAAGGAACTTCTGAAAGTTGTGATCATACTCCTTGATGATCTCATCAGCGCTGCTGGGAGTTTCAGAAATTGTTTCCATCTGAGAGTTTTGTAAAAGATTTTCTAATTTTGAAATTTTATTTTTCAACTCAGAATTTTCCAATTTGAGACTCTCAGTTTTATCAGAGTCAGAGTCAAGATTCCTTTTCAGGTTTCTGAATTTAACTCTGATCTGCTGATATCTTTCCAGAATTTCGTTAAGGCTTTCAACAAGTTCAGCCTTAGTAAAATTAATTGCAAAGTCAGGGAATACCTCTTCGGTGTCTGATTCAGAGTCTGATTCAGAAGCTTCACTGTCTTCTGATATGTTAGCCATGAGATCTATGTTTGCTCTCTCATCATCTGATTCTGAGTCAGCTTCATACGAGTCAGAGTCATCCCATGTAGCCATGAGACTCTTCTTCTTTTCCCTTCCAAACTTCTTTTTGGGCTTTTCCCTCTGAAGCTTTGGACAGTCACTCTTGTAGTGTCCTTGCTCGTTACATTCATAGCAGATGATGTCCTTGGTGTTTGGCTTTCTGCTTCCTGAAGAGCCTTCAGATCTTCTGTATCCAGAGGAGGAGTCTGACCTTCTGTATCTGGAGGAGGACTCATTCTGATCGGATCTTCTGGTATTCCTAAACTTTTTTTGCCTCTGCTTCCATAGTTGGTTCACTCTTCTGGAGAGGAGGGAAAGTTCGTCTTCTTCTGATGAGGACCCATCAAAGGTTTCTTCAACAGCCTGTAAAACTTTGGAGTCAGATTTTCTGTTAGATTTTAAAGCTAAAGGCTTACCTTGCTTCTGAGGTTCATCTGCTTCTAGCTCTATCTCGTGACTTCTTAGGGAGTTGATAAGTTCCTCCAGAGAGATTTTGTTGAGATCTTTAGCTAGCTTCAGCGCTGTAACCATTGGCCTCCACTGTTTTGGCAAGCTTCTGATGATCTTCTTGACATGATCAGCAGTAGAATACCCTTTGTCCAAAACTTTGAGACCATCCACCAGAATTTGAAATCTTGAGAACATCGTTTCAATTGATTCACTTTCTTCCATTTTGAATGCCTCATACTTCTGAATGAGTGCAATAGCTTTAGTTTCTTTGACCTGAATGTTGCCTTCATGCGTCATTCTGAGAGAGTCAAACATGTTCTTTGCAGTGTCTCTGTTAGATATCTTTTCATATTCAGCGTAAGAGATGGCGATGAGAAGAATAGTTATGGCCTTGTGGTGATTTTTGAAGTCACGCTTTTGTTGATCAGACATTGCCTTCCTGTCAATCTTCTGACCACTTGCATTCACTGGGTGCGTGTATCCATCTGTCACCATGTCCCACAGATCAGCATCATGTGCCAGAAAGAAGCTTTCAATTTTGTCTTTCCAGTAATCAAAATTCTCTCCATCAAAGACTGGAGGTTTGCCGCTGAATTTGTCTCTATCTTCATTGTTGTCATTGCTGGTGTGTTGATATGTTCCTGCCATTGTGTTTTTCTGACGCTGGATCTTGTACTGACACAGTTAAGTGTTTTAGCTCAGAACCAGGCGCTCTAATACCAATTGAAGAAGTGAAAAACACAAGAAGGGGGGTTGAATTGTAAAACTTGAAATCAAATGCAGACAACACATTATTTTTATCCTGGTTCGTTTGATCTCAAACTACTCAAGTCCACCCGTCAAGGTGATTTCTCCTCTCTCCAACGAGGTCTTAATCCACTATATTCAACTGAATATTACAACTGCTTTAACAATTGCTAAAGCCTTCTTGAGTCTAAACCACAGACCGGTTTCTCAAGGAAATTCTTTCTTACAGATAAATGAATACTATGTGTGTTGAATGTTTTCTACAAAAACTTTATATCACAACTGTGATAATACATAAATTAAGCTTATGTGAAACTAGGATGCTATAACTATAGAATAAGCAATTTGAGAGATATAGTAAGTTGTATGAGTGAGGATGAAGATGATTTTCTTTTGGCGTGTAAAGAGTTGTAGAGCATTAGCCAATTCATTTCTCACTGACATGTTTATATAGCCTTGGAAAAGATACGTTGAAGTCAGTTATTCCATTTCAATGCCCATTACGTTCTTTCCATATTGAGAAGATCTTTGTCTTGGAATACAGCCGTTGGTAATAAAGTGTCTTGAATGCACAGTACTGTTGTTAATTCAGCGTGTTATTGGCTTTGGCTTATTCTGACGCTTCTATGTGCTGATGATATTGTTTTGGTCTTGATCAGAGTTTAGAGTATGTTAGGCTCAGATCTGTTCATCAAGCTTCAGCGTAAGCACATGCTTTGATCTTCTGATGCTGGCATATGATATCTCATCTTCAGATGCTGGCATATTATATTTCATCTTCTGATGCTGATGTTGACATTCTTATGCTGATATCCATCAGAGTTTCTGTAAATGCACAATATAATTTTTAGGTAGCATATATGTCTCATATGAATTATACAATTTATTTAATCTTGCATTTTGTTATCATCAAAACTTTAACTTAGGGTAGTAGATTCAAACTTTGTTCTAACACCAAAGCCTTGGCGCCAGATCTGTTTACCATGCTCCAAGCTCGTATGAACCTCTGGTAATATCCTTGAACATCATCCTCATAGTTAAATATGATTCCCACGATAAGTAACTCATGGGGACCATCCCTTTGAGCGTAACCAAATTGTCGCAGAGCTAAACAAGGATTTTAGGTTATACCTCCTCTGATGCCAAGTAATGGGACATTAGGGTACTCCCCACAGCGGTCAATAATAGCAGTATCTCACATAGCTCGGGAATACCACAGAATATCTGTGTGAGTGAGTGACATTATCCTTTGCGACCAACCCAAACCTTCTTCATTCTTCAGTACAGACTTAGGGAGGTGAGAAATAAACCACTTCGACAGCAATGGCATACAACACATAAGAACCCCTCTTCTCTTCATGGTACGAGTATGGAGAGCATGCAAAATATCTCCGAGCAAGGTAGGCACGGCGTTGCGAGAGAGGGAGATCTTGATAGCATTCACATCTATGAGCAAGTCTGGATTAGGGAATAGTACTAACCCATAGATTAGAAGGGCCAGGACCTCCTCAAAAGCCTAAAAGTCCATATCATCCCAAAACAGCTGGGCCTTGTCTATCAGGAACTTGGATAGAAAACCCTTGACTCCGCTTCTTGTTTCCCAATTGGATACCACGTCAGCCAGTTTCAGATGCAAGGATGAGGCAAAGACTTCTGGCTTTGGAACTTCTTCTAAACTTGTGAAAGGAAACTGTTCAAGAATGGGTATATCCAACAGCTGGGAGAATTCTTCCATGGTAGGCACCAACTGATAATCTGGGAAGGTGAAGCAGTGGTGCTTGGGATCAAAGAACTGAAAGAGTACACTCATCATCTTTTCATCAAAGTTTGAAGTAACCAGGTTGAGAAGTTGACCATGTCTCTTAGTGAATGCAGAAGTTTCAAGAACCCTTGATACTAGCTCCTTAAGCTGGGGAGGTATTCTCACAGAGATGATTCAGATAGTATTTCTACGAGTGAAAGCCATGATCTTCAAAACAGAACAAAGATAAATTCCCTTGGTCCTTGAAATGATTAGTGTAATAAGAATGGGTGCTATGTTATGATGCATGATGTTATGTTTAAACAGAATAAATCACACACAAGCAAAGCACACAATAGACCTTAGGTTCAAAGGCTTGCATGAGGTTAAAGGTAAGTACCCTCTTGAAGTTTATTTGGTTTCAGACCTGTCTTAGAAAAGTAATCGGGTTCTAAAGATTCTCAATATCATTGATCATCCTTTATCGGGCATTGTTTCAGCTCAGGCAATCTTTTCTTGTGGCCGAAATATCCCGAAAGTTTGATCTCAATGAGTGTAGCATCGAGTATCAACCAATCCTCAGCTTTATATTGAGGCCGGCTATCTCACTACTTTCTAATGGCCAAGTTTGTTCAACTAAGGTTCTAAGGTCCGTTAGTGCTTCACGACACCATGCGGCAACCCCGTATTCTCCTTGTTTCCACACGAAGGATACCGGTACCAACCAAAGTGTCACACCAACACAGACATCGCTTAAACCATCTCGTTCTATGATTTACAGTCTCCACGATCTATTGTTGTTTACCCAAAGAGTGTCCCCAGATCCGGGTGTAGGATCTTCAACAATACCCAAGCAAAAACTCTTAAAGATAAAGCAGGAAAAAACAAACAAGAAAGCAATTTTTAGAAATGACCTAGATCCTAAGGTGTACCCCACTTATTAAATTCCCCAGTAGAGTCGCCAGATCTATGATACGGTGGCAGAAATAACTGTTATAATGGCTTGTGTTTTATATTTGCAAATGTCGCGGTAAGCAAGAGTCGCCACCGACTTTTATTTCATCCAACAAAGGAAAGGAAAAAGAACAAAAAAAACCTTTTTTCGAGAGTTTCTGAGTACGGGGGTAGATTATAGAAGGGGAAGGTGTTAGCACCCTTTCTATTCGTGGTTTTCCACGGGATCTTAGGTACTTGCTCATTTTTTAAATTGCTTGTGTGTGCTTATTTTGAAAAAGTTTTACTTCGTGATAACCCTTGTATCAGTCCTCAAGAGTGTGACGAAGTTGTTTTGAAAATTGTTTTGAAAAGTGTTTGTGTGAAAAGCTTTGTTTGAGCAAGTACCTAAGAACTAATCTACCTACTCAAAAAAGGTTTGTTCGTTTTCCTTTAGACAGCGCTATCCTATTATTAAGGAAGAGGTAGCACCGTCGTTGGAGTTGTAAAGGGACGTTCGAAGGGACGAAATGGTCTCTGAAGGCAGCAAGTAAAGATACCTTATCATTTCAAAGGGACTGTCGTCATAAGATCAATTCGTAGGTAACTCGGGGGACAAATAGGGACTATGATCTTTATGATAATTTTGAATTGCGGTTCATTGCTAAGGTACCCCTACATTCGAGGGACACGACCATTATCTCTGAGGCAACCAAGTGGAGTAAACCCTAGGAGTGAACATGTGCAAGTGTATTTTTTTTAGTTAATTATCTTTGCACAATTAGGGTTTTCTACTATTTTTATTTCAGTTTGTATTTCCATGCAATCATATACATACATCTAGGCAGTTTATAATTTGCGGAAATTAAAATACGAGAAATTAGAGTCCTAGCTATTACATGGCTTTGGGCAGATACATAATTTTTTGACTGAAAATAAAATGCGGAATTGAAATCCTATTTAAATCTATTACAAACTCAGAGCATTTACAAATAATAATAAAAAAAGGAAAATTAAAAGCGCGTGGCAAATTAAATGCGAGAAATAATTAGACGACCTAAAAATCTAAATTGAGAAAATATTTATGTTATTTTTAAGGAAAAATTAGGTTAAGTATAAAATTAAACCCTAAATCTAATTATTTTGAATTATAATAAAAAGACATTAAATTACCCTAATTTAATTAATCTAATTAATTAATAACATATTTTTTTACGAATTTTTTTTTTTGATGTTTTTTTATGATTTTTGATTAAATAAAAAAAATATGATTTTTTTTGGTGTAATTAAAAGATATAATTAATAAATAAAAAGAATTAAAGAATGAAAAATAAAAATAAAAGACTTGGGCCTGTATAAGCACCCAGGGGGTGTGTTCCTGTATCTTCAAGGCTCACGTCACTGAGCCCAAACATGCGCCAGATCCTGTGCTGGCACGCTTGGAAGGTGCACCATGGTCTCTCCTTGATTGGAACATTGGATCTGTACGGGACACGATCCAGTGGCTGGATCCATAGGGCGCATGATGGACGTTTGCTCATGAGTTACATTGGATCTGCGTTCAAATGGTTAGAAAATAATAAAATGTTTGGACCTGGGATCGAACCCAGGTCCCTGGCTTCACATATTACTACCCATGTCATCTGCGATGCGTGGTTTTGTTGTAACAATAATGAAAACAAAACATAATATATGAAACAAAATGGTTGGGCTGGAAAACACGCGCACAATTCAAATGGGCCAGTGGGGTGGTGACAAGTCACCATCTTCTTCCCTGTCCGTCGTCTTAGGTATCAGATCTATACCTACGGACAAAACTCCATAGCTATACATCTACAGGCTTCAAAAATTCATATGGTGCACAATAAATCAATTCTAACTATGCCAATCAATTCGTCTGGGTCTTACGAGCATCATAGCATTAATTTCTTGGCATAATTTCACCTGTACAGAGAAGCCCCAAAATGGATTCTCAAACCCTAGCCATGGCAATCGTCAGTATATTCATCAAAACATCAATTAAACCATTCAAACATGTTGCAAATATGTTAACAATCATAAATGTATCATTCAAACATGCTTAAGATGCAAGAATTAACGTAATCAATTTCAAAAAAGAAGCAAACTGTATGAGTGATGTGGGGTGATTATGGGCGTTTTGACACTTGCAATTGATTGTGTTAGCTCCAAGAGAGGTCCAGGAAACGATTGGAAGCTTCAGCACGCCTTGAATTGGTCTGTGGAAGAAGATATGTCTCACACTTTTTGAACAAAATTTTAACTTTGTTTCTCTTTTTTCACGACTGCAAAACCTCCTCCCTTGCCTTGTTTTTGTTCACTATATGTAGTATGATGCATTGGGGTAACAAAAACGAACAGAATCCTTTAGAATTATGGAGATTGAATGAGATTTTCTTTCCATATGATATATTTCCACAATCATGCAAATCATGCTATTTTTGCCCCAAATTACCTTGATTCGTTTTGATCTGATTTGGCCATCACAATTAGATTTGATTTCCATCAAAATCAGATCTTCAAAATCATTTTTGGTATTTTTTGTTATTTATTTGATTTAATGTGATTTTTAATAAATAAAAATCATAATAAAATAAATAAATGGAGAAAATAAGATGTGGTTGCTGACTTGGGTCGTGGGCCATGTTAGAAGTGAAGTGCAAGCCTAAAAAGTTAGGCCCATTTGGGAAAAAATGCATTTTGACCACATTTGACTTTTGGCAATTTTCCAAAAATGGTCAACTTTGACAATGCATAACTCTTCCAATTTTAACCCTAGAGAGGTGTTCTTGGACTTTTTAGAAATCTTAGGATGTACCCTAAACAACCCTTTTGGTCTCATTTCAATTGAGTCTTCCATGTTCATGTAATAAGCTTTGACCCAAAAAGTGTTTTTGTTGACTTTTCAAAAGGACCTATAATGTAGAAATCCATATCTTTTTATGAGTGCATTTACTGAACTTGAGGGCTGAAGATGAGTTGTAGGAAATTATATTCCCTTCAAAATGAGCCTTGGATGAGAAATTTCTGATAAAGTATGAGAAAGTTATGCTTGGTCAAAGTTTGGTTGACTTTTCCTAAGAAACCCTAATTTAGCAACTTTTGACTTTTTGATGAATTAGGAGCATTCCTTGAGGAATCATGATCAACCATTGGTAAATGATTAATATCACTTCAAAATATTTATGTTGACCAAAAATCTTGAAGTTTGACTGTATGTGGGCCATAGTTGACATTTGACCTAATATAGTTGATTCTCAAGCATCTGAGCAGTTGACTGAGCAAACTTCTTGTGCAAGGCTTGAAATTTGACATGGAGGGTCTTGAGAACATATTAGGACTATGGAGAGCATATGAGGCCTTTGGAGCTCACCCTTCTTGATGAAAATGGAAACCCTAGTTGGAGGTTCATTGCTTTAGGAGAGAGTTTGTCTGGTCAACTCTTGAGCATCCTTGAGTAAGTTAAGGGTTTTAATGAGCATATATTGAGTAAAATGGGAGGGAAAATTTTGGGGTACAACACATATGACCATAGGAATCAAAACAAAACTGAACTTCGCCTGACGGTAGGGGCTGTTATGATTTCTAATCCTATACCAAATCAACAACGAAATCATTAGCGCAAGCCAGAAGTGCCCATGAGATGATTCACCCGAATCAACATGACCATGTCCCAAGTTTTGCCACATATTTTGAAGTCCAGTCTGGTAACCCTAAAGGAAGCTCCCAAGAACCCCTAATATTGCTTCTCCATGCTACAACCCGAATGCCCTATGTGCCTGTCATTCTAAAAGCCCGGGGCATGATACAAACGATTGTTGGGCCTTGAAGAATAAGGTACAAGACCTTATCGAGGCAAAAGAGATTGAGCTTGATCCCCTAGAAACACATAATGTAATAACGGCGCCAATTCCCAAACATGGTCAAGGTGTCAACGCTGTTGATGATGACTATTTTGTTTCCTCCGTGAATGACTTAACTACTCCCCTTTTGACCATTAAACAAAATCTATTGCAAGTCGGTCTGTTCCTGAGCTGTGATGAGAGTTTTCACTTATGCATGTCTCTACCAAATGGTTGTTTGTTACTGAAGATAGGCGTCCAGCGCCTGATGGCTAACAAATAATTCATGTTTGAAAAAGTTCCTCTTACCATAAATTCCTTTGAAGATGTCTCAATAATCACCATTACCAAAAATCCTCCCTGGGTCTCCACCAAAAGACCTGTCAGGATTACATCTGTTCCAAAGTCTGCTCCCCTAATCATCACCGTGCCAGGGCCTATACCATATTCTTCGGATAAAGTTGTTCCCTGGAACTATGGGGCTGACGTATATTACTATGGCGTCAAGCAAGAACAGTTGGCTATCAAATACGAAGCTGCAAAAGGCACTGATCCTGAAGTCGGCAATATTGTTGGGACCAGTAAGATAACAAGAAGTGGAAGAGTATTCTCAGCCGAGATCTCTCCAAGGACCATTACTACTCCTGTGATTATTCCCGTTTCCGCTCCTACCAGCATTCCCATTAATACTCCCGTTGATAGTCCTACTATTATCCCTGCTACCGAGACAAGGGGCAAAGAGGTATTGTATGAGCCTGTCCAGGAGAAGGCGCATCCCGAGGCTATTCCAGAAGCTTCTAGAAAGGAGATAGAAGAGATACTAAAAATAATTAAGAAAAGTGACTACAACATCGTGGAACAGTTGGGGCAGACCCCTTTGAAAATATCAATGTTGGCCTTACTTTTGTGTTCTGAGGCCCATGCCAAAGCCTTGGTAAAGTTTCTCAAGAACGCCCACGTGCCCCAAGAGACCTCCATTGATCAGTTTGAGAATTGTGTGGCCAGTTTAACTGCTGATAACAGATTTGTCTTTTCCGGCGCTGATTTAACTCCCAAAGGAAGGAAACACAATGATGCCTTGCATGTTTCCATTGAGTGCAGGGGCACTACATTAGCTCACGTCCTGGTGGATACGGGCTCATCGTTGAATGTCTTGCCCAAAAATGCTCTTGACCGACTAGATTGCGAGGGACTCACTTTAAATCCTAGCAACATTGTGGTGAGGGCCTTTGATGGTTCTAAGAGGACAGTGCACGGAGAAGTTGACATCCCTATAAAAGTTGGAACTCAGACTTTTGATTAAACTTTCTATGTGATGGATATCCTCCCTTCCTATTCTTGTCTATTGGGCCGGCCTTAGATTCATGGCGCTGGTGCCGTCACTTCCACCCTACATCAGATGCTGAAGTACCCAATCAAGGGAAAGATCATCACAGTCCATGGGGAAGAGGAATACATGGTTAGCCACCTGAACTCTTTCAGATATATGGAAATGGATGGTGAGTTCATTGAGACCTCGTGCCAGAAATTTGAAGAGGTCCCATAAACAGTTGCGGCAACCAAGATTGCTTCCAAAGTCCCAAAGATTACCAGACCTCCATTGAAGATGGCTTCTCTAAAGGATGCCAAGGCAGTAGTCGAAGAAGGTGGGTGTACCATTTGGGGCCAACTTCTGGATATTTCCTACAAATCTGAAAATTTTGGTTTGGGTTTTACTTCAGGAGCCCAGGAAGCTGTTCGTCATGCTCACGTTGGGGGACCACCTTTGCAGATCAGCAACCATGGAGTCAATGCTCTAGAAGATAATGATAGTGATTATGACCTGGACAAGTGGATCTTCCCAACCTTCAGCGGTGGACTCAGCAATTGGGAGGCTAAAGAATTTGTCCCTATTACTTTTATTCAAGAGTAATTGTCTTTTAAATTTTTTGGACTTGTAATATTTAAACAATTTAGACTTTAAAACCTTGTGTCTTACCCGAGGCACAACGGTTCATTTGTGAGGGTTGTTACTTCATCTTCATATGTCATTAATAAATCATGGACGTTTTTGCATGAAAATTTTATGCTCTTTGTTCTTCTTTTTCTACCTTTTTATTTTTTCAAAGATAACTATACTCTTACACACACTCACATATCGAAATGCAGATCCACATCCACTCAGGATCCCATGGGTAACGATTCTGCTATGGCTTATTGTGACTTTGAAAATCCGACCTACCAAGCCGAAGACGAAGGTGAAGAAGATTGTGAGGTACCAGGGGAACTAGCCAGGTTACTACAATAGGAAGAAAGGACCATACAGCCCCACGAAGAGCCGGTTGAAACTGTTAACTTAGGTACCGAAGAGGACAAGAAAGAAGTCAAGGTAGGTGCCAACCTGGAACCTAGTGTCAAGAAGCGCTTAACTCAGTTACTACATGACTATGTTGAGGTCTTTTCCTGGTCATACGAAGACATTCCAGGACTCGACATTGATATCGTGTTCCATCGTCTGCTGACAAAAGAAGACTGCCCTCCGGTAAAACAGAAAGTCTGTCGCATGCGGCCAGAAATGTCAGAAAATCAAGACTGAAGTCATGAAGTAGTTCAATTCCGGATTCTTAGTTGTCACCTCCTATCCACAATGGGTCGT
Organism: Vicia faba; assembly: GCA_948472305.1. Lineage (NCBI taxonomy): Eukaryota > Viridiplantae > Streptophyta > Magnoliopsida > Fabales > Fabaceae > Vicia > Vicia faba. Next base: position 1,524,814,865 of record OX451737.1, read on the forward strand.
CAATGTTGTTCCAGTGCCTAAAAAGGAAGGTAAAGTACGCATGTGTGTGGATTACAGATACTTGAATAGGGCAAGCCCTAAGGATGATTTCCTGCTTCCCCACATCGACATTCTGGTTGACAACACCGCACGTCATAAATTATTCTCCTTCATGGATGGTTTCTCCGGGTACAATCAAATCAAAATGGCACCTGAGGACATGGAGAAAACGACCTTCGTCACATAGTGGGGCATGTTGTGTTATAAAGTTATGCCATTTGGGCAGAGGAACATCGGGGAAACTTATCAACGCGACATGGTAGCTTTGTTTTACGATATGATCCATCACGAGATAGAGGTCTACGTGGATGACATGATAGCCAGATCTCAAACTGAATAGGAACACCTTGACCATCTGCAGAAACTGTTTGAAAGACTAAAAAAATACAAACTAAGGTTGAACCTGAATAAATGCACTTTTGGAGTGGGGTCCGGTAAACTCCTAGGCTTCATTGTCAGCGGTAAAGGTATCGAAGTGGACCCTGCAAAGGTAAAAGCGATACAAGAAATGCCTGCTCCTCGCACCGAGAAGGAAGTCGGAGGATTCTTAGGACGGCTAAACTACATCGCCAAATTCATTTCTCACCTAACCGCTACTTGTGAACCAATCTTTAAATTATTGAAGAAAGATCAAATGTTGGAATGGAACGACGACTGCCATGATGCCTTCAACGGGATCAAAGAGTACCTTCAAGAGCCTCCCGTTTTGATGCCGCTAGTCAAGGGATGACCTTTGATCATATATCTAACTGTCTTGGAAAATTCAATGGGGTGTGTGATGGGGAAGCATGACGAGTCTGCCCGAAAAGAGCATGCAATATACTACTTGAGCAAAAATTTTACCGATTGTGAAACCAGATATTCACTGCTCGAGAAAACTTGATGCGCTCTGGCATGGGCTGCTCGCCGACTAAGACATTATATGTTGACCCATACTACCTTATTGATATCCAAGATGGATCCAATTAAATACAAATTCGAGAAGCCCGCCCTCTCTGGAAGAATAGCAAGATGGCAGATGATCCTAACTGAATATGACATTCAATACACTACCCAAAAAGAAATAAAGGGCAGTGTGCTAGCCGATCACCTTGATCATCAGGTTGTGGATGACTATCAGCCCATGAAATTCTAGTTTCCAGATGAAGACATCATGTTGGTAAACAATTGTGAAGAACTCAGACCATATGACGGACCTGAACAAGGATCCTGATGGACCTTGGTTTCTGACGGAGCTTCTAACGCACTCGGCAACATAATAGGCACGGTGATCATATCCAACTGAAGGATGTCATACTCCCTTCACTGCTAGGCTGTGTTTCAACTGTACCAATAATATGGAGGAATATGAAGCGTGTATTATGGGTCTCAAAGCTGCAATAGATTTTGGAATCAAGTCCTTAAGTGTATTTGGAGATTTAGCCTTAGTCATCAGTCAGATCAAAGGAGAATGGGACACGAAGCATCCTAATCTCATCCCTTACAAAGAACATGTGTTGACATTAATCCCACATTTTGAGGAAATTACCTTTGAGCATTTTCCACGAGAGGAAAATCAACTAGCGGACGCACTAGCCACTATGTCATCCATGTTTAAAATCAGGTGGGATAATGAGGCTCCTCAGATCACCATTGAGAGGATGGACGAACCAACTCACTGTCACGAGATTGATATTGAAGAAGTAGTGGACAAGCCTTGGTTCCATGAAATTAAGATATATCTCGAGGCCCAAGAGTATCCGGAGGGAGCTTCATTCAATGATAAGAAGTTCTTGAGAAGGTTTTCTGCTAAATTCTTCCTCAGTAACAAAATCCTCTATAAGCGCAACCACGACTCTACTTTGCTTCGGTGCATAGACCAGAGTGAGGCAGAAAAGATCATGGCTGATTTACACGAAGTTAACTTTGGCACTCATTCTAGTGGACACACGATGTCTAAAAAGATCCTACGGGCATGATACAAATGGTCCACCATGGAGTCGGATTGTTATCAATACTCACGAACTTGTCACAAGTGCCAGATCTATGCGGACAAAGTACATGTTCCTCCTGTTCCCCTAAACGTCCTGACTGCTCCTTGGCCCTTCACAATGTGGGGCATTGATATGATTGGAGAGATCAAACCCACAACTTCTAATGGACATCGCTTCATCTTGGTTGCCATTGATTACTTCACGAAGTGGGTCGAGGCAGCTTCATTTGCTTCTGTTACTAAGAACGTTGTGGCTCGATTCATCAAACAGAACCTTATCTGTCGGTACAGTATCTCGGAGAGAATCATCATATATAATGGTACCAATCTCAATAATACTATGATTACCGCACTATGCATGCAATTCAAGATACAACATCATAACTTTTCTCCTTATCGGCCGAAGATGAATGGCGCTGTAGAAGCTGCTAATAAAAACATAAAGAAGGTCATACAAAAAATAACAGTGACCTACAAGGACTGGCATGAGATGTTACCATTTGCTCTTCACGGTTACCGTACCACGGCGTGCACATCAACAAGGGCAACTCCTTTCTCTTTGGCATACGGCATGGAAGTTGTCCTACCAATTGAAGTCCAAATACCTTCTCTGAGAATAATAAAAGATACAGGGTTGAATGAAGATGAATGGATTCAAACTCGACTTGACCAGTTGAACTTGATTGATGAGAAGAGGCTTACAACTATCTGTCATGGTCAGATATACCAAAAATGTATAATCAAAGCTTTTAACAAGAAGGCTAGACGTCAGGTATATTGGGTTGGTGACTTGGTAATCAAGTGTATCATACTACCACAAGGTGATCCCAGGGGAAAATGGACTCCTACATACGAAGGACCATTTGTGATCAAAAACATATTCTCTGGTGGAGCAATGATCTTAACCACTATGGATGGTGACGACCTTCCGCACCCTGTAAACGCGGACATAGTTAAAATATACTACGCATGAATAAAGACCCGCTAGGTCGACTGACCTAGGCAAAAATTAGGGCATCCGGCGAACCAAAAGGGTTCGGGCAAAAATTAGGGATAAAATACAAAAAAAAAATTGTACACTCGGCAAGCTGAAAACCTGAAGAGGCGACTTGGGCAGAAAAGGGTATCCTGATGGACCGAAAACATGAAAGGGCAGTCCAGGAAAAAGTTAGGGATTTAAAGCGTATGACTATGTCCTACTGGATCACCTTACAGACAACCTTCAGTATTTACCGACAAACTCAAACGGTTTTAATCAATCCAATCAGCTTCGGACAAAGCAGCAAGTGGATGAGACGCTCAGAGACATGAAGGCTATAGTAGAGTGGGAACCCTATAGGATTATTTCACATAGCTGTCTTTTCTTTGTATCAGTTTTCATTTTTACGACGACATTCTCTTACTAGGATGTTCGTCTCTTTTTACAAAAATACTTATTCAAGTTAATACAAAGATATTCCTTTAAAAGTGCAAAACTATCTGTTTTTCTTTTATTTTTCTATTTTGTTTGCAAAAACGTCCAATGATTATTTTTTTGAACATATGCATTTGAACGTGATTATTGTTTACAAATGAGCGCAAAAAAGAGGGGAACATAAAACAGAAAGACAATTACTAATGGCTTTAAGAAATAGGATAATATTTAGAGGCCATTCCATAAAATCCTCGCAGGTACTTTCTCCAGCAGGAGAGGAAGCAAGGATATCCTACTACAGGATCACTAACGTATCTTTAGTATCCATCCTAATGGTATCAGGTGCTCTCACATCCCCGATGGAGCAAAACTTCCAGTTACCGCTCCAGAGATTCCCCAGTGAAAGTCGCCTAGCTTCTCAGGATTCCCCAACAGGATTTCACGAAGTCCACAAGCAATGCACGATGTTTCCCTTCCAGAACAGATTTTATTTCTCTAATAATGGAAACTCATCCATCAACACTTCAACTTCAAAATACGAAGACTTACACTCCTCATTCCCAGCGGTAGCCAGGGATTTATTTTCCCCAATCCGACAACACTGCAGTAGAACAGCTTACATGCGCATACATCACATCCATACATCATGAGCATCAATGGACCAAATTCATATATCACAATCTCATTGCATTATGCATTTCATACATCATAGCATCGCATACAACTAACTCTTCACCTTTTCTGGAAAGATCAATCAACAGAAAATTATCATAAACAAATTTTCGACAAGACAGGACAACTATTTATGGACAAATCAATTATAGATCAATTCCCGAGAAAGGACTGGTTGACCATCTACATAACAAATATTTCCTTCATACCTCTGCTGGTTCAGTTTAAATCTCTTAACAGTTTATGTTGATTCTTTCCCATAGACATCTTTTCTGGTTCAGATAAGTCGCTTCAAGATTTATTCTGATTCTTCTCCAGACCCCTACTGGTTCAGTTTAAATCTCTCAACGGTTTATTCTAATTCTTTCCTGCAGACATCTTCTCTGGTTCAGATAAGTCACTTCAAGATTTATTCTGATTCTTCTCCAGACCCCTGTTGGTTTAGTTTAAATCTCTCAACAGTTTATTCTGATTCTTTCCCGCAGACATCTTCTCTGGTTCAAATAAGTCGCTTCAAGATTTATTCTAATTCTTCTCCAGACCCCTGCTGGTTCAGTTTAAATCTCTCAACAGTTTATCCTGATTCTTCCCCGCAGACATCTTCTCTGGTTCAGATAAGTCGCTCTAAGATTTATTATGATTCTTTTCTAGACCCCTGTTGGTTCAGTTTAAATCTCTCAACAGTTTATTCTAATTCTTTCCCGCAGACATCTTCTCTGGTTCAGATAAGTCACTCTAAGATTTATTCTGATTCTTTTCTAGACCCCTGCCGGTTCAGTTTAAATCTCTCAATGGTTTTTCCTGATTCTTTCCTAGTAGACACTTTCTCTGGTTTAGATAAATCGCTCAAAGATCTATTCTGATTCTCTCAAGTTAAAGAATACCCAAGACCTCTTTTGGTTCAGTTTAAACCTCTCAATGGTTTATCCTGATACTTTCTAAATAGACATTTTCTCTGGTTCAGATAAATCACTCCAAGATTTATTCTGATTCTTTCCAGTCAAATAACATTTAAGACTTCTGCTAGTTTCAGTTTAAATCTACCAAAGGTTTATTCTGATTCTTTTCCAGTTGAAGTCAAGTTCAGACTTAGTCTAATTTCTGTCAACAATCACCTTTGGATGACATCTATAAGCCCATCTCCGACAACTCTCCATCATTTCTCCAAATGGAATCTTTAAGCCCATTCCCTACACAATCAACCAACACATCATCGAGTGCAAATTTCTGGGCATTCTAGTGTTCAATCATCTTCCACTTTCAAGCTACGAACGACAAACATGCCGATCTCACTTTTCAAGTTTAAGAAGATTGAACAGGGGAAGCTGTTGTACCCCAAAATTTTCCCTCCCGTTTTTCATTCAAGATACTATCCTAGGGTTTCTCGAATACTCAATTTGGCTCAAAAAGTTGATCAGACAGATTCTCTTCCTAGACAATAAGTCAACAGTTAGGTTTGTTGTTTCCCAAAGAAAATTGAGTCTCCAAGGTTTCAAATGGTCTTCATAGATCTTCATGTCTCCTCAAGGATGTTCGTGCCAATTTTCAAACTTTGCATTGCAAGTTTGCTCAGTCGATGGTTCAGATGACTGAAAATGACTTCATTGACCCAAAAATGGACCTTTTGCAAGATCAAGTTCAAACGATTGTAACTTCTTCATTATTCGATACTTTTGAGCGGTTCATTTTGCGTGTGACTCTCCTTGATGTCATCTCCAATTTCTCTTCACAAATCAAGAACTGATTACATGCAAAAGATCATCAAAATTCGAATACTTTAAAGGCCGCTTTATGGACTTTGACCTAATCTTAAGTAACTGTCTCCTGACTTCTAAGAATTCTAATTTCCTCAATTTTCAAGATCTTGAGACGATTATTTCTGTATATTGTCATAAGTGATGTCGTTTGCGATTTTCTCTTCAAAGATCAAAGGAAAATTGTGTTTGGAAGACTTTGAAAGTTATCGAATCATCATAGGTCATTTGCTTGATTTTGAATGTTCTTAACTCCTAATTTCAATTCATACCACAATTGTTTTCTCAGGACTATGATTCTCATGTTGAAGTCATTAATGTTACAAGATTGATGAATATTCTTAAAGCATATGTTTTGTCATCAAGAGATTAAATTCAGGTTTGGCAATGAAGTTCCATTTGAATTGAGCATGGCATGCGAGTTTCATTTTGAGTGCAAGTTTTATGGAATCAAAAGGTTATACAATGTTCAAAACATATTTAATATTATCAAACAAACTTCACTTAATACATGTTCAAAATCGCGTTGATTCACTTATGTGTCAATCTCCTTCAAGCTTTTGAGACAAGTGAGTTTACACAAGGAAATTTCGAGTTTCTATCTTGAAAATCATTCAAAGTTTCTACATTACTACAAGAGATTTACAAACTTCAAGTTCCATCGATTTATGTTACAAAGGAACAATTTCAAGATACATTTCAAAGTGGGTTACAATTTAAAATACAAGCTACAAGTGTTTTATTTAGAAAAAAAGAAGTATTGCTTCTTCAATTTTCTCTTGCTTCATCTTCAAGAAAATCATCCACTCCTCGTCATGGATTCTCCGCCTTTCAACCTTGCTTTCCATCCAACCCTCGTGCTCATGAAACAAGAAAAGAAAAAGTTAGCTAACATGTGAAAATTCAAGAACTAATTGTTAAGAGTTTTTATCTCATCATTAGAGTTTGCATTTTGGAATCAGAAATTACAAGGATTTTTTTTAATCATGTTTTATCTCCTCCTACTTTTGCAAATCACAAAAAAGTGTGGATTTTTTGGTTCATAAACAGGGAAAAGAAATGTGCAAAGAAAACTGCCAAACAATGCAACAGCCCAAAATAGGAAAACAAAAAAACAGTAAACAATAGCACAGGCTGCAACAAAACAGCAACAGCATTAAAATAAAACAACAGCGCAACAGGCAATGGCAAAACTGCAGCTACAAGCAAACAAGCCAAACAGCAGCATTAAAGCAAGCTGCAACTAAAGAGCGCAACAGAACAGCAAGCAAAAAAAAAATGGCAGCACATGTAAGATAGCATTATTCATAAAAACAACAAGCTACCACATGTCCAAAGCCCCATATCATCATTTTCCTAATCTATGCAAACCCTTCCGAAATTTTAGCAAAGCAAAATTGCTTTATATCATAGAAAGATGAAGAGGGAAAGAGATAAGGTAAGGAAAATATCACCTAGCCTACAACAGTCCAAACAGCCCACTATGTTGCACCACAAACCTACATTTTGCATATATGCGTGCTATCCCAGGTCAAAGATTGCACTAAAATGCACACACTAAAAAGAATGCACTAGAAAGCCCAAAGTCAACAGTACATTCAGTTCAAAAACCTCACTGATACCCTCCAATTTTCCGTCCTTGTTTCAATATAAGATAATACAAGATACACAGCAAAAGGGGGGAGAGGACAACATACAAACCGAGCCAGCAAAACCAAAAGAGTTTTTCATACAACTAGCAAACCAAATAGATAAATTTCGACCAAGTAAAAAAGCCAGAAAACTCACCAGAACACACCTCTAAAAAACATCCTCAACCAACAAGTATCTCAAACCTATGCTCATACCTCTCCCAGAATTCAACCTCACCAATTTCTCAAAATTTCATCAACTTACTGCATAACAACCACACCGAAAAAGCATTATAGAAAATTTACAGAGAGAAATTACCTTATTCAACCTTCTGCATCATTCTTCAAGGATCGACATCTTCATCAATCTGCTCCAGTATCTTCTTCACAAAATCCACTACTACAAATCCGCTTCAACACCTTCGTCATCATCATTGTGAAACCAACTTCAAACAACCGCAACGCACACCTCTCCGCAACTCGGACAACACAACATTCAAAATAACAAAACGAAAACAGTGGAAGACCCCAACTAACAGGTAAGAAAAATGAAAAAAGCGTACTTGTTTTACTTGTTTATTTTTGTCCGCCTTTACTGATAGTGGTTGCAGAATATAATTGAGAAAAATCTTGAGTGTATTAGGGGCTTTGAGTTTAATTTGGGGCTTTGGGTATTGGTGTGTTTTTGTTATCATGAGATAAACAAAGAAGAATCAGAGATCGCCAAGAGTGATTGAATTGGAGATTGTTGCAGAAAGATGAGGAAAGAACCAGATGTGTTCGATGGAGAAAGGTGAGGATAAAGATGTGTTAGGGTTATTAGCAGATAGATTTAGAGGAAGAGGATGATAATCTGAGAGAGAGAGACAGAGAGAGAGAGAGAGAGAGAATCGTTTTGTTTTTCTTTGTTTCAATTTTCCCTAATAATCATTTTTATTGGTAATAATAATAATAATTAAACTCTACCCTTTCCAAGACTTAACATCAAATGACGCCTCTTATGTGCCTAGGGTTACAAAACCCTTTCCCTTTCCTTCCCAAAACCGGGTTTGGGCTTGTTCTATTTGGCCCAACCTAATTTTTAAACTTTAAATTATATATTAGCAAAGGTAAATAAATAAATGAATGAGTGAATGGTGTAGTTGGTTAAGACGTGATGCTTTGGAGGAGAAGTCCCGGGTTCGAGACCCCCTGGGACGTTTTCCTTTTCTTTTCTAAGTTTAGTGTCTTCTTTTTGGCAAATAAAAAAACTATTGGGATTTACAATTCTTTTCTAGTCCATCCAGATTTCTACCTCACACCCCTATATTCAGTTTAACACCACCCTTCTACTTTGTTTTGTTAGTTTGATTTTATTTGTTTTAATTTAATAACTCATGAAGTTTTGTTAGATAATTTTTGTAACTTAGTTCTAAATTTTAATTTAAGAAAAATGGTGAATAATTTCATTAGTTAACTTTCTTTTAAATTATTTAACTTCCACATGATAAAATTCAAAAAAAAATATAGAATAGATCTTTACTTTCTTTTTAAATTTTTCACAAACAAAATACCAAGAATTTTATTTCCGTACTTTGTTAATTAATTTTTACTTCATAGATTGTTGTAGTTTAAATTAATTGTTCGATTCGATTTGGTTGTATTGATTGCCTATTCGGACTTTTAATCGCATGGATCCATCCCCATTTGTAAATTCGTACCCCCATTCCCGAAAGCTCTGTAATAGCGTAGAATTTTAATTTCCGCAATTTACTGTTTTCCTTATACTGTATAGTAATTAGGCGTGCATGGCAAGATATAAAATCAACCACTAGATAACTCTAATCAAAGACAAAATTAACTTGAATCAAACACACTTTTCACACGCACACCTCTAGGGTAACCTCGCTTGTTGCCTCGGAAAAAACAGTCATGTCTCTCGAATATGGGACGCTTTATCAAATACCCTTCGATAAAAAGATCATAGTCCCTCGATGTCCCTCGATGTTGCCTTCGGTAAAATGATCTAGTCCCTTACGAAAATTTCTAAAGTGTCTCACAAGTTGCCTTCTATGACTGTACGATTGACCCCCGCCCGTCCCTTCACATCCAACGATGGGGCTTCTTACCAAATCAATGGTAAGATGGAAACATCTAAAGGAGGAGGAAAAGAACATTTAAGACCTTTTGAGTATGTAGGTTGTTCCTAGTTGCTCGCTTGCTCACAACAAAAAACATTTTTTACACCAACACTTTCATCTTGAAACATTTTTAAAAGACAAAGATTTTTGTACGCGTTCTTATAGAGACGAGAACCATTACAAAGATGTTTTCAAAATACTTTCAAAACCCACACCACAAGCACATTTTCAAACAAAAGCAAGTGATCTAGCAAGCAACTAAGAGCCCGTAGATAATTACGGATGAAAAGGGTGCTAACACCTTCCCTTTTCATAACCTACCCCTCGAACTCAAGAAATAATCTTGAAAGGTCTTTCCTGTTATTTTCAACCTTTACTTTTGGATAAAAGAAAAGTCGGTGCCGACTCTTGCTATCTGCAACAATTATGATCAAACGTAAAACACCAAGTCAGTTCTCCCACCGTGTTACACAATCAAAAACAATTTTTTCACACACACATAAATTCTTTTCTAAATATTTTCAAAGACAAAAAATACTTTGAATACGTTCTCGCTGAAACGGGAAACATTACAAAGTTCGGCGCACTAAGGCGTCTTTTCAAAGACATTTTCAAAACACACAAAACAAAGCATTTTCAAAAGTGAGCTGGAAACTAAGAGCCCGTAGATATTTACGAGTGGAAAAGGTGCTAACACATTCCCTTTCCATAACCTACCCCCCTTACTCAGAAAAATCTCAAAAGGTCTTTCATGTTCTTTTCACCCTTTCCTTTGTTGTATAAAAGAAAAGTCGGTGGTGACTCTTGCTAACCGCAATATTGTGATAAAATGTAAAACAAGTAAAGTCAGTTCTTCCACCGTATTACACTTACCATTGACAGAAGCAGTTTTCACTGGTCCAAATAAGTCAATGTAAAGAAGTTTTAATGGCCTAGAGGTAGAAATAATCTTCTTAGCTTTGAAAGAGGTTTTTTTTAAATTTTCCTTTTTGACAAGCTTCACAAAGAGCATATGAAGAATACTTCAGATTGGGTAGGCCTCTCACTAATCCAAGTTTATTTAGTTGAGATATTTTTCTCAAGCTAACATGGCCCAGACGTTTATGCCAGACCCACTACTCTTCTTGAATGCTCAAAAGATATTTTACATTTTGATTTTTCAAATCTGATAATCTTATTTTGTAAATATTGTTCTTCCTCTTACCATTGAACATGACTGAGCCATCTTTCTGACTAATAGCTTTACAAGATGTTTGATTGAAAATGACATCATAACCATTGTCACTAATTTGGTTAATTGACGTGAGGTTAGGCACCAGAACCTCGACTAAGAGAACATTACTAATAGAATGGAGTTTACCATTACCAATAGTTCCAGAGCTGATGATCTTTCCCTTCTGGTTGCCTCCGAAACCGACAACACCTCCATACTTAAGTTCCAAATCTTGGAACATATGCCTTTCGACTGTCATGTGTCGCGAATATCCATTGTCCAGGTACCATGATTGGTGTTTCAGTTGCACCATGAAGGACATCTGCAACATAGATTATTTAATCCTTAGGTACCTATTTTCTGGGTCCTTTCTTGTTAGCAATTCCAGAGGTTCTGACCCCTTTGGAATCTTATGCAGTAGGATAATCTAGTGGAATTGAGCATGATATTTTGGTTTAGAAGTTTCCTTATGTGTCTGTGGTCTGTGTCACAGTGATGTCAGAACCTTCTTTTTCTGGATATTTCAATTTTGTTCCAGCAAGCACGAAATGTTCAGAAAGAGTTTTTGGTTTGATACTTAGATTCTCATCAATTTTCTTTTATGGTCCTAAATATCCCAAGTCTTTACTTCCATTTCTACTAACTTCATACATCATTGAAGCCATTTTGCTTCTATTTATGCTTTTAGCTAGGAAGTGTTGAAAAGCTCTACCATACCTAATTAATTCGTCAGTAAAAAATGTGCTAGAGATAATCTCCTCTTCTAATCTAGAAACTTTACATTTCAGAGCAATGTTTGATTTTTCTAAAACAAATAATTTTCATTTAAATCAGAAGGATTTTTCTCATCTTTAGTAGAGTTCTCAGAAGTAACTACAAAACTTTTTTTTCAAGGTTTTGGGTTTACTTAGAAGAGATTGATACCTTTTCATTAATTCAGATAAACCAATTTCAAGTTCGGAACAAGATAAGGAAGAAAGTACCTCTTGGCCGTCATCAGAGTATGACTCATCATCAAGTGTCAATTCGTCTTCTGGTGCAGCTTCACTCGTGCTAGTCTTTGCCATGAATGCTATGTTGGCATGTTCTTCATCAGAGTCTTCTTCTTTTGACTCCGAATCATCCTATGTTTCCATGAGACCTTTATTATCCTTGTATGCCTTCTTAGGTTTCTTGTCTTTCTTGAGCTTTGGGCATTCATCTTATAATGTCCAGGCTCCTTACATTCATAACAGATAACTTCTTTTCGAGAAGCTTTCTTTTGACCAGAAGTAGATTCACCTCTTTCATTCATTATTCTTATACTCATTATATGAAATAGCACTTAGAAGTATATTTCTTGCTTTGTAATGATTTTTATGAACCTTCTTATGAACGTTTGTCACTGCGCTTTTGGAAATCTTTAGACCTTTATCATCTACTGGGTGAGTATAGCCATCAACCACCAAATCCCATAGATGCAAGTCATAAGCCAAAAAGTAGCTTTCAATTCTGTCTTTCCAGTAATCAAATTGTTCACCATCAAACATAGGTGGCTTTGCACTATAATGATCTCTACTGTTATCCCTATTATCACCAATTACAATAGCATTGTTACCTTTATCTTCCATTGTTTTTCACACTATCTGGATCGATATTGAACACTCTTAGGTGCTTGATAAAAATTCAAAATTTTTATCAACTCCTCATAACCGAAGCTTTGATGCCAACTAAAGGTGTGAAAACACAAGAAATGGGGGTTTAAGTTGAGTTTTTAACTTAAAAATTTTATTCTAAAATCCCTTTCTCTTAGAAAAAAATAAATTCACTTAGTGATAATAGTGATAAGATGCAATATGTAAAGAACAACAATGTGTATACTAGTTCACTTGAAAATTATCAAACTAGTCTACTCCATCCACCAAGGTGATTTCGCCTCTCTCTAACGAGGTCTTAATCCAATAATAAAACAGATTATTACACTTGCACACACCAATTGTATGTGACTAATAATACAATCTATAAGACATACAAGTCTTAGACTTCTCAAGAAATTTGACGAAATTGGTCTCTCGAGGAACAATCAAACAACTGTTTGAGAAATAATTTATTTACAATAAAATGCTTCTACATAAGCTGAATAGTAAACTGGTTTTAAGAACAAAGACGAGAGAAATATGAAACTATGAACAGTATACTTAGTGCGTATATGAACAATGAATTGGTATCTTTCTCTCATATTCTTCAAGAATTTATATAGCCAATAAAATAATATATCCATTGAGGGGTACTCTTGGATTTCCATAAACTTCGGAGGCTTGAATCACGTGGGGGGCAAGATCGTGTGATGCGTCCGTCCTTCATGATAGTGGAATGAAATTTTTTTTATTATACCATGTACTATTTTACCATGTTAATGTTATCTTCTTTTCTTCTGTAATTCAGAGGCTTCTCCGAGCATGAGCTTAAAAGAGAGAACATAATACAAGGTCGTCATAACTTTAAGTCTTCAGAACTGCGTCTTCAGAGTCTTCATCACTTGGTCTTGATAACCTTTTCTATAACCTTGGGTCTTCAAAACTTTAAGTCTTCGGAGTCTTCAGAGTTTTCAGAACTACGTCTTAAGGGTCTTCAGCACTTAGTCTTGAGAACCCTTTGTCTTCAGAAACATGAGTCTTCAGCATCTGAACTTCAGTAGAAACTTTTGTCTTCATATTTTCTGACTAGTTTCTTTAGACTTCATATCAGAGCCTACACTTCAAAGCCTTCTGGAGTGTTTTTCTACTGTTCATCAGAACTTGTGTAGCTTAGAAGCAGAACTTATTCTCTTATAATATCTTGGCCACGCCATTCATCAGAAGCAGAACCTGTTTTTTAAATACTAAAAAATAACAAACATTAGAGTACCAAAAATTTTCATACAAACATACTCATTTGTTATCATCAAAACTCAGAGATAATATTGTAGAACCAAATCTTATTCTAAAAAAACCAACTCAAAAGGATGCTTGAGTTGAAAATGACATTGAGGTAAATTTGAGGTCGTGGCACTGATTCGCAGGTCTGGAATTATGTCAAACATGTTATGAACCTAGTTTTATGCACAAATGGCCTTTGAGAAATTTCCAAAATTGATGGAATTAAAGGATGAATTGGCTTTTGTTACTTGAAGCAAAGTTGTATAGGACATCGAAAGGGACATTTGGCTCAAAGAAGGCCTAAAAAATATTTAGAAATGAAGAAGTTTTGGGGTTTGGACCAAATGGCATGCCATTCTTGATTTTAGGTCAACCACCCATGCACCAACTTGAGATTTTTGCTACTTCCTTATATCCCAATGATCAATGATGATTACTTGAACACAAAATGAGAGGATATTAAATGTCATTTGATTAATCTTTATGATAGCTTGAGAATTTGAATTAAAAAAGTATGGAAATAAACACATGAACCCTAAATTGATTCCACTTGAAAACATGCACAAAACTTGAACTTCTCTTGGCCAAATGATATTGAATGAAACTTGACATGAATGTGACCAAAGATCATAGGTCATGCCTTGAAGAAAAAAAACCGTGTTGACTATTTGTTGATCAATCCTTGAGCTTGAGAACCAAAACCCTAATTTAACAATCACACTTGATCCTTTGATTGGAAAGCCCTACCTTGCACAAAAAGAAAGCAAACTAAGATATATTTTGTATTTTGAATATGATTTAGTAAAACATTAAAGCATAAAGGCAAAAAGAAACACAAGGGTGCTTAGTGACTTCTCTCAAAACACAAATCCCAAAGGTTAGGAGAATACAATGCTTGTGTTCTTGATGAAATGAAAATGATGATATATGGAATCTTAGGGCTAAAAATTAGGGTATGACAGGAGGTACCTTCTTTTGTGGAGGTACCTGCTCCTATGAATGAGCAGGTTGTTGTGGAGCTGACATTTGTTATGGAGGATACGGTTGTTGAGGAGGAGATGGTTGTTGCATAGGTTATTGTTGCACAGGTTATTGTTGTGCAGGTTGATGAGGTGTCTCCCATTGATACTGATGTCGTGACTTGTGCTTCTACAGAGCCATCAGTTCATACTGATTGAGGATTTCTAGGAGGACCTTTTAACAGGTTCGTGCTCTTAGGGTATGTTGACCATGTTGCATACAAAGTTTGGTAGGGCGACAATATGTGTTATATTTTTTGTTGCAAATTATTCATTATGGCTCGATCAAGTGTTGAATGTTTATGTAATTTTTTTAACTTTGTTTATTATAGGAGCGTTCGTTGCTAAAGGTCATATCCCATGGTTCAAAGTTAAAGAACTTCCCAATGGGTGTGGTGCCTAAGGAGCTCAGGCGTATTGTTTTTAAGTATAGTCGGCTAGAGTTCACCGAGTGCTCAATGACTTTGCTCAACGCCCCCCTCCTGTCAGATTTTGTTGAGAGGTGACACCTAGAGACGTCATCCTTTCATCTTCTATTTGGGGAGATGACGATCACATTGGATGATGTCGACACGTTGTTTCATCTCCCGATCGCTGGTACATTCTGTAACACCCTGAATTCTAGATTAATTATTTATTTAATTAATTTAGCGTGAATATATGAGTCATTGTGAAGTATTTCATATATATGATGTTTTGGTGCTTTTATGTTAGTCCTTATGATGATTTGTGATGTTTCGATGAATATGAGATATGATATGATGTTGAGATAAATATGGTATTTAATATGTTGATTTGTATGGTGTATGATAGGACAGAGGTGAGTGATGGGATAATAAGATATGTTTAGAATTTAATAATTAGTTGGAATTATTTAGATATAATAGTAATTAATTAGAACTGTTTGGATTAAATAAATAGAATGAAGAGTGGTGTAGAGAAAATAAAGGTAAGGTGGTAATTTGTGAAGAGTTAAGTGAGGGCATTGGGAAGCTCATTATTAGGGGTCCTAAGGTTAAAACAAGGAATAAGGAGAATATTTATTTTTAGGATCAATCGTAACATTGGGAGAATGTTGTGAAGAAAGAAATCTAGGACACGGAGAAGCAAAAAGGAATTGTAGAACGTGAAGAGGAATTGAAAGCTAGAAATAATCTTAAGGTAAGGGGTGTTTATCCTGAATATTATAATTTATTTAAGGCTTAGATAGTTGTAGGTTTTTGGTGGATTTTGGTGATTTAATGATTGTGATGCAATGATGAATTTGTGTTGAAATTGGTGAAAATACCTTGTTGAATTGCCATGAGTTTGTGTATATAATGCCTATAATATTGTATGGTTATTATATGATGATTTGGTATTAAGAACCATGAGGATTGAAATTGTTTTTGTGTAAAATTGCAAGGAAATTTTGGACTGAACAATGCAGGATCGCAGAAGAGGAAGCACAGACTGGTGTGTGTCACAGGGCGATGAGAGGCATCATTGGGAGGTGGATGAGCGTGTGGTCGTCGCTAGGCGAGCCAAGGCGTGATGAAGGGTGGAGAAAGGTGATGATATTGGAATGCATCACTTCAAGCGTCACTGGGCGAAATAGAGCGTGATGGGTGTGTCGCCAGGCGATGGAGGTGTTGTTACCAGGTGATGGAGGTCTAAATGGAATGGTTGTGCTGCAAGAATTTCCGAAGGCCATAACTTAAGTTTTAAAACTCGGTTTGAGGTTCCGTTCAAAGTGTTGGATATATAACGCAATGAACTTCAATTAGATGAAATAAAATGAGTAATAGGAAGTATATTTCCAGAACCTAAGATATGATGAAGTTAGGTTTCCCATGTTGGATTATAATAGTGATGCTTTATTTATTATGATGATATGATGATGTTTTGTTTATTATGATGATATAATGATTTCTTGTTTATTATGATGGTATGATGATGTTTTGATGAATTTATGGATGATGGTGTGTGTTGTACCCCAAAATTTTCCCTCTCATTTATCAAATATTTTCTCACAAAGATCTCTCTTGGTTCAAGACTGCACTAGAGTTGATCAGCTCAAGGCACCTCCTTAAGCACTGCTGGCCAAAATTATGGTTTGAGATTGCACAAGGATATTTGGATTTTCAGTGCTTCATATGACTATCATGGATCATTATGGACCCCCAAGATTACTAATGTCAAGTGTCAAGCCTTGGATCACACTCTTGCTCAGTCAATTGAGCAGTTGACCTAAAAACCAACTATATTGGGGGAAAAAGTCAACTATGACCAATTTATAGTCAAACTTCATAATTTTTTATCCACATCAATATTATAAACTCATATGTATCATTTGATCAAGTTTGGACCACAATTCCCCAAGAAATTTGATCAAATCATTAAAAGGGCAAAATGGTCAAAATTAGGGTTTTTATTGAGAAAGGGCAATTTCTGATTTTTGACCTAGCAAATGGTCAAATGGTTTGAAGCATGATTTCAAGAGTTCAATTGCAATAATTTTACCTAATGGCATGACCTAAAACATTGCTCAAGATCAATTGGATCGATAGTGAATTTTCAGTCAACTAATCAAAAAGTCAACTGTACACTGAAAAGTCAAACTTTGACTTTTTGGTCAAAATTCAATGTCAAAGATCACAATTCATAAAAACATGTCAAAATATGAAACTTATTCATCAAAAAACCAAAAGTCAAGATTTCATTTTGAAAAGTCAAAGTTTTCTAACTTAGAAATCTTTCTAAGTGTTTAAACTTCATGTTTTTTCTTAACTTTGGGCCAATTTTTCACCATGATGCAAGAGGATTCAGAAGAAACTTTCAACATGAAAGTTGTAGATCTCCATGATATCTACAACCTTGCTTTACATAACTTCTCCTAAAAATTCTTGTATCTCAAGTTATTAATTCATAAAGTCATGGTCTTGAAATTGGACACTGTGAAATTTTGCCCTAGTTTTGGTCAGGATTTTGACCTAACTTCATGACACTTTTTCATATAGTTCCAAGGGGAATTTTCAAAAATAATTCAAAGAGGGGTTGTAGAGAACATTAAAAGCTTTCCAAAATGTCCAATATCTCTTTGAGATCATTCTTGAGTAGGGAGAATCGAAGAGATGAAGTTAGGGTTTTCACACTTGAATTACAAGTCATTTTGTGATGAACAAGAATTCAATTTCAAACCTATGCTGAACAATTTTGTTTTATAGGCCTCTAAACCTCAAGATCTATCCATAATCATAAGATTACACTTGCTTTTGAGCTATTATCCACTTGATTCAAGCTTTGTCCAAGTAAATTTTCCATTAATGGAACAAAGTTCACACTTCCATTTTGGAAATGTGACTTTAATCACAAAGTCAACTTGTATGGAGCTTTCCACCTGTTCTTTCTGCACAAGTATGCTCTATAAACTCAGAAAAAACATGTTTAAAGTTGAAAGCCACCCTACAAGACATGTACCTTTCATTGAAACCATGTTTTTCAAGATAACTTCAAAAACAAGTCAAAAACTCATAACATTGCAAGCTAACATACGATTGAACAAGTCCTCAAACTCCCAAAAAGTAGAAATTTCCATACAAGCAGAAAAACTTGTCATTTCTTATTTTTGAACCCAACCTCCAAATCCCCTCGTGTGTTTCTTGGCCAAACCATCCACAAAGTTTCTAATACACATATAGAAACTATCCCAACCCCTGTTTTCAAACTGTAATACCATTTACACCATTCTCCATTTTCAAAAACAGGGCATTGCACATTGACTTCTTCAGCTTGATTCAAGAACTCTCAGCACAAAGTAAGCTTTGCAATAACTTCTTGGAGGTGCAAGGAAGCTCACCCAATCATCAAAACACTTTGAAAGTAGCTCAAACTCAAAACACTCTCTCCAACTGCAAGGTGAGTTTTCTGACTTTTCATCTCATTATTTAGGCATTGTTAGGTCTTGATTTGTGAAGATAAAATGTAGATAACTTTGCCATGAAACTGTACATATCCATGTTTTACATTTATATGGCCTGAGCTTTGAGAATTTTAAGATTGAAGTTTCTGAGATTTTTAGGGTTCAGATTAGGGCCATTAAAATTCTTGTTTGTCTTTGATCTATAATATTATTGCTTTGCATTTCTGAAGTCGTGAGGAAATTTGCCACAAGTTTCCTGTTTAAATTTTTCATTTTGGTTGAGAATTGAATAAGATACAGAGGTTCAGGCTGGGCATGAGGTTGAAGATGAAGTTGTCTTCAGGAACGTGTTTACCATATATATTTATGGTTTGATATTAATAAACGGATGTATACCCACCCCAGTGGTAGAAGCGCGCGCTTGTGACTATATGGACTCGGGTTCGAGCCCCAGTGGTGCCCTTTTACATTTTTTCAATATTTTCCTTCTTTTTTGTCACAAACAGGCGCCTGGGCCTAACAGCTTTGGGCCTGCCTTTTTTTTTCTTGCTTCTAACTCCCTGCCTTGCTTCAGCACCCCCTTGGCCCATTATTTCTTTATTTCATTTTTTATTTTATTTTTACTTTTATATTTTCTTTTTATTATTATTATTATTATTATTATTTTAATTTTTTTTAATAAAAAATAATCCAAAAATATTTATTTTATTATTTCTTATACTCATATTTTATCTCTCTTTATAAAAACTAAAAAGAACAAAAACAATTTTCTTAATAAATTAATTTATTTTTCTTAATTAATATTTAGATAATTATTATATTATATTATTTCCTTGTAAATTAAAATTTATTTAGAACTTAGGTTTATTTTAATTAATTAATTTTTATATTATTTTTTCAAAAACCTTTTCATAAAAAAACCCTAAAAAATTTGTTTTAGTTAATCTCTTTTCTTAATTAGTTTAAGTTAATTTTATTTAATTTTCACTAATCATTTTTTTAATTAGGTTAAGACCCTTTCTTAAAAATCCAAACAAAGATCTATTTCCTTTCCATTTACATGATTGTATATTTATTCATTTTATACATTATTTATTCAATTCTTGTACATATTCAATATGGTTGTAATAGACAATTAGGTTTAATTTTCTTGCAATCCCCATTTGTAAATTTATACACCCCCCCCCCCCCCCCTCCCCTAACAATGTAATAGTTTAGTATTTTATTTATCGCAATTTATCGCTTTATATAAATGCTAGTAAATTAGGATTTGTATGGAAAGATTAAAACCAACAAATAGAAAAACCCTAATCAAGACAAATCAAGCATGTAAACCAATGCACTTGCACACAAGCACCCCTAGGGTAAAATCCACTTGGTTGCCTTATAAAATGGCCATGTCACGCATGTGAGGTATCTTAGCAAAAACAAACAAACACAAGATCATACTCCCTCGATGACGCTATCAAAAGTTGCCTTTCAAAATGATCTTAGTCCCTATAGAAAGATGCTAAGATGCCTTACAACATTGCTAATCATGGTTATACAATGACCCACGCTCGTCCTGTTTACATCCAAAGATAGGGTTGCTTACCAAATCAATGGTAAGATAACAATGTCAAAGGAAGGAGAAAATAAACAAGAAATACTTTTGAGTAGGTAGAATGTTCCTAGTTACTTGCTCAATTTCAAAACAAAACATCCTTGCTATTTTCAAAACAAACACCAACACTTTCAAAACACTTTCAAAACATTTTCAAAAGATCAACACTTTGTATACATTCTTATGGACGAGAATCTTTACAAAGTTTGCCTAAACGATGGTGCCTTTTCAAAATACTTTCAAAAACCACACAAAGCACAATTTCTAACAAAAGCAAGTGATCTAGCAAGTAACTAAGAGCCCGTGGAAAACCATGGATGAAAAGGGTGATAATACCTTCCCTTTTTATAATCTACCCCCCGAACTCAAGAAACAATCTCGAAGGTCTTTTCTGTGCTTTTTCACCTTTCCTTTTGGATAAAAGAAAAGTCGGTGGCGACTCTGGCTAACCGCAACATTGCGATCAAACGCAAAACATTCAGGTCAGTTATCCCACTGTATCACAGAACTGGCGACTCTGCTGGGGACAATTTTAAAAGTTGGGTTACCTTAGGGTTATATCACATTTATTTTCTTTCATTGTTTGACTTGTATGCTTTACATCTTGGTTCTTTGTTTGGGTTTGAATCCTCTACCCGAATTTGGGATATCTTATAGGTAAGTAGCAATACGTTGTGGAAACTGTGTGGGGTATACCGACATGGTTTAAGAAATAGCTACGTTAGTGCGACATATTTGTGGGTACCGGTAGCCCTTGAGTAGTCAAGGAGAATACGGGGCCACTGAGTGATGTCATGAAGCACTAATGAACTTTTAGAACCTTTACTTGACCAACTTGGCCTTTAGGACGTAGTGAGATGACCGGCTTTGGTGCAGTACGAAGTTGGTAGATACTCGATACTACACTCATTGAGGTTTGGTTTTTTGGGATATTTCGGTCGCCATTAAAGAGGCTTGCTCTGAAACAATACCCAAGGAAACAAACCAGTGATATTGAGCTCCTTAGAACCCGGCTACTATTACTAGGACAAGTTTGAGCCAACTAAACTTCAAGAGGGTACTTAGCTATGAGACTCCATGCAAGCCTAAACCTAAGGACTTGTTTGCTTTGCTTGTGTATACTTACTTGTACATAACATCATAAACATCATAACATCATACTCATACTCACTAACCATTTCAAGGATTTTTAGGATTTATTTTTGTTCTGTTTTGTAGGACATGGATTCTATTCGCAGGAAAACCATTCAAGTCAATCTCGTAAAGATCCCTCCTCAACTCAAAGAGTTAGCGTCAAGGATTCCTGAAAATTCTACATTTACCGAAAGACATGGTCGCCTACTTAACTTGGTCACCTCCAACACTAATGAAGACATGATGAAGGTGATCTTTCAGTTCTTTGATCCTCTACACCATTGCTTTATATTTCTCAATTATCAACTTGTGCCAACTTTGGAAGAATTCTCCCGACTCTTGAAGATTCCCATTATTAATCAACTACCTTTCAACGGTACGGAAAGAGATCCAAAGCCAGAAGAGATTGCTCAAGCTCTACACTTGCAACCATCTGATATTACAACTAATTGGGAAACAAGGAGTGGTGTCAAAGGTTTCCTAGCAAAGTTCTTGTTTGAGAAAGTCCAAAACTGTTGGAACTCTTTGGATTTGCAAGCCTTTGAGGAAATTTTGGCTCTCCTCATCTATGGGATGGTTTTGTTTCCAAACCCTGACCAACTCATAGATGTGAACACCGTCAAAATCTTCATGTCTTGTAACCCGGTGCCTACTTTGCTAGGGGACATCCTACATTCTTTTCACACTCTCACCATGAGGAAAAGAGGTATCCTTATGTGTTGTACTCCTCTCTTGGCAAGATGGTTTATTTCGCATCTTCCCCAATCTGTATTAAAGAACGAGCAAGGTTCAAGATGGTCCCATAGGTTGATGACGCTCAGACATTCAGACATTCAATGGTGTTCCCGCTCTTTGGAAAATGTTACTACCGTCGACTGTTGTGGAGAATTCCCTAATGTCCCTTTACTTGGCATTAGAGGAGGTATCACCTACAACCCTTTCTTAGCCTTAAGACAGTTTGGTTACGCCCGAAGGGATGGTCCACACGAGATGCTTATTCAAGGTTTGGTATTTGACTACGAGAATGATGATCAAGGTTACCGCCAGAGGTTTATCCAAGCTTGGAGAATGTTGAACAAGGTGGATAGCAAGACACTAGGACACAAGAATTCCATTCCCCTCGAGCCTTACCTTAAATGGGTGCGAGATCGTGCTCAGAAACTTGTGATGCCTTATCCCTCCATCTTGCCATACATCGTGGAGCCAGTGGTCGAAGGAGATGTTCCCTACACTATCCTCCATCCCGACATGCCTACCTCTCTCGAAGACTTACAAAAGGGTTGGATCCAGCTGAAGAAAGAACGAGATACTTTCGAGGCTCAATTCTATGCTAGTGAGAAGAGGGTCTTGGAGCTTACGAAGCAGCTACAAGAAGAGCAAAGTGTGAACGCTTATCTCGTGCCAAAGAGGATGCGTTCAGTCTTTTTATCTTAGAAAGCTATTTTGTAAGCCCAAGAGGCATGATGTAATCTTTCTTGTTTTTTCTAATGAAAATTAACGTTTATTCATTCTTTTGTCTATACAAATTTAAGTTTCATTAATCCTTGAAATCATTTGCATGTACGTATTCCATGCATCACAACATGACAGGTTTTCACATAATAGGTTTCCTTATCTTTCTGCTGTTTATTTCAGCAAGATGGATCTAGAGAAAACTGTGAAGGATCTCCAAACCCAAAATTCTCAGTTTCAGGAGACTCTACTATCCCTGGCCAAGGGGCAATAGGATATGATGGCTCTGATGGCTGTTAAGAAGAAACCAAAGAAGAAGGCTCTACTCAACATGGGTAGAAGGTTCAAGGAGACAATTCGTCAAATCCCAGTGGGAGGAGACTCATCTGAAGAGGACGAGAACCAGGTCAGTAAGGTCAAGAGTACTCAAGCTGAATGTGTTAATGATCAAGAATCTGATGATGATTATTTCAACGAGAAGTATCCACCCGTTGGTATCAAATACAAGCAGTTAGAAGACAGATTGAAAGCTGTTGAAATCCAAGCCGTCCCCGGTTTAGATTTTGACGATTTGGGTTTGATCTCTGGGGTAGTCATTCCCCACAAATTCAAAGTACCAATCTTTGCCAAGTACGATGGGGTTTCTTGTCCAAAACTCCATTTGAAATCTCATGTGCGCAAGATGCAACCCCACACTGCCGATAAGAAGTTATGGGTTCACTTTTTCCAAGAGAGTTTGGCTGGAACACAACTTGAATGGTTTTATTAGTTATATGGTTCTCGTATCAATACTTGGGAGGATTTAGCTACTGCCTTTTACCATCAGTACCAGTACAACACCGACTTGGCGCCAACAAGGGTTCAATTGCAAGATATGACTATGGGAAAGAATGAAGGATTTAAGGAATATGCACAAAAGTGGAGAGACTTAGCTATTAGGGTCCAACCTCCCTTGACTGATAGGGAGCACATCGACATGTTCATGGGTACTTTATCTAGTCCTTTCTTTAATCTGCTGGTTGGCTGCTCTTCTTCTGGTTTCACCGAACTAATCTTAACCGGTGAAAGAGTTGAAAGTGGCATCAAAAGTGGGAAGATCTTTGTGGCATCTACCTCCACTCCCAATCCTATTAAGAAACCTTTTGCTGCAAAAAACGAAGTTAATGTTGTGTATGGGGCAAGGTCCCATACCAAGAAGAATGATCACCCGTCTGTCAATGTTGTCTGAATCTCTAATCCAACTCCTACTCCAAGACCATCTGCAAATCATCAATGTTTTGAAACTCCAAGAAGATAATTTACCAGGTTAGGCATGTCACTGTCTCAAGCCCTTCAACATTTGCTCAAGGC
Source organism: Vicia faba (assembly GCA_948472305.1). Taxonomy (NCBI): domain Eukaryota; kingdom Viridiplantae; phylum Streptophyta; class Magnoliopsida; order Fabales; family Fabaceae; genus Vicia; species Vicia faba. Next base: position 1,524,839,036 of record OX451737.1, read on the forward strand.
TAATTTAGTGACATTGCGCGATCCTCCCGCCAACCCTGACACCTCGTCACCAAAATATAATCTGAATGCAAAGTGTGCTTACATTTTCAAATAGCCCTGGGCACGAGACTGATCAGTGTTGGGCTTTGAAGAACAAGATCTAGGATTTAATTGACAATAATACTATTGAGTTTGATCCTCCTCCAACACCGAATGTAATTACCGCTCCAATGCCAAAGAATGACAAAGGTGTTAATGTTGTTGAAGATACAATTTGTATTGCCTCTGTTGAAGAATTGACTACTCCGCTGAATGTAATCAAGAACAATCTGTTGAAAGTTGGGATCTACCCTAGTTGTGAAGAAGACTGCGTGTGCTGTACAAGACAACCAAATGGATGTAAACGGCTGAAAAAGGTATACAACGCCTGATGGATAGTCACGAAATTCTGTTCGAAAAGACTCCACTTGCCAAGAGTTTAATAAACAAATGTGAAGACCTCTCCATTATCACCATCTCCAACAAGCCTCTTAGGATCACCTCCAAAGGTCCTATTAGGATTTCAAATGAACCCATTATTTCTCCCTTAATAATTACCAATCCCGGACCAATTCCTTACTCTTAAAATAAAGCAGTACCATGGAATTATGGTGCTGAAGTGTTCTATCATGGGATTAAACAAGATGGCTGGATCGAAGAAGAAAAAGATGACAATGTTGACAACATAGCTGGCTCAAGAAAAGTAACTAGAACTGGGAGAATATTTTCACCCAATATCTCACCTCCAGTAGTTACAAAGACGCCCATCCGCATCTCCGCTACCAAGCCAAATATCGATACCAGAGGGAAAGGGAAGGTTGTTGAGCCTGATGTGATTGAGGTACCCTCCAAAGATGTAGCTAATGAAGAAACCTCCGCCTGTGAGATGGACGAGATTTTAAAGATCATAAAAAGAAGCAACTTCAAAATTCTAGAACAATTGGGGCAAACCCCCTCTAAGATTTCAATGTTGTCATTGCTGCTTTGCTCCAATGCCCATGCTCAGACATTAATCAAGTTCCTGAAAAAAGCTCATGTCCCCCATGAGACAACAATAAATCAATTTGAGAATTGTGTGGCTAGCCTGACAGCTGATAATGGCTTAGGATTTTCATATGTTAACTTAACACCTCTCGGGAAAAATCACAATAAAGCTTTACATGTGTCAATCTAATGCAAAGGGACTACCTTAGCACATGTGCTAGTCGACATTGGTTCTTCTCTGAATGTATTACCCAAGGGGGCGTTAGACCGTATTGACTGTGAGGATTTAGTTTTGAAGCCAAGCGACATCATTGTAAGGGCGTTTGATGGATCAAAGAGGACCGTCCATGGGGAAGTGGATCTTCCAATCAAATTGGGCTCCTAAATCTTCAACTCCACCTTCTATATTATGGATATTAGTCTGGCCTATTCTTGTCTGTTAGGTCGCCCGTAGATCCATAAAGCTGGGGCAGTGACCTCAACCCTCCACCAGAAACTCAAATATCCAGTCAAAGGCAGAATAGTCACCATCTGTGGGGAAGAGGAGTTTATGGTCAGCCACCTTAACTCTTTCAAGTACGTAGAGATAGATGGGGAATTCATTGAAACCCCATGTCAAGCCTTTGAAGTCATACCACCGATGATTGCTGCTACTAAATGTTCTTCCGATGAGTCTAAAGTTGTTAAGGCCACGCCAAAGATGGTTTCAATCAAGGATGCCCGCGCGGCAATTGAAGAAGGAAACTGTGATACTTGGGGGAAACTCCTCGATATCCCGTTTAAAGCAGACAAGTTTAGTCTAGGCTTCACCGTTAATGCTCGGAAGGAAGTAAGGCGTGCTCGTGCTGGAAAGCCACCTCTCCGCATTGGAAGCAATGAAGTCAATGTCGTGGGTGATTCTGATGAAGAGGCTGCATTTGAGGAATGGGTGTATCCAACTAAAAAGGAGCTGAAGAGTTGGTATACAAAGGACTTTGTGCCCATCTCCTTCATCGAGGAGTAATCTACTTGTTATTACTTTTCTTTCAATTCAAGAACTTGTTGTCTGTAATATTTTAACAATGACTTTTCAGCCATGTGCCTGGCCCGGGGCATTTTGGTCCATTTGTCAAGGGTTTTATTTATATTCATCTAATCATATAATCATTCAGTATATTGGACTCTTTTGCATTCAAATATTTGTGTTCATTATCTTTATTTCAAACACATTTTCGAAAAATAGCCATGTATCTTACATGCACACACACACACACACTTTTGCAAGTCCACATCCACTCTGGATCCTATTGCCAATGACTCTATTATTGCCGACTATGACTTTGAATGTCCTATCAACCAAGCCGAAGACGAAGGCAAGGAAGATTGTGACATACCGAGAGAACTAGCCAGACTTCTATTACAAGAGGAAAAAGCTATTCAACCGCATGAAGAGTCAGTTGAAGTTATCAACCTGGATACTGAGTCAGATAAGAAGGAAATCAGGATCAGTGCTAATTTGGAAAGCAGTGTTAAGAGCAGGTTGGTTTAGATGTTGCGTGATTGTGTGGAAGTATTTTCTTGGTCTTACGAAGATATGCCTGGGTTGGATACCGCCATCGTAGTTCATCGTCTGCCGACAAGAGAGGACTGCCCTCCTGTTAAACAAAAGGTTCGTCGCATGAGGCCTGATATGTCTGAAAAGATCAAAGCTGAAGTGATGAAACAATTTGATGCGGGGTTCCTAGCTGTGACATCCTATCCTCAATGGGTTGCCAATATGGTTCCAGTTCCAAAGAAAGACGGGAAAGTTCGCATGTGCGTAGACTATAGGGATTTGAATATGGCAAGCCCCAAGGATGACTTCCCTCTACCACACATTGACGTCTTAGTTGATAATACTGCTCAGCATAAAGTCTTCTCATTCATGGATGGATTCTCGGGCTATAATCAAATAAGGATGGCTCCCGAAGATATGGAAAAGACTACTTTCGTTACGCAATTGGGCACCTTCTGCTACAAGGTCATGCCATTCGGATTAAAGAATGCAGGGGTAACATATCAAAGGGCTATGGTAGCTTTATTTCATGACATAATTCATCATGAGATAGAGGTATATATGGATGATATGATTGCCAGATCACAAACCAAAGAAGAACATCTCGATCATCTACACAAATTAATCGAGAGGCTGAAGAATTACAAGTTGAGCTTAAATCCTAACAAGTGCATGTTTGGAGTACGATCTGGAAAGCTTCTAGGTTTTATCGTCAGCAACAAAGGAATCAAAGTTGATCCTGCCAAGGTAAAGGCCATCCAAGAAATGTCAGTCCCTCATTCTTAAAAAGAAGTCAGAGGATTCTTGGGTCGTCTCAATTACATTGCCCATTTCATATCACACTTAACTGCTACTTGTGAGCCACTCTTCAAACTCTTGAAGAAAGATCAGGTAGTCAGATGGAATGATGAATTCCAGATTGCCTTTGACAAAATCAAAGAATACCTACAAGAACCTCATATTCTCATACCTCCAGTTAAAGGAAGACCCTTGATCATGTACTTGACAGTACTAGAGAACTCTATTGGGTGTATTTTGGGCCAATATGATGAGTCTGGCCGAAAAGAGCATGCTATTTATTACCTAAGAAAAAAGTTTACTGACTGTGAAACTAGATATTCACTGCTCGAGAAAAATTGATGTGCTCTGGCATGGGATGCTCTCCGGCTAAGACAGTATATGTTGATTGTGATACGGTGGGAGAACCGACTTGAGGTTTTGCATTTTGTGTTCGCAAATGTTTTGGTTTAGCAAGAGTCGCCACCGACTTTTTATTTTATCCAAAGGAAAGGTCAAAAAGCACAGGAAAGACCTTTGAGATGTTTTCTTGGGTTCGGGGGGTAGATTATGAAAAGGGAAGGTGCTTGCACCCTTTTTATCCATGGTTTTCCATGGGCTCTTAGTTACTTGTTTAGATCACTTGCTTTTGCTTTTCAATTGTTTGAAATGGTGCTTTGTGTGTGTGGTTTTTGAAAATGTTTTGAAAAGAGGCCATCTTTGTGGCAACCTTTGTAATGATTCTTGTTTGAATATATACAAAGGTGTTTGTCTTTTGAAAAGATTTTTCAATGTTTGAAAGTTTTGTTTTTGGGAAATGTTTTGAAATTGTATTGTGAGGTGTGTTTCAAAATAGCAAGGATGTTTTGCAAGTTTCGATCAAGTAACTAAGAGTTGTCTACCCTATTTTACTCAAAGATCTTTCCTACACATTTTAACCCTTTTGACAGTGTTGTTTTACCATTGCATTTGGTAAACAAACTTGTATTAGGATGTTAAACGGGACAGGCGCGGGTCATCGTATTGACCATGATAGCAATATTGCCAAGTATCTTTAGCCATTTTTTGAGGGACTAGATCATTTTGTATAGGCAACCAAGATAGCGTCATCTAGGGACTATGATCTTTTTGTTTTGTTTTTGTTTTGCCAAGATACTCAACATGCATAACATGGCCCACTTTCAAGGCAACAAGTGGATGAAACCCTAGGGGTGCATGTGTGCATTGTGTTGTCAGTTTACATGCTTTTTGTCTTTGTATTAGTCAAGCTATTTGTTTGATTTTGGATTTTTTTTGCATACAAACCCTAATCTCTAACATGGCATATTTATAAGCATAAAGTGCGCAAAATAAATCTACACTATTACAACATTTGATATGGGAAGGGGGATACAATTTTGGAATGGGGATTATTTTGCAGGAAATTAAAACCCTAATATTTACTATTACATCCAAATTGAATAAATGGTACAATATAAATAAATGGACAAGTATTTAAATGATCAATTAAATAAATATACAAAATATTATGAATATGCAAAAAAAAATGTTTTGTTTATTTTTATGTATGTAAAAATATAATATTTAATGTATTAAAAAGAAATAAAAAGATTATTTATTTATTTTTTTATTAAGGGCAAAAAACCCTAATTTTCTTTTAAGAAAGTAAATATATATTACTTATAAAAAAATGGAAATGAATGAAATATATACAAATGTCACAAAGTGAAAATATATTTAAAAAAATATTATTTTTAATAAGGGTGGAAACCCTAGTTTTTGTTTTAAGATAATATATACTATATTATTTATTTTTATGTGCAAGAAAATAAATACAAATATATATATATATATATATATATATATATATATATATATATATATATATATATATATATATATATATATATATATATATATATATATATATATATATATATATATATATATATATATATATATATATATAAGAAAATAAAACATATGAAAAGAAAATATTATTTTATATGTATGAATAATAAAAATAAAATATATAATATTTCTATAATGTTTATAAGTTTTTTTTATTAAATAAAATAAAGGTATATGCCCAATAATAATTATTTTTATTTCTAAAAAAATAATAGAATAATAAAAATAAATGTGAAAATTTATGAAAATATTTTTAGGTATTTTTTATATTTAGAAATTATAAAATAAAATCAGGAATGAAAAATAAATACAAAAATATAAAAATATGAAGAAATGGGCCATGGGGTGCAATCAGCAATGCAGGGGGTGCCAAAAGTGAGAAACACAGGCCCAGCCCAGTTCCAAACTTCATCTTCAACCTCTTGTTCAAAAAACGCGCGCGCCTGTACAAAATGCCCAGATCCTGCATACGTGCTCTAATGCAAACACTCATAACATCAAAGTTGTAGCATTTTTCAAGACGAATTCAACCATATAAGAAACTTGATCTAACTCTCAAAGACCAGAGAGAATTTCTCTGGCCCTAAATTCTAACCTAATTTTTTTAGGAAGTTCATGGATCAAATTCTCTTAACACGCTTAACTTAAATGAAAACTGAGCATATGTACAGCTTCATGGCTATGAATACTACATTTTTTATTCACAAACCTAAGCCTAATGATTCCTAAATAGAGAGATAGGAAGTTGACAAAAACCTATTTCAGTTGACTTCGTGTATGGCAATGTGGAGCTTTTCAGTGAGGCCTGAGGTGTTTGGGAGCTTGCTTGAACTTCCTCTGACCTTCCCCAATGCCTAGCTTGCCTTGAATGTGCTTGAACAAGTCTGTAGAACTCAACCTGCACAAGCTGAAATCAAAAATGGTAAACCTTGCAAATGGAGTTACAGTCAGTGTTTAAGGGTTGGGATAGCTTGGATAGGTTATATGGAAGGTGTTTGAACAAGTTTGAGGCAAAACGCACGAGGGTTTTTTGCTATGGAAGTCAAACTGCAGGGAGTGCCCTGTTTTACCAATGGAAGGTGATTTTGTGTTATGGAAGGTTTCAGGACTCAAAGGCTCGTGTTTTAGGTTCAATACAATGTGTGAAACTTGTCTCAAAAGCTTGCAAGAGTTGGTTTTTACTAATGTGCAAGTTGTGGTGTATTTGACATGTTTCTTGTATTTTAAGCAAAAGTGAGCTATGATGCAAGAAAAGCCTGTACAGACTATCTATCAGCCTGCACTTTGTGATCTTGGCCTCCTCAATTGGTGGATATTGTGTGTTGTACAAGATCTTGTTCAATGCTCAAGGATTCTATTTGACATAAAGCAAGATTTGACAAAAATGGCAATGTTACCTTTTATTATTTTTGGATTAATCTATTGTATAATCCTCTAATGACCAGAATAATGCCTCAAACCAATGGATTTGAATTTAATTATTGAGTATGGAAGGGTTTTGAGACCTTTAATCAAGTACAAACAAGGCTGATTAGAGTTTGCGACTTGCATCAATATGAAAATGTCATGGATCAAAAGTGAGTTTATGCCAACTTCATGCCTTCGATTCTCCATAACCACAAATGGTTTTGGAGAGTTCTTTGACTTTTTAGAAAGCTTGTAACATGCTCTACAATCCATATTTGAAATGCATTTTGTGATTACAAGTGGAACTATGTGAAAAATGGCCAAGAAGATAGGTCAAAATCCTGCCTAAACTAGGGCAAAATTTTACTAAGTTAAAAGTTTCATGGACCCTTGTTCCAAAAATCATAACTTGAGATACAAGATTCTTTTGAGAAAACTTTGTGAATAAAAGTTGTAGATTTTGCGGAGGACTACAACTTTCATGTTGGAGGTTTTGTTTGAATCCAATTGCATCATGGTGAAAATGGTGGGCAAAGTTGGGAAAAATTAAGGAAATTTCATAACTTAGAAAATTCGAAGTTATGAAATTTTTCAATCTTAAACCCTAATTTGCAAAATTAGGTTTCTTGAAGAACAAGTTTCATGTTTTTACACATCTCGATGAAAAATGACCCTTGGCACTTGATTTTGACCAAAAAGTCAAAGTTTGACTTTTCAGTATACAGTCAAATTTTGATCAGTTGACTAAAAAATTCATCTGTCAATCAAATGCATTTGAGATCTTTTGAACCTTGTGAATAGGTCAAGATGATTCCATTGAGTCCTTGAATCCATGCTTGAACCCAATTTTCCATTGGCTAGGTGAAAAGTCAGAAATTGCCCTTCTGGAGTCAAAACCCTAAAAATGACCATTTTACCCTTTTGATGATCTGATCAAATTTCTTGAGGAGTTGTGATCCAAACTTGATCAAATGGTTCATATGAGTTTATAATGTTGATGTGGGTCAAAAATTGTGAGGTTTGACTGTAAATTGGCCATAGTTGACTTTTTCCCCAATACAGTTGATTTCTAGGTCAACTGTCCAATTGACTGGGCAAAAATTTGATTCAAGGCTTGAAACTTGGTAGAAGCAATATTATAGGTCCAACATGAAGTATGAAAGTTACTTTGAGCATTGGAAGTCCAAAAATCCCTGTGCAAACTCAAACCCTAATTTAGGTCATCAGTGCAAGGAGATGTCTTAAGCAGAGCAAAACCCTAATCCTGTCTGGAGTTCAAAGAGTCTGGTGAGGGGAAATCTTGATAAAATGAGAGGGAAAATTTTGGGGTACAACAGCTGCCCATGTTCAATCTTCTTGAACCTGAAGAGTTAGATTGGCGAATTTGCCTTTCGTGACTCGAAGGTAAAAGATGATTGGACACTAGAGTGCCCGTAAATTTGCACTCGTCAAAATGTAGCTGAGGGAATGGGCTTAAAGATGCCATTTGGAGATGGTAGAATCTTGCTGGAGATGGGCTTAAATATTCCATCCAAGACTGTTTGTTGAAAATCAGGAGAATGAACATCAGAATGGTATCCGTATCTAGACCGCATCTGAGTCGTATCTGAAGTTAAAGTCTGAATGAGTAGTAGAACGACCGTCGTGTCTGGGGTGTATCCATATCGTATCTTGACTTAAAATTATGAACGAGTAGCAGAATGACCTCTGTGTCTGGGGTGTATCCATACTGTATCTGAAGTCCTTGAACATTTGTTAAAGGTAGCTTTTTAATCTCATCCTGAAAAGGATAAAATGTTAGCTAAAACACAAAGTTATGTTGCATGACATGTATGATGAAATAAAATATGTTCTATCAATGTTTATGATATATGAATGTAATGGATGTGCATGTAAATTGATTAGCTGTCTTGCTGAGGAAAACAAATCCTGGATAGCTTGAGATAATGAAATCTTTGACTGCTGCCGGGGAATTGAAACCTTGACCGCTGTTGGAGATAGAAAATCCTTGGCAACTGGTGGGGATGTGAGAATCCTTCATGACTTTCCTGGGGAATAAAGAAAACTCTGACGATCTCTACTAGGGAATTGAAACCTTGGAGGCTTCACTGGAGAAATGAGACCGAGAATCTTCGATCTGCTAGGAAATAACTCTGTGGGGAGAATGCTTATTCTGTGGAAGAGTTTTCAGAAGTTTAGGTTGTATGCCACTTTGAGAATGAGAATCTTCATTCTGTCGGGAATATCAGGAGCTCGGGTTGTACCAATCTGCTGGGGAAGCAAGAATGAGAATCTTCACTCAGGTGCTTGGGTCAGGAGGTTGGGTGTATGCCAATCTTTTGGGGTTTCAAGAATGAGAATCTTCATTCTGTTAAGGGTATCAGGAGCTTGGGAGTATGCCAATCTTCTGGATTTTTAAGGATGAGAATCTTCATTCTGTTAAGGGTATCAGGAGGTTGGGTGTATGCCAATCTTTTGGGTTTTTAAGAATGAGAATCTTCATTCTGTTAAGGGTATCAGGAGCTTGGGAGTATGCCAATCTTCTGGGTTTTTAAGAATGAGAATCTTCATTCTGTTAAGGGTATCAGGAGGTTGGGTGTATGCCAATCTTCTGGGGTTTCAAGAATGAGAATCTTCATTCTGTTAAGGGTATCAGGAGCTTGGGAGTATGTCAATCTTTTGAGTTTTTAAGAATGAGAATCTTCATTCTGTTAAGGGTATCAGGAGCTTGGGAGTATGCCAATCTTCTGGGTTTTTAAGAATGAGAATCTTCATTCTGTTAAGGGTATCATGAGGTTGGGTGTATGCCAATCTTTTGGGGTTTCAAGAATGAGAATCTTCATTCTGTTAAGGGTATCAGGAGCTTGGGAGTATGCCAATCTTTTGGGTTTTTAAGAATGAGAATCTTCATTCTGTTAAAGGTATCAGGAGGTTGGGTGTATGCCAATCTTCTGGGGTTTCAAGAATGAGAATCTTCATTCTGTTAAGGGTATCAGGAGCTTGGGAGTATGCCAAACTTCTGGGTTTTTAAGAATGCTGTTGTCTGGTTTCTAAGATAACTTGCAGGACAGATCTCTTGGGAATTGGGGGAAACTGGATGGTCCTCCACCGGGGTTTAAGGTTTGAAGTTTTGGACTCTGTTGGGGAAGAAAGTTTTATCTTCACTGAGGGTTTGCAGTTCAAATTTTTTTGGCTCCGCTGGGGATTGGGAGTTTGGAAACTTAATTTTGATGGGGATTTTGAAACTTAACTCCACTAGGGATATGTATTTCAAAGCTTCAACTCTGTTGAGGATCTGGATGATGTACTGCAGGGGATTTCCTCTGGAATAGCCTGAAGACGTTTTCCTATACTTTCAACCTATCAGTAATTGTCCTTTCTTATTTCGTTTTATTTGTAAGCAGTGATTATATTCAAATGCATATGCTCATTTAATAAATCATTGGATGTTTTCAAATAAAACATAAGTGTAAAAAAAAGAAAGAAAAGGCAAACAATTTTTTTCTGCGCTTTGAAGTAACTTTGTATTAACTTTGTGTAAGTATTTTTGTACAAAGGGGACAGACATCCTAGTAAGAGAATGTTGTCATAAAATTGAGAAAATTTTATACAAAGAAAGATGGCTATGTGTAACAATTCCATGGGGTTCCCATTCTGCTATAGCCTTCGTAACTCTGAGTGTCTTGTCCATTCGTTGCTTCGTCTGACGATGATTAGATTGATCAGAAGCCCAGAGCTTGTCTGTTGAAGAGATTGTCCTTAAAGTCATCTGACGAGACATAGTCATACGCTTTAATTCCCTAACTTTTGCCTGGACCTCCCTTTCGGGTTTTCAGTCCACCGGGAAGCCCTTTTTTGCCCAAGTCACCCTTTCGGGTTTTCAACTTGTCGGGTGTACAGATTTTTTATTTATCCCTAATTTTTGCCTGAACCGCCATTTCGGGTTTTCGATTCACCGGGATGCCTATTTTTGCCCAAGTCGCCCTTTCGGGTTTTCAACTTGTTGGGTCGTTTATGCGTAGTATCTTTTGACTATGTCTGCGTTCGCAGGGTGTGGCAGGTCATCTCTGTCCATGGTGGTCAGGATCATTTCCCCACCAGAAAAGATGTTTTTGATCATAAATGGTCCTTCGTAAGTAGGAGTCCATTTGCCCTTGGGATCACTTTGCGGCAAGATGATTCGTTTGATTACAAGGTCCCCGACTTGATATACTTGTCTCTTGACTTTCTTGTTGAAGGCCTTGATCATACGTTTCTGATACGCCTAGCCATGGTAAACTGCAGTAAGTCACTTCTCGTCAATCAAGTTAAGTTGATCAAGTCGGGTCTGAATGCAATCGTCTTCACTCAGACCAGCATCCTTCATGATTCTCAAAGAAGGAATCTAAACTTCCATAGGTAAAACAGCTTCCATGCCATATACCAAAGAAAAGGGGGTTGCCCTAGTTGAAGTGCGTGTCGTGGTACGGTACCCGTGCAGAGCAAACGGTAACATCTCATGCCAGTCTTTATAGGTGACTGTCATCTTTTGAATGATCTTTTTGATATTTTTGTTCGCAGCTTCGACAACACCGTTCATCTTAGGCCGATAGGGAGATGAATTGTGATGTTGAATCTTAAACTGCTCGCACAGAGCGGTGATCATAGTATTATTCAAATTTGCACTGTTGTCTGTAATGATCCTGTCGGGGATACCATACCGGCATATGAGGTTCTATTTGATGAAGCGGGCAACCACATTCTTTGTAGCGGAGGCGAAGGAAGCTGCTTCGACCCACTTGGTAAAGTAATCAATGGCCACCAGGATGAAACGGTGTCCATTGGAAGTTGTAGGCTTGATCTCTCTAATCATGTTGATTCCCCACATTGCGAATGGCCAAGGAGCTGTTAAGACATTGAGAGGGACTGGGGGAATATGTACCTTGTCAGCATAGATTTGGCATTTGTGACAAATACGGGAATGTTGATAACAATCAGCTTCCATGGTAGACCAGTAGTAGCCTTCCCTTAGAATATTCTTAGCCATCGTATGACCGCTCGAGTGGGTGCCAAAGGTGCCATTATGTAGTTCAACCTTGACCTGCTCAGCTTCAACTTTGTCCACACAACGGAGTAGGACACAATCAAGATTGCGCTTGTATAGGATACCATTGCTCAGAAAGAACTTGGCCGCGAACCTCCTTAAGAACTTTTTGTCATTGACTGAAGCTCCTTCAGGATATTCTTGTGCTTTGAGATACCTTTTGACATCGTGAAACCAGGGTCGGTCCACTACTTCCTCAGTATTAATCTTGTGACAATGTGCAGGTTCGTCCATTCGTCCGATGGTAACTTGAGGTGCCTCATTATCCTAGTTAAGTTTAAACAAAGAAGACATTGTAGCTAGAGCATCCGTTGGCTGATTTTCTTCTCGCGGGAAGTGCTCGAAGGTAATCTGCTCGAAATATGGTAGTAATGTCAGGACATGTTCTTTGTAAGGCATGAGGTTAGGGTGCTTAGTATCCCACTCTCCTTTGATTTGACTGATAACTAAAGTTGAGTCCCCAAATACAATCAAAGATTTGATTCCCAAGTCAATAGCAGCCTTGAGACCGAAGATACAGGCTTCATACTCGGCCATGTTGTTGGTGCAGCTGAAGCAGAGTCTAGCAGTGAAAGGTGTATGGCAACCTTCTGGAGAGATAAGTACCGCACTGATACCGTTTCCAAGTGCGTTGGAGGCACCATCAAAGTACAGAGTCCATCGGGATCCTTGTTCAGGTCCGTCATACGGTCTGTTTCCTTCAATGTTGCTCAAAGTCATGATATCCTCGTCGGGAAAGTCGAACCTCATGGATTGGTAATCTTCGACGGCTTGATGGGCCAGGTGATCGGCTAGCACACTCCCCTTTATAGATTTTTGGGTCGAATACTGTATATCATATTCGGTGAGGATCATCTGCCATCTAGCGATTCTTCCGGATAGAGCAGGCTTCTCGAAGATGTACTTGATCGGATCCATCTTAGAGATCAGTAAAGTGGTATGTGTCAACATATACTGCCTTAGCCGGCGAGCAGCCCATACCAAAGCGCAGCAAGTTTTCTCGAGCAGTGAGTATCGAGTCTCACAGTCGGTAAACTTTTTTCTAAGGTAATAAATGGCATGCTCTTTTCGGCCAGACTCGTCATGTTGGCCCAGTACGCACCCCATTGAATTATCTAAGACAGTCAGATACATGATTAAAGGCCTTCCTTCGATGGGTGGCATCAAGATAGGAGGTTCCAGCAAATATTCCTTGATCTTATCGAAAGCAACTTGACAGTCATCATTCCATTTAACCACCTGATCTTTCTTCAATAGCTTGAAGATTGGTTCACAGGTAGATGTTAGGTGAGAGATGAACCTTGCAATGTAGTTTAGGCGTCCCAAGAAACCTCTGACCTCCTTCTCAGTGCGAGGGGCAGGCATTTCTTGTATAGCTTTTACTTTGGCAGGATCAACTTTGATGCCTTTGTTACTAACGATGAATCCCAAAAGCTTACTGGACCTGACTCCGAAAGTGCACTTGCTAGGGTTCAGTCTGAGCTTGTATTCCTTTAACCTGGAAAACAACTTTTGCAGATGGTTGAGGTGTTCTTCTTCTGTTTGTGAACGGGATATCATGTCGTCTACGTAGACTTCGATCTCATGATGTATCATGTCATGAAACAAAGCTACCATGGCTCGCTGATAGGTTGCCCCGGCATTCTTCAGTCCGAATGGCATCACTTTATAGCAGAAGATACCCCATTGTGTAACAAAAGTAGTCTTCTCCATGTCTTCGGGGGCCATTTTGATCTGGTTGTAACCTGAAAATCCATCCATAAAAGAAAATACCTTATGTTGAGTTGTGTTGTCAACCAAGATGTCAATGTGAGATAGTGGAATGTCATCTTTAGGGCTAGCCCTGTTTAAGTCTTGGTAATCCACGTACATTCTGACTTTGCCATCCTTCTTAGGCACGTGCACAATGTTAGCAACCCGTTGTGGATAGGAAGTAACAGCAAGAAAGCTAGCATTGAACTGCTTCATCACTTCAGCTTTGATCTTTTCGGACATGTCGGGCCTCATTCGGCGGACTTTCTGTTTGATTGGTGGACAATCTTCTCTTGTAGGGAGACGATGAACCACAATATTTGTATCCAATCTCGACATGTCTTCATAGGACCAGGAGAAGATCTCAACATATTCATTCAATAGATGAACTAAACGGGCTTTGACACTTGGCTCTAGGTTGGCACCCACTTTAACCTCTTTTCTTTCTTCGGCAGTACCCAAATTGATAGTCTCTAACAACTCTTCATGGGGCAGAATAGCCCTTTCTTCCTGTTGCAACAGTCTAGCCAACTCTCCAGGCACTTCGCAGTCTTCATCACCTTCATATTCGGCGTGATTGACCAGATCTTTAGAGTCACTGAAGGCCATAGCAAAATTGTTACCCATAGAATCCGGAGTGGATGGATACCTGCATTTTGTGAGTGTGGGTGTGTGTAAGGGATAGCCACCTTTAAACAAAATAAAATGTAAAAAGAAAGAAAATGAACACAAAAGTTTATATATGAAAACGTCCATGATTCATTAAAAATGGCATATGAAAATGAAGAATCAAAACCCTTACAAATGGACCTATATGCCCCGGGTAAGGCATAAGGCAAAAAGAGTGTACGAATTGTTTAACAATTATTACAGACCAAACAGGAAATGTCCAAAAGATAAGTTACTGATTGATGAAAGTAATGGGAATGAAGTCTTCCGCCTCCCAGTTGTTCAGTCCTCCTTCAATAGTTAGAAAGATCCAGTCTTCAAAATTGCTTTCTTCTTAATCATCCTCTAAAGCATGAACTCCGTGATGAGTGATTTTCAATGGCGGTCCTCCAGCCCGGGATCGACGCACAGCCTTCTGACCAGCAGCAGTGAAACCCAAACCGAACTTATCTGTCTTGTAAGGAAAATCTGGCAGTTGACCCCATATTGTGCTTCCTCCTTCCTTGATCACAACCTCCGCATCTTTAAGGGATGACATCCAGGACACAGGTTTGGTAATGATGGGCACATAAGTCATTGTCTTGGCTACCGCAACTTCAGGAGAAACCTCTTCAAAGTGTTAGAAAGGTGTTTCTAAGAATTCACCATCTAACTCCACATAGCGGAAAGAGTTAAGGTGGCTTATCATATACTCCTCCTCACCATGAACTGTTATGATTTTACCCTGGACTGGATATTTTAGCATTTGGTGTAGAGAAGAAGTGACTGCCCCAGCGTTGTGGATCCAAGGTCTTCCCAACAAACAAGAGTATGAAGGACGGATGTCCATCACATAAAATGTAGAGTTGAAAATTTCTGTTCTCACCTTAATTGGGATGTCCACCTCTCCGTGAACCATCCGCTTAGAACCATCGAAGGCTCTAACAATGATATTACTAGGCTTTAAGGTCAAATCCTCATAGTCCAATCTGTCCAATGCTTTCTTTGGTAGGAAATTTAAAGATGACCCGGTATCGACCAGAACATGAGAAAGTGTGGTCCCTCTGCATTCTACCGAGACATGCAGCGCATCATTATGCTTTCTTCCCTTAGATGTTAGATCGGCATAAGAGAAGCCAAGACCATTGTCGGCTGTAAGGCTTGCTACACACTCTTGAAACTGATCCGCAGAAGTTTCTTGAGGCACGTGCACCGTCTTCAGGAATTTGATCAAGGCTTTGGCATGAGCCTCGGAGCAGAGCAATAGAGCTAACATGGAGATTTTTGAAGGGGTTTTCCCCAGTTGTTCTATGACATCATAGTCACTTTTCTTAATTATCTTTAAAATCTCCTCCATTTCCTTTTGGGTGGTCTCGGGGATAACCAAAGTTTGAGCCCTCGTCCTGACGGGCGCTTCTTGGATCCCCTTACCTTTATCAGCAGTAACAGTAGAGGGTATAGCTTCGGGAGTAACAATTTCTTCAATAACTGGACTTCGTACAGATATCTTGACTGGCACAGGAGCACTTGAGGGTCCGAAGATTGCCCTTGGAGGAGAAATCTCCGGAGAGAAGATTCTTCCGCTATGAGTGATCTTACTTGTCCCCGCAATATTTCCTATGTCAGGAGTTTCTTCACCAGAACTTTCTTCAACTGATTCGATCTGCTTAACACCGTGGTAGAATATCTCTCCTCCATAATTACACGGTATTGTCTTGTTGGACTTATATGGGATAGGCCCCGGCATAGTAATCTTCAGCGGTACAAACTTTGTATCGGGTGTAATCTTAACAGGTCTTTTGGAGACCTTGGAATGTTTGTCGGAAATGGTGATTATAGCAACATCATTGATTGGAGTAACAGGAGTAACAAGAGTAACATGAGTTTTCTTGAAGAGGATTTCTTGAGTATCCATCAGGCGTTGGATGCCTGACTTCAATAGCGGACAGTCAGATTGCAAAGTTGAACACAGGTAACAATCTTTTCCACAGCCTGGGAAAATCCTGGCTTTCAACAGATTCATCTTGATCATTGGCAAAGGAGTCATTAAGTCATCAACAGCAGTAACATGAAGATCTTCTACAACAGCATGGACATTATGACCATGTTTTGGCATAGGAGCGGATATCACATTAGGTTTTTCGGGGGCATCAAACTCCACCTCCTTGGCATCTATTAAATCCTGGATCTTATTTTTAAGGGACCAACAGTTGTTGGTGTCGTGCCCCACACTGTCCGAATGATAGGCACACTTTGCATTTGAATGATAGTAGGGAGAAGAGGTATTTGGGTTCTTTGGTGCCTCTTTCAAGTTTGTAAGGTTTAACTTTAAAAGATGAGGGAGAACCTGAGCAGGTGTCATATTGATCCGAGTGAATTGCCTTTGTGGCCTTTCTACCCTTTGCTGGTTGGTTTTGGGTTGATTGCTTCGAGGTTGATCAGCTGTGGAATTCTGAATCATCACAGCCCCTACCGATGGTCGGCACTTAACTCTTCCTTGATTTCTCTGGGAGTAAACAGCTGAGACCTCTTTCTTGGCTGGAAAGGTCTTCTTGACGGTAGTGGAAGCAAATGCATCCTTCTGAATTTTGCCGCTCTTAATACCAGCTTCGACCCTTTCACCGGTTAGAATTAGCTCGGTGAACCCTGCAGATGAGCTCCCGATCAAGTGATTAAAGAATGGACCTGAAAGGGTCCCCAAAAACATATCAACCAGCTCTCTTTCAGACAATGGTGGCTGCACCCTTCCAGCCAAATCCCGTCACTTCTGGGCATACTCCTTAAAGCCTTCATTAGAGACCATACCCACACTCTGTAATTGAGTACGAGTAGGCGCTAAATCTGCATTGTATTGATATTGTCGGTAGAAGGCAGCAGCCAAATCCTCCCAGTTATGTACATCAGATCTCTCAAGCTGATAGAACCAATCCAATTGCGTACCCGACAAACTATCTTGAAAAAAGTGGATCCACAGATCCTTATCAGAAGAGTGAGGTTGGATCTTTCTGACATAAGACTTTAAATTCATCTTTGGACAAGACAACCCATCGTATTTAGCAAATGTAGGCACTTTGAATTTAGGGGGAATGACAATCCCAACAACCAACCCTAGTTCTTCAAAATCCAGTCCAGGTACCCTTTGTACCTCCATGGCTGCCAGTCGATCTTCTAGATTCTTATACTTATCGTCCGTAGGAGGGTACTGCTGCTCAGAGTAATCTTCATCCTCTTCTTCTTCTTCTTCAGCTTCAGACTCGGAGGGCATTGCAACTCCCTTTCCTTTACCAACCCCTTCATCAGACGTCGAGGGGAAATCTAGGACCCTTCTAGCCTGGTTCTCAAACCTTCTACCCAGAGTGGCCACACCTGCCCTTTTCTTTTTCTTCTTTTCTTTTTCCTTCTCTTTCTCTAACAGTTCTTTAAGGTCCTCTTGACCCTTTACCAAGGTCATGAGGAGTTGTTGGAACTTTGAATTCTGGGCTTGCAGATCTTTGATCGTCTGCTCTATATCCATCTTGCTGAAATAAACAACAGAAAGATAAGGAAACCTGGTGTGAAGACCTGTTTATGCATATGATGAATGATATGTATTCATGTAATGCATTCAAGGATTCAGAAATTCAAAGTTGTTGCAAACAAAAAGAACACACGTCATATTAATAAGAAGATATTTGTTAGTACATAAACGCCCCATGGGCAAAATATTACAAAATTCTAATGTAAAAAGACGTTGCGCATCCTCTTTAGTGTGATGTAAGTGTTGAGAGTCTTCTCTTCATGGAGTCGACGAGTAAGTTCCAAAACCTTCTTCTCACTGGCGTAGAAGCTGGCTTCAAAAGTATTTCGTTCTTCCTTGAGTTGTATCCAACTCTATTGCAAATCTTCCAATGAGGTCGGCATGTCAGGATGTAGGAGGGTGTATGGAACCTCTCCTTCCATAACAGGCTCTTTGATCACAGGGAGGATGTAGGGGTAAGGCATCATAAGACTCTGGGCGCGGGTTCATACCCACTTGAGGTAAGGCTCAAGGGGGATGGAATTCTTGTGTCCCAGTGTCTTACTATCCACTTTGTTGGGCATCCTCCAAGCTCGGATAAACCTTTGTCGAAGTCCTTGAGTGTCGTTGTTGAAGTCAAAAACCAAGTCCGGAATCAGCATCTCATGAGGGCCATCCCTTCGGGCATACCCAAATTGTCTCAGAGCTAAACAGGGGTTGTAGGTAATGCCTCCTTTAATGACAAGTAGTGGGACATTAGGGAATTCCCCACAACGATCAATGATGATGACATTTTCTCTGGACCAAGAACACCAATGAACACCAGAATGTGTAAGATTCATCAATCGTTGTGACCACCTCAAGCCTTGCTCATTCTTCAAGACTGACTGGGGAAGGTGAGAAATAAACCACCTTGCTAGAAGAGGAGTACATCACATGAGAACACCTCTTTTCCTCATTGTTCGTGTGTAAAATGAGTGTAGGATGTCCCCAAGCAATGTAGGTATAAGATTCCGAGATATGAAAATCTTAACAGCATTCACATCTATAAGCTGATCATGGTTTGGGAACAAGACTAACCCATAGATGAGAAGTGCTACAATCTCCTCAAAAGCTTGCAGATCTAGAGAATTCCAGCAGTCTTGTGCCTTCTCAAACAGAAACTTTTCCAAGAAACCCTTGACACCACTTCTGGTTTCCCTATGACCTTTGATATCAGATGGTTGAAAGTGTAAGGCTTGAGCAAAATCTTCAGGCTTTGGCTCTCTTTCCGTACCGTTGTAGGGTAGTTAATGGAGAATAGGAATCCTCAGGAGTTGAGAAAATTCCTCCAAAGTAGGCACTAACTGGTAATCAGGAAATGTGAAGCAGTGGTGTAGGGGGTCAAAGAACTGGAAGAGAACTTTCACCATGTCTTCCTCAATGTTGGAGTTGACCAAGTTGAGAAGTCTACCATGTCTTTCACTGAAAGGAGAATTCTCTGGAATCTTTGAAGTAAGCTCCTTGAGTTGAGGAGGGATACTCACAAGGTTGGCCTGAATTGTTTTTCTGCGGAGTGATTCCATGACCTACAAAACAGGAACAAAGATGAAGATCCAAACCCTTGAAATGGTTAGTGGATGCATATGATGCTTTATGATGTTCATGATGTATGCACAAGTATATGTACAAGCAAGTCACACAAGATCCTAGTTTCAGGCTTGCATGGGGTTTCATAGGTAAGTACCCTCTTGAAGTTAGTTGGCTCAACCTGTCCTATAAATAGTAACCGGGTTCTAAGGAGCTCAATATCACCGGATTATTTTCTGTGTTCATTGTTTCAGTTTAGCCACTTTACTGGCGACCGAAATATTCCAAGAAAACAACCCTCAATCGAGTATCTACCAACTTCGGACTGCACCAAAGCCGGTCATCTCACTACCCCTAAAAAGGCCAAGATGATCAAGTAAAGGTTCTAAAAGTCCATTAGTGCTTCATGACATCACTCAGCGGCCCCGTATTCTCTTTGATTGACTCAAAGTCTACGGTACCCACAAATATGTCGCACTAATATATATATTGCTTCAACCATGTCGGTATACCCTGCACAGTTTCCACAACGTATTGCTATTTACTTATGAATGTTTCCCAAATATTCGGGTGGAGGATTCAAACCCAAACAAGAGAACCAAATGTAAAGCAATCAAAGAAAACAAGATAAGCATGTAAAGGTGATCTAAACCCTAAGGTTACTCCACTTTTCAAATATTCCCCAGCAAAGTCGCCAGTTCTGTGATACGGTGGGAGAACTGACTTGAGGTTTTGCATTTTGTGTTCGCAAATGTTTCGGTTTAGCATGAGTCGCCACCGACTTTTTATTTTATCTAAAGGAAAGGTCAAAAAGCACAGGAAAGACCATTGAGATGTTTTCTTGGGTTCGGGGGGTAGATTATGAAAAGGGAAGGTGCTTGCACCCTTTTCATCCATGGTTTTCCATGGGCTCTTAGTTACTTGTTTAGATCACTTGCTTTTTCTTTTCAATTATTTGAAATGGTGCTTTGTGTGTGTGGTTTTGAAAATGTTTTGAAAAGAGGCCATCGTTGTGGCAACCTTTGTAATGATTCTTGTTTGAATATATAGAAAGGTGTTTGTCTTTTGAAAAGATTTTTCAATGTTTGAAAGTTTTGTTTTTGGGAAATGTTTTGAAATTGTGTTGTGAGGTGTGTTTGAAAATAGCAAAGATGTTTTGCAAGTTTTGATCAAGTAACTAAGAGTTGTTTACCCTATTTTACTCAAAGATCTTTCCAACACATTTTTAACCCTTTTGACAGTGTTGTTTTACCATTGCATTTGGTAAACAACCTTGTATTAGGATGTTAAACGGGACAGGCGCGGGTCATCGTATTGACCATGATAGCAATATTGTCAAGTATCTTTAGCCATTTTTTTGAGGGACTAGATCATTTTGTATAGGCAACCAAGATAGCGTCATCGAGGGACTATGATCTTTTTGTTTTGTTTTTGTTTTGCCAAGATACTCAACATGCATAACATGGCCCATTTTCAAGGCAACAAGTGGATGAAACCCTAGGGGTGCATGTGTGCATTGTGTTGTCAGTTTACATGCTTTTTGTCTTTGTATTAGTCAAGCTATTTGTTTGATTTTGGATTTTTTTTGCATACAAACCCTAATCTCTAACATGGCATATTTATAAGCATAAAGTGCGCAAAATAAATCTACACTATTACAACATTTGATATGGGAAGGGGATACAATTTTTGAATGGGGATTATTTTGCAAGAAATTAAAACCCTAATATTTACTATTACATCCAAATTGAATAAATGGTACAATATAAATAAATGGACAAGTATTTAAATGATCAATTAAATAAATATACAAAATATTATGAATATGCAAAAAAATGTTTGGTTTATTTTTATGTATGTAAAAATATAATATTTAATGTATTAAAAAGAAATAAAAAGATTTTTTTTATTAAGGGCAAAAAAACCCTAATTTTCTTTTAAGAAAGTAAATATATATTATAAAAAAATAGAAATGAATGAAATATATACAAATGTCACAAAGTGAAAATATATTAAAAAAATATTATTTTTAATAAGGGTGGAAACCCTAGTTTTTGTTTTAAGATAATATATACTGTATTATTTATTTTTATGTACAAGAAAATAAATACAAATATATATATAAATATAAGAAAATAAAACATATGAAAAGAAAATATTATTTTATATGTATGAATAATAACAATAAAATATATAATATTTCTATAATGTTTTTAAGTTTTTTTATTAAAGAAAATAAAGGTATATGCCCAATAATAATTATTTTTATGTCTAAAAAAAATAAAATAATAAAAATAAATGTGAAAATTTATGAAAATATTTTTAGGTATTTTTTATATTTAGAAAATATAAAATAAAATCAGGAATGAAAAATAAATACAAAAATATAAAAATATGAAGAAATGGGCCATGGGGTGCAATCAGCAATGCAGGGGGTGCCAAAAGTGAGAAACACAGGCCCAGCCCAGTTCCAAACTTCATCTTCAACCTCTTGTTCAAAAAACACGCGCGCCTGTACAAAATGCCCAGATCCTGCATACGTGCTCTAATGCAAACACTCATAACATCAAAGTTGTAGCATTTTTCAAGACGAATTCAACCATATAAGAAACTTGATCTAACTCTCAAAGACCAGAGAGAATTTCTCTGGCCCTAAATTCTAACCTAATTTTTTCAGGAAGTTCATGGATCAAATTCTCTTAACACGCTTAACTTAAATGAAAATTGAGCATATGTACAGCTTCATGGCTATGAATACTACATTTTTTATTCACAAACCTAAGCCTAATGATTCCTAAATAGAGAGATAGGAAGTTGACAAAAACCTGTTTCAGTTGACTTCGTGTATGGCAATGTGGAGCTTTTCAGTGAGGCCTGAGGTGTTTGGGAGCTTGCTTGAACTTCCTCTGACCTTCCCTAATGCCTAGCTTGCCTTGAATGTGCTTGAACAAGCCTGTAGAACTCAACCTGCACAAGCTGAAATCAAAAATGGTAAACCTTGCAAATGGAGTTGCAGTCAGTGTTTAAGGGTTGGGATAGCTTGGATAGGTTATATGGAAGGTGTTTGAACAAGTTTGAGGCAAAACGCACGAGGGGTTTTTGCTATGGAAGTCAAACTGCAGGGAGTGCCCTGTTTTGCCAATGGAGGGTGATTTTGTGCTATGGAAGGTTTCAGGACTCAAAGGCTCGTGTTTTAGGTTCAATACAATGTGTGAAACTTTTCTCAAAAGCTTGCAAGAGTTGGTTTTTACTGATGTGCAAGTTGTGGTGTATTTGACATGTTTCTTGTATTTTAAGCAAAAGTGAGCTATGATGCTGTTTACCGTGGTTATTGGTAAACAACCCCTGATCTTCCAAATGGTTACTTATTTGGTTACTCGCAGGATCGATCAGATTGATCCTAAGACATGGTTGATTTTGGGGTTTTGATTAAGTTGGATAATGGTTAAATGACAAGAAAATAAAGAAGCTTTAAGTAAATTGCATGAAGAAGTGGACTTGATAAAATAAAGGAAGGCTTGAAATAAAGGGCTTCGACAGGAAACGTAAAGAAGAAAGCAAGTAAAGTTTCTGGAAAATAAATGACTTTGATTAATAAAAGTGGTGTTTCACACATACATTCTCAACAATTCTTTCTCACACGCTGGGTACTCGAATCTATATGAGTGACTTTGTATATAATTGTGAACACACGCGAAAAACTGCGTGAACTACTACTATTTATACTAAAACATCCCAAGTAACCGTCGGGCAGTTACACTGCTTCGAGATGACTCCACTTGGCACGTTCTCAGCGTTCGACGCTCCAGATCTTTGCACGTTGCACTTGGTAACCGCTGGGAACCGTTTTCCCTCCAAACGCTTGAATTTCAAACGGTTCCACTCTGAACAATCGAACACCTTCGTCGAGAAGCATCTTCGACGAGAAACACCTTCGACGTTGAAGGCAACTAAATTCTCCCTTGGAAGAAATCCTCTAAGTACATTGCCATCTTCAGATGGGCATTTCGACAGACCCAGCTGGTCGAAAACATCCTTCAGCTTTAATGGCTGATATTAATAAAAACAAGGGTGTCGAATTTAGGAGCCAACAAATTGCCCCCCAAGAATGCCTTATTTCGACTCTGAAAAGAAAAAGGCATTCTTTGAAACTCCATTCGACACCTGTCTTTTCATTCTTAGTCACAAATTAAATTGTGCACTTTTTGTCTTCTACCAACCACTGACAATCCCAAGGAAAAGCCATCATTTCATCCGTACCTAAGACGTCACCTCAGTACGGCGTGCAGCGTGCCAAACGTCTTTTCACAAATTGTCATCATGACAATTCTCAAAAGCGAGGGCGCACGCTGCACCCTTTCATTTCTGCAGAACGGCCATATCAACAGGGAGACGCCACGTGTCCCACTACCTTCTGCAACATTAAATGGCATTAAATGTCCTCGAATTTGGGGATTTCCCCAACTCCTATAAATAGCGTCAAGTACCCATTGTGGGACTTTTTCACGCTACCTTACCTTCAGACATTCCTTATTGCATACAAACTCTCTGCAAACTTTGCAAACCACCTGTTCTTCACTTCATCTTCAACCTTTACAATCAACAATGGCGTCCGGCTCTTCCACTGCTCCTAGTTCTAACATCCCCTCTGGAAATGTTAAACCCAAGATTTTCTCCACTGCTCCCGTAGTTACTCCCACAGGCCAACGAAGGGTCCCTGAGCCCCTAGACATTGCTGTACGTGACGCTTATTCACGCCAACTCATGATTCCGGTTGGATACTCCAACCAAATCTTTGCCATGTCTGGCCCGCTATATCCAAGCATCGCTGAAGCCATGAAGATCAAAAGCTACTTTCCAGTGCTTGAAAAACTCAAACCGGTTGGATGCTCTAAGAAAGATGTGGAGGATAATGAAGATCCTGCTAAAGAGAAAATCGACCTTCGTTTCTTCAATAGAGGTGTTAGGGCTTTCAGGTCTAGCCCTAGCCTCACTCCTGACTATAGTGCTTGGCTGGAAAAAATGGAGAAAAGCCAGGCTTCAATCTGGAAAGACCTGGGGATATTCGACCTGGTTATGTTGTCGAAGACGGGTCTTAACTATTCCCCAGAAATGTTGATAGCTTCCTTACTCTTCTGGGATTACACCCATTTCACCTTCCACCTTCCCTTTGGAATGCTGACTCCTACATTGTTCGACGTGGCCGCCATCACTGGCCTTCGACCCACTGGGGACTACTTCGACCCAGAGGAAATGTCGGAGGATCAGATTGGATTCTCTGCCACAAAACCAACCTATACCACCTACATCAATCATTACCACGACAAGTCGACGGACGCTGTGTCGGATGTAGAGCATATCGCGTTTCTAGCCTTATGGCTGTCACGCTTTGTGTTTTGCACCAAGTCTTTACAGGTGACCAAGAAGATGGTCACTCTCGCCACCCAACTCCATCACGGCCAAAATATCTGTTTGGCAGAATTGATTTTGGCGAATCTGTACGAGTCGATTAGCAGCGGAGCGACTCTTTTGAAGATCATCAAGAACAGAGCCAGTCTGCTGCTTGCTGGACCTTTTTGGTTGCTTCAGCTGTGGCTCAATGCCACCTTCGAGTCTTTCTTACCTCAGAAGACTCAAATAAATGAGCAGGCTCCGGAAATAGCAAATAGGTGCATCGAAGGCACCAGATTGGCTCTGCTGACTCCAACGGAGGATGGGCTGGAGCTTCAACAAACCTTTACAAACTTCGTCTTGATGTTTGCAAAAAGGAAAGAGTTTGCTTCGACCATGGCTCCCTTTGCTCGACGAAAGG
Organism: Vicia faba; assembly: GCA_948472305.1. Taxonomy (NCBI): domain Eukaryota; kingdom Viridiplantae; phylum Streptophyta; class Magnoliopsida; order Fabales; family Fabaceae; genus Vicia; species Vicia faba. The sequence continues at coordinate 1,524,864,027 of OX451737.1, forward strand.
TTGGTCCAGAGTGGTTCACGAGGCCACATCCTAAGTCGTCAAGTGGTCCTCAGGTCGAAGAGCATACAACAGTGTGGGAAGCATTTCTCACACCAAGAATAATGCCCCTGCGATTCAAGAGCTCCAAGACTCACTTGAGCCTGATCGCGTATCAACCAAACTTGGTGTCTCGCCAGTTTGGTATTATTCAAACACTTCCTTCTCCTATTTTTCCCAGGGAGAAGTCTATGTTATATTTCTGCAACGACTACACTGAAGACGCTGCCACTAAGCATATCGAAAGGTATGCTGATCGAACAGTTCTTTCGTTGTTCGACTACCAGCTTAACTTTCTCTGCTCACCATCCTTTGAGGAGTGGTGGAAAAGTTACTACGCTGAGGAGTTTTTCGACGAGAAGGACTTCGTGGAAGAACTTCAGAAGTCTTTTGTTCTTGTCTTGGACAAAATAAAGAAATGTAAGTTCATCCTTCCGAATTACTTTGTCTTTCCCTTTCGACTGGTAGCCTGTTAATTATTTTGTCTACTTTCAGTTGTTCGAAAGCCTGCAGCCAAGAAGGCTGCAGAAGGCCATCAGGGAGGAGGCCCCTTAACAAAACCTCCACCACCGGCAAAAACTATAGCGCCGGCGAAGACCACAACAAACCAACAGGGGGAAGGCCCTTCGAAAAAGCCTTTTGCATCAGTAACTAGACTTTTATTATTTTCTTCTGGCTTTAACATTATGACTTTCGATGCAGCTTCTAAATCGAACTCCAATTGGTTTTTTAGGCACCTTCACCCAAGAAACGACCAGCACTGACGGTCGAATCTGGGAGTGACGAAGAAGACGATTCTCCCCCTGCTCCTCTTAAAAGGCGAAAGCTGAAGAAGGACGTTCCTCTTCCTGAGACTCGAACAATCAGAATAAAGGTTGCTGGGAGAAAGCCCAGGCCACCTCCAGTAATTATTGAAGAGCCAACGGAGGAGGAACTAAATGTTCTTCTCAATAAACCTGTCGAAAGCGACAATTCCAGCCCTGGGGCTGAAGCTCCTTTGCAGGTAATCTCTTTGATCCCTTTTTAACTCAGGTGTCAATACCCACACTCGATTATGTCTCTTTCTAACTTAGAAGGTTCTTCTTCTTCTTTTTCCAGGAAACCACTGAAAGCTCAGCGCCAAGGACTTCTGAAACATTGGACTCTGCTGAGCTCAGCAGGCCACAAGAGAAAGACTTGGCGAACGATGAAGCTAATGCTGAAACGAATGAAGCCAATGCTGAGACAGAAGAACAACGAACAGAAGATCCACAACCAGAAGAACAACAACCAAGAGAGATTCAGGTGGTTGATCTATCGGAGGAACATCGTGATGAAGGGGATCACGGTGACGCTGGCGAAGGGGATCATGGTGACGCTGGTACTGCCGAAGTCCAAGTCGAAGAGAGTCAAGTCGAGGCAAATGCTACTCAACAGCCTCAACCCCAAGATAACGCTGCTACAAAGGTTGTCACCTCAACAAAGCATAGGTCGAAAGAAGACTTAGAACTCTTGAAGCAAACTGATCCTGTTGGCTATCTGAATGCCATCATCGAGAGCAAGGGAAGTTCGTCTGATATTAGTCAGGAGGCTTCTACTCTGTCGGGGAAGTCCACTGAAACTTCTCCTCTTGATGAGGCTTTGACGAAGGTTAAGGCTCAGTTCTTCAAGAAGGATTTGATGAAAGCTTTGGAGGGGGACCCTACTGCTCCATCATATTTGGGGGCTGTTTTGAATGCCGTAGACTTGCTAGCTGTGCCTCCGGAGGTTTCAGGCTTTATCATGGAGTTACACTCCATTATTGATCAAGTCTCAGCAGATTATCGGCGACAAAGGGGCTTTAATAGCCAGCTTGAAGTGTTATATGGCAAAAGCTCTTCTGCATGGACTGCTGTAGCAGAGACAACTTCTCGAATTGCAGAGTTGTCGAAGCAAAAAGCATCTAAACAAGAAGAAGTTGATGCCATAGATCGAGAGAATGCTTCCATAAAGGCGCAAATCGAAGAACTAGAGGCTAAGATGAATTCCAATACTAAGCGCAAGGAGGAACTTCTCTCGACTGTTCCAGACACCGAAAGTCAAGCTGAAATCACACAAGGCCTAGAATTTGCTGAGAAAGCTCAAGCCTTCGACGATCAAATTGCCAAGCTTGCCCAGGCGAATGCCTTGTGCAATAAAAGATTGGAGTTGCAGCAAGCTAAATACCTTCGACTCAAGGATTCCATCCCCTTCTGATTGATTCAGCCCTTTAACCATTTATTGTAATATGTATTCGACAATATTGCCATTTTGGCTAATTTATAAAATTTTCCATTCTGGCTTATTTATGGTTAATTTAGTCGTTACTTGTTATTTATTTTTATCTCTTGGAGTATAGGTTTATACTTCTTCAAATATTTACCATTTACTCTCAAGATCCTTTTATCTTCACCTAACTCTTCGACTTCATAAGCTCCACCAGAAAAAGTTTGGACAATTCTGAATGGTCCTTCCCATTTGGGTGACCATTTTCCCATGCTTCGATCCCTTCGATCCATGGGAAGAATCACCTTCCAAACTAATTCTCCAGGCGAGAATGCCTTAGGTTTCACCTTTTTATTGTAAGAGTCTTCTACTCTTTTCTTCTGAAGCCTTAGTAGGTCAAAAGCGCGCAATCTCTCTTCGTCTAAATCTACTAGTTCGTCTAACATCATATCCCAATAAACTTCAGAAGGAATATCATGGTGTCTCTGAACCCTTGCAGATTGAAGACAAATTTCTGCTGGCAACACTGCGTCATGGCCAAAAGTTAGCCTATATGGTGTTGTACCTATGGCTTCTTTTGGGGATGTTCGACAGGCCCACAAGATCTGGTCTAACGTCTTATGCCAATTTTTTGGCTTCTTCCCAACATGCTTTTTTATCAAGCCAATCACTACTTTGTTCGCTGCTTCGACTTGACCATTTGCCTGTGCATAATAAGGCGTTGATGTTAGGAGTTTAAAGCCTGTTTCCTGAGCGAATTCCTGCATCTTTCGACCGATGAAAACTGATCCTTGATCAGTAGTTATAGTCTCAGGGATTCCATATCTAAAGATAATGTTCTTTTGAATAAATTCAATGACATTTTCTTGGTCTACATTGACTAAAGGGATAGCTTCGATCCACTTAGTAAAATAATCAATGCCTACCAATATATACTTCTGGCTCTTTGATGATGCTGGTCGAATCTCTCCAATGAGGTCCAACGCCCATCCTCTAAAAGGCCAAGGTTTCACTATCGAGTGAAGTTCGCTTGCTGGTACATGTTGGATGCCTGTATGGACTTGACATTCTTGGCAACCTTTGGCGAACTCGACACAATCTTTCAACATGGTGGGCCAGTATAGTCCTTGTCGAAACAACAACCATTTCATCTTATGGCCTACTTGGTGAGCCCCACATGCTCCAGCGTGCGTAGTCGAAAGGGCTATGTATGCTTCAGTTTCACTTAAGCATTTTAGCAATACCCCTTCAGGCGTCTTTTTGAATAACTCATTACCCATGAGTACGTAACTCAACGCCCTGTACTTTGTTTTTCGTTCTGTCGAAGCTACTGGATTTTGAAGATAGTACACAATGGGTTTCCTCCAATCTTGCTCTGACAAATTGTCTATGAACGAAATTTCGAAGTTACTTTGATCAGCATACCCTAGTCTTGTCGATTCCAAGTCTGTTGGTGACAAACAAGTTGCTTTTATCTTTTCTCGAACTTCGATTGCTCTTTGTAATCTCGTTTTTGAAATCTTGTACCCAGATGCAATTTGTGCCAAGTCGTTGGCTATTTGATTTTCCAATCTGGGTATGTGTCGAATATTGACCATTTCAAATTTTTTCAATAAACGATTTGCTATCACAAAGTACATAATGAGATTTTCTCTTATGCATTTATATTCTTTTGTGACTTGCTTAATGACTAACTCTGAGTCTCCCATTATTTCGACTTGAGTTTCCCCCAATTCCAACAATATCTCAAGGCCAGTAATTAGAGCTTCATACTCAGCCTCGTTGTTCGAACAAGAACCTGATATCTTGTACTTGAATGTTGTTGGAATTTTTTCTGGAGAAATAATCAAGACTCCTACTCCTGTTCCATCTTTATGGCTGGAACCATCGAAGTAGAATTCCAAGGTTCTATCTCCACATAATTAATATTCTCAACTTGAATTGAGTGGTCGACTATAAAGTCTGCAACCACTTGTCCTTTCACTGCCTTAAGAGGCATGAAGGTCAAGGAGTATTCAGTTAATGCTAGTGCCCACTTGCCAATTCGACTGTGCAAGATGGGTTTCGACAACATGTACTTGAAAACATCAAAATGAGACGAAACATACACATCAACTGGTTTTATATATTGCTTGAGTTTTGTACAAGAGAAATACAGACATAGACACAATTTTTCAACTTCGCTATATCTAGTTTCTGCATCGTTCAAAACTCTACTAAGATAGTAAATGGGTCTTTCGACTCCATTTTCATCTTCTTGGGCTAACATGCTTCCCAAAGTTTTGTCGGATGCAGCTATGTACAATCTCATACTCCTATTGCTACAAGGAGGCACCAAAATAGGTGGCTTGGTGAGGTACCCTTTGATTTTGTCGAAGGCTTCTTGTTGCTCCTGCCCCCATTCGAATCCCTCTTTGTTCAGTCGAAGTAAGGGTGAAAAGGCTTGAGCTTTCCCACTTAGGTTAGATATGAATCTCCTTAAGAAATTTATCTTGCCCAGCAGAGATTGCAGTTCCTTCTTATTCGATGGAGCTTTCGCTTCCAGAATAGCCTTCGTCTAGTTCTGGTTGATTTCGATTCCTTTCTTGTGGACAACGAAGCCCAAGAAATCTCCAGCTTTCACACAGAATGCACACTTCAAAGGGTTCATCTTCAGACCATGTTCTCTCATTTTTTCGAATGATTGTCGAAGGTGGTCAATATGATTCTTCCTGGAAACAGATTTTATAACAATGTCATCAATATATACTTGCATAAAAGTGTTAATAAAATCATGGAAGATAGAATTCATTGCTCACTGGTATGTTGCCCCAGCGTTCTTTAGGCCAAAAGGCATCACTACCCATTCGTAAGTACCTAGAGCCCCAGGGCATTGAAAAGCTGTTTTCGACACATCCTCTTCAGCAATGAATATTTGATTATATCCTGAATAACTATCGAGCATACTCAGGTAACATTTTAATGTTGCGCTAAGTTGATTTCTTCTAAAGGATCTTGCGCTAACATTTTAATGTTGTTCGCCAAGGGGTCCTTTTCGAAGCCCAAAGGCTCATCGTCATAGATGGCGTCGAGCCTCTGTTCCTACATTCCTTCTGGCATGATATCAGGAGGTTCTGGATCGAAGTCCTTTCCAGGACCTGCAGCAGATAACTGTTGATCATTGGTCTGTGTGGCCATGTACTTTACTTCGGCTTCGAGAGCCTTTATCATCTTTGTTTCGGCTACGTAAGCCGAAATTCGCTTCAATGATTGTGACTCAGTCATTATCACTGAATTCACTTCCCCAACCAGTTGGTTGGATGTCAGTTAACCCACTGAAGTCTATGTGGGACAAGTCTTCTCTGTCCCATTGAAAACCATGCTCAGGGTGCAGGTATAGGGAACAAAAAGTATTTGGCGCTGGCGCCAAGTCGAAGTCAGGTGTTGGACATGGCCCTATGTGAGCCAAGTTCTTGTCGAAGTCTGCCAGCCCTAGGTGATTCACTTTTCCCAGGTAATAGCTTTGGTCCGCTTCTATGTTTTCGACCATCCCATCAGGACGCCATAGCAGCAACCTCTGGTGCATTGATGATGGTACAGCTCCAACACCATGAATCCATTCACGGCCCAACAAAAGATTATAGTTAGGTTTGGCCGATATGACCATAAACATCGTTGGTCGAAGGATAGATCCCACATTGATATCCAGTTGGATCACTCCCATAGTGGTCCCTATGCCGCCTTCATAGTTCGACAGGACCATGTTGTGAGGCTTGATGTCCTCATCACTTTTGCCTATTTTCCTTAGCATAAAGTGAGGAATAATGTTGATGGTTGCCCCACAATCCACCAAGATTTTATTCACTGTGGTTTCTTCGAGTTTAGCCCTTATAAATAAAGGCTTGAGGTGATTTTTCATCGCCTCTGTAGGTGGTTCGAAGAACCCATTTTGCTCCTCATTAGTGCCATTATCCATGACGAAATAGCACACTGGCCTATGTTTGGCCATTTCTTGCTCCATTTCCCAATCACTTGTTTCGACCTCCACCTGTCGGTTGAACTCTCTGGGAAGCACTGAGACTATATTCACCATGATGTCCAAAGTGTCATCAGACTCAGAACCATCTTCGTCATCAACTTCACCTTGGTTAGGCCAAACTAGCCTGTTGGTTACTGGCTCTCTTTCCAGAGGTTTCCTTTGCTTCCTTAGAGGAACATTTGAACTGGTTTCTGCCTTTGGTTCATTAGCAGCCTCCCTCTCAGCTTTTCGTCGCCTCTGGTATCTCCTCCATTGAGATCGAGACATGGGATTTTTCCCTTTGTAGTTGCTTGACACCTGTGTCACCTTAGGGGCAGCAACCTGAGGCTCTTTCTTTTGTGTTAAAGATGAACCTCTTGGCACATCGAAGGAGTGCCATCTTTCCTCGCTTGGCCTCTTTCGACCAGATGTTTTGTACCATGTATCTACTGGCACATTAGTTGGAGGCCTGAAAGTCAATGGCCTCTTTTCTTGGTTTGAACCTCTTTGGGAGGCTCTTCTGGGATCATGTCGAAGATCAACATTTTCCCTTCTCTTATTTGCTGCTCTTACGCCTTGAATATGTTCAGCAGCTTTTTTGTCAAAGATCGAACTGCATCTTGGACACAGCATCACTTCTGACTTCTTTTTCTGGCATCTTTGCAGGAAATCTGCCAGATTTTCATTTTCCCGAGGGAAAGCAGTCTTGTTAGCTTGTTCTTGCCTCATGGCCTCCTCTGATGCTTTTGGTTCAGAGACTTCGACCATGTTGACATTCATGGTATCTTTGTTGGCAAGAGTCAACTGCTTCATTTGAATCTCCAAGTCCTCTGTCTGGCCTTGAACTGCGGCCAAGTGAGAACTGGGTTTTGTTCCAGATTTTTGGGCTCCAACTGTCTCCAGCTTTGGGCTTTCGACCGCTTTCTGAACCGCTTCAATTGTCTTTCTGGATAAATTCCCAGAAAAACTGCCAAAGATTGGCATGTTGACATGGTCCTTTGAGAATTCGACCATTGTGATTCCCGGCCTCCTCGACTGGCTTCTGGATGCCTCGATCACGTTCACCTCTGAAGGTTCAGCATAATGGGCTTCAGCCTGCAACAGATTAGAGTCCACAGTCATGGGGGTCTTGTCAGCAAACTTCAACCTCCCTTCTTTGATAGCGTCTTGCACAAGATTCCTGAAAAGAAAACATTGAGACGTTTTATGGCCCAGAAAATTATGATATTTACAAAAGCCTCTCTTCTTTCTTTGATCACGAGGAGGCACTTTTACCCCTGGGGGTACTATCATTTGGCCATCTTTTACAAGCAAGTCAAAGATCTCATCACATTTTGTAATATCAAAACTATAAGTCTTTTTAGGGAACCTATCGTTGGTCCTTTCTGGACCAGTGGGATTTTTCCCACTTGAGGGGACTAACAGTTTGCAAGAGTATGGTGGCCCTTGTTTTAGTTCCGCTAAATCGACTTCTCCTTCTTCGACAGTTATAGTTTCGTCGAAGGATTCTGGATCTTCGTCATCCATCTCAACATACGCTATCCTCTATCTCTTATGAGTTTTCGTTGCCTTTGCTTTTTCAGCTTTGAGGCGTTCTACTTGTCGAACTCTATCGGCCAGTTGGGCCATGTCTCTCAGGTATTGAGTGTCTAACTTCTTCCTAATGGAATAATCTAAACCGCCTGCGGCTATTTCGACTAACTCATGTTCTGGAACTTGTGTAAAACATCTTGCTTTGAGCAACCTAAACCTATTTAGATATTCGTCTATAGGTTCAGTGAAACGTCTCTTTACACTGGCCAATTCTTTCAGGCTTATCTTGGTTTGCCCCATGTAGAATTGCTCATGGAACAATCTTTCCAACTGGGTCCAATGATGGATCGAATTGGGGGGGAGAGTTGTAAACTAAGTAAAAGCGTTCTTTGTTAAAGAACTTGGGAAGTACTTAATCCTCAGGTTTTCGTTGTTTGAAATATCTCCTGCTTCGATCAAGTATCTCGCCACATGTTCGACAGTAGATTATGTCGTGTCCCCAGAGAATTTAGTGAACTTAGGGACTTTACATCTAGGAGGTAAGTCTGTTTGTAACACGTATTCTGACAGTGGGGATGTAAAGTTGGGCCTTCGAAAGCCCATGTTCATCCCATTTTGAGTCATGATCCTTTCGATCATGGTTGCCAGATTATTTTCCAAACCCATGTTTTGGTATTGGATATGCTGAACTACTTCGTCAGCATTTTGGTTTCTGTTAACTAACCTTACCTCTGGGGTTATTACCCTAGGTTCTTCGACAGGTTGCTCCAATCGTGCCCTAAGGTTTTCTTCGACAGGCTGTTGGACTTGGTTGATAGTGGTTTCTTCCTCTAAGAATATACCCTGGTTTCCCCTTATTTGCGCCCTTTGGGGCTGTCGAATAGGTTGGGGTACTCCAAAGAAATCAGCCAAACGCGTCATTTGCGCTGTCATCTACTGATTCGATTGGGTAGTGTTTTGTATTAGAGGGTTCAGCACTGTACTTAAAGTTTGTGCCAACATTTGAACCATATCATGGTTGCTTTCGTCCATTTGTTGCCTCAAGACTGCTGTCGAGGCATTTGTAAGGCCATGTGCTACTTGGGACGTTCCTCCTAAGAGTTGGGTCCTATTTCTGTTCCCCATACCTACTCCAGAACCTTGGAGTGGCGAAGAGGCACTCACTAAAGGGTCTGAAAAAGTGGACGCAGCGTTCGTCAGGCTAGCCAAGTCAGAAGTTGGCATGCCATAGAGTGGTTCTCGATTATGACCGCCTGTCATAAATCCTGGGGGAACATAAGACCTTGTGCCTAAATTTCCCCTTGGTGGGGGAGTTCCCAAAGGCACTCTGGGGCCTGTGAACGGAGGTAATGTCCCCGTTGTTGTGACCGTTACTGCTGGTGTTGAACCAGCGGTTATCGCTTCACTTACGGTCGGGATAACCGTTGATCCCACATTCGTTTGTGGGATTTCGTTATTGTTTGGCGGATTCGCCATTGCTTCTCTTCTTATGGCAGTATTGGTATTGTTAGTGTATATTCTACCACTTCTCAATAACATGCAATACTTCTCGAAAAAGATGAGAATTTGTTTAAAAAGGTTAAACTTCAAAAATCAACACACAGTCCCACCGGGTGTGCCAATTTGTTTACCGTGGTTATTGGTAAACAACCGCTGATCTTCCAAATGGTTACTTATTTGGTTACTCGCAGGATCGATCAGATTGATCCTAAGACATGGTTGATTTTGGGGTTTTGATTAAGTTGGATAATGGTTAAATGACAAGAAAATAAAGAAGCTTTAAGTAAATTGCATGAAGAAGTGGACTTGATAAAATAAAGGAAGGCTTGAAATAAAGGGCTTCGACAGGAAACGTAAAGAAGAAAGCAAGTAAAGTTTCTGGAAAATAAATGACTTTGATTAATAAAAGTGGTGTTTCACACATACATTCTCAACAATTCTTTCTCACACGCTGGGTACTCGAATCTATATGAGTGACTTTGTATATAATTGTGAACACACGCGAAAAACTGCGTGAACTACTACTATTTATACTAAAACATCCCAAGTAACCGTTAGGCAGTTACACTGCTTCGAGATGACTCCACTTGGCACGTTCTCAGCGTTCGACGCTCCAGATCTTTGCACGTTGCACTTGGTAACCGCTGGGAACCGTTTTCCCTCCAAACGCTTGAATTTCAAACTGTTCCACTCTGAACAATCGAACACCTTCGTCGAGAAGCATCTTCGACGAGAAACACCTTCGACGTCGAAGGCAACCAAATTCTCCCTTGGAAGAAATCCTCTAAGTACATTTCCATCTTCCGATGGGCATTTCGACAGACCCAGCTGGTCGAAAACATCCTTCAGCTTTAATGGCTGATATTAATAAAAACAAGGGTGTCGAATTTAGGAGCCAACAGATGCAAGACAAGCCTGTACATACTATCTATCAGCCCGCACCTTGTGATCTTGGCCCCCTCAATTGGTGGATATTGTGTGTTGTACAAGATCTTGTTCAATGCTCAAGGATTCTATTTGACATAAAGCAAGATTTTGACAAAAATGGCAATGTTACCTTTTACTATTTTTGGATTAATCTATTGTATAATCCTCTAATGACCAGAACAATGCCTCAAACCAATGAATTTGCATTTAATTATTGAGTATAGAAGGGTTTTGAGACCTGTAATCAAGTACAAACAAGGCTGATTAGAGTTTGCTACTTGCATCAATATGAAAATGCCATGGATCAAAAGTGAGTTTTTGCCAACTTCAAGCCTTCGATTCTCCTTAACCACAAATGATTTTTGAGAGTTATTTCACTTTTTATAAAGCTTGTAACATGATATACAATCCATATTTGAAATGAATTTTGATATTACAAGTGGAACTATGTGAAAAATGGCCAAGAAGATAGGTCAAAATCCTGCCTAAACTAGGGCAAAATTTCACTAAGTTAAAAGTTTCATGAACCCTTGTTCCAAAAATCATAACTTGATATCAAAGCTTCTTTTGAGAAAACTTTATGAATCAAAGTTGTATATTTTATGGAGGAATACAACTTTCATGTTGGAAGTTTTGTTTGAATCTAATTGCATCATGGTGAAAATGTTGGGCAAAGTTGGGAAAAATTAAGGAAATTTCATAACTTAGAAAAATTCTAAGTTATGAAATTTTTCAATCTTAAACCCTAATTTGCAAAATTAGGTTTCTTGATGAAAAAGTTTCATGTTTTGACACATCTTGATGAAAAATGAACCTTGGCACTTGATTTTGACCAAAAAGTCAAAGTTTGACTTTTCAGTATACAGTCAAATTTTGATCAGTTGACTGAAAAATTCATTTGTCAATCTAATGCATTTGAGATCTTTTGAACCTTGTGAATAGGTCAAGATGATGCCATTGAGTCCTTGAATCCATTCTTGAACCCAATTTGCAATTGTCTAGGTGAAAAGTCAGAAATTGCCCTTCTGCAGTCAAAACCCTAAAAATGACCATTTTACCCTTTTGATGATCTGATCAAATTTCTTGAGGAGTTGTGATCCAAACTTGATCAAATGGTTCATATGAGTTTACAATGTTGATGTGGGTCAAAAATTGTGAGGTTTGACTGTAAATTGGCCACAGTTGACTTTTTCCCCAATACAGCTGATTTCTAGTTCAACTGTCCAATTGACTGGGCAAAAATTTGATTCAAGGCTTGAAACTTGGTAGAAGCAATCTTATAGGTCCAACATGAAGTATGAAAGTCTCTTTGAGCATTGGAAATCCAAAAATCCCTGTGCAAACTCAAACCCTAATTTAGGTCATCAGTGCAAGGAGATGTCTTGAGTAGAGCAAAACCCTAATCTTGTCTGGAGTTCAAAGAGTCTGGTGAGGGGAAATCTTGATAAAATGAGAGGGAAAATTTTGGGGTACAACATTGACCCATACCACTCTGTTTATTTCTAAGATGGACCCAATCAAGTACATCTTCGAGAAGCCCGCCCTTTCCAGACGGATAGCCAGATGGCAAATGATCTTGACTGAGTACGACATTCAATACACGACTTAAAAGACCATAAAAGGAAGTGTACTAGCAGATCATTTGGCCCATCAAGCTATGGATGATTATCAGTCAATAAACTTCAACTTCTCTGATGAGAACATCATGCTGGTAACCGACTGTGCGAAACTTAAACCATATGACGGACCTGAGCAACGGTCCCGATGGACAATGGTATTCGATGGGGCTTCCAACGCCTTAGATAACGGAATTGGTGTTGTGATCATCTCTCCTGAAGGTTACCACACTCCTTTCACTGCTAGACTATGCTTCGATTGCACAAACAATATGGCTGAGTATGAAGCATGCGTCTTAGGTCTGAAAGCTGCTATTAACTTAAGGATCAAGCATTTGGATGTGTTCGGGGATTCCGCCCTAGTGATCAGCCAAGTAAAAGGAGATTGTGACACTAAACACCTTAATCTCATCCCTTACAAGGAACTTGTGCTATTCCTAATTCCTCCCTTCGAAGAGATCACTTTTGAGCACTTCCCTAGAGAAGAAAACCAGTTGGCTGACGCTTTGGCAACCATGTCTTCAATGTTCAAAGTCAAATGGGACAACGAAGCCCCTATGATAACAATTGAAAGATTCGATGAACCTGCACATTGCTATGATCTTGACACCGATGCATAAAATCCATGGTACCATGAGGTGATGAGATACCTTGAAGTACAAGAATATCCAAAAGGGGCACCTATTAATGACAAAAAGTTCTTGCAAAGTTTTGCACTCAAGTTCTTCCTAAGTAACGGGATATTGTACAAGCGCAACCATTATTCAACTCTACTCCAGTGTGTGGACAAGAAGGAGGCAGAGGAAATTATGGAAGACATGTACGGTGGTCTCTTTGGTACCCATTCAAGTGGACATACGATGGCTAAGAAAATCTTAAGAGCTGGTTACTATTGGTCAACGATGGAGACTGATTGCCATCAACATTCAAGAACTTGTCACAAATTCCAAATCTACACTGATAAGGTCCGTGTGCCTCCTATCCCTCTAAATGTCATGACTGCTCCGTGGCCATTTGCAATGTGGGGCATTGACATGATTTGAGAGATCAAGCCCACAGCTTCCAAAGGACTTCGCTTCATTCTTGTTGCTATCGACTATTTTACCAAATGGGTCAAAGCCGCCTCGTTTGCCTCAGTCACCAAGAATGTGTTAGCCAAATTCATCAGTCACAACCTCATCTTCCGTTATGGTATCCCCGAAAGGATCATCACCGACAATGGGACTAACTCAACAATGCTATGATCACTGAGCTTTGCACTCAGTTTAAGATCAAGCATCACAATTCTTCTCTGTATAGACCGAATATGAATGGCGCATTCGAAGAGGCCAACAAAAATATCAAGAAGATTATGCAGAAAATGGTAGTAACCTATAAGGATTGGCATGAGATGTTGTCGTTTGCTCTACATGGCTACCGTACTTCAGCTAAAACATCAACTGGGGCAACTCCCTTTTCTCTAGTCTATGGCATGAAAGTTGTTTTTCCGGTGGAAGTTCAGATTCCCTCGCTGAGAATTATGAATGAGGCAAGCCTAGGCGAAGACGAGTGGATTCAAACGAGATTGGATCAGCTGAACTTGATCAACGAAAAACAATTAGCTACTGTTTGCCATGGTCAGACGTACCAAAAAACGGATGATCAAGGCTTTCAACAAAAAGGTCAAGCCTCGAGTATATCAAGTTGGTGACTTGGTGATAAAACGCATCATTTTACCACAAGGCGACCCCAGAGGCAAATGGACTCCCACCTACGAAGGGACATTTATTGTCAAGATAGTTTTCTCTGGCCGTGCCATGATGCTGACTACCATGGATGGTGAAGATTTACCACATCCTATAAACGCGGACATAGTTAAAAAAATACTACGCATAAGAGACCTGCTAGGTTGATACACCTAGGCAAAATAAGGGCATCCCGATAAACCAAAAGGTTTGGGCAAAAATTAGGGATATATGCAAAAGATTTTACACGCGGCAAGTTGAAAACCCGAAAGGGCGACTTGGGCAAAAAAGGGTATCCTGGTGAGTCGAAAACCCGAAAGGGCGGTCCAGGCAAAAGTTAAGGATTAAAAGTGTATGACTATGTCTCATGGAATCAACACAGTCAATTTTATCACCAAGGTCCAAAGTTCAAACGGTCCAAGATTAATCCAATCAGCTTCTATCAACGGCAAGGGACATTCGAAGAAATTGGGGTAATATTAGAGTTGGAAGGCAATGAGATCATTTCACATGGCTATTTGTTTTCATTCTCAATTTTGTTTTTCCTTTCGACGATTTTCTCTTACCAGGATCTCTGTCTCTCTGTACAAAAACGCCTATTCATGGGCAAAATATCAATACAAATATACTTTGAAGTGCAAAATTTCTGTCTTTTGTTTTGGATGCAATTTTGTCCAATGACTAAAATCGAATGAACATATGCATATGAACATAATTAAAAATATTTGGCGCATGTGTCCTGCTAAGCAGCAGTAAGCATCTCTTTAATGTATATGAAATATCCCCACAGAGTTATCTCATTATCATTATCCCCACGAGGACGGCTGCAATAAACCTTTCCCCAACAGGTTTTACTTTCCAAATAATAATCGAGGAACCACAAAACTCGCCAGCTGAGTTCAATTTTTCTTAACATAGAACAATCAAGATACCACGGAGTTCCCTAGCTGAGCCTGTCTTCCCTAGCTGAGTATATCTTCCCCAGCCAAGGCTATTATCCCACAAAAGAGTCTATTCTTCCCAGTTGAGTGTATCCTCCCCAAGCTAAGTTTGTCCTACCCAACTGAGTCTACACTCTCCAGTTTGAATTTTCCTTTCAAATTGTTGCAAATCATAGGGCCACAACCCCTGATCCCTAGTAAAGCCGTCAGCAAAGACCTTACTATTTCCAAAAAGGTATTATAAAGCCTGGACCCGACCAGATGTTAGCACAATTTTCAAGTAATTACTGAAACCTGGACTCGACCAGATAACAGTTTGAATACCTGAAACCTAGATCTGACCAGATAACAGTTGATCTCAATCTCAAGATGCTATGAAACCTGGACCCGACCAGATAATAGTCTAACTCTTCAAAGATATATAAGAACCTGGACTCAATCCGACCAAGGTTTAAACTTTTTTCCCCAGTAGAGTTTGCCTCTGCTCCAACAAATTACTAAGAAACCTGGACCCAGTCAGATATCAGTTTTCAATTCCATCTTTTCAAGCAAGTCGTTGTAAAACCTGGAAACCGACCAGATAACAACTACATCCCCAAATAGTTTATTGTGAAACCTGGACCCGACCAGATAATAATTGACCTCATCAATCTCAAAAATATGCAAAGCCTGGACCCGACCAGATGACAGTTTTTCAAATAGTTTATTGTGAAACCTGGAGCCCGACCGGATAAAAACTAACTATGATCCCCAAAAAGACACTATGAAGCCTGGACTCGACCAGATAATAGTATAAATTTCCAAAAACCATGAAACCTAGACCCGACCAGATAGTGGTCACCACTTCAAGTTACTGTGAAGCCTGGATCTGACTAGATAACAGTTAACTTTTGTATCCTCAGCAAGTTGCTATGAAGCCTGGATCCGAACAGATAACTATCCAATTTCAAGATGATTTTCTGCAAAGCCTGGAATCCAACCAGATAATAGTTAATTCATCTATTTCCCCAGTAAGTTATCGTGAAGCCTGGATCCGACCAGATAGCAGTTGACTACTTCGTCCTCAGCAAATTATAAAGCCTGGATCCGACCAGATAACAACTGACATTCAAGAGATATTCTCCAGTGAAAGCATCCTTTCAACAAAGTTTGAAAAATATGCATATTTTTCATCCCCAGCGGAAATCAGGGATTCAATCTCCCAAAACTTCCTCAGTAGCAGTCAGGGATTTATTTTCCTGGACAAAAACATACATCTCACATTCATACATCATAGCATGTACATACCATACGCATTTAACATAATACCACATATGTTGAACATCATGCAGGCATCTGCATTTTACTAACTCTTTTCCTCACAGGTAAAACATCAAGTTTTAGTATAAATCAACAAGAGATTTGTGTTGATACTTCTTCTAGTGTTTACCAACATTCCTCCAAATGGCATCTATAAGCCCATTCACCATCCATCTTCAAGTGAAAATTTCTGGGCACTCTAGTGTTCAATCATCTTTCACCTTCAAGTCATGAATGGCGGATCCGCCAATCTAACTCTTCAGGTTTAAGAATATTGAACAGGGGCATCTGTTGTACCCCAAAATTTCCCCTCTCATTTATCAAATATTTTCTCACAAAGATCTCTCTTGGTTCAAGACTGCACTAGAGTTGATCAGCTCAAGGCACCTTCTGAAGCACTGATGGCCAAAATTAGGGTTTGAGATTGCACAAGGATATTTGAATTTTCAATGCTTCATATGAATTTCATGGATCATTATGGACCCCCAATATTACTCATGTCAAGTTTCAAGCCTTGGATCACACTCTTGCTCAGTCAATTGAGCAGTTGACCTAAAAATCAATTGTATTGGGGAAAAAGTCAACTATGGCCAATTTACAGTCAAACTTTATAATTTTTTATCCACATAAATATTATAAACTCATATGTATCATTTGATCAATTTTGGACCACAATTCCCCAAGATATTTGATCAAATCATCAAAAGGGCAAAATGGTCAAAATTAGGATTTTGACTGAGAAAGGGCAATTTCTGATTTTTGACCTAGCAAATGGTAAAATGGTTTGAAGCATGATTTAAAGAGTTCAATTGCATCATTTTTACCTAATTTCATGACCTAAAACATTGCTCAAGATCAATAGGATCGATAGTGAATTTTCAGTCAACTGATCAAAAAGTTAATTGTACACTGAAAAGTCAAACTTTGACTTTTTGGTCAAAATTCAATGTCAAAGATCACAATTCATCAAAACATGTCAAAATATGAAACTTATTCATCAAGAAACCAAAATTCAAAATTTCATTTTGAAAATTCAAAGTTTTCTAACTTAGAAATTTGTCTAAGTGTTTAAACTTCATATTTTTTTCTTAACTTTGGGCCAATTTTTCACCATGATGCAAGAGGATTCAGAAGAAACTTTCAACATGAAAGTTTTAGATATCCATTATATCTATAACCTTTATTTACACAACTTCTCCTAAAAATGCTTGGATATTAAGTTATTAATTCATAAAATCATGGTCTTGAAATTGGATACTTAGTGAAATTTTGCCCTAGTTTTGGTCAGGATTTTGACCTAACTTCATGACACTTTTTCATAGAGTTCCAAGGGGAATTTTCAAAAGTGATTCAAAGAGGGGTTGTAGAGCACATTACAATATTTCCAAAATGTCCAATAAATCCTTGAGATCATTCTTGAGTAGGGATAATCGAAGAGATGAAGTTGGGGTTTTCACACTTGATTTACAAGTCATTTTGTGATGAACAAGGATTCAATTTCAAACCTATGCTGCACAATTTTGTTTTGCAGGCCTCTAAACCTCAAGATCTATCCATAATCAGAACATTACACTTTCTTTTGATCTATTATCCACTTGATTCAAGCTTTGTCCAAGTAAATTTTCCATTAATGGAACAAAGTTCACACTTCCATTTTGGAAAAGTGACTTTAATCACAAAGTCAACTTGTATGGAGCTTTGCACCTGTTCTTTCTGCACAAGCATGCTCTATAAACTTATAACTAACATGTTTAAAGTTGCAAGCCACCCTACAAGACATGTACCTTACATTGAAACCATGTTTTTCAAGATAACCTCAAAAACAAGTCAAAAACTCATAACATGTGATCTTTGTTTTCTGACATCCTCAAGTCCTCTAACCTTTTCCATATAATTATACAAGTTCATTGCAAGCTAACATACGATTGAACAAGTCCCCAAACTCCCAAAAACCAAAAATTGCCATAAAAGCAGAAAAACTTGTCATTTCTGATTTTTGAACCCAACCTCCAAATCTCCTCGTGCGTTTCTTGGTCAAACCATCCACAAATCTTATAATACACATATAGAAACTATCCCAACCCCTATTTTCAAACTGTAATACAATTTACACCATTCTCCATTTTCAAAAACAGGGCATTGCACATTGACTTCTTCAGCTTGATTCAAGAACTCTCAACACAAAGTAAGCTTTGCAATAGCTTCCTGGAGGTGCAAGGAAGCTCACTCAATCATCAAAACACTTTGAAAGTAGCTCAAACTCAAAACACGATCTCCAGCTGCAAGGTGAGTTTTCTGACTTTTCATCTCATTATTTAGGCATTGTTAGGTCTTAATTTGTGAAGATAAAATATAGATAACTTTGCCATGAAACTGTACATATCCATAGTTTGCATTTATATGGCTTGAGCTTATAGAATTTTAAGATTTAAGTTTCTGAGATTTTTAGGGTTCATATTAGGGCCATTAAAATTCTTGTTTGTCTTTGATCTATAATTTTATTGCTTTGCATTTCTAAAGTCGTGAGGAAATTTGCTACAAGTTTCCTGTTTACATTTTTCATTTTGGTTGAGAATTGAATAAGATACAGAAGTTTAGGCTGGGCGTGAGGTTGAAGATGAAGTTGTCTTCAGGAACGTGTTTACCATATATATATTTATAGTTTGATATTAATAAACGGATGTATAGCCACCCCAGTGGTAAAAGCGCGCGCATGTGACTATAGGGACCTGGGTTTGAGCCCCAGTGGTACCCTTTTGCATTTTTTCAATATTTTCCTTCTTTTTTGTCACAAACAGGCGCCTGGGCCTAACAGCTTTGGGCCTGGCTTTTTTTCCTTCTCTTGCTTCTAACTCCCTGCCTTGCTTCAGCACCCCCCTGGCCCATTATTTCTTTATTTCATTTTATATTTACTTTTATATTTTCTTTTTATTATTATTATTATTATTATTATTTTTATTTTTTTTAATAAAAAATAATCCAAAAGTATTTATTTTATTATTTCTTATACTCATATTTTATCTCTCTTTATAAAAACTAAAAATAACAAAAACAATTTTCTTAATAAATTAATTTCTTTTTCTTAATTAATATTTAGATAATTATTATATTATATTATTTTCTTGTAAATTAAAATTTATTTAGAACTTAGGTTTATTTTAATTAATTAATTTTTATATTATTTTTTCAAAAACCTTTTCATAAAAAAAACCCTAAAAATATTTTTTAGTTAATCTCTTTTCTTAATTAGTTTAAGTTAATTTTATTTAATTTTCACTAATCATTTTTTTAATTAGGTTAAGACCCTTTCTTAAAAATTCAAACAAAGACCTATTTCCTTTCCATTTACATGATTGTATATTTATTCATTTTGTATATTATTTATTCAATTCTTGTACATATTCAATATGATTGTAATAGATAATTAGGTTTAATTTTCTTGCAATCTCCATTTGTAAATTTGTACACCCCCTCCCCTAACGATGTAATAACTTAGTATTTTTATTTTCCGCAATTTATCGCTTTATATAAATGCTAGTAAATTATGGTTTGTATGGAAATATTAAAACCAACAAATAGAAAACCCTAATCAAGACAAATCAAGCATGTAAACCAATGCACTTGCACACAAGCACCCCTAGGGTAAAATCCACTTGGTTGCCTTATAAAATGGCCATGTTACACATGTGAGGTATCTTAGTAAAAACAAACAAACACAAGATCATAGTCCCTCGATGACGATATCAAAAGTTACCTTTCAAAATGATCTTAGTCCCTAGAGAAAGATGCTAAGATGCCTTGCAACATTGCTAATCATGGTTATACGATGACCCACGCTCGTCCCGTTTATATCCAAAGATAGGGTTGCTTACTAAATCAATGGTAAGATAACAATGTCAAAGGAAGGAGAAAATAAACAAGAAAGACTTTTGAGTAGGTAGAATGTTTCTAGTTACTTGCTCAATTTCAAAACAAAACATCCTTGCTATTTTCAAAACAAACACCAACACTTTCAAAACATTTTAAAAAGATCAACACTTTGTATACATTCTTACGAACGAGAATCATTACAAAGTTTGCCTAAACAATGACGCCTTTTCAAAATACTTTCAAAAACCACACAAAGCATAATTTCAAACAAAATAAAGTGATCTAGAAAGTAACTAAGAGCCCATGGAAAACCATGGATGAAAAGGGTGGTAATACCTTCCCTTTTTATAATCTACCTCCCGAACTCAAGAAACGATCTCAAAGGTATTTCCTGTGCTTTTTCACCTTTCATGTTGGATAAAAGAAAATCGGTGGCGACTCTTACTAACCGCAACATTGCAATAAAACGCAAAACATTTAGGTCAGTTCTCCCACTGTATCACAGTGTGTGTTGACTAGTCGTGGTTGTATTTATATGTTGTTGTGCATAATGCATTCATCGCATATTGTAGGACTTCGGTCCAATGATGTTTTGCACGATATTGATCAAGTTATATACATAGGACGATATGGTCCAATGATGGCCTCAATCCCATAGTGTGGATTGAGTGTGATTTTGTGAAGTGATCTGGTTCCAAGTGAGAACTGATCCTATTGGTGGGGATATTTGGAGATAACGATGATTGAGTCATCAGTGAAGTTTTAGTACCACATGCATTAGTCTAAAGAAGTGCATTTGCATTATATGTGACTTTGCATAATGATTGACTAATTATGATGTTTGATGACGTGTGTTGACATGACGATATAGTGATGTGTTTAATATGAGTATATGATGGTGTGAGTATAACATGAGGATCTAATGATGTATGGTTTCTTGCTGTTGTGCCATAACTACTATATTTATTCCTTATGTCTTTTATAATGATTATGATTTACTCACCCTTTCTGTTTGAATGTTGTCTCCACGTGGGTAACACAGAGGTGATTACGAATAGTTCATATAAGCTTAGAGGATAGCTTCAGAGTGTGTTTATTTGATTTTCGTTGAATAAAGGGAGTCTTGCTCTGATATGTAACATTGGGGTTGGGATCGATTGGTTGTGAACTATACATGGTTTTATTATATTGAGATTTTGTATGTCTTTCATGACTATTTCCATGTTTTAGATCATCTTGTTATAAATATGAAGTGTGATGATTTTATTAATATTTGAACTACTTTTCATGGTATTGAGATTATTTCATGAATTTAGACTCTTATTTCTACTGCGAAGTTCGAAATGAAATAGTTGTGATACTAAAGTTTATATCTAAGTGTTGGTTGCAACCTGTGTTATGGAGTAGGATTATTTGTGAAATGAAGCTTATGTGAAGATGTGACATCATTGTTGTTGTTTTCGTTTATTTATTCATTAAAAATATTCGTGAAAATCATGGGGTTTTAGAAGGGTAATACACATTCTTCACAGTTCCTCATATTAACCAGACGACGGTGGTGCACATGGTTATGGATGATTTAGAGGTCAGTGAGGCTAAGGTTCTTAAGGAGTTTGGCTTTAATCGCGCACTTCACCTTTGAATGTATTGGTTGAGGGAGAGGAACGGGGAACACGTCTTGGCAAAGAGGTATGAGGCTGCTAGGGCGTACATGTTACTTCTAATGGCATATACTCTCTTTGCTGACAAGTCTGATGTTTACATTGGTGTTCGATATTTATCTCTATTTAGTATCCTAGACACTCCATGCTGGGCTTGGGGAGTGTCGATGTTGACCATGATGTACACGACACTTGGATTTGCTTCCCAACATGAGACTAGACAGCTAGTTGGTTATCTGAGCCTATTACAGGTATACTAGCATTTATTTATTGGTTTCTATTTATTGATTTGATTATTCTACTTATTTGTTGGATGTCATATTAATCTATTTTCATTTATTCACCGCTACACATACGAGCATTTCCCCCACATTTGTGACCAGGAGATCCAGCATGTTCTGACTAGTGCTCCACAAGCGAGGAGATGGAAGGGAAAGCGAGCACATGTAGGAGATGTTGTAGAGTCCAGGAGAAGGCTTGACGCTCTGACGGTAGATGATGTCATTTGGACACCATATACAACTCATCGGGTATATCGCCTATTTGACGATGCTTCATTGTATTCAGGGCATATGGGGTGGGAGAACCATGTGTCTAGACACTTGCCTGAGAGGTGTCTACGAAAATATGGTTATATTCAAGGCATCCTTCATCCAGTTCCAGAGACTCTGACTGTTGGCATTGATAGATAGTTTCAGAGTCACATCATCAACTCTGCACGTGCCATCAGGGATAACACAATTATAGTTCAATATCCTTCTCAGAGCGAGGATGGATACTTGGAGTGGTATCACAATATATCACACCCTCGCCTCATACCATCGAATGTAGGGTCTTCTAATGATGGGGTTTCTGCCACCACCACCACCTCCACCTACCACAGGTGACCAGGATAACCGCCTCCAGTTTATTGTACTTCTTACAGATGACCTAATGGGTTCGGTAAACCATGATGGTGATATTTTTACAGGTTTATCTAGGCTAACAGACGTAGCCCGTGGGGGGCATATGTAGATATGTTTTTTTGCTTGTGTTATATGCATATTTTGTGACACGTACTTCTTATCATGGTACTTATTTATTGTATAATATTTTTGCGATTACATATTTTGGCGATTACATGTTTCGAGTTGACGATTAACACAACATAAAACAATACAACAAACATGAATTAAAAACACTAAGCATGAAAACCTAGGTACTACCAGATGATTCTGGACGTTTCAGCATCTTGATTATGTCGTCGACATATCTTATTATATGCGCATCTAACTCGATCGGTCCTTTAGTTATCCTATGGTAAAATGATTTCCACGTGACATTCACATCTTCATCGGTATTCAACTCAATCAAGTTGTATTTCACCCTTCCATTTGTATCAATTCAATTTTCCTGAAACTCGACCATTCTCACTCTTCTGTTATCAAAATCAGACAACAATTCATTCAACTTGTCTTTCAAGTTGGTGAGGGATGTGGTGCCATCTAGAAGCTTGAACTCAACATGAGGGTTGTTTCCGTTGAAATACACTTCCGCCTTAATTAGAAATTGTGGATGAGAATTTTTTTGAGATGTTTTTCTCTATAAAATATGTCCCTATTTATACAAATGACAATACATTCTAGAGCACACAAATTTGTCGTGACAATCAGAAGCCTCCAAGATGTCGACAAAATCCTGATCGTTGAAAAAACTTGAATCAATATACTATCGGAAATTTCAGTATATAACTAAATTTTTTGTATAATGAGGTAAATTTGAAATTTCCAGAATACCGGAAATTTCATATGAACTACCAGAAATTGCCACATACCAGAAATTTCGTATACACTACCGAAAATTTAATCTCTACCAAAAATTTCGTATCCTATACTAGAAATTTCGTCCTTAATTTTTTTTCTATTCCATCAAAGATATTTCTGAAATAATTAAAAACAGGAGGTGCCCGATAAACTTTGAAGGGTGGCAAGTAAAATCTCCAATGACTTTGAGGTGGAAAAGGCTCAAATACCTTTACGCCAATTTAATGAGGTTTTAACTTGTCACCTTCACGCTTATATGTGACACCTCTCATTTTTCGTTATTCCAAAAATATCTCTAAACAAATTAAGTGGGTGTACAAAAACGAAATTTCTGATAATTTTATAAAATTTAAAATATAATTTTTATAAAAAAAATATCAAATTTTTTTGAAATATACTAAAATTTTTAACAATTAGAAATTTCGAAATTTTAAGTAGGATAGAAAAACAACTTTTTTTCTATAAATAAAGTATCAGATTTTTCGTAATTTCAAAAATAATCACAATTTTCTTGAAATTTCCGGTATCTCAAATTTTCAATAAAACTCAATTTTTATGAAATTCAGTGATTGTATACTAGAGTATAAATGAGAGATGTCATGTATAATAAATGAGAGATGTCATGTATAATTTGAGGGTGTCAGGTTAATACCTCCGATTACATCCGTTCGATTAATCGTATGGTTCACATTATGCCACGCGTGCTTCTCTTTATTTTTAAAAGGTCTTAAACACAGATCAAACAAAACAACACCGAAAGCTTAATCCCGCTAGCAGTTCCTGCCGTCGTTCATAGCGCCGGCGTGCTTCTCCGTCAACCTTCTGTTCCACTCCTATGCCGTACGCATTATCTTTTCTATTTTCTTACTTAATTAAAGCTTTAACTCATTCTCTGCATATTCTTAATCATGAAATATTCTGATTATAGTTTTCCACTGAATTAAACTTAACAATTTGTTTCACATCACCTTTTATTTTATTTGTGTTAAGAAATGTGGTTGAATGGGCTTAGAGTTTAACCATATCTGCGTTTTGTAGGCTGTGTTGCGGTGCTACTTTTATGTTTGCTGTCTGTAAGGTAAAATCACTTTTGCTATGCTTGTTTTGCTTGGAATTTGTTGTTTATATGAATGTTTATGTGAGTTGCCCTATCGAATTGAAACATAATAAGGTTGTATTTTTTTTTTTTTGTTATATTTCGATTTTTAATGTGCATTGGTTATGTGTATTCATTATGATTGAAGTAATCTAACATCCCGAGACACTTTTGATTTTGATTTTTATTCAGGATACTAGAGTTGCATTATTGTTGACTGGAGTGAGAAACATTGACATACTCAGGAAAGCTAACAACCTTACTGTGAATTCAAGTATGTCACTGAACTGTATTTTCCTCACTATTCTGTACACATTTTGAAACAAGCTTTTGGTCTTGTTTTTGACGACTTTGAAACACATTGGGCCGGTGTTGAGTGTGATAAATTGAAAGCTCTAATTGTTTCATGGACTAGGGTGCAGATTTTTATTTTGCAAAGATAGTAGAAGAAAATATATTGGCCGAGTGAGGTGCGCAACTGCAGTTCCTGGAACTAGAGAGAGGATGGAGATGGAGAGGAAAGAGAGGGTAAGAAAAGCTGAGGCGTTGGTTGAGAAAGCAATGAAAGGGAATGATGCTTCTCACGATGCAGTGCATGTTTGGAGGGTTCGTGACCTTGCTCTCTCCCTTGCCTCTGAGGAAGGCCTCTCTTCTGATCCACACTCCATGGAAATCGTAACTACCCTACGTTCTTTCTCTTTCTACTTTACCATTATAAAACGTACATTTTATTTTTTAATCTTCATGTGCTCGCCTCATTTTCGTTTTTCTATTTCAGGTAGAGCTTGCTGCACTCCTCCATGATATAGGTAATCAAATATCAATTATCAGCTATAATTGTTGGCCGAATTGTTTGTCTGTGTAACCATGTGTGTGGTTTTCATTTTAATAAATAAAAATCAAATTGTAGTTGGCTAATAAATTCACTTCTTTGTTGGTAACTACAGGTGATTACAAATACCTAAGGTTAGTATGTATTATAATTTTATAATTTTGATTGATTTTACAAATTTCTTCCTTTTGTTCATATATTTTTCCCCTTCCCCTCATATGAGCTAACACTGTCATTTAGGGACCCGTCTGAGGAAGAAACTGTTGAAAATTTTCTCAAAGAAGAGGGAGTTGAAGAGAATAAGAAATCAAAAATTTTGGAAATCATTAAAGGAATGGGTAAGTTGGCAAAGCTAACATTTTCTTGCCTATGTTCTTACATTTTTCACGTTCTTTAATTGATAATTGATATAGTTTCGAGCATTAATTTAGGACATAACTGAAATTGAAATCGATATAGTTTCAAATACTCATTGTTGA
Organism: Vicia faba; assembly: GCA_948472305.1. Classification (NCBI taxonomy): domain Eukaryota; kingdom Viridiplantae; phylum Streptophyta; class Magnoliopsida; order Fabales; family Fabaceae; genus Vicia; species Vicia faba. The sequence continues at coordinate 1,524,889,563 of OX451737.1, forward strand.
TGTTGCTTCCATATTCAGGTTTTAAAGAGGAGGTGACAGGAAAAGGAAATACCGAATGGTGTCCAGAATTTGGTGTTGTCCAAGATGCTGATAGGCTTGATGCTATTGGTGCTATAGGTATTTGATAGAATCCGGTATCATATTACTGGAAAACAGAGAATAATTCCCTTTGATTGCCTTGAGGCTTCATATTTCTGCAATATTAGTGTCATATTTCGGTCGCGTGCTGGTGTCCGACACAACACCGATATTAGGAATTCTACTTAAATGTGATATGCTTAAATCATTTTCTTCCTCTGCTTCCAATATTAGGAATTGCAAGGTGCTTCACCTTTGGCGGGAGTAAAAAGAGGGCGCTGCACGATCCTACCATTTTACCAAGATCTGATTTATCCAAGGAACAATACATGAACAAAGAGGAACAGACTACAATTAATCATTTCCATGAGAAACTTCTCAAGCTTAAAGATATGATGAAAACCAAGGTACAGACAGCTGTTTTACTATTTTCAACACGTTATCAAATTTTCACAATTTCTCTGCTGCATTTATAAACTTTTTTGCTTTAATTTAATAGGTTTGTCAAGAATATACCTATGCATTAAAATTTGTCGAGTTATAATTTAAGCCATTCATTTCAGGCTGGGAAAAGGAGGGCTGAGATAAGGCACAAGTTCATGGAGGAGTTTGTGAAAGAGTTCTACGAAGAATGGAACGGTTCAGTCTAATAAGTACTTGTTCTTGTCTTCATGCAGTTTTACACTTATAAAATTTCATCAGTATTTGTTAAAAAGACAAAAATAGAGCATAAATAAGCTAATTCAAGATTCTGGAAATTGTTCACATCTTGTTAGTTGCAGCAATCAGTAACCAATTCATACTTCATCTCCAAACATAGTTTTTTACCATCAACAATGTCCTTGGTTTTGACTTTCGAACATTATGCTTTGATGATGTTAATTTGATTGAATAAATCTTGTGTATGCAAATCTATGCATATCAGCTTAGAGCATATAATGTCTTCTTATAATAGAGTAGTTTACTAATATGCCCTTCATTTTATCTTTCTATTCTGTTTTGCTGAGCTGTCAGGTTTGTTAGTGGTGTGCTGTTAGCTTGTTATGGCCTCACACCTTTTCTGCTTTGTATCACATGGCTATATAAAGTAGCCTCTTGTATTACTGTTTAATAGATAATACAATGAGAGTTTCTTTTAATTCTCTCTCTTTACCTATTTCTATCATGGTATACAGAGCATAATTTTTTTTCCGATCCATGGAACCTTTATTCCCTTCCTCTCAGGTGAAACTTTCTCACCTAATTTCTGTTAAGCTTGACGACAAGAATTTCAAACAGTGGAAGCAGCAGATTGATGGCGTCGTCCGTGGTCATCGTCTTCAACGCTTTGTCACTGTTCCGGTGATTCCGCCACCGTCTCCCTCAGATCCTGCATCTCACAGTGCGTTTCTTGAGTGGGAACAGCAGGATGCTCTCATTTGCACCTGGCTTCTCTCTACCATCTCCGATGCTCTCCTTCCTAAGCTCGTTGGCTGCAAGCATGCGTGGCAGGTGTGGACAGAAGTTCATCGGTACTTTGATGTTCTTCTCTCCACCAAGGCTCGTCAACTTCGTTCAGAACTCCGGCGTCTTACGAAGGGTTCACTAACGATTACTGAGCTTATGACGCGTTCACGTGACATCAGTGAGTCGCTAACCTCCATCGGTGATCCCGTTCCTCTTCGTAACCTAATTGAGATTGTTCTTGATTCGTTACCTGAGGATTATGATTCTATTGTCGCCGCCGTTAACAGCAAAGATGACGTTAGCTCCTTGGAAGAGTTGGAGTCTTCCTTGCTTGCTCATGAGTCGCGATTGGAGAAGCATCGCAAAGCTGCGATTACAGAACCGGCGACGGCGACGATCAATCTCACTCAAGCAACACCTTCTCCCACTCCAGTCGCTTCTGATCAAGTCATCTCCGAGGCGTTTCCTCAAGGAACGAGTCACGTCACCGCTAATGCTGAAAATCATTCCTATGGTGCACGTGGTGGTCGTTCTGGTCGCGGTGGTGGTCGTTTTGGTCGTGGAGGAGGTCGTTTTGGGAAATCACCGTGTCAGATTTGTCACAAACCTGGTCATGATGCTTCAGTATGCTACTATCGTTATGCCAATTCAAGTGGTGCTAGTTATCCACATCATCGAGCTCCCTTCAATCCTTTTCACGTGGCTCCTCGTGCTGTTTATCCTGTGCAGCTTGCTTATGCTTCTCCCAGAGCTGCGCCTCCCAGATCTTCTGCACCACAAGCCTTTTATGCAGGTACTGAAGCTAACAGTGCAAACCAGTGGTGGTATCCTGACTCAGGAGCTTCTCATCATGTTACTCCTGATGCCTCTAATGTGTCTGACTCTGCCTCCGTGCCTGGAACTGAACAAGTTTTCATAGGTAACGGCCAAGGTTTGTCCATCAACTCTGTAGGTTCTATGTCTTTTCCCTTACCTCACAAACCTCATCTATCTCTCACTCTTAACAATCTCTTACATGTCCCTCACATCACCAAAAACCTTATGAGTGTGAGCAAATTTGCTCAAGATAATTCTGTATTTTTTGAATTTCATCCTAAGTTTTGTGTTGTCAAATCTCAGGCTACTTCTGAAGTCTTACTCAGTGGTCTTGTTGGTGCTGATGGCCTCTATAAATTCTCCAATCCAGCTGCTCCTCCGTTGTCCAAATCTTCTTCCTCTTATAGTTCTAGTCATAGTTATCCTGCAGCATACAATTGTAATACTTCCTATAGGACGGATGTTATAGATTCTATATCTCAGTGTACTGAATCTGTTGCAAATCATACTATAAATCCTTTGTCTTCTTGTAATGAATCTTGCAATTATAATGTTACAAGTACCTTTTTCAATTCTTCTCTAAACTCTGTCAGTACTGTTTTACCTTCCTCACACTTTAATGCTGCAAATTCTATTGCATCCAATAAATATGTGCTTTGGCATACTAGGCTGGGACACCCCAATCATCATACCCTCACTGAAATCTTCAAACTGTGTAATCAATCCTTTCCATCTAAACCCCCTGCTGAGTTATGTCACGCTTGCTGCATTGGCAAGTCTCATAGACTTCCTTCTTCTTTATCTACCACAGTTTACTCTCATCCCTTTGAGCTGGTTGTATGTGATCTTTGGGGTCCTGCCCCTATGCAATCTTCCAGTGGTTATACCTATTTCCTAACCTGTATTGATGCCTTCTCTAGGTTTGTTTGGGTTTTTCCTCTCAAACTTAAGTCTGACACCATGGTTCAATTTCTTCAGTTTAAGAAAATGGTTGAACTTCAGTTCAATTGTCCCATTAAATGTGTCCAAACTGATGGGGGAGGTGAGTTTAGGCCTCTTACCAAATATCTCACAGATTTAGGGATTGTTCACAGATTCACTTGTCCCCATACACATCACCAAAATGGCCTTGTTGAACGTAAGCACAGGCACATTGTTGAGACTGGTCTCACACTCCTTGCTCAGTCCACCCTTCCCTTAAAATTCTGGGATCATGCCTTTGTCACAGCTGCATATCTCATTAACAGACTTCCTACACCTATACTTGACAATGTCTCACCTTATTTTAAATTACTTCACAAAAACCCTGACTATACTATCCTTAAAGTCTTTGGCTGTGCATGTTATCCTTTTCTCCGTCCCTATAATTCTCATAAACTTGATTTTAGATCTCAACTGTGTATTTTCCTTGGATACTCTACCTCTCACAAAGGCTATAAATGCCTTGCTTCAGATGGTCGCATTTTTATTTCCAAGGATGTTGTTTTTAATGAAGCAAATTTTCCTTATTCCACCTTGGTTTCTTCTTCAAAATCTGTCTCTCTTCCTAACACTCCATCCTCTTCCTCTCCCTCTCTCAGTTTTCCTCCTGTTTCCTCTGCTCCCTCTACTTCTAATCTGTCTTCTATGCCTTCCTCTTCCTCAAATTCTGCTTTTCCTCAACTTAGCAGTCCCACTATTTCTAATTTTTCTCCAATCTCTTCTTCCTCTTCCTCTGCTGCTCCCTCTAACAACTCTTATTCTTCTGGTCAGCAACCTATCCCTCAACCTCTCACTGCCATTCCCATTACCTCTTCTCCTTCTTCCTCTCCTGCCCTCATTCTCTCTGATCCAGCTGAAGCTAGCACTCTTTCTCCCTCCTCTTCATATTCCTCTCCTTTAGTTGGTCCCTCCCCTGGCCCTAGTCCTATTTCCCACCCTGCTGCCACAGCTTTACCTTCCATTCACCCTCAAAACATCCACCCTATGCAAACTAGAGCCAAAAGAGGAATCACTCTTCCTAGACTTCACCCTACTCTATTAATAGCCCACCTTGAACCTACATCTGTTGAGCAAGCCTTGGCTGCTCCTAACTGGTTTCAGGCCATGAAGGAAGAACATCAGGCACTGCTGAGAAATCAGACCTGGACTTTGGTGAAAGCTCCTGCTGGAAGGAAGCCTATTGGATGTAAGTGGGTGTTCAGGACTAAGGAGAATCCTGATGGTTCCATAAACAGGTATAAAGCCAGATTAGTGGCTAAAGGGTTCCATCAAAAGGCTGGTGATGATTTTCAAGAGACTTTTTCTCCTGTCATTAAACCTGTTACTGTGAGAATTGTTCTTTCTATTGCTGTTACAAACAGGTGGCCATTGCAGCAGATTGATGTTAACAATGCCTTCCTCAATGGCACTCTTGAAGAAGAAGTCCTTATGCAACAGCCCCCTGGCTTTGAAGTTGCTGACAGAACTCTTGTTTGCAAGTTAAATAAGGCTATTTATGGTTTAAAACAGGCTCCTAGGGCCTGGTTTGATAAGCTAAAGTGTGCCTTGGTTCAACTCGGGTTTAAGGCTAGTAGATGTGATCCTAGCTTGTTTTTGTTGCATCAAGGTAAACTTCAGATTCTAATTCTGGTCTATGTTGATGATATAATCATCACGGGTAGTTCTGCTCCTTTTATAGCTTCCTTGATCAAGCATCTCAATAATTCTTTCTCTCTCAAACAGCTGGGACAACTTGATTATTTCCTAGGGATTCAAGTGACTCATCTCCCTAATGGTTCTCTTCTCTTATCTCAGACTAAGTACATCACAGATTTGCTTTCAAGGCTTAATATGTTGAATGCAAATGGCATGCCTACTCCCATGGTCTCTAGCAGCAAATTGTCCAAGGTTGGGTCTGCTGCGGTTGATGACCCTACTCAGTTTCGGTCTGTGGTTGGTGCCCTTCAATATGCTACCTTAACTAGGCCAGAGATCTCTTTTTCAGTCAACAAAGTCTGTCAGTTTTTGTCCAATCCTTTAGAGGATCATTGGAAGGCTGTTAAAAGAATCTTAAGGTACCTAAGTGGTACTCTGCACCATGGTCTTCTCCTTCAGCCTGCTCCTATTCAGCAACCAATGCAGTTGCTAGGGTTCTGTGATGCAGACTGGGCATCAGACCCTGATGACCGGAGATCTACTTCAGGGGCCTGCATATATCTTGGGCCTAATGTTGTTTCCTGGTGGTCCAAGAAGCAACAGCTTGTTGCAAGGTCCAGTGCTGAAGCGGAATATCGCAGTATGGCTCAGCTAGCTGCTGAACTCATTTGGATTCAGTCCTTGCTCAAGGAACTCCATTATTCCTCTCAAGTTCCTAAGATCTTGTGTGATAACTTGAGCACTGTTACTTTGGCTCACAATCCTATTCTTCACAACAGGACTAAGCATATGGAGCTTGATATTTTCTTTCTGCGAGAGAAAGTACTCAGCAAAAGTCTGACTGTTGTTCATGTACCAGCTCAAGATCAATGGGCTGACATTCTCACTAAGCCCCTCTCTGCTGCCAAGTTTGTTCCTCTTCGTTCCAAGTTGCGTGTGTATGATAAGGCTGCTTTGACAAGTCTGCCATCAGCTTCTAAGGGGGACTAATAGAGTAGTTTACTAATATGCCCTTCATTTTATCTTTCTATTCTGTTTTGCTGAGCTGTCAGGTTTGTTAGTGGTGTGCTGTTAGCTTGTTATGGCCTCACACCTTTTCTGCTTTGTATCACATGGCTATATAAAGTAGCCTCTTGTATTACTGTTTAATAGATAATACAATGAGAGTTTCTTTTAATTCTCTCTCTTTACCTATTTCTATCATCTTATAGTAGGGAGCTAAATTTAATTTATAGTGAAGTGTTATTTACAGCCTTAAAATTATTTTCTAACAATTTAATTCTCAAAATATTTGAAAATAACTTTCTACGCCGTTTTTCTGCCATGTTTTGGTTTGTTTTTCTCCATTGTTGTGTTTTTGTTTGTATGTATACTTTTGATCATAAACTAGTACCCACACCTTGAACCTTTCAGATTGCATTTACACTTTTGACGATCTAGGTAACATTGAACTTTAAATGGTTGACTTTGTTTATGTAGTGAATATATGCCATTGAATTTTAGTTTAAGTTTAGAGTATTTAAATTACTTTCTTAAGATTCACTGGGTGTGAACTGTTGTTTGGAGTTTAATGACATTTTTTTTTTATATTTTCTTAAAGTGCATTAATTTAAATAAATTATTGATACTTTAAATTATTTTGACTAGATGTCTGTGTAATATTTATTTACATTGACCATGCATTACCATTAAACTCATATTTTTATACATTAACAATAAAAAAAATTAAATATAAGGAGTTCAATTGAAGTATTTATGTATATTTTGAACGAGAGACTAAAACATAAATCCTATTTTATTTTTCTTTGTAGAAGGAAATAATTTGTATCATTAATGTAGATTCCACCTAACTCTAAAAGTAAATAATTTATAAAATAGTTTTGCAATATTTTAACTAATAATAATTAATAAGCACATTTTCAATAGACATCATTTACCATTTTATCGTGAATTTTTTTTTTAATAATCATGTGTTAAAAAAAACATAAATAATCATATTTTGGAGAAAATTATGCAAATAATCATTTTTCAGAAAATATGTGAATGATGGCGCCAAGTCAATTGGTGCATGCACTCAATTTTTATAAGGATGCGCCAACTGAGATGGCGCATAGGTGCAATGCGTTTGCTCTAAGTCATCTCAGATGGCGCCTAAGTGCTTTTAGGAGTAGGGGCAAAGTGATTTTTTTTCTATTTTAAATAAAAGACAAGTGTGTAACGATATTGTATAAGTTCGAGTTTCATTCATAGCTATACGATTACATAATGAAAGTAATTGTTACATTTTATTTAGTTGTTCCTCCTCAGTACTTGATAACGACCCTTTGTTTCGCACCTGCGTCCTCACCTTGTTCTTGGTGCGTTTCGACGATTTTCCTGTTGAGGTTGGGTCGAAGGTCCAACGTAGTCAATGTGTTCAAGATCTAAGAAATCTGTCATATCAGCATATTCGGAAGATCCGCTTTAAAAAAGTTGGTTACCCATGCCTTCAAAGTTTCATCGCATTGGTGGTGGTGGAATTCCATGGGTGGTCGATAGCAGTGGTCGTCTGAAAAAGTGGGATTTGTGTAAGTAAGAGTCGTGTGGAGTTTGGTATTGCGATTGTTGGATGCTAGGGTGATGTGATGGTTAATGGTAAGATAGGTAGGCTACGTCATATTCTTATGGTTCGCCTGGATCTGGGCTAAGGTGAGATGATGAGTGACCCACATCGGGATGTTGGATGTACGGTCTTTGTTCAGAGTACTGAAATTGTGGGAGGGGGGGCATTTGGGTGTATTGATATTGAGGTTGAGATTAGGGTTGGGTGTAAGGAATATGAGTGTACTTGTTTTGAGGTTCGGTGTGAGGCATATGAGTGTATTCGTATTGAGATTGGGATTGGGTTGGTATTAAGGTTGGGGTCTGTTTCGTTGTGGTGTTTGATGGGAGGTTGATGTTTGTTGGGTTTGTTTTTGGGGGTTTAAGGATTGTGCTCATTGTGTACGTGGATCAAGCAAATACCTCGGGTGAGACACATGCATTTTAAGGTTAGTAACCAATCTGTACCAATTCATATACTGATATATGTGTTGCATATTACTCTGGTTGAGAAAAAACATGAAATTGTAAGATATGAAGGTGACGCCTAGCCCACATCTTGCACCATTCTCGAGCAAACTCTTTCCAATTATTAACACCCCATTGGGCATCTACCCTTTTGAGATACTGATCGGAAAAATAGCAAGTGTACTATTTTCACCGATGTAGTAATAATGGTTTTTTACCACGAATATCGATCTCGAGGACTGCGTAGGAAATACTAAGTTTTATTATTAATTCAATCAAACAAAAACAATAGTTTAGGGGTTGATTCGAAAACATCTTTGCGAAAGATTAAAGGGCTGAAAGTAAAAGTTGACTTTTTCTGTTTGGTTAAAAGTTGCTAGGGTTGAGTGTATGATTTGCCATGAAATAATCTTCACTCTTTGATATTTTCAACAAGTTCATCAACCTCCATTACCGATTCTTAAGATTATCTTTTCCTAAGTCCTTAGTGAAAAACCTTTAACTTCTACCCTAACTTCAATTTTCATTCAAATTAGTGTTGAGGTTAAGCATGTAATTATCAAGAACTATTATGGTTATCATAGGATTCCCCTAGTCTTAGGTGAAATCATCTATAATAACATTATTTATAAAACCTTAACACGACCATCCGACTCTAATGTGTTAATAATAGTGAAACTCTATGGTCCCATAGGGTATAACTATAAATTCTTCTAAACAATCAAATTGATGCATAAAACTTTTATGTTGAAAAAAATGAAAAGATCAGTATTCTTAACATAGAAAGTCAGGGACACCCCCTATCATTGGGGGTTTAGTCGCACATAATATTCAAGGAAATTTCAATAAAAATAAAGATAGACATTACACAAATTGATGGTGAACTTTGATCTTCAATTGCTTCCATTCATGAAAGGTCTTCATTCTCCCAAAACTTGCATAAACTTCAATCTTCTATCGTGAAATTCTTCTCCCCTCAAAAGTCCCCTTTTTTCTTCTACAAAATAGGTTTAAGTAGTTTTGTTTTTCCTAGGTGATGCCAAAAGTCCAAAGTAGTCTCCAGGGTTCAAAAACACTAAAAATTCCCAAACTTAAGAACTCTCAGCGACTGAGCTGACACGGGCCATGTCACCGTACACGGGCACCCATGTCAGCTTTTGTGTATCTTCCTTAAATCATACAGTTCATCTGACTTGACACAGATCGTGTCGTGTGACACGGGCGCCCGTGTCGCCTTTTATGATCTTTCTCTTTTCCAACAATTAGCCCAACTGAAATGACACGGGCCGTGTCGTGTGACACGGGCACCCGTGTCAGCTTCTGTCCTGCTTCCATCTTCATTTTTCCCAGTCTTCCCTCTGACATGACCCGTGTCAGGTAACACGGCCACCCGTGTTAGAGCTTCTGAAGCACTTCTTTCTGAACTTCTGAATTCAACACTTTTCTGCCCTGACTTGTCCTTTTTCATTCTTTTATTCCTGAAAACACTAAAATACCAAACCAAAACATAAAATGCGGTAAAATGGAATAAAACACCAGTCTATTAAAAGAAATGATGACTAAAATAAATGCAAAATTCCAGTGTAAAAACCATTGGTCAAAATCTCCCAAACTTAAATTGTTGCTTGACCTAAAGCGACCATTACAAGAACTCATGAAAATTACAGTAGCCCGATACTCATACGTGAGACATCTGTTCAAATTAATCAAAAAGTAGTTCGTTCGATGTTCACATGACATGAAGAGTTTGCTTAAGAATCTTTAAATTTAGATTTTTCTTCTTCAGAAACCTCTCTAACAGTGCTTTGTACTTAAGTCTCTTTCCGATTTTCCTCCTTTTTCATTTGGACAGTCAAATTAAGTTAATGATAATTATTGATGATCATCACACACACAAGACTGATTAAGAGAGATTTTTGCTCATGCACCAAATAAGAGCTTTTTCTCCTTTATAATTTCAGATGAAATTTTCAAAACTTTTCAGTTTATATATTGTCCTTTATGGACGATGTTTGGGGATCAACCCCATTTGGGCTGAATAATCGGGTGAGGGCTACCCAACTTAGCGAGCCAGTTGCCTTTTACCTCCTTTTCATCATTTGATTCCAAATTTATTTATTTCTCCTTCAATCGTACATGCATGTGAATCTATGTTATGTCAGACTGTGAGGATAAACTACTTTTGGAGTACTTCTCAGGATTTAAGCACTATGTTACAAATCTACACGTTAGACTCATATCCCTGTCACGTTATTCAGAACTTTCTACCCTCGAATAACTATCCATTTGTCTATATATACTATTCTTGAACTCTATGAGACTCAAGTTCTTGATCAAAACAAAAATTTTACAAAACTTTTCGGCCAACTTTGGAGGACTTGAACTCATGAATTTACATAGCAATTCACATAGAACTAACAAATAATGCAAACAGAAGAAAAGCAATAAAATCACCCTAAACTTAAACTAAATATTAGCCTCAATATTTTAGAACAAGCTCGAGAAAGGTGACTCACAGAGGAAACTGTAACACCAGTTGCTGCCTCCTAGCTCTCACCAGTAAGGCTCCCTTTTTCATTACCTGCACAAAAATTCAAAAACTAAGTTATTAAAAGCGTGGGTTGCCTCCCACGAAGTGCTCTGTTTAACATCGTGTGGCTCGACGGTTCATCCCCTTATGTGGGGTAATTCCTCTTCCACACCTTGTTACTTGTTTATTCCGCAAACTAGAACTCATTCAGATCAAAAGTGTCAACCCATTTGTGCTTCCAGCCATTTCCAACTTCCACAGTTTCAGCTTGGTGTTCCTTCTTCTTTTTCTTCTTTCCTTGTTGACTGATATTAGGAATTTTTATTGATGACACTTGAGAGATTTTTCCTGAGACTTCTTCTGGTTGTGATTTTGAGTTGTTGCCTTCTCCTTCTACTTTGATCATTTCGACCGAAGATTTATCCTTTCCACCTGCACCTTTCTTCCTGATTTCCAACACCTTCAAGCTTATCTCCTCATCAAATGATTTCAGTGTCATATTACTTGTCTCGATATCCAAATTGCATTGACTAGTCAGTATAAACGGTCGACCAAGAATGATAGGAGTCTCTTCATCTTCTGGTATGTCTATGATCTTAAAATCAACTGGGAAAACAAAATTGTCAATTTCTACTAAAACATCTTCAACTATTTCAAATGACTGTTTGTTGGTGTCATCATCAAATTTTAATTTTGTCCCACTCCCGCTTATCTTCTCAATACCGAGCTTCTTGAAAATTGATAATGGCATTAAACTCACACTAGAGCCAAAATTAACCAGAACCTTCTTGAAAGCCATGTCTTTTGTTGTGCATGGTATTGCAACTGACCATGGATACCTCTGCTTGAAAAGTATTTTTCTCTCGGGCACAATTGTACATAATTTCTCATCAACGAGTACCGATCCCTCTCTTGTTGAATTCTTCTTTAATAATACCTCCTTCATGAATTTCTGATACAAAGGAATTTTGTCGAACGCTTCAAAGAACGGTATATGGATCTCTAGCTTTTTGAAGATTTTGACAAATTTCTCAAAATCTTTTTCTTTTGTGTCCTTCTTTGCCACTCGAGATGGATAAGGCAACTTGATCGCTGGTTTAGTTTTCTCTTCAACTGGATTTACAGGCGATACCACTTCTTCATATTTGTTCCTATTATCTCTCACTTCCAGTTGTACTTCTATGATATTGTCATCAAACTTCACCTCATCTTCTTTTTCTCTATCAAATTTCTCACTCCTTGTTTTGACGGTATTCACATTCTCGTGACTTTTCTGACTTTCTTGTGCTTACAGCGCTACTTGTTATGCAATTTTTCCCATTTGAACCTCCAAATTTTTTATTGCAGTTGTGGTATTCCTGTAATTACTCCTTGTCTTTTATTGAAATTGAGAGGTTTGGGCAGCCATTTTTTCAATAGCCACCTTCCACTCTGCCTTTTGAGGAGCTTGTTGTTGTTGATCTTTCCAAGAGAAGTTCAGATGATTCTTCCACCTAGTATTATAGGTGTTCGAATACGGATTATTTTGCTTCAAGAACTTAATGTCTTCAATTTGTTGTGGAGAAGCTAAACAGTGCATCGTATTGTGCGGCCCATTACAGATTTCACATACAGTATTTTGTGCTTGTTGAACTTGGGTAACTTGATGAGTACTTAACTTCAGCTCTTTCAGCTTCTTGTCTATCTCTACATCAATTGTTTCTTCAATTTTTAATTGTCTATTGGGCTACAACTTTAAATCAATGACTCCTTTTGGTTTGCTGGCAACCCTCTCATATAACTCCAAATACTCATTTGCAGCAATTGCTTCGATTATCTTCTTTACACCAGTGGCTGTTGAGAAATTTGATGAGCCACCAGTTGTTGTGCCTATCAACTGCTTTGTCTTGATTCTCATACCATTTACGAACGTTTGTATTTGATCAGTCTGGTCCAGATTATGAGTTGGACAGGCCACTAGGAGTCTTTTGAACCTTTTATAGGCATCCCCCAACGTTTCTCCCTCTTTTTGCTTGAAATTCAGTATATCATGCCTTTTTCTTATGAACACTGCGGCTGGAAAATATTCCTTCAAAAAGCAATCTCCATTTCTTCCCAAGTTGTTATACTATTAGCCGAAAGAGAAAAGAACCATTCTTCAGCATCTTCAGCCAACGTGAAGGGGGACATTCTCAATTTCTTATGTTCCTTAGTATGACCATTGATATTCAAAGTGGTTCTCGTGGTAAGAAATCTCTGTAAATGCTTATTAGCATCTTCATTCACCCTTCCCGAAAATGAACTTCTCTCAAGTTGAGTGATAGTAATGGGATGCAACTGAAAATTTATAACATTCACCAGGTGGTTTACAATAGAGAGTCTACCAGCATGTGCATTCCTTCCACCATAGTCACCAAGTAACCTCTCAGGTGGGTTTTTGCCCATATTTTCAGTTTCTGAATCTGACTCTGTCTCTTGGTGTTCTAAATCTGTGTCTTGGTGCTAAGTGATTTGAGGCAACATATTCCTCAGAATCCAGTCGGGCTAACGTAGCTTGTCTTCGTCTTGAGTGAAAATTTCTTTCGATGTCTGCGTCAAAAAGAAGTTCAGCTGAGATCTTACCTCGCATAAAATATTAGTGAAAATATAATAATAAACAAAAATAATTAGGTTGTACCCCAAAATTTTCCCTCCCATATTTCTCAATACATTTCAAGTGAGGTCCTTAAATTGCTCAAGGAAGTCCAAGGGTTGATCAGACAAGCTCTCTCCTAAGGCAGTCTACCTTAAATTAGGATTTCATGTTGCATCAAGATACTTGAGTCCAAGGGATCCCAAATTCTCACCATTGTCCTAATATGTTCTCAAGATCATCCATGTCAAGTTTCAAGCCTGGCAGAGGAAGTTTGCTCAGTCAATTGCTCAAAGGCCTGAAAATCGACTGTGCTAGGGCAAAAGTCAATTGTGGCCCACATACAGTCAAACTTTAAGATTTTTGGTCAACATACTCATTTTGAAGTATGATTCATTATTTTATCAAGGGTTGATCATGATTCCTCAAGGATTGCTCACAATTCATCAAAATCTAAAAGTTGCTAAATTAGAGTTTTGTAGGAAAAGTCAACTCAACTTTGACCAAGCATAACTTTCTCATACTTTATGAGAAATGACCCATACAAATCTCATTTTGAATATGATGCAATGCTCTACAATTCCTCTTCAGCTTCCAAGTTCAAAATATGCACTCACAAGAAGTTATGAATTTTGACATTATAGGTCATTTTGAAAAGTCAACAAAAACACCCTTTTTGTAAAAGCTTCATACATGAACATGGAAGACTCAATTGAGATGATACAAAAAGGGTTGCTTAGAGGACATCTCAAGATTTATAAAAAGTCCAAGAACACCTTCAAAGAGTCAAAATTGAGGAAGTTATGCATTGGTGAAGTTGATCTTTTTTGCAAAATTGCCAAAAGTCAAAAGTGCCTCAAATTGCAATTTTTGCTAAATAGGCCTAACTTTTTGCACTTTTATTGAGTTGGTAGCATGGTCCACGAGCCCTAGCTCTTCCCATTTGTCTTTATCTTATTTTTTCTATTTATTTTGATTTTTTTATTTCAATTAAATCATTTAAATCAAAACAAATCATGAAAAAATCCAAATCATTCAAACTTCAAGATCTTGTGCATATTTCAAGTCCTATATCCAGCTAGCAAGTGAATCAATTCGTGCAAGGCATAGGTAGGCACAAAAAGATTGATTTTGGCCTATTTTGGAAAGATTTTCAAGTGAATCAAATCAAGATCAAAAGCCATAATTGATAAAGATTGAGAACACTTTTGCAACCCTAATTCAATCAGTGGTATATAGGGTACAATTGCAGACCAAAATCACAAGGTTTAGAGGCGTGAAAAGGCAGAACAAAACTTGGAAAAATCACCAAAAAGTGTTGCCTTGATTTCATACTTCTAGGCATTTACAAGGCTCCCTAACTATCTCATTCGCTTCCTGGGATTGCAAGGAAGCCGTAGAAATCAGAAACAAGGATCCTCGCGCGCTGGAACTCACTGTAAGTAAGCCACGACCATGGCTTTTTCTTGAAATCGAATCACATGATTTTGGCACTTATAGCATGAATTACATACATATTCTTGTTCCTTAAAGCATTTGCAAGCTGTTCATAACAATTAATTGCATTTTTTCTAACTCTATAAAGATTTGCCATTATTAGGGTTCTTGGTCTCGTTTTAGGGTCTTTGTGTACAGGTGAAATTGGCCCACAAGAAGGGCAGCATCATGCTCAGCAGGCCAAGGCAGTTTGATTCATGGCCTTAGACCCCATTTATCATGCCCATGTGAGATTTTGAAACAAGCAAGGGTTGTAGCTACAGACATATGTCTGTAGGTAAAAGTCTATGACTTTTACCAACTGAGAGAGGACAGGGACGACATGTGTGGCTCCATCTCATTCGTCCATTTGAATTCTGGCGCTTTTTTTTTGTTTTTCCCCCACTAACTTGCATTATGATATATTATCCATTATTATTATTTTGTATACAATAAAAGCATGCAACTCAGTTGGCGTGAGGGTGAGTGGAAAAGGCTTTGGGGCCTGGGTTCGAATCCCAGGTTCCCCCATATTTCATATTATTTTGATTTACATAATCAGGCGCGCATGTAGGTATGAAGTCCACCATGTGACCTCAAGGTTCCACCATGGGATCTCCAGAAGGACAGATCTGAAGGCCATAATGTGAAGGACCACCAAGAGCCTAGTCAACGCACAGTATGGGAGCAGAAAGGTCAACGTGGATCAGCTTGTTTTGGGCCCAAGGCTTGCTATTCACACCCTCCAAATTATTGATTTCAGGCCCATTTTCTTTTACTTTTCTTTTTATATTTTCTTTATTAATTCATTTAATTTATTTTTACTAACACAAATTAATTTTTCTTTTTATCAAAAAAATCATAAAAATAATTTTTCCATCAAATTAGACTTTAGTTTATTTTTATAAAAAAAACTAATTTAATTAGTTTATTTAATTTTAGGGTAACTTTTATCCTTTTGTAAATAAATTTAAAACAAGTTAGAAATTAGGGTTTTGTTTAATTTAAATTCTATTTTCTTTTTCTTAAAAATAACCAAAAATACAAAAATAGGTCATGTAAATTATTTTATTTAAATTAATTTAATTACTAATTAGATTTGTATTTAATTTAAAAACCTTATTCTTTTTCTTAAAAATAATCAAAAACAACAAAAATAATATTTTCTTTTAATTAGGTTAGACGGGGTCAAAACCCTATTTCTCTCTCGTTCTCGATTCATTGCGCTTTATTTATTTTTACCATATTGATGTAATTGCTCACAAGATGTAATAGATTAATTAGGACTTTTTCATTCATTTATCGTTTTGACGGGTTTTTTGGCTATGTAATTAATACCCGAAGCCTTGTAATAGCGTAGCTTATTTTCCGCATTTTAATTTTCCGCAAATATTAACTGTTAGATGTATGGTAATAGGAATGCATGACAAGAATGTATGTAAAATTTAAAACGGTTAGCAAACCCTAAATGTGCAAAGATAATAAATTTGAAATTGAATCACTCGCACATGCGCACTCCTAGGGTATACTCTCAC
Organism: Vicia faba; assembly: GCA_948472305.1. Taxonomy (NCBI): domain Eukaryota; kingdom Viridiplantae; phylum Streptophyta; class Magnoliopsida; order Fabales; family Fabaceae; genus Vicia; species Vicia faba. The sequence goes on from OX451737.1 coordinate 1,524,905,719, forward strand.
TTCGGTTTCCTTCGGTAAACGATCATTAAGTATAGGGTATTTTAGTGGTCGCTCTTTTGTCTCAAAGATCAAAGTTGCCTCGGAAAGGTTGCCTTGGAATTGTTGCCTCGAATACGATCTTAAGACATTAGAGTTACTACTAAGACATCCTAACATTGCTTTAGTGATCGTACGTCCCTTTTCGAATTGACCCTTTAAAACTCCAACGACGGTGATACCCACTCACTAATAGTAGGATAGCGTTGTCTAAAGGAAATGAACATAGAACAATTCTTTTTTCGAGTAGGTAGATGCTAGTAGGTACTTGCTCAATACAAACAAACTTTTTCACACTTACACTCTTTTAAAACAAAGTTTTCAAAACCACTTCGTAAGACTCTTGAAGACAGAAGCAAGGATTAAATCGAAGTAAAACAAAAACTTTTCAAATCACAAAAACACAGAAGCAATTTTAAAATGATGATCAAGTACCTAAGAGCCCGTGGAAAACCACAGATTTAAAGGGTGCTAATACCTTCCCTTTCTATAATCTACCCCCCGTACTCAAAATCTCGAAAAAGGAATTTTTCTGTGCTTTTTTCCTTTCTAGTTGGATAAAATAAAAGTCGGTGGCGACTCTTGCTTACCGCGACATTTTGCGAATAAAAAACGTAAAACGCAGACCAGCATTTCTAACAGTTCCGGTTCTACCACCGTATCACAGAACTGGCGACTCTGCTGGGGAATAAATAAGTGGGGTATACCTTAGGAATAGTTCATCATATTACTTCTATTGTTTGATTTGATTGCTTTATTTTTGTGGGCTTTTGTATTGGAGTTACTATAGATCCTAACCCGGATCTGGGGAACACCTGTTAGGTAAGTAGCAATAAACTATGAGGGAACTGTACGACATAGACCGATACGGTTGAAGCAGTAGCTATGTTGATGTGGCACATTGGTTGGTATCGGTATCCCTTGTGGAGAAACAAGGAGAATACGGGGCTACTATATGGGTCGTTAAGCATCAACTGACCTTAGAACCTATAATTGACCAACTTGGCCATAGGAAGTAGTGAGATAGCTGGTCTCGGTATAAAGCTGGGAACTGGTTGATACTCGATACTACACTCATTGAGACCATACTCTCGAGATAGTTCCGGCCGCAAGAAAAGATTGCGTAAGCTGAAACCATGACTGATGGAGGATGGTCAGTGATATTGAGAACCTCTAGAACCCGATTACTATTATTAGGACAGGTTGAAACCAACTGAACTTCAAGAGGGTAGTGCCTAGACCCCATGCAAGCCTGAAACTTAAGGGCTCTTGTGTGACTTGTTTGCCTTTACCATGTCTGCTATCTGCTATACATGTTGTGTGTTTTATCATGACATCATGAATATTACATAGCATGCATACTTATTGTACTAACCATTTCAAAGACCGAGGAGATTTATATTTGTTCTGTTTTGCAGATTATGGCTTCAGTGCGCAGAAACACCATTCGAGTTAACTTCGTGCAAATACCTGCTCAGCTCAGAGAGTTAGTCTCAAAAGTTCCTGATACTTCTTCATTTGTTAGAAGACATGGTCATCTCCCTAGCTTGGTCACTTCAAAGTTGGATGAGCAAATGATGAGCGTGTTGTTCCAGTTCTTTGATCCAGTGCATCATTGTTTCACCTTCCCGGATTATCAGCTAGTTCCCACTTTGGAGGAGTTTTCTGACTTACTGGGCATATCCATCCTCGAGCAGACACCCTTCACAGGTTTGGAGGAGGTTCCTAGACCCGAGGACATTGCTTCAGCCTTACATCTAAAAAGGGCTGATGTAGTATCAAACTAGGAGACACGGAGCAGGGTTAAAGGTTTCTTGGCCAAATTCCTGATGGATCAAGCTCAACTGTTCTAGGATAATTTGGATTTTCAAGCATTTGAAGACATCTTGTCTCTCCTCATCTACGGATTGGTTCTTTTCCTGAATCCAGATTCCTTCATAGATGTGAATACGGTCAAGATCTTCTTGTCTCGTAATCCAGTGCCTACTCTTTTGGGTGATATTCTGCATGCTCTCTATACTCGTACTGTGCGAAGAAGGGGGACCCTCATGTGTTGCATGTCGCTGTTGGCGAGGTGGTTTATTTCGCACCTCCCCAAGTCTGTATTGAAGAATTAGGAAGGGTTAGGTTGGGCTTACAGGATAATGTCCCTTGCCCATACGGACATTCTTTGGAGTTCTAAGGATATGGAAAGAGTATCTATCATTGATCGATGTGGGGAATACCATAATGTCCCGTTGCTTGGAATTGAGGGGGAATAACCTACAGTCCTTACTTGGCTTTACGACAGTTTGGTCACGCTCGGAGAGACGGTCCTCATGAGCTACTTCTTACAGATATTATCTTTGACTACAAGGGGGATGTTGATGAGCATCGCCGAAGGTTTATACAGGCCTGGTGCATGGTGAACAGGCCTGACCCTCACGAGCTAGGACCAAAGACTTCTCTCCCTATGCAACCTTATCTCCAGTGGGTTCGAGCTCGTGCTCAAAATCTGGGGATGCCTTATGAAGCTGTTTTACCGGTGGTTGTAGAGCATACTAATGAAGAAGGTGTTCCTTATACAGTCCTCTATCCCTATATGCCTACTGATCTTGGGGCATTTAAGAGATCTTGGATTCAGTTGAAGGAAGAAAGGGATACCTACCGGGAGAAGTATCATGAGCAGGAAAGGAATATCTTGAAGCTCACAAGGCAACTTGAGAATGAAAGGACAATTAATGACTACGTCAACACGAAGGGGAAGCGACCATGGGATTTCTGATATCTTTTATTGTTTCTAGTTTAGATTTGCTTTTCAATTATTTCTTTTGTAACGCCTTGAAGGCATTGTTAAACATTTTTACAAGTTTAATATAATAAAGTGTGTTTTATTTTGTTTTACAAATTTGAATCTCCCGAAGTCTTTGAAATCATTCCATACGCATTCCATTACCATGCACCTCATTACAGGTACCATTACAGGTTTCTTATCTTCTTCGCTATTTATTTCAGCACAAAATGTCTTCTGAAATGCCTACCGATCAAGCCATCAAAGCTCTTCAAGCACAAAATGCTCAATTCCAGGAGATGTTCTTGAACTTGGCCAAAGGACAACAGGATTTGAAGACTCTCATCTTGAAGGAGAAGAAGAAGAAGAAAAAAAAAAAGGTGGTTCTGCTGAATATGGGTCACAGATTTGGGAATAGGTTGCGACAAGAAGCTGATCTGTCTCATTCATCTAGAGGAGGAGAAAATCAAGAGGAAGGAAATGGTCCTAGTCCTGTGGTCTCTGATAATGACACTGATTTTGATGATGAACAGTACCCTCCTGCTGAGGATAGGTACAAGTAACTTGAAGATCGTCTGAGTGCTATGGAGATTCAGAAGGTCCCGGGTTTAGATTTTGGAGATCTGGGGCTAGCATCTGGGGTGGTGATCTCTCACAAGTTTAAAGCTCCGGTCTTTGCTAAGTATGATGGAGTGTCCTATCCAAAGCTCCACCTCCGCTCGTACGTCAGAAAGATCCAACCTTACACTGCTGATAGGAATCTGTGGGTACATTTCTTTCAAGATAGCCTGTCAGGGACTCAGCTTGAATGGTTTTATCAATTGGAAGGAGCTAATGTCCGTAATTGGGAGGACCTTGCTGCTGCTTTCTACAAGCAGTACCAGTATAACGCCGACCTTGCTCCCACTCGTACTCAGCTTCAGAGTATGTCCATGGGTGCAAGTGAAGGTTTTAAGGACTATGCTCAGAAGTGGAGAGATATGGCTGGAAGAGTTCAACCCCCTATGTCTGATAGAGAGTTGGTTGATATGTTTCTGGGGACCTTGTCTGGTCCATTTTTCAATCATCTGATCGGTAGTTCATAATTTGGGTTTACTGAATTGATTATGACTGGGGAGAGGGTAGAAGCTGGTATCAGAAGTGGCAAGATACAAAAAGGTGCTTCATCAAGTACAGAAAATAAGACTTTCAGGAAAGAAGCTAGTGCAGTTTACGACTCGAGGAGCCAAAACCGACCTGAACGCCGCCAAGCAGTTAATGCGGTAGTAATATCAAGACCCACCGTTGCCCCACAATGCAACAATCAGCAAAGAATGGAGAGGCTGCAAAGACAGTACACTCGGCTTAATATGACCCTGTCACAAATTCGGCCGCAATTGTTGAAGACCAACCTGGTAACTCTGAGGGAAGCCCCAAAGAATCCTAGCACCACATATCCGCTGTATAATCCGAACGCCCGCTGTGCCTATCACTCTGATACCCCGGGTCATGATACGAACAATTGTTGGGCCTTGAAGAATAAAGTGCAAGATTTGATTAAAGCTAAAGAAATTGAGTTTGACGCTCCAGAGAAACCCAACGTCATAACTGCTCCCATGCCCAAACATGATCAAGGAGTGAATGCAATTGAGGATGATGAAGAAGAGTCAGATATCGATAACTGGATTTACCTGACTACCAACGGTGGATTGAACAACTGGACGGCGAAAGACTTCATGCCCGTTTCTTTTATTAAATAGTAATAGACTTTTGTTTTGAGATTTGTAACAGACAGTTTAAAACTTTACGGCCCGGTGCCTTTCCCGAGGCACCTTGTCTTTGTTTGTGAGGGCTTCTTATTTTGTCATTTTCATATATCATCAATAAAGCATTGGACATTTTCTTGCATTACAAATGTTGCACTCCTTGTTTTTTCTTTTCTATCTTGCACTTTATCAAAATAGCTATTTGTCTTACACACACTCACATGTCGTAATGCAGATCCACATTCACTCTGGATCCCATTGATAACGACTCTCCTATCGCCAGTTATGACTTCGAAAATCCGATCAACCAAGCCGAGGACGAAGGTGAGGATGATTGTGAAGTGCCTGGGGAACTTGCTAGACTGTTACTACAGGAAGAGAGGGCCATACAGCCGCAGGAAGAGCCAGTGGAATCAGTGAATTTGGGTATGAAGGAAGACAAGAAAGAGGTCAAGATAGGTGCGAATCTGGAACCTAGTGTCAAGCAACGGTTGATACAGATGTTACGCGACTATGTTGAGATTTTCGCTTGGTCTTATGAAGATATGCCTATTTTGGACACTGACATTGTGGTACACCGCCTGCCAACTAAAGAAGATTGTCCTCCAGTAAAGCAGAAGGTTCATCGTATGCGCCCCGAGATGTCTGAGAAAATCAAAGCTGAGGTTATGAAACAGTTTGACGTCGGGTTTCTAGCTGTTACTTCCTGCCCACTGTGGGTTGCCAACGTGGTTCCGGTGCCGAAGAAGGATGGTAAGGTTCGGATGTGTGTGGACTATAGAGATATGAACAGGGCAAGCCCCAAGGATGATTTCCCACTTCCTCATATCGATGTCCTGTTTGACAACACCGCACAACATAAGGTCTTCTCCTTTATGGATGGTTTTTCCGGTTACAATCAGATTAAGATGGCTCCCGAAGACATGGAGAAGACAACTTTCATTACACAGTGGGGCACCTTCTATTACAAGGTAATTCCTTTCAGGTTGAAGAATGCTTGGGCAACTTATCAGCGCGCCATGGTCGCTTTGTTCCACGACATGATTCACCATGAGATTGAGGTTTACGTTGATGACATGATTGCAAGGTCCCAGACTGAGGAAGAACACCTTGACCATCTTCAGAAGCTATTTGACAGGTTGAAGATGTATAAGCTAAGGTTGAACCCGAACAAGTGCACCTTCGGGGTAAGGTCTGGTAAGCTGCTGGGTTTCGTCGTTACTGAGAAAGTTATTCAAGTGGATCCTGCAAAGGTGAAGGCTATACAGGAGATGCCGGCTCCCCGAACGGAAAAGGAAGTTAGAGTCTTTTTGGGACGATTGAATTACATTGCCCGATTCATCTCACACCTGACTGCTACTTGTGAGCCAATCTTCAAGCTGTTGAAGAAAGATCAAGTGGTAAAATGGAATGATAAATGACAGGCTGCTTTCAAAAGAATCAAGGAATATCTCCAAGAGCCACCTATTTTGATGCCTCCAGTTGAAGGAAGACCTTTGATCTTATACTTGACCGTACTGGATAATTCGATGGGGTGTGTGTTGGGGAAGCATGACGAGTCTGGCCGAAAAGAGCACGCTACTTACTACCTTAGCAAAAAGTTTACTGACTGCGAGACTCGATACTCGTTGCTTGAGAGAACTTGTTGCGCTTTGGCATGGGTTGCTCGTCGGCTGAGACAGTATATGCTGACTCACACCACCTTATTGATATCAAAGATGGACCCAATCAAGTATATCTTCGAAAAGCCCACCTTGTCCGGAAGAATAGCAAGATGGCAGATGATCTTAACTGAGTATGACATCCAATACACGACCCAAAAAGAAATCAAGGGAAGTGTGTCGGCTGATCATTTGGCGCATCAGGCTGTAGACGACTACCAATCCATGAATTTCGAGTTCCCGGATGAGAACATCATGTTGGTGACCGACTGTGAAATACCTGGACCGGATGAAGGACCTGAGGAAGGATCCCGATGGTCTATGTACTTTGATGGAGCTTCAAACGCTTTGGGTAATGGAATTGGCGCCGTGATCATATCTCCTGAAGGCTGTCATACTCCATTCACCGCCCGATTATGTTTTAATTGCACCAACAATATGGCAGAGTATGAAGTATGTATCATGGGCCTTCGAGCAGCTATTGACCTAAGGATTAAGTTCTTGAGTGTATTCGGAGATTCCTCTCTCGTGATCAGTCAGATCAAAGGTGAGTGGGATACGAAACACCTAAATCTTATTCCTTACAAAGAGTATGTACTGACGCTGCTTCCACACTTTGAGGAGATAACCTTTGAACATTTCCCAAGAGAGGAGAATCAGTTAGCGGACACACTAGCTACCATGTCTTCTATGTTCAAGGTCAGGTGGGATAATGAAGCTCCCCGGATTACCATTGAGAGGTTGGACGAACCTGCACATTGTTGTGATATTGAAACTGAAGAGGTAGAAGATAAACCCTGGTTTCACGAGGTAAAGAGGTATCTTGAGGCTCAGGAATACCCCGAGGGTGCATCTGTTAATGATAAGAAGTTTTTAAGAAGGTTCGTGGAGTTCTTCATCAGCAATGGCATTCTCTATAAACTTAACCATGACTCAACCTTACTGCGATGTGTGGATAAGAACGAGGCAGAAAGGATCATGGCAGAGTTACATGAAGGTACTTTCGGAACTCATTCCAGGGGACATACTATGGCAAAGAAAATCCTACGGGCAGGATATTATTGGTCTACTATGGAAGCCGATTGTTATCATCATTCTCGAACTTGTCATAAGTGCCAAGTCTATGCTGATAAGGTGCACATACCTCCAGTTCCTCTAAACGTCTTGACAGCTCCTTGGCCTTTTGCAATGTGGGGCATTGATATGATTGGCGAGATCAGACCTACTGCGTCCAACGGGCATCGTTTCATTCTGGTGGCTATTGATTACTTTACGAAGTGGGTTGAAGTAGCTTCCTTTGCTACAGTAACCAAGAATGTTATGGCGCGATTCATCCAACACAATATGATCTGTCGATACGGTGTACCAGATAGGATCATTATGGATAATGGTACAAATCTCAACAATACAATGATCACCGAGCTCTGCAAGCATTTTAAGATACAGCATCACAACTCTTCTCCTTACCGGCCGAAGATGAATGGGGATGTTGAAGCGGCTAATAAGAACATCAAGAAGATTGTGCAGAAGATGACAATGACATACAAAGATTGGCATGAGATGTTACCATTCGCTCTTTATGGATACCGCACCTCAGCGCGGACGTCAACAGGGGCAACACCCTACTCTCTGGTGTATGGCATGGAAGCGGTCTTACCCATTGAAGTTCAGATACCCTCTCTTCGGATTATAAAGGATGCAGGTTTGAGCGAGGACGACTGGATCCAGACCCAACTTGATCAGCTGAACTTAATCGATGAAAAGAGACTCACTGCTATTTGTCATGGTCAGACGTATCAAAAGCGAATGGTCAAGGCATTTAACAAGAAAGTCAGACGACAAGAGTATCAAGTCGGGGATCTGGTGATCAAACGCATCATATTACCTCAAGGTGATCCTAGGGGAAAATAGACCCCTACGTACGAAGGTCCATTTATGGTTAAGAACATCTTCTCAGGAGGAGCTATGATTCTAACCACCATGGATGGTGATGACCTTCCTCACCCCGTCAATGCAGATATAGTGAAAAAATACTACGCATAATCAAAGACCCGCTAGGTTGACTGGCCTAGGCAAAAATAAGGGCTTCCGGGTGAACCAAAAGGGTTCGGGCAAAAATAAGGGATGAAAATGAAAAAACTGTACACCCGGCAAAAAAGGGTATCCCGGTGGACTGAAAACCCGAAAGGGCAGTCCAGGAAAAATTAGGGATCAAAGAGTAACATTATGTCTCATTAGGATCATCTTGCAATCAGACTTCGGTATCGACTATCAAGCTCAGATGGCGCCAATCAACCTGATCTACCTTCAACCAAGTAGAAAAGTGATGAGACGCTCGAAGATATAAAGGCAATAGCAGAGTTGGAACCCAGTGGGATTGTTCACATAGTTGTTTTTCGTCGTTTTTTTACAAACTGTATAAATTCTATCATTCGGCAGCATTCTCTTACTAGGACGTCAGCCTCTTGACAAAACGCCTATCACAGGCTAACTTCAAAAATCAATATAATTCGTTTTCACAAAGAAATTTCAAATTATTTTCCTTTTTCTGTTTTTTTTACAAGAACGTCCAACGGTTCATTTTTGATATATGCATTTGACAATAATTGCTGCTCATAAATATTTACATACGAAACAAAACATGATTACTCGTAATTTCAAGAACATGGGAAAACAGAAATGTTCAAGCCTTACAATTGCTCTATTCACCGGGTACAGGGATAAACCAAGCTGAAGAATATGACTAAAAATATGTACACTCCCCGCAGAGTAAGAAAAAGACAGTGATGTTAGCTTTCCCGAACAGGACACAACTCTCCCCAGCTGAGGTTCGCAAACGCGAGTGAGTCGGTAAGATTCTCCCCAAACAGAGTTCATCTATCACCAGCACTGGAAGATTATCCCCAGTGGAGTTTATTTCTTCCACAAATATAAACTTTATCCCCGACAGAGTTCATCATCGCCAACAACGGTAATTCATCCACAGCCGAGGTTATTTCACCAAAGTCAGCAGATCTCCTGACAGAGTATCTCTTCCCCACAGAGTCATTTTCTCACCAGTTTATTCTCCAGCAGAATTATTCTCCTGCCAAGTTATTCTCAAATCACCTTCGATCGTCATCCCCGATGAGTGAAACTCTTTTTATTCTCCAGCAAGCAGTCCGGGATTCATTTTCCCCAGCTAAAAAACATCATAAAAACATTACACAGCCATACATCATGGCATATGCATATACGCATCATACAAACACAATCTTATTTATTTTGAGAACAGCATTGCTCGATACATGTCATGCATCATGACATTACATATGACTAACCCTTTACATTTCAGGGAAAGATACAATCAAATTCTCACAAAGTACAAGCTATGAAGCCCGGATCCGACCGGATAGTATCTTGATTTCTCCATCATATTGTGAAGCCCGGAGAACGACCAAATAACAGTATCAGAATACCGCGAAGCCTGGATTACGACCAGATAGTGGTACCTCTTAAACAATCTATGAAGCCCGGATTCAACCGGATAGTAGTTTAATCCCCAGCAAGTTATTGTGAAGCCTGGATTACGACCAGATAGCAATACAAGACACCATGAAGCCTGGATTCGACCAGATAGTGGTATATCATAAACACAAGCCGTGAAGCCCGGATTCAACCAGATAATAGCTCAGCAAGTTATTGTGAAACCTGGATTATGACCAGATAGCAATGCAAGTTTCTGTGAAGCCTGGATTACGACCAGATAGCAGCCAAGAATACTACGAAGCCTAGATTCGACCAGATAGTGGTATATCTTTAATGCAAGTTATGAAGCCCGGGTGCGACCGGATAGTATCTTGATTTCTCCGAACACCATGAAGCCTGGATTCGACCAAATAATGGTATATTACATCGTGAAGCCTGGATTACGACCAGATAGCGGTAAATAACACTGAAGCCTGGGATTATGACCAGATAACAGTTAGGGACACTGTGAAGCTTGGATTTCGACCAAATAGCAGTTCACCCGGCCAATTACTATGAAGTCCGGAGTCGACCGAATATTAGTAGGCCTTTAAATCAAATGGAAGCCCGGATGCGACTGGATAACCACTTGATTTCTTCTGAAGCCTGGATTTTGACCAGATAGGAAGTGAGGTATTGTGAAGCCTGGATTCGACTAGATAGCAGTACAAGACACCATGAAGCCTAGATTCGACCAGATAATGGTATGAAACATCGAGAAGCCTGGATTACGACCAGATAGCGGTACAAGACATTGTGAAGCTTGGATTTCGACCAAATAGCAATCTTACCTGGACAATTACTAAGAAGCCTGGAGTTGACCAGATATTAGTGTGCCCTAAATTCAAGTTAAACCCCGGAGGCAACCGAATAACAACTTAATGCCTTCTAAAGTCTGGATTACGACCAGATAAATAAGTGAGAGATTGCAAAACCTGGATTACGACCGGATAGCAAGTTTAATCTCATCTCCCCAGTAAGTCACTGTAAAGCCTGGATTACGACCAGATAGCAGTCAATCTTATCACTATGAAGCCTGGATCACGACCAGATAGTAGTTCATTTTCACCTCTTCGACCAAGAGACCATTCCCCAGTAGAATAACGGACGACTGAAGCTCCTAAAATTCAACTTTTCTCTCAAGACATAGAACAACATTCTCCAGCAGAATCCTCCTCAACAACAAGTATGCAAGCTCTCGCTAAGGAATCTCTTAGGCGATCGACACTTCCTCTGATGGCATCTTTAAGCCCATATTCCAACATTAACTTCCAAATGGAATCTATAAGCCCATTCCCTGCATCACAAGACAAATACCACTTCATGTGAGTGCAAATTTCTGGGCACTCTAGTGTTCAATCATCTTCCACCTTCGGATCACGAAAGGCAGACAAGTCAATCTACATCCTCAGGTTTAAGTAGATTGAACAAGGGCAGATGTTGTACCCAAAAATTTACCCTCCCATATTTCTCAATACATTTCAAGTGAGGTCCTCAAATTGCTCAAGGAAGTCCAAGGGGTGATCAGACAAGCTCTCTCCTAAGGCAGTCTACCTCAAATTAGGGTTTCATGTTGCATCAAGATACTTGAGTCCAAGGGATCCCAAATGCTCACCATTGTCCTAATATGTTCTCAAGATCATCCATGTCAAGTTTCAAGCCTGGCAGAGGAAGTTTGCTCAGTCAATTGCTCAAAGGCCTGAAAATCGACTATGTTAGGGCAAAATTTAATTGTGGCCCACATACAGTCAAACTTCAAGATTTTTGGTCAACATCCTCGTTTTGAAGTATGATTCATCATTTGATCAAGGGTTGATCATGATTCCTCAAGGATTGCTCATAATTCATCAAAACCCAAAAGTTGCTAAATTAGGGTTTTGTAGGAAAAGTCAACTCAACTTTGACCAAGCATAACTTTCTCATAATTTATGAGCAATGACCCATCCAAAGCTAATTTTTAAGAGGATGAAATTCTATAAAATTCCTCTTCATCTCCCAAGTTCAAAATATGCACTCATAAGAAGTTATGAATTTTGACATTATAGGTCATTTTGAAAAGTCAACAAAAACACCTTTTTTGTCAAAGCTTCATACATGAACATGGAAGACTCAATTGAGATGAGACCAAAAGGGTTGCTTATATAACATCTCAATATTTATAAAAAGTCCAATAAAACCTTCAAAGATGTAATTGCCACAAGATGTAATAGATTAATTGCGCTTTATTTATTTTTACCATATTGATGTAATTGCTCACAACATGTAATAGATTAATTAGGACTTTTTCATTCATTTATCGTTTTGACGGGTTTTTTGGATATGTAATTAATACCCGAAGCCTTGTAATAGCGTAGCTTATTTTCCGCATTTTAATTTTCCGCAAATATTAACTGTTAGATGTATGGTAATAGGGATGCATGACAAGAATGTATGTAAAATTTAAAACGGTTAGCAAACCCTAAATGTGCAAAGATAATAAACTTGAAATTGAATCACTCGCACATGCGCACTCCTAGGGTATACTCTCACTTCGGTTGCCTTCGGTAAACGATCATTAAGTATAAGGTATTTTAGTGGTCGCTCTTTTGTCTCAAAGATCAAAGTTGCCTCGGAAAGATTGCCTCAGAATTGTTGCCTCGAATACAATCTTAAGACATTAGAGTTACTACTAAGACATCCTAACATTGCTTTAGTGATCGTACGTCCCTTTTCCAATTGACCCTTTAAAAATCCAACGATGGTGCTACCCACTCACTAATAGTAGGATAGCGCTGTCTAAAGGAAAGGAACATAGAACAATTCTTTTTTCGAGTAGGTAGATGCTAGTAGGTACTTGCTCAAATCACACAAACACAGAAGCAATTTTAAAATGATGAGCAAGTACCTAAGAGCCCGTGGAAAACCACAGATAGGAAGGGTGCTAATACCTTCCCTTTCTATAATCTACCCTCCGTACTCAAAATCTCGAAAAAGGAATTTTTCTGTGCTTTTTTCCTTTCCAGTTGGATAAAATAAAATTCGGTGGCGACTCTTGCTTACCGCGACATTTTGCGAATAAAAAACGCAAAACGCAAACCAGCATTTTAAACAGTTCCAGTTCTGCCACCGTATCACAAACTAAAAAATAAAATTTTAATTGCAGAGCAATAAAATTTCAATTAAATAACAATGAAACTCAATATTTTGGCACTCCCCGACAACAGCGCCAAAAACTTGATCGAAAAAATAACAAGTGTACTATTTTCAGCGATGTAGTAATAATGGGTTTTACCCCGAATATCGATCTCGAGGACTGCGTATGAAATACTAAGTTTTATTACTAATTCAATAAAACAAAAACAATAGTTTAGGGTTTGATTCGAAAATATCTTTGCGAAAGATTAAAGGGCTGAAAGTAAAAGTTGACTTTTCTGTTTGGTTAAAAGCCGCTAGGGTTAAGTGTATGATTTTCCATGAAATAATATTCACTCTTTGATCTTTTCAACAAGTTCATCAACTTCAATTATTTATTCTTAAGATTATCTTTCCCTAAGTCCTTAGTGAAAAACCTTTAACTTCTACCCTAATTTCAATTTCTATTCAAATTAGTGTTGAGGTTAAGCATGTAATTATCAAGAACTATTCTGGTTATCATGGGATTCCCCTAGTCCTAGGTGAAATCATCTATAATATCATTATTTAGAAAACCTTAACACGACCGTCCGACTCTAATGTGTTAATAACAGTGAAACCCTATGGTCTCATAGGGTAAAACTATAAATTCTTCTAAACAATCAAATTGATGCATAAAACTTTTATCTTGAATAAAACAAAGAGATCGGTATTCTAACATAGTAAAGCAGGGACACCCCCTAGCATTGGGGGTTTTAGCCGCACATAATATTCAAGTAAATTTCAATAAAAATAAAGATAGACATTACACAAATTGATGGTGAACTCTGATCTTCAATTGCTTCTGCTCATGAAAGGTCTTCATTCTCCCAAAACTTGCAAAAACTTTAATCTTCTATCGCGAAAATCTTCTCCCTTCAAAAGTCCCCTTTTTTCTTCTACAAAATAGGTTTAAGTAGTCTCGTTTTTCCTAGGTGATGCCAAAAGTCCAAAGTAGCCTCCAGGATTCAAAAACACTAAAAATTCCAAAACTTAAGAACTTTCAGCGACTTAGCAGACACGGGACGTGTCACCGGACATGGGCACCCATGTCAGCTTCAGTGTATCTTCCTCAAATTGTATGCTTCAACTGACTTGACACGGGCCGTGTAGTGTGACACGGTCGCCCGTGTCGTCTTCTGTGATTTTTATCTTTTCCAACAATTAGTCCAATTGAAATGACATGGGCCGTGTTGTGTGACACAGGCACCCATGCCAGCTTTTGTTCTGCTTCCATCTTCATTTTTCCCAGTTTCCCCCTAACACGGCCCGTGTCAGGTGACACGGCCACCCGTGTCAGGGCTCCTGAAGCACTTCTTTCTGAACTTCTAAATTCAACACTTTTCTTCCCCGATTTGTCCTATTTCATTCTTTTATTCCTTAAAACACTAAAATACCAAACCAAAGCATAAAATACGGTAAAATGGAATAAAACACCAGTCACTTAAAAGAAACGATGACTAAAATAAATGCGAAATTCATGTGTAAAAACCATTGGTCATATGCCAAGGTGACAAACAAGTTAGATCAGATGGTATTTATTAATGCATTCCAAACTGCATCTTGACACGGTCGCTGTGGTGCATCTCTATAATGTTGAACCGTATGATTGTAGTATTTTCCTTCCAAACTACTGCATCCTCGGTGTAACACCCCAATTTTATTTAGAATTATTTTATTGAAATAAAATAGATGATATGATGCGCTTATATATGTTGATGATCTTATGATGTGTTTTGATGAAATTGTTGATTGGATAGATGTAATAATAATTGAAGGAGTTAGGGGTGTATGGATAATAATGTAGAGACGTGGGGGTGAATGAAGAATATTAGCAACAATAGTATTATTGTTATAATTAATATTATATTTATAAGAGATAAATGGAAATTTATAATATTAATAATTAATAAATAAAATAAACCTATTAATAAAATGAGGGGCAAAGTTGGTATATAGATTTAGGGGTCTAAAGTGTGTAGTTAGAACAACAGAAATAAAAACACGAGGAATAGATCGTAAAAGTGAGAAGAGAAGAACGAAGAGAAGGACATACAAGTTAGGGCGAGGAATCTCCGAAAGAGAGCTTAGAATCATCAAACCTAAGGTAAGGGTGGGGTTCTGACTCTCTAATATGTGGTTTAATTGTGGGTAGATGATGATATTGAATGTTAGGTTTTGGGGTAAATTGGTTGTGTAATTGCTTGTAAATGATGAAATTGATGTGTTGATTGTGTTGGTTTTATGGTATATGATGTATATTTATGATTTAAAACAATTGAGGTATTTGATATGTCATAAAAATGGTTTTTGGGTGAAGAGGATGGGATTTCGTAGCAGAAAAATCAAGTTTTTGGGTCTGTTCGCGATGGGTAATCGGTTACCATATGTGTGGGTAACTGATTACCATTGTTGTGTTTTGAAAATAATTGGCTATTAACTTGCAGTAACTGATTCCCATAAGTGGGTGATCGGTTACCATGAGGAATTTTGGAAAATCAGGGTTACTGTCTTACGGTAACCGATTACTATAACTGGGTAACCGGTTACCACTGCTATTGATAACATTTTCGAAAAACTTTGAAAAATCATAACTTTTGCTTCGGGTGTCCATTTGACGCACCGTTTGGACCGTTGAAAAGCTAAAAACATTTTCTATAATATGATAATAATTTTGATAACAATAGGTGAATTATTTTGGGTTTAAGGCTTATTCCTTGGGTGTCAGTGTCAGTTGTTGTAGATTAATTGGGATGATCCTAATTCAATGATGAATTATTGTCATCGTGAAATTAATCATGAGGATTTTTGTGTCGATGTGATGTGATATTTTATATATTATGATGATTACCTTAGTGAAGGCTTATGCCTTATGTGTTAATGTTTATGAAGTGTGATGCATATTGTTGTGATTAAACATGATGGTGTTGTACGAATGATGTACGAATGTACTGCATAATATATTGCAATATGACGAAGATGTAGTTGCTGGCTTGGAATTGGAATGATGTTGATGGTTATGCTTGTGATTTCATAATTTTGGTTGCGGCATGTCGTATTTCATGCATCGTTGGGGGCTTATGCCCTGGCCTGTATTGGAAATCATTGAGGGCTTATGCCATGGCCTTTATGGAAATTGTTGAGGGCTTATGCCCTAGAATATATGGCAATTTGTTGAGGGCTTATGCCCTAATGGCACCACATACATCATGCATCAGTGTAAGTCGCATTGCATTTGTTGAATTATTGATATTCGATGAAGTTGAGTTGTATATTTGATTTATGTCGTATGATGGGTGATGATAATTAAGTATGTATATGTGTAATCGTTATGAACTATAATTGATGATTGTGGGACTCTAAATCTTGCATGATATATTTGTTGTTTATTCATGATTATATAACTTATTATATTGTCATGAATCTCACCCTTATTGTTTGAATGTTGCCTCTACGTGGGTAACGTGCATATAACCAGGTGTAGTGCGAAGTCGTGGAGTCTAGAAGAGGTTGATTTCTCTTATTAAGTGGATGTCATTGCTCTGATACGTAACACCGGGGGGATGAGCGCTTGCTTGTTTATTTTACCTGTTGTTTTATTTTGAAGAATTGTGGGAATGTTGTAGACTCTCTTTATTTGATTTAAAACATTGTTTTGTGATGAATTGAAGATGCTGAAAATAATTATGATTTTGTTCTATTGTATTAATAAAGTTGAAGATTGAAGACTATGTTGAAATGTTATCGGTTCATCCGAAATATGTGTTATGTATCTATTTTATCTTAATTGAGAAAAAATCGAATATGTTAAATGATGTGATATCCTATTTGTTGTTGATGAGAAAATTTTATTTTACTCTGATTATTATTAAAATTTACCGTTGGGGAAACAAGGTGTTACACTCGGGGTTGGGTTCATGCTCCAAACCCAAATATGGTCTCCAGATAAACTGTGGATAAAAATTAATTAGAAGATAGAAAACTTTAAAAATAAATAATTTAAAAGTAAAAAAGTTTAAAGGTGATACGTACATCATTCGGGCCAAGGTGATCCAAAAGATTACGATATAGAATGACATTAAATCTTGGATTTTTTCTATAATTCATACCCCTTACACAGTATCTAAAGGAATGGAAAAAATAATTAATTTTTTTACATATATTTGGAAAAGAGGTGAATAAAAAATTATTGAAAATGTTGGCTTACTTTGTTGCGTATGGGAAAGCGAATGCATTATTGTAGGGACTCCATTCTCCACCAACCCCATGCTTGAAGCAAGAAAGCGCATCCATAAAAAGTACATTTGTCTTTTGATGCGTTCCTAAATAATGAACTGTATAGATGGGATAAAACAACAGAACCCCAACTATACTTTCTTGTACTCTCAAAACTCCTAAGCAATCTTAAATACATAAAATTTACAGTATTCTCTGTACTTTTGGGGAATAACATGCTTCCAAACAGTAGCATAATATAATTTCTAGATTTAATTGTTACTTCTTCCTCGGCCGAATTTTCATTCAACTCAAGAGTCTCATAATGTTTTCTAAGTACAATTAGTAATATACCTTGGCCTCTAACACCGGTTGCTTCTACCATATCTTTGCCCAACAATGTCTCACATAGAGAATTGGACTATTGAACCGACCCATTAACGACCTTACCTTTGATAGAGAGACCCAATAACATGTACACATCCTCTAGAGTGATGGTACATTCACCTATTGGCAGATGAAATATGTGTGTCTCATGTCTCCACCTTTCAAACATTGTAAGTATAAATTTTGAATCAATCATGCAGTTTGATATTTTTATGACATTTCTAAAACCGGCATATTCTAGATATGGAATGATTAACGGGTCCGACTTAATATAGTGGTGTGAGCGAATTCTAAATCTTTTAGGATCCTAAATTAAAATTTTAAATAGTGTTAGATTTTATAAGATGAATGAATTAATAATTTAATAAAAAGTATAAATGATATAAAATAATATAAAAACTTACAAATGCCTCAATGTTTGCTTTTGTGCCTCTGTGAGAGTCATCCATTATTAGGAGAACCATATTTGAAATTGTATAAGACAGTGTAAAACAAGTATCAGAGTGTGTATGGATTGGTGATGCAAAACAAGTGTCTGAGGCGCCATATTTATAGGAGAATTCGTATAGATGTGAGTTAATGAGGTGGTTGGAGGTTGCATGCATGCATTTTACGTGTCACCAAGGCGCCATCCAAGTTGGTGACAACATGCAATATTGAATGCATGTGCCATTCAAACTGGCGTGGGACAGGCCTACTTGTAGAGTAGGTGGCAACGTATAGGCAGTGTAGGATGGCAGTATAGGGATAGTCTGATACGCATGCAAGCTAGTTGACAAGGCTAGTAGGGATATGTTATCCCAGTTGGAGCATATGAACAAAATAAGGAGGATGCGTCATCTCAGATGGCGCCTGGTAGGCTGAGATTTTTTGTCTTGTTCAAGTCACATGAATCTTATTTAGTCTTCTACACTTAAACACCCAAACACTCAAACTCTCAAACACTCAAACATAATGCCCTCTGCACCATAATATGTTATCAGTGCACATTTCAACGGTGATACGTACAATTGTCCCACTTCTGGTTTTTTATTTAGAAACACAGATAACATTCGTTTTTGTTTAAACATAAAAGCCAATTTTTGTTTAAACTTGGACAAGGTCAAGTGTCACACATCTTCTACCGAAATATGTTTTTTTCTGGTGAGAGCCAAGTAATTTTTATAAGGTAGAGGTTCAAGACGACGAGGACCTTCAAAATATGTTTTCTAGACATGAATATTCTGGGTACGACTCGATTGAGTTGTACATTGTGCTGCAGGAGGCTCGACGGTCCCAACCAACTCAATCAAAAATGGTTGATCCTCTTGAAGACGAACAAGAAGAAGTAGATGTCATTGATGAAGAAGAGTAAGATGAAGAGTTAGAGTTTGACAACATGGTCAACAAAGATTCCGAAGACGATGCGGCACCTCAAATACCTCCAAATGAAATCTACACACCACTTGCACACATTACAAACTTCAACATGGACGAAGATGAACCGTCATCTAATTTTTTTTCAACCCATATATGCAGTCAGATGAAAACATAAAAGAGAACAACAAATTTCGCCGAAGAGAAGATTGCATGCGAGCTATAAAAAAGTTCCACATGGTAAACTCTGTCGAATTTAAGGTTGATCGGGTAAATCCTGAAAGGTACAAGCTCAAGTGTATTCACAAATATTGTATGTTCATGCTCACTGCATCGTACAGGTTGAGAAGTGGTTGTTGGGTGATAGGTTTTATATCCATCCGCACGTGCATTAATTCTACTCAATCACAAGATCATCGTAAATTAAGTTATGATCTAAGATGTCAGGAAATTCTACCACTCATCAGCAATGATGTGAAAACCATAATCTCTCACATCACTACGGTATACAATTATACGCCGTCATACAAAAAATATTGGTTAGCAAAGACAAGTGCTATTGAAAAGGTATATAGAAATTGGGAGGAGTCATACAAAGAACTACTGCGCTACATGCATGCACTTCAGACGTATTCCCCTGGAACTATTTATATTATGGAAACATTACATATGCCCCAGACGGTACTTCTGTCAACGGGAATAGGATATTCAGACGAATGTTCTGGGCTTTTCAACCTTGCATCATAGGATTTGCGTCATGCAAACCTATTATCCAGATAGATGGAACGTGGTTGTACAGGAAATACAAAGGCACGTTGTGATACGGTGGGAGAACTGACTATGAGTTTTGCGTTCGTATTCGCACTTGTGCGGTTGAGCAAGAGTCGCCACCGACTTTTTATTTTATCCTAAAGGAAAGGTTGAAAAAGCACAGCAAAAACCTTTTGAGATATTTCGTGGGTTCGGGGGGTAGATTATGAAAAGGGAGGGTATTACCACCCTTTTCATCCATGGTTATCCATGGGCTCTTAGTTACTTGGTTTTTTAGATCACTTGCCTTGATTTTTGATTGCTTTGAAAATGGTGTGTGTGTGTGTGTTTTTGAAAATGTTTTTGAAGAGATGCCTTGTCTTAGGCAACCAATGTATTTGACTCGTGTTTGAGTGTTTTACAAAAGTGTGTATCTTTTCGAAAAGATGTTTCAAATGTTTTTTGAGAGTTTGTTTGAAAATATGTGTGGAGTGCGGTTTTTGAAAAGAAGGCAAGTGTTTTTGCAAGTTGATCTCAAGTAACTAAGAGTTTTGTCTACCCTATTATACTCAAAGGTTTCCTCTATGATTTCAACCCTTTTTAACAATTTTGTTCCACCGTTGAATTTGGTGGACAATCTTGCGTTTAGGAAGTTTGTTCGGGACGGGCGCGGGTCATCGTATGGACCATGAATGCAATGGTGCCAAGTGTCTTTGGCAATTTGCTTTGAAGGGACTATGATCATTCCGTTTAGGCAACATTCGAAAGCGTCATCGAGGGACTTATGATCATTTGAATTCATTTTGCCAAAGATACTCGACGTGCAAGCATGGCCCATTTTGGAAGGCAACATGTGGGATTACCCTAGAGGGTGCAAGTGTGATTGTGTATTGATTTCATATATTTGTCTTGTATTAGGTTATCTAGCGTTTGATTTTATGTACATGCAAACCCTAGGTCTAACCATGGTATAATTGAAAGCGGTAAATTGCGAAAATATAAAGTCTACGCTATTACAAAATAAGCATCCGGGAGTGGGGGTACAAGTTTATGAATGGGGATGAGACTTAGGA
This sequence comes from Vicia faba, assembly GCA_948472305.1. Lineage (NCBI taxonomy): Eukaryota > Viridiplantae > Streptophyta > Magnoliopsida > Fabales > Fabaceae > Vicia > Vicia faba. The sequence goes on from OX451737.1 coordinate 1,524,926,369, forward strand.
ATATAGTGTCCAATAAGTTACAACCAAATCGAATCGATCAAATGTAAATGTAACGAATATACAAATATAAGCAAATGTGTATAGGAGCAATGTAAAGTGTATTGTGTAAGTGTAAGTGTAAATGTATATGTAATTATTTTACAGGTGCGAAATGTGAAATTGAATGTATTATTAAGTATGTATTGACTTAAAGAATTAAATGTTTGTTTAATTTAATTAATAATCTTGTATTTTCTTTAATATGTACAAAGAGAATGTTTTAATGAAAAGAAAAATATTCTAAGTTTGAAAGTTATTATTTTACATTTGATATATAAAAAAGGTATCTTTGTACTATTAATAAGAATATTTGAATTAAAAGAAAAAAGTGTTTTCAATTTTAATTATATGGTGTAAAAAAATGTACTTTTGTTATTTATGTACAAAAAGTATTAATCTTAAGAAAAATTATATATTCATGTACAAAGATTTAAAGAAAATGTGGGTTTAATTGTAAAGAGAAAATATTAGTTTCTATATAAAAATTAATTATTATTTATATATGAAAAAGTATTATTAATGTCAAAAATATTATGTTAATTTATTTAACAAAAAAAATGTTTTATATGCTAAAAAAAAGTTTGATAATTGAATGGGTCAAAAGGGGGATTGGGCCCATACTAAACAGAATGAATAGGTAAAAAAAGGGGGGTTTTGAATTGGAATACGCTTGGGCTTTGTGTTTTATGAAACGGGTTAGGCCCAGATGTGGAAACGAACACTTTAGGGTTAACGCGTTTTGTTCAGTTGGGACATTGGCTTAGGGTTTTGAGAGCGACAGAAGCGCCGTTCGTCCGTTTTCATCTTCTCCGTCTTCGTTCAATCTTTACCAGGAACCTGACTCTCCTCTTTGCCCAGCCATCAGCGCCTCCGCCTCCTTCGCCCTTCCTTGGTTCGGTGAAAACGAATGAGGGGTAATCGTCCTTACTTCGTCTTTGTCTAGTGCGTTTTTAGAGTTTTGTTATTTGCATGTTTATGGTTTACTGCTTCTTCTTGATTAACTGTTTGATTTGATTTCTTATGCTGTTCGTTATTGATTTTATTGGAGGTACGTGAGAAGGGATGAAATAAAAATGTCTTACCTTTACTGAAGAGGGGAAGGAAGGAGATGGAGGTGCTTAGGAGGCTTGATGGCGAAGAGGAAAAAATGCGTGATGCTGATTGGCTTTTTGGTCAACCTGGTATTTCTATATTCTTTATCTTTTTTCCATTTGAGGGTTTTGATGATGATATGGACTGAAAACCCCTTTTGAATTCACCTCTTTCTTCTTCTTCTTTGCCTTTAATGCTTGTTTCCTTGAACGTGTTTGTCGTATGCTTGCTTATGTTGGTTTAGACTGTCTTTGAACGTTGCTTCTGTATCTTCTTTGAGTTGCCTTGGCTTTGTTGCCTTTCGTCCCTTCTCTGAGTTGCCTTTTTGATTTGCTTCTTTTCTTCTTTGCCCAAGGATGAACCTAGGGTTCTGAGGGCCCTGGATGCACGCTCATGCTGCCTGTGTTGGATGCCTTGAGTTTGATTCCTTTACTTGTCCCTCAGTTGCCTCTGGAATGTTTGTGGCGTTATCCCTTTTGCCCAATGATGAGCCTAGGGTTCTGAGGGTTTGGCTTTGAATGCTTTTTGTGTAAAGGCTTGGCCTTGCTTGCTTCAGGCAGGTTATTTTAGCTTGATTTTGGTTTAAGGCTGGAAGTTTTTATGGTTATGAGGTTTAGTTTGACAGGTTCAGCAGGTTTTTGATTCTTACACAGGGCCTTATGGGCTTTGGCTTGACAGGTTCAATGGCTTAGCAGGTTGGATGCTTAGGCAGGTTTTTTTTGCTTAAGGTTCATTTTTTGTTTAGGCAGGCAGGGTATACAGGTTTTTAGGCATATGCTGGTATGGCTTGTGTGTTTGAAAATTTCAGACTTGAGGTTTGATGCTTATTGCTGGTTATGAGCTTAACAGGTTTGATGGCTTGGTGTTTGCAGTAGCTTGATGGTGTGTTAGGCTTTTGACAGGGTGAGGCTTCTGACTTGTGAAGTTTTTTTTTTGCTGGTGGTAGGCTTTTGAGGATTAAGGCTTATGCTTCAGTTCTGCAGGTTCTGATACAGGTTTTTGCTTCAGGTTTAAGGTTGGGAGGCTTATCAGTTTGTATATTTTTTTTGTGTTGGTTTCAGTTCTCTCTCTTTTCTACTGTGTTCAGTTCTTGTGTTTTTTTTTGCTATCTTCCTGCCTAAAGCCTAAAAACCTGCTCTCTTTTTTCTCTCCTTTTTTCTCTCTCAGTACAGTTAAATATATTAAACTATGTTTGTGTTGTACCTTTGTTCTGAAAGGGCCACCCTTATTTTGGGAAATGATGAAAAGAAAATGTTTTGCTTGCATAATAGATTTCCTCTGCATATTTGTCCCTTCTTGACAGCTTTTGTACTTTGTATCTTCTTTGATATCTTTGCCAAATCTTCTTTATTGACAGCTTGGGTAACCTTTTTGGCATTTTGACAGAAAGTTGAAGTTTGGATTTTTAGTTTGATTTGAACTTGGAGTTTTGAGATTTGGAACTATGCAGTATATTGACAAACTTTGCATTTTTCAACTTTGTGCATTCATGAATAGCAAATAAAAATTCTTCCCTCTTTGTGAACCGAGAGAAATCCCGTGATTTGCAGAGAGGGTTAACTGATCCCAATCAGTGGCCCTTAATGATGAACTCTTTTTATCTGTCATTATTTATTTATCTGCTTTTTGACTTTTCTCTTTTTCTCTTGCAGATGAATAATTGAATGGAGGGGAGCAAAGGATGAAGAATTTGAAGAATAGAAGACTTAGAAAAAATAGGATAGTTTCATTTTTTATTTAAATTTAAATTAGTGTAAAATCATTGTTTGTAAATAAATTGTAAACAATAATTGTACAATTAATTTAAGAATAAATAAAAGTTTTCATTATCCAATTAGTTCTATTTTCTCTTTTATTGTTTATTCATTTATTTAAAATTCTTTGAATTAAAATAATTGAAAAATAAATTCTAATTACTTAATTTTAGAATAATAAATAATTTAAATAAACAAAGCTTTAACAAATTGATCAGTTAAACCTGGTACCTCTAACATCCAAAGTAAAGCAACAGTTAATCAAATCAACTGATCAGGCGCATTCCCTTTTCACTGATTTGTACCCAATACTGCAAATCCCAACTGAATGTACCTTTTGACTGGTTCAATCAAACAAACGTGAATTCAAACCAACTGCCTTCTTTTACTGATTAAATCAAACAATGCGAATTCAAACCAAATCTCGGAATAACTTACAAAGTGCTGTAGAATTTAAATCCTTCTGAGAACGTGCCCACAAAAACCCTAATTCCTGATTAAATGCCAAAGAGCGTTCGCCTGATCCAAGTTGAGCCAATTGTGTGAAACATTCCAGAGCCCTGAAAAATCAATAAAACCCTAATTTTGCTTGGCTGACGAAAAAAGTCCGTTTGTCCGATTCTTGAGCCAGTCTGAAAAATCAGGAAACGCCTGAAGCTGTGATTTTTTTTATGGAAAAATGTGAGGGCAAATTTTGGGGTACAACACACGTTACTGATGGCAGTTGTACAAGATGGTAACAACAACATTTTTACAATTGCCTTTTCTCTAATCGAGGGTGATACTGGTGTGGCTTGGAGTTTCTTTCTTAAGAATCTCTAAACACACGTGGCTCTGTAACCTGATCTTTGTTTGATCTTCGACAGACATGCATCTATTGAGAATGCATATAATAATCCTGCAAATGGTTGGCATGACCCCCCTTCTACGCATGTCTATTACATTAGACATATCGTTCAAAATTTCATGAAGGAGATCAAAGACAAGGCTCTTAAAAAACAGTAATGAATGCAGGATATGCATTAACACAACCCTCATTCAAACATTATCGCAATAAGATTAGATTGTCAAGTCCGGATGCAGGTAGGTGGATTAATAATATTCCAATGGATAAACGGACAAGGTTATACGACAATGGACAAAGATGGGGCCACATGACAATAAATCTTGTTGAATCAATGAACAGTGTATCCAAAGGCATATGAAACCTCCCAGTAACCGCTTTGGTGAAATTAACATATTTTAGGATGGCCGAGTTGTTTGCAAAAAGAGGTGAAATATGGTACGTGGTGTTACAATCGGGACAACTATGAAGTGAAAGTTTCCTGAAATTTATCAAGGCAGAGGGTGCCAAAGCCATCACCCGTCTTGTTACACAGTTCAACCGATATAACCATAACTTCATTGTCAAAGAGACAATCGACCACAACGAGGGACTGCCAAGACAAGAGTATAGGGTTATACTACCATCTCGTTGGTGTGATTGTGGAAAGTTTCAAGCCTTTCATATGCCTTGTTCTTATATCATTGCGGCATGTACGCATACTCATCAAGATGCATTACTACTTCTATCTCCCATTTACAAGTCCGAGACCTTGCTCAGCGTATACAACAATCGCTTTCCAGTGGTAGGGAAACCTGATTATTAGCCTGCATACGAAGGGGAAATAGTTTGACACAATAATCAAATGCGAAGGAATAAAAAAGGTCGTCTCAAAAGCAAGCGTATCACAAATGAGATGGACGATCTTGACAACTTAGAAAAATGTGTGGTTTATGTCGTCAGGCCGGACACAATCGAAAAAATTACCTACTTGTGCTACTAGCTCGGCAACATAAATAATATATGCAAACTATCTATACTTTTTTAATATCAGAGTTTTTTTCATTAAAATCATCTATTACGACAAACCATGCGCAAACAACAAATAAAAACACATCACAACTAAAACAACAATAAATAAAACATGTAAATATAACATCAACAACACAATAAAATATCTAAGAAATTACAACCGTCAAGACAATTTCATCGGATCCGTGCATCATCACCATTACGTTTGTGTCTGTTTTGACTTCCTCCAACCAAGATTGAGGCCTTCTAGTTGCAAGTAAGGTGATTGTTCTTCTTCTCTGAATTCTTCTAATTTATTCTCCAGCTTCAATGTCTCCCTCTAGCCATCACTTCAACTCTCTCTTCAGACGCTCCATGGAGTGTATGCCAAAATTCATTTTCAGCGGAGGTTTGGTGGGCGAGAAAATAACGTACCCATCTTTGATGAAATCATGAAATATGTCATAATGCAAAAAAAAGAGAAAAAATGAGAAGAGAAAGTGATAAAATGTAAAGAATGATGGAGAAATGGGTATTTTATTTATAGAAAACACAATTACATGTATAAGTCATCTCAGATAGTGCCTCCTCCCCATATTATAGTGCATGTGCCATCTCACATGGCTTACATAAAGTGTATGCGTCAAATGAGGTGGCGCCTAAGACTAAATGATAAATACATGCGCCAATTGACTTGGCGCCACCATTCACATGTTTTATGAAACATGGTTATTTATGTAATTTTTTCTAAAATATAATTATTTATGTATTTTTTTTAATATATAATTATTATAAAAAAAAAATTCTATTTATCGTACCACATCTCAGGAATTCTATATATATCAGGAATTCTATGTTGATACCAAGCTTTACACTACACCATATATTATTACTATTTCATATACATGATTTTTAATTATTATTTGACTTTACATTATAAAAAGCAATAAATAAATGACATTCCAATTAAACTTTCTCTCTCCTATCTTTTCATCTTCCACCTCCTTTTCTTTTCTTGTAACACATTTTCTTCCCACACATGAAAGAAGATTTACATTTCTTCCACGGGAAATTCTTGAAATAGGTTAATGAATTTGTCAAACAAAGATAATTAAAATAAATTATAAGTAATACAAAGTAGGTATAAAATTGGCTAATATAACTCAAATGTTGGTAAATGAGTTTTCAAACATATCAAAGTTGGTTAATTGTAGGTAAAAAAACAAGTTAATATAACTAAGATGTTGGTTAATCAGTTTCAAGTTATTAAATTACAAATAAAATAAAGTTGGTTAATTGTGTATAAAAAATTGGGTAATTCTAATACAAATTAAAAGTTGATTAATTCTCAAACATAAAAATCAACACATAATAAAATTTCATTTTAACACCATAATATGATTGAAATCAGTCGATGGAAGTTGATGGTTGATTTTGGGGTGAATGTGAGCGGTAGAGATTGAAATCAAGTAATAAATAGGGGTGTGTAAAAAAACTGGTTTACACGAACTAATTTTAAAAATTCAGTGCATCGATTTTTATAACAAAAATCTGGTTTCAATTTTTGATAACCAGTTGTCATATATAAAACCAAATGTATATGATATTATTATTAATGAATAAGATATTAGTAAGGCACGGGAAATTCAAATTCGTGTAAATCAATTTATATAATATTCAAATTGAAAATGGAAAACTAGTTTATATATTTTATTTTATTTATTATTAATTAGTTAATTAGAGTGGTGATTAGTTAAGGGAAGAAGAACTTATTAAGTTAATTATGATGAACGATTGTTAATCTGTATTTTTTTTGTTTAATTGTTATAGTGTAGCAATTGTTTTGAAGCAGATTTTAGGATGTTTTGTTTTAATTTTATTGGGTTCTAGTTTTAGTGTTCTGGTGTAACTTTATCATAGATTAAAGTGTAATGTTTTTACTCTTAAATTGAATTTTACTTTTTTGCTTTTCAAAAAAATTATGAAAAACGATTTGTGCTGGTGTTTGAATATAATAATATAAAAATGACACATGCATTTGCATCTTGTTCCCTTCATTAACCTGAATTTTTTTCGTCTCTTCAGATTAAGAAAGAAACAATTTCCTTATAAATCAATTTTGATTGAAAACCGGTTTAAACCAGTTTTAAATCGAATTGAAACCATTTTGCAATTTTAAATTGGTTATTATAAAAAATGATTTAATTTTAAAACTAGAACCATTAAAATAGATTAGTTCTTAAAATTTGGTAACCATGCACACCCCTAATAATAAAGATCGAATTTTGTTTGATGAAGAGAAATGAGAAAAGAGAATGGTAGAAGAGAAGAGAAAGTTAACGATTTTAATGAAGAGACAAATTGTGTGATTCCCATAGAGAAGAAAGAGAATTGTCATATGATTCAAATCAAAATGACAGAAAAGCCCTTAACATAAAATGAAATTACCAAATCTATAGTATTTTGGAACAGTAATATCGATGTCGTGTCACATTTGGTGTCAAGATAACATTATATATTTATGAATTTATTTACAGCAATCCTCAGTCCTAACCCAGAAATCATCTGCTCCTAATTTTAGCTATGGGACGCAAATGAGTTGCCATGAAAGTACAGGTAGTTATTAACAAAAAGAATTAGTAATTTGAGTCTTGCACAGCTTTTGTCTATTGAGAAAAGTTATGTACAACATTAACTACAATTCTACAAATGCACAAGCATATGATAATATTGATTTCTAAGTTCTAGATTTTATAATTTGAATTGTGAACATCACTTATGATTCGAAAAATTCATACTTTCTAAGTGGACGGGGCCAAACAAAACAGTGAACCTTGATGAATGCACCTACAAAACTTCATCAGCAAGTGGGATCCTTCCCACCTAGTTGAACATGGCTTGGAAGTATTTAATAAAATAATGAGAAGTGGAGACTCTGCAAATGTTTTTAACTAGAAGCCGAAGCAGCTTTCCGTTTATCCGATTCCTCTCGCTCTTCCTTGGCAAACTCTTCGATCAATCCATGCTGTCTCTCTGTCAGGCTTCTGTAAAATCACATCATAACAATCAAGATTCATCAAAATTTATGTAAAACAAGGTTGGGCTCAGTTTTGTTTCAAACCAAGATTTCAAATAAATGCAGTTTTTGAATGCTAGTAGTTAAACAAACATCCATATAAAACTTAAGCATGCAGTAGTAGAGGGAGAAAAACACAATTCATAAATAACACTGCGCCATATTATGAGAAACTCACGCTGGAATGCTGACATTAAAATGAACATATTGGTCCCCATATTTGAAACTATTTGTTCCTGTTAAAAGAAAAAATAAGTCAAGATCAATGAAAGAAGTCAGTTTACTGAAACACAATCTATTAAAAATCGAAGCAGCAACATTTTTCGTATATTTCAAATCAGGACCACAAAATTGCTATAGAAGATAGCCTCTATTTTGAAATTTTAGAGTAAGAGAGAAGGTAAAATGATAAATTTCTCTGAATAATATCTACTTGCATACCTTTCCTTATACCTTTCCTTTTCAAAACCACCTTTTGACCAGGTTGGGTGCCTGGGGGAACCTGCCAAACAGAACTCATCATTCAAACAGAACTAGACATGCCAAAAGATATAGTATTATACAAAGGAGTGTTAGGATTAGGAACATCCTCTTCCCATCACTTATTCTATTGGCTAAAATGCATATAGATCCCATTATTTTGAAAATTTATCTCGCTATATAGGAAATGAGAGCCGTATAAATTAGTAGAATCCACATGAATTTTTAGTCAATAATAGTGTTAGAAAGAGCATCTAAGCATGTTTCGAACACCTCTCTATTATGTATTGTAATAGAAATACTTACCTTAAGCATTACATTTCCAGTAAAAGATGGGACCTCAATGGTTGCCCCCAAAATCGCCTGAAATAAATATTTTAAAGAAACATAAAAATTTCTACTATAAGTTTATTTATATTTTTTACTTATAATTATTATAACTAATAATATTGATAAATGTTCGACAAACAACAAACAAGATGTTAGCGATAAAAAATAACCAGCCAAAACAAAAGCCCATCCACGCCACTGCCCAATTAAAATTGAAATAAATATTTACAAACGAAATATTATAGAAAATCAATTTTCCCATAAGTTGGCAAACAAATTCATGTGATCAAAGCTTGCACAGTATGGTAGCCCCTACAAAGGTTTTCAATTATATCAAAAGATAAACGTGCTACCGAATTACTATACCACTTAGACATCTCAACTTCATATAGAGCTGCATTTCTTGGAGCATTGCATGTGAGTATAGTGTACAACGATATAAGTCAATTATGAAAGTAAACTACGACTTAGGTCCCTAAAAAATAGTTAGCAAGATAATTCCTAAAAAATATGAACTAATATCTACAATGAAACACGCATATGGATTAAAAAAATACTCAACCAAATACCCACAAAATCAATGCTCAATTTTTTTCATGAAACATTACCTGAGTGAAACTTAAAACAGCATTCACATGAACATCTAATCCATCTCTGCGAAAAACAGGATCTTCCCTAACCTGCAAAAAGTATGGATGAAAGAAATATAATTGACTTGTCTTTAAAATATAAAGAAATAATTAAAAACGGAAGTAATTTCTAAGCTACCGAAGTACCTTGATAGTAACATATAGATCACCGGAATGATGTCCATCAGGATTTGCTCCACCACCTCCATACACCTTTAGAATCTCATTATTGTCGATTCCTGCAAATGTAAGAAGAACCATACATCATTGAAACATTTATCTCTTTGTAAGCCATATAACCACAGCCTACATAACATATTACAGCAACGTATTCAAATTTTTTTGAAATAATTACCAGATATAATATCCAACTTTACTGTCTTTGTTCCTTTGACAACTTTCGCACCCTTGCAAGACCTGCAGAAATTCTGATACCAATAACAAAAGATTAAAAATCATCAAAAATCAATATATCATTACAATTTCATATTTTATATTAGTATGAAAACCCCCATATCCATTGCATAATTTAATTACAAAAATCAATGGTAGAGTGAACAAATAACTGCAGAATGCCGGGTAAATGGATGCAAGAACAATAAGCAAGTTATTGTAAACACAAGAAGTTCATACACCAATATTGGAAGTTCTGAACCTTTTTATATAACATATTAAATAGAAAAGAATCAATATTGCAAATTACAGAAGGAACTTTGTACCATACCGATACAATTCTTCCAGTTCCCTTGCAGGTACCACAAGGACTCTGCATTCTGAATATTCCAGTTTGTACAAATATCTGGACATCTCGAAAATTATCAATTGAACAACACTTCTCAAGCTTGTAACAAGAATTAAATCATTTCCAACACTATACTGACCATCCCTGACCCTTTACATCGCATACAAGTTTCAGGTCTTGTACCAGGAGGAACACCACTCCCACCTGAAACAGTTTGACAAGTGAGAGATGTGTTAATTTTAAGGAGCATTGACTTGTCAGAATTCAAACCTAAATGAATACAAAATACCAGAGAAGGATAACAATTCATAGCTTATTTACAAACATACCACAAGCATTACAAAGGACATCTGTTTGAAATGCCAGAGTTTTGGTGCACCCTTCAATAGCTTCGGTAAAAGATAGTTCAATGACAGTCTGTGATCAAAAAGATTATTAATACGGTTTTCATTAAACAATCAGTAAGCATGCTTAATAAATCATGAAGAGGAGTGATAACAACACTCTTTCCAACACTCTCATATTGGGTAAAATACACGTGGGCCCCACTATTTAGGAAATGGGTCTATATAAAGTGGGGGAACACACATGTATTTCATCCAATAATAAGTGAGTGTTGCAAAGACAGTGTTTCTTTGGTAGCAGTACTCATGTCTGAATATGAGGTAAGAAAAAACCTTGACATCAGCACTTTGACGGAAAATGTTGTTGAAAGGATTGAAGCCATTGAACACATGCTCGAAAGGATTGAAGCCACCCTCGCCTCCAAAACCAGTGCTTTGTTGGTTTACATAGCCATCATGTCCAACCTACGAATTCATGACAAAGTAAAACAACTCAAATGAGAGAGGCAGTAGATACTAGGGAGAAAGCAACGATCCACTCAATAAAATACACAATCAACTAAGAAACATGGACAACTTCACAAACACATTAAGCATAAGTCGTTCATAAACTTAGAAACAAATACACCTACATTCTACAAAATGTTGATGAAAATCTTAAAATTTCTTGAAATCTACTATGCCTATTAATAAAGTTTTCTTCCTTCCACATTAAAGGGGAGAAATGTCAATTGAAAACAAAGAAACCACGAAAAAGCTAAAATAAAATGAGTGTGGCATTTCTACTTCTCTCCATCTTTCTTTTTCTATTAAGTAGCTTTTAAGAAATTTATAGCACTAAAATCATATCATTCCCTCCATATGCATTAAAATTCACATAGAGTACACTTTTTCATTCATTAGAATTCACATAAACTTATCCTACAGTATGTCCCAATTTAGTAGTTACAACGAAGTTTCTAAGAAATAGCCAGTAAGGAATTAAACCTGATCATACTGTTGACGTTTTTCCCCATCCTTCAAAACCTACACACAATAAAAGGGAATGTCAGTCACATAATTTGGGATATGTATATGGATTTAGGGGATATGCATGGTCAATGTAAAACAGGTTTCCATTGATATCCATGAAAATCTACTATTTTCCTACAATAGCCCAGCTTTTAAGGGTATTTTGAAACTGGTAGTATGACATCGAAAAATGGCGATCTCTCATTGGATGTCAATGTAAAACTTTTACACTGACAGTGTATGCGTGTTAAACTCTGAATACTTAAGATAGATATCTGGCTCTGCGCAGTATGACAAACAAAAACTACAATAGTACACCTCATATGCCACTGTGACTTCTTGAAACTTCTTTTCAGCCTCGGGATCATCTTTATTTGTGTCTGGATGAAGCTTCTTCGCAAGCTGCAGAATATGGAGAAGAAATGAGGAATAATAATAAAATACAAAAGCAGACGAATAATCCTAATTTCAAAATTGAATCAAACTCGATCTAATCTTAATTTCAATTTTAAATCAAATATAATCCAATCCTTAAGTTATAATCTTAACAAATCAAATGCAAACTAATCCTAGTTCAATTTTTAATTAAGAATATAATAATTGGAATAAAAATAACAATACTAAATGATTGAATTTCTCCCAAAACTTCGATCTTAATTTAAACCACAATAGAGGTTGGCTATGGTCTCCATTCGAGAAAAGCAAACATATAGTGTGCACGCTAGCGTATAATAATGTGAAATTACTCAAAATAAAACAAACTCTTCTCAGTCCCACAACATGGGAAATGGTTGAGTTTCCATATGATTATTTATTCTTATGTTAGAAGCGTAATGAGTCCACTTTAAGATAAACAATCCAATGGGCTAGTTATTTAAAAACACACACAAATCCAATACCTATATTCATGTACATTGACAATTATGCGGAATAACCTACCCCATAGTAAGCCTTCTTTATTTCGGAAGAGCTTGCATCTTTACTCACTCCAAGAACATCATAATAATCCCTTGCCAATGATGCTATAAAATAGTTTGAGATGCAAAAACAAAAACAAGTCAATGACATGCTCGAAACAATAGACAACTATGCATAAGGAAGCAAGGACATACTACCATTCTAGTAAAACAGTAATCAATAGAAGTTAGTACCGTAGACAACATGTAAGCTATAAATAATAACAACAAAACTCTCAAACGCGTGATTTCATGAGCAATAAAACAGGGCCGGCACGCATTATGTAACACGTGATTTAATAATTTATACCTGAGCCATGAATTGATCTATACGCCCCTAAATATGAATTAGCCGCTCCCAATAGCAACCAGTTCTTCAAATTAACATAGCCTTTAACTGCAACTACACAACCAAAAGATAATCAAAATCAATATACAAAATTATGACAGTATAATTTTTTTTAAAGAGAATAACACTTTTACATTCCAACAAAACCAAGAAAAGCATCAATGATCAATTAATTTAGCAACTTATTGACCTTTCCAAAATAACTATACACCCAAATTACCAAACAAAAATTTAAATAAAATAATAATGTTGTTGTGTTCACCCACTAAAAAAATTGTTGATTTAATGCCTCAGTAGCACCAAATTATTTTATTCATTATTTAAATTATTATCGGTATTGACGTGTCAGTGTCATGTTTATGGTGTCTTGTTTATGGTGTCTGTGCTTCATAGTTTAACGCATACCATTTGGTGCATTACTACCAATAACTCTAGATGAACTACATGATCCTAAATTCAATGTCCTATAACCCCTTTGGAAAACTAATTGATATACCTGCAAAAAATGAAGAAAAAAAATCCATAAATTTGTTAAACCAGAGTAGTTCATAGAAAAATGTCAGTAAAAAACACACACTCATAAAAAGAAAGATATATACAGAATCGTTAGCGTGAAAGAGTGATCGACGAGCAAGGTGGGTAAAGAGGATGGTGACACTAGAGCGAACCATTTGGATAATTGAATTGACTAAGAAATTAGGAAGTTTTGTTTGGAGGAGAAATGGGATTTTTTGGGATGAATAGTAAAACCCTAGAAAAAACCCTAATTTGATGAAATGGCAATGGAAGGTTCTAGTAGAACCGGGAGGGAGGGTCGGTAAAGTTGCTACAATGGTATTGGAGCAAGAATTTTCGGTTGTGTGCATACCAATTACCGGTCTTTTATTTACTTATATAGCAAACACTTGTATGGTCACAAACTTAAATATTTTAAACTTAGGCACACTCACACAAATTATAAAAGGAAAATAGAAAATCTTATTATATTCATAATAATGATGATAAATCAATTATATTCTATCTTTCATTTCAACACATCTGAGTGTGCCCAAATAAAAATATTTGTGGTTGTGTCCATGAAAGCCTTGCTCTTTCTTATAATAAAAATACTGGAATTTCTTTGTATATTTTCTTTATGGCTGGGGAAAAATTCTTGAAAATATCATTGAGAGATGTATCTCTGAACGCGTCTCAAATTAGAGTGTTTTAGAGATGCATTTCTGAAAATAATTTGTTTAGATTTGGATGTTATATTTAAATATACATTGATATTTTCAGAGATGTGTTTCTGAAACACTTTAATTTGATTCTTTTGGAGATACATCTCTGAAACCCTGAACAATGATATTTTTTTTAAATCATCATTGTGTTGATAAATAATTAGATGAAAACGATAATAAAAACGCAAATAAAAATGATAAGACATAAAAAATGTTACAGTAAAAACTCTTTAAGTTAATAATGTCAGGACATGAGAAATTTATTAATTTAGAGAGTTATTAATTTATCGATAAATTAATAATTATTAATTTAAAGAGTTTTTAAGTAATTATATTGTACATACCAATAGTGAATTGCTTCCGACACCGTAAAATTCGACCAACTAGTGACGTTGCAAGAAATTTGGATGAATCCACTTTTGATGAAGAAATTCAAGACCTCGAGACTATGATCAATCAATGTGGCTATCGTAATAAGATGGATATCGACAATCTAATGAACTATCCAGGTGAAAATGAAGCATGTTCGGAGGTTCATAGTTTAGAAGATATTGTGGATACTATCGTTGAGAATAATGCAGAGGATGACGGCAAAGATGATACGGTGTCTTTGGAGCCTGTTACGCGAAAGAAAACACTTATGGCGTCAAACACTCTTTACAATTTTATGATACAATACAAAAATACAACACCTGAGCTATTGGATGCAATAAAAAAAGTTAGAGATGGGTTCCAAATAGACTTGAACTTTAAAGGAAAACAGACAACTATTGAATCATATTTCAATAGAGTGTAATATATTTTTTTCAGTTTCTATGAATTATTAATTTATGATTTTCTTGGGACCGAAAATTATAAAGGGATCTCCCGAAAAATTATTATCTTATTATTTTATCGAGCTTTTCAATTTTTTACATTGGCCCAAGTCGGGACCGGGCAAATTTATTATTTTAGAAAGTTTATTAATTTACAGAGTATTAATTTAAAGAGTTTCTACTGTAATACAATAATACGATAATAAAATAAAAACGCAAATGAAAAAAGATAATACAATAAATTGTTTTAAAAAAAATAATACAAGAATTGTTCATAAATTATTTTGAAATATATAAAAAAAATCATAGTGTATATTGCGTAGGTCTGATTCTCACTCCCTGGCCCATCTTCTATCTACTGTATCCCGCCACACTCCCTGCCTCCCCAACCATCCGCTCTGCAATGGCCACGGCCTCAAGACCACCCTAGTCAATGATACTTATGTCTAAAGTCTTCCGCCTAATCATTTGTATCCCCTGACTGGTTGGAAAAAGATCAATGGCATGGTCATCCTCGGTCTGCTGGTTCTCTAAGATCTCCTCATGAGTTGGTCTAGGTGGACTCCAGGAGCATCTGGTGTCATGATAGGATGTGACACTATGTAGAACCATGTCATGTATCCCTCAACATAGTGCCAACTGCTGGATACTTTTATCATCCATCACTCATCTGGCACCAAATGATGCTCTCAGTCCTAAAATATGTCATCGAGCTCTCGGCGGACAATGGTGTCAGAAGCAACCTGAAAGGGAGATCTGGGTATGGTCTGTACATAGCTGAAACTACTGCATGCATTACTTCGATAGATATCTGACCATAATGTTGGTCCTACATGCCAGCCACCCAGAGTACAGTGAGATGGAATAAAATTGGATAATCTCCCAATGATCCTCGAACGACGTCCATAGGATGTCATCATGGACAATCCTATCCAGATACATCTGGAATGGCAGCATAGCCTAATTCCCTCTGTGGGGATATACCAAACAGTCCTTAGCATGTCCTCAATATAATCCATAGCATAATCGAAACTACGGATGTGGTGGAAGTGTGAAATGATTCAGCCTTGAAAAACAAATAAGATTCATGTAAGAACAAATTATATTTATTAATAGTAAATTAAATTAAATTTAATAGTTGGAATGATAATTACTATCAGCAGTGTAGCAAAGCCTGCCAGTTGTCGTGTCCTTTAGTTAGAGGCTTCATTCATATTTTGGTACAAGTATACCAAACAGTCGGCCCCCCAGTTCCACTCTCTCACTGCATCCAAATCTATGAAGTACTAAAGGTATGCTACATCCACGTAGTTGGAACTTTTGTCCATAAAGATGGACGTACTAACCAAGAACATGAAGTGACACCTCAGAGCATATTAATAGTGATAAATAACAAATAAGTCATCTCCCTCTGACTGGGAATCAGATGCCGCAGAGAGGTGCTGGTGATATAACTTCTTAAGGAATGATAACTTCGCATGAGCCTCATTGGTGGAGGAACACTGCTTAAATGTTTCTTCTGGCTTAGCTCCCAGATAGCCGACCATCCATTCAATCGCATCACTACGATTGATCCAGGAGTGGCTAAGTAACCTCCCTCTTATAGGAAGATGTAGCAGGAAGGCGAGGTCATCACCCTAACATGCAAGTGAAAAGATA
This sequence comes from Vicia faba, assembly GCA_948472305.1. Taxonomy (NCBI): domain Eukaryota; kingdom Viridiplantae; phylum Streptophyta; class Magnoliopsida; order Fabales; family Fabaceae; genus Vicia; species Vicia faba. Next base: position 1,524,942,699 of record OX451737.1, read on the forward strand.
ATGTATCCTTGTGCCACCTCTCCATAAATGCCCCCTACATGTCGTGGCTGATGGTGTTATAACGGGAACAACAAAGGCCAGTAAGTCCGGAGGCAAAAATGGGCTCTCTAGACCAATCTTCATCAGGGTGATATAACTCGGATATCTTTCGTGTGTGGTTCACGCACTTTAGTGGTCATCGTTCATGTAAAAATAAATAATTAATATCAATTTTAACATGTTAGTGCGAAAATCATTAAAATGAAAAGTGTAACAAAAATTAATATACATGTCCCTCTGAAATATATCGAGCGACATGATCAGTGTAATAGATAAAGAGGGAGGTGTCAGACGACACCCCTGTAAAACACTGGATAGCCTCATCTCCGACTTCTAAAACATTAACCATTTCGGGTTCCGGAACCTGAAACCACCCAGGTTTCTCCTCCTCGCAATCCCTAGACGATGACGCACGTGAAAGGAAACTCCTCGGAGCAGAAGTCGATGTTTCCTCCACTTCCTCACGCAGTACTCGATCGCGTCCTCAACACCTTGTAGTCTGCTCAGCTCTCTCTCGTCAAGCGGATGCAGTTTGGCTAGGCCTACCAAGTCTCAATGTGTTAGGGTTCTCTGCCATTTTCTTGGAAAAACAAATAGTCATTAATCAAATCAAAGGTAAGCGAAACGAACAAGAACATGTTTGAAAATTAAAAAAAAAAACCATTTTTTAGAGATGTATCTCCGAAACTTCTCAGAGAGGTTTTCAGAGATGTATCTCCTAAAAAACTTGTGACTTCCATAACAAATTCTTCAACCTAACAACACCATTTTTACACGAAAATCAATTTTTTACACTTAAAAGTAAGCTTTTTTACAGGTTATACATAATCTAACCAACTTAAAATAGAAATGCAAAGATTAAAAGGGATTAGAGAACTTACTCAAATTTGAAGTTTTAGAGTTGTTGAAATGTGTTTAAATTGAGAGTTGGAGTGAGTTGTAACAAGTGCTAATGAGTGGACAAACTTGAATGAGTTTTGAAAGTAGATATTTTAGAGGTTTTTGGGGTGTTTGATAGTTGGAAGTTGAAAGAAATGAGAATGAGGGGTAGATGTTCGTATTTGTTACTGTAATGCCCTAATTCAGATATGTATCTCCAAAACACCTTTGATTTTGAAAAAAAAAGTTTCAGCAATACATCTCTGAAAATACCCCAGAAAAAATAAATTTAATACGTTCGGAGATGTATCTCCGAATTCTGAGGATAAAAACAGAATTTCTTCAGAGGTGACTAAGAAGGTGTAAGGGTGGAGAAAGAAATTCCTTAAAAACACACAAATGGCAATGCTTTTGTTGGTTAGAATTTAATTGGAATTAAAGAAATTTTATACCGTCAATAAACGATAACTACTATATTTGATTTTTATTTTAATTATTAATTAAGTAATATTTATGGGTGATTCCGATTCACTGATGGTGATGGTGATGGTGATGGTGTAAAACTTTATACACTGACAATACATGACAAATAATCTCTTATTGGTTATTACTAACTATTTCATTTTATTTTTCGTAATTAATTTCATTATATATATATATATATATATATATATATATATATATATATATATATATATATATATATATATATATATATATATATATATATATATATAAAAGAGATATTAAGTAGGATGATTTTAAAATAAGAGATAAGAGGATTAAACACTAATCATTAGATTTAATAAATAATCTTGATAAAGTCATGACAATAAATGTTCTTCAAGACCATTTATCAAATCCAATAGTTAGCATTCATTCTTCTTATCTCTTATTTTAAAAACACTCCTACTTGATATATCCTATATATATATATATATATATATATATATATATATATATATATATATATATATATATATATATATATATATATATATATATATATATATATATATATATATATATATATATATATATATATATATATATATATATATATATATATATATATATATATATATATATATATATATATATATATATATATATATATATATATATATATTACATATAAATTTAAAATTGTTTGCATGTGTTTATTGTTATATTTAATTTAATTAAATAAAAATTAATTTAATAATAAAATATAAGGTGATATAACAATTAAATTATTAATTAAAAATATTATTTTATATCATTTTACATTTATTAACTAGTTGTTAGAACAATTAATTTATCAAAGACTTCATTAACTTATTAATTACTACTACTCATAAACTATAAATCATCTATCAACTATAAATTATCTATCACAACTATAAATTATTAGTCCACCGGTTATAAACTATCAGCAATTAATTATTTATAAGCTTTCACCAATCAATTATTTTCACCGATCAACAATTCTACTCACTATGTATAATAGTATTGCTTTTTGGTTGTATACGAGTATCTTTAGTGTAAATAAATTTTAATAATATTAAAACTTAACATCACATTGCATATCATTGTTTTGTTGAATGAAAGTACTTATACCCAATTAAATTCAATAATACTAAAGTGTTCATATTTTTTAATACAACAATTTAATATTCAATTACTCTATATAATTTTTCTTTTTATATGATTTCATAGATATTGTGATACGGTGGAAGAACTGACTTGAGGGTTTTGCGTTTGATCGCAAATGTTGCGGTTAGTAAGAGCTGTCACCGATTTTTCTTTTATCCAAAAAGGAATGGTGAAAAAACACAGGAAAGACCTTTGAGATTGTTTCTTGAGTTCGAGGGGTAGATTATGAAAAGGAAAGGTATTAGCGCCCTTTTCATCCATGGTTTTTCATGGGCTCTTAGTTACTTGCTAGATCACTTGCTTTTGTTTGAAATTGTGCTTTGTGTGGTTTTTTGAAAGTATTTTGTAAAGAGGTCATTGTTTATGCAATCTTTGTAATGATTCTCGTTCGTAAGAATGTATACAAAGATGTTGATCTTTTGAAAATATTTTCAAGTTTTGTAAGATGTTTTGGAATGTGTAAGTGTTTGTTTTGAAAATAGCAAGGATGTTTGTTTTGAAATGGAGCAAGTAATTAAGAGCAATTTACCTATTCAAATGTCTTTCTTGTTTATTTTCTTTTCCTTTGACATTGTTGTCTTACCATTGATTTGGTAAGCAACCCTATCTTTGCATATAAACGGGATGAGCATGGGTCATCGTATAGCCATGATTAGCAATGTTGCAAGGTATCTTAACATTTTTTTTGAGGGACTAAGATCATTTATAAGGCAACTTTGAATAGCGTCATCGAGGGACTATGATCTTGTATTTTTTTTTTTTTGCTAAGGTACCTTACATGCGTAACATGGCCATTTTGTATAAGGCAACCAAGTGGAATAATCCTAGGGGTATTTGTGTGCAAGTGTGTCATTTTCATGCTTGTTTTTGTCTTGAATTAGGGTTTTCTATTTGATTGATTTTATCTTCCCATACAAACCCTAATTACTAGCATGTTATGTAAAAGCGATAAATTACGAAATTTAAAGTTACTACGTTATTACAACATTTGTGGGAGGGGGGGGGGGTATATAATTTATGAATGGGGATTGCAATAATATAAACCTAATTAATCTATTACAACCAAATTGAATATGTACAAATAATTGAAGAAATATATATAAAGTGCAAATGCAAAATTAAAAGAAATGATTTTTGTGTTTGGATTTTTATATGAAAGAGGTTTTAACCTAAACCTAATTAGAGAAAAAAAATAATTAAATTAAATTAACTTAAGTTAATTAAGAAAAGAAATTAATTAAGAATTTTTTTTTAATAAAATCCTAAATCTATTTAGTTGATTAAAAGAAAATAAGTTAAAGAAAAAAAGTATTTTTGTATTTTTGTCTTGAAAATAATATGTGGTGTTATGAAATATTTTTGGTCTTTTTTATATTAAAATAAATATATTTAAATAAATAATAATCTAGTTTTAATTTAATTTACAAGGAAATTAGTAAAAGGTAAATGAAAATAATTTTTGTATGAAATTTTTTTTATAAATTATGTCAAAACATAAATCTATCTTTTTTATATTTTTTATGATTTTTTTTTATATTTTAGAAAATATATTTAAAAGTAAAAATGAAATAAGTAAATAAAAATAAAAATAAATGGGTCAGGGGGTGCCAAAAATATGCAGAGGGGTGAGCTAGCAAAAAAACACTGTCAGGCCCAAAGGGCCCAGCACCTGCAAAAAGTGTTAGGAAAATCAGAAAATATGGAAAAAATGCAAAAGAGGGGTTCACATTGGTTCGAACCCTCGCCCTTTAGGTAAGAAGTGACTTAATACGCGCGCGCTTGCCACTGGGGTGGCTGTTTCATCCGGTCATATAATCAACACATAAATATACATTAGAAACTGCTTTCTGAAGGCAACTTCGTCTTCAACCTCGCGCCTAGCCGGACCACCTGTATCTTCCTCATCTCTCCACAAAAATGGAAAGTTCAAACATGAAAGTTGTGGTGTTTCTTTCCACGAATTCAACCATATAACTTATGCAAACTAAAAGTCAAAGATAAAAACTAATTTTGCTAACCCTAAATTGAAACCTAATTTTCTCAGAAATTTCAAATCCAAAATTCTCTATACACAGTCAATATAAATGAGAACTATGAACATGGTCAGCTTTAGAGCAAAGATATCTATATTTTGTCTTCACAAATCAGGATCAAATGATACTTGTATGAAGAGATAGAAGTTTGAAAATTTACCTCTTGCAGCTAGAGTCGTGAATGGAGTTTGAGCAACTTTTGAGGTGGCCTGAGGATCTGTTTAGCTTTCCTGGACCTTCTTAAGTGTATTCCAACTCCTACTTTGCCCTGAAAGTCCCTGAATCTCTCTACTCAAGTCAACATGCAAGCTTGATATTTGAAAATGGTGGATAGTGATGGAGGAGTTACAGTCTTGAAACAAGGGCCTAAATTGCTTTGGTATTATGTATAGAAGGTGTCTGAGTGATTAGCTTTCAAAACGCACAAGTGGAAATGAAGATCATGAGTTTTGATTCAAAACTGTGTATTAATGGTGTTCTTGAACAGGTTTATGGTTTTTGAGTGTTTGAGATAGTTTCAGGGCACTAGCATTCGTGTGTTAACTTGCAAATAGTGTGTATACTTATAAGCAAGAGGTTTTGAGGCTTGTAACAACTCAGAATTTGAATTTGCATCCTTAAGCTAAACATGTGATTTTTGAGAAAACAAGTTTCAATGCTTGTGTACTTGCTAAGATAGAGTGTTTAAGCTTTAAACATACTTGCTTCTAACTTTGTAAATGAAATGTGATCAGAGGGAACAAGTTAGAGGCTCAAGAGTGGACTTTATGCAAAAAGCTTGCTTTATAAGAATGATATTGTTAGCTTTCTTCCCAAAATGGCAATGTGAATTGGATAAAGCTTAAATCACTTGGATTATAGCTCAAAAGTTTGTGTAATCCATTAATTATGGAGTGATAAACAAGTTTAAGACCTTCAAAACAAATATTATGCAGCCTAACATTGATTTGTACTTGCGTTCATCATGAAAATGATCTATAATTCAAGTGACAAAACACCAACTTCATCTCTTCGATTCTCCCTACTCAAGAATGATCTGAAGGAGTTCTTGGACATTTTAGAAAGCTTGAAATGTTCTCTTCAACTCATATTTCAATTTATTTTGAAGATTCCCCTTGGAACTATGTGAAAAATTGTCATGAAGTTATGTCAAAAATCTGCCTAACTAGGGCAAAATTTCACTAAGTCATTTTTAGTTCATGAGCATGTATTCACAAAATTATAACTTGAGATCCAAGCATTTTTAGGAGAAGTTGTGTGAAGAAAATTTATAGATTTCATGGAGATCTACAACTTTCATGTTGGAAGTTTCGCTTGAATCATCTTGCATCATGGTGAAAAATTGGATCAAAGTTATGAAAAAACATGAAATTTCCAACACTTAGAAAAATTTCTAAGTTTAGAAATTTTGACTTTTCAAAATGAAATCTTAACTTTTTGATTTCTTGATGAATAAGTTTCACATTTTGACATGTTTTGATTAATTATGATCCTTGGCACTTGAATTTGACCAAAAAGTCAAAGTTTGACTTTTCAGTATACAATTGACTTTTGATCAGTTGACTACAAAATTCAATTGTGAATCCAATGGACTTGCAATGTTTTGAATCATGTCATTAGGTCAAAATGATGCAATTGGACTCTTGAGATCATGACTTAAACCAATTGATCATTTTCTAGGTCAAAAATCAGAAATTTCCCTTTCCGAGTCAAAACCCTAATTTTGACCATTTTGCCCTTTTGGAGATTTGATCAAATATCTTGAGGAATTATGGTCCAAACTTGATCAAATGATACATATTTTTCCCCAATACAACTGATTTTTAGGTCAAATGTCCAATTGACTGATCAAAAGTGTGATCTAAGGCTTGAAACTTGACATGAGTAATATTGGGGGTCCATAATGATCCTTGAAAGTCATATGAAGCATTTATAGTCCAAAAATCCTTGTGCAAACTCAAACCCTAATTTTGATCATTAGTGCATAAGAAGGTGTCTTGAGCTGATCAAACCCTAGTGCAGTCTTGAGCCCAGGAGATCTTGTGAGCAAAAAATCTTGATAAGTGAGAGGGCAAATTTTTGGGTACAACAGATATATTTTTATTTAATTATTTTTAGAAACATTTTGTTCATATGAAAATTTATTACTCAATTAAAACCATTATATTAAAAGGAAAATAAAAGGTCAAACTTTAAAATAAGTTTTTAAATTTTCAATACAATCAATTTTAAAAGTTTATAAATTTGAATGGAGGTGAAATAATTTTTTTTACAAAATATAATAAAAACCGAGCTTTTGAGCAAAATCCCTAATTCTATAAAATCAGTTGAGGCTTTCAAGCTGAGTTTTATCACAAGAGTGGAGAGAAGAGACATTTTCATTTGGTATGATAAATTGCTCATAAATGATAGAATTTGTGATAGAATTCATTCGGTGGATGAGCAGGATATACACCTATATATCATGGATATTTTTAATTATGATACTTAGAGTTTTTACCTCATCTCCATCCATCTTCCTCGTGTTATAAAAATGGAGATAATTAGTGTCTTTATTAATGGCGACTCAGATGATATTTTTATTTGAGAACTTGTAGTTATTATATCAAATAAGCTTATTCTTTGTTACCTTTGGAGCCCAATCCACCTCATATTCAAACAATGATTTGATATTGGATTTCGAACCACAAGTTACCTGAAAATATTCGTAATTTTGTTCGAATTCATCATGCATGAGAAGTTACCTACAAACTATACACGAGTCACTCACCACATGTCAACATATGCCTCTTGTTGTAAATATGGTGTAACTAATGAAACATCTCATACAGTCTTAGAGGTTACCTTAAGGCCATGCAAGTTTTGGAACAATTTTACTTTTCCATCTCACATTCATTTTTATGAGGATGATACATATAATTGGATGGATATTAATATGGTAATCAATTATGGCCCTTTGTTTCTCATTTGTTGTTAGATTATTTGAAAATTTCACAATGAAGAATCCTTCAAAGGCAACAGTCGCTCTCTATGTAATATACTTAGCAAAATAATTATTATTTTACACTCTACAAACAGGTTTTTGATGGTTCTAATAAGATATTATCACGTGGACTTACTTTTATAGGTCAAAGTAGATGGTAGTCCTATTGGTAATCCAGAGTCATTCGACTTTGGTGGTCTTTTGAGAAACTCTTTTGGAGGTTGGATCACAAATTTAATAGGAAGTTGTGGTTTCACCTCTAATATTAATGTCGAATTTCAAGCCATTTCTCATTATTTTGATATTACTTGAAATCTTGGTTTCAGAAATATGATTTGCAAGTTTAACTCTCAAATGACTCAAAAGTTTATTTAAGAGGGTGTGCCTTCTACTCATCCTTATACGTCTGTAGAAGATTATATTCAATCTCTTATTCATAAAGAATGACAACATGTTATTGTTCACACCTTACGCGAAGGAAATGCTGGTGCTGATTGACTTATTAAATTGAGAGTTTCGCTTGTTCAGAAATTCAATTCCTAAGAGTTTAATTTTCTGTTATTTTTTTTCATTGTTAAAAGATATTTTAAAAATAAATTTTATTTTAAAATAAAATAATATTAAAATTTGACATTACATTGCATATAATTGTTTTATTGAAAGAGAGTATTAATATCCAACTAAATTTAATAGTTATAAAGTGTTCACATTTTTTTAATACAACTTCAATTACTCTATATAATCTTTCTTTTTATATGATTTTATTTTATAAATATTTCAACCTACTAAATTTTAGAAATATTTTAGAAAACAAATTAATCTAATCTAAATATATAAACTTTAAAGTACTGGTATATTACAATATAACCATTTTGATTAAAAGTTTTAATTGGACTAATTGCAAAGGTAAAATCGACTTATCAATTACTAAATCTCTTTATATTGATTTGGTATTAAATGCATATGAGGTGGAACATCCATATTTTTTATTGATATTTTATAATTATTTTTTTCCAAACAACCTTTCAATGCATTTCATTTTCAAACTTATATCTCTTCACATTAAGAAATGGAAATCCATTTTTTCATGTGAACCATCATAATATGTCTCTTGGCTCGATGCATGCAAAGGGGCTAATGAAAAGTCACAAAGTTATCTAAAATTTTCTCTCTCTCTCTCTCTCTTTGACCAACACGACCCTCCACCATTACCTCAACAACTCTACTGCAGTCTCCCTCCCTTTCTTCGTCACTGCTGCTTTTCTCTATGCTTCAAGCTTCAGCTTCACACGCAGTGGATCTGAGAACAACTTCTTCATTCCTCTTCAATTTGTTTGAAGAAGATGAAGATGGTGAGTGTGATACGGTGGGAGAACTAACTTAAGGTTTTGCATTTTGTCGCAAATATCGCGGTTAGCAAGAGTCGCCACCGACTTTTCTTTTACCCAAAAGGAAAGATAAAAAAGCACAGGAAAGACCTTTAAGATGTTTTCTTGAGTTCGGGGGGTAGATTATGAAAAGGGAAGGTGCTAGTAACCTTTTCATCCATGGTTTTCCATGGGCTCTTAGTTACTTTCTTAGATCACTTGCTTTGCTTTGCTTTGTTTGAAATGGTGCTTTGTGTGGTTTTTAAAGTATTTTGAAAAGAGGCCATTCATTTAGGCAATCTTTGTAATGATTCTCGTTCGTAAGAATGTATACAAAGATGTTTGTCTTTTGAAAAATGTTTCAATGTTTTATAAGATGTTTTGAAATGTGTGTGTGTTTGTTTTTGAAAATAGCAAGTATTGTTTTGAAATGTAACAAGTAACTAGAAGTTATCTACCTACTCAAATGTCTTTCTTGTGCATTTTTATTCCTTTGACATTGTTGACTTATCATTGATTTGGTAAGCAACCCTATCTTTGGATGTTAACGGGATGGGCGTGGGTCATCGTATAACCATGATAGCAATATTGCCAACTATCTTAGCAATTTTTGAGGGACTAAGATCATTTTGTTTTAGGCAACCTTGAATAGCGTCATCGAGGGACTATGATCGTATATTTGTTTTGTTTTGCCAAGATACTTCACATGCGTAACATGGGCATTTTATTTTAGGCAACCATGTGGGTGATACCCTAAGGGTGCTTGTGTGCAATGTGTGTCATTTTCATGCTTTTTGTCTTGCATTAGGTTTTTTCTATTTGTTTTGATTTTTGTTCTTGTCATGCAAACCCTAGTTTACTAAACATGGTATATGAAAGCAATAAATTGCGTAAAATAAACTAAGTTATTACAACAATTATTATGGGAGGGGGGATACAAGTTTTGAATGGGGATTTTGCACAAATTTAAACCTAAATATATTATTACAACCCAATCGAATATTGCGCGAATTAAATAAATATTCAAATATTTAAAATGCAATGCAAATATATTTATGTAAAAAATGTTTTGGTATTTGTTTTTTGTATGAGAAAATAATTTAACTTAAATCCTAAAAAAATAAGGAAAAACAATATTATTTTTGGAAGGGTGAAACCCTAGTTTTTAATAATGTTTCATATTAATATTTTATCCATTTTTTTGTATAAGAAAATAATAAATAATATTATGTGCAAATATTTAAAAATTAAATATGTATAGAAAATAAATATTTATGTGTATAAATAATATAATAAAAATATTAAGTATTTTTTATATTTATTTACAAACTATTAAGAAAATAAGTCCTATGTATTAAAATAACTATTTTTTCAAGTAAAATAAAAAATAAAAAATAAAATAAAACTGCAAAAAATTATTTAATTATTTTTAGGATTTTTTATTGTTCAGAAAAAATAATCAAAAGCAATAAATATAAAAATATGAAGAAATATGAAAAATATAATAAATAAAGTCAGGCGGTGCAAATAGTGGGTCAGGAGGGTGTGAATAGCAAAAACAAAAAGGGCCCAGGCGCAAAAGATCCCAAGGCTTCATCCCTGTCCTCCAGTCATCTCTTCTGTGTGCGCTTCATGGTTCAAACTGTAACTTGCTAATGCTTGCACAAAAACAAAAAAAACCATAACATGAAACATGTGGCATTTGATCTCGCAATTTCAACAATATAAATTTTGTAACCTAACTCTCAAAGATCAGAGAGAATTTTGGAACCCCTAATTCGTGACCTAAAAATTTCACCAACTTCAAGCTTCAAATTCTCATAGCACAGTTAACATAAATGAAAAGTATGCATATGTACAGCTTCACCATGTTATGGATTACATTTTTTCTTCATAAATCGTGGCTTGAGGATGCCTATTCAGAGAGATAGAGTTCAAGAAAATACCTCTTTCAGTTGGATTTGAGTAGAGCAATGTAGGGATTTTAATGGAGGCCTGAGGATCGTGTGAGCTTCCTTGAGCTTCCCTGAAGCTATTCCAATGCTTAGCTTGCTCTGAGGATGGATGAAACTCTTTGCACAAGTTAAGTTGCAAGCTTCCAAAATGAAAATGGCAATGGCTGAAACAGGGGTTACAGAAATAGTGTAAAGGCTTGGATTGCTTTGGTTTGATATGTAGAAGGTGTTTGAAGTGTTAAATACATAACACACGAGCCAAAAATCAGTTGGCTTTGGTTTTGTAGATTCTGGATGTTTGGACAGAAAAATGGTATTTCTGAGTTTTGGGGAGTTTTAGCTTCAATGCAATCATGCTATTCCTTGCCAAATGTTTGTGTATTTGTATAGAAATGATACAAAGTCCACTCCTTACTATCTGCACAAGTTTTTGACTTTTTGCAACCTTTCTTGCTTTTTAAGTAAAGTGACAAGACCAATGCTAACATGCTTGTCCTTGATTGCTTGTGACCTGAAATGAACTTGTACAATATGCTTGAGACCTATAGAAATTTCTTGCATCAAAGGGACAGGTCCAAGGCTCAATATTGACAAAGTTGCAAAAGCTCACCTTTATGAAAATGGCAATGTGAACTTTATGCCAAAAATGGAATTACAACTTGTGTAAAGTTCCAAAAGCCAAGATAAAGCCTTTAACTTCTAAGTTTGAATTTAATTATGGAGTGTAGAGTGAGTTTAGGACCTGTAAAGTAAGGTACAAACAACATAGATTTGATTTGCAACTTGATCTCATGTAAAAATGGCTTGAACAAAAGTGATAAAATGCCAACTTCTCCTCTTCGATTCTCCCTAACAAAAAATGATCTTGGAGAGTTCTTGGACATTTTGAAAAGCTTGCAATGTGATATATAATCCATATTTGAAATTAATTTTGAGATACCTCTTTGAACTAGGTGAAAAATGTCCATGAAGTTGGGTCCAAAACCTGCCTAAATTAGGGCAAAATTTCACTAAGTTATTTAGTTCATGGACCTATGTTCATAAATTCATAACTTGAGATCCAAGCATCTTTTGGAAAAAGTTTGTGAATCAAAGTTGTAGATTTTATGGAGGACTACAACTTTCATGTTGGAAGTTTTCTTTGAATCAAATTGAATCATGGTGAAAAAATGGTGAAAAGTTGGGAAAAAATAAGAAAATTCTTATACTTAGAAAAATTCTAAGTTATGAAAATTTTCAAATGAAAAACCCTAATTTTCAAAATTGGTTTTCTTGGTGAACAAGTTTCATATTTTGACATATCTTGATGAATCATGACCCTTGGCACTTGATTTTGACCAAAAAGTCAAAGTTTGACTTTTCAGTGTATAGTTGACTTTTGATCAGTTGACTACAAAATTCATCTGTCAATCCAATGAACTTGAGATCTTTTGAACTATGTGATTAGTTCAATATGATGCCATTGAACCCTTGAAATCATGCTTGAACTCAATTGGTCATTGGCTAGGTTAAAAATCAGAAATTTCCCTTTCTCAATCAAAACCCTAATTTTGACCATTTTGCCCTTTTGATGATTTGATCAAATTTCTTGAGGAGTTGTGATCCAAACTTGATAAAATGGTACATATGAGTCTAAAATGTTGTTGTGGATCAAAAATTATGAAGTTTGACTGTAAATTGGCCATGGTTGACTTTTCCCCCAATATAGCTGATTTTTAGGTCAAATGTCCAATTGACTGATCAAAAATATGGTTCAAGGCTTGAAACTTAACATGAGCAATCTTAGGGGTACAACATGATGCATGAAGGTCACATGAAGCTTTGGTAGTCCAAAAATCCTTTTGAAAACTCAAACCCTAATTTTGGGTTATCAGTGCAAGATGAGATGTCTTGAGCTGACCAAACCCTGGTCCTGTCTTGAGTCCAAGAAGTCTTGTGAGAAAAATCTTGATAAACGAGAGGGAAAATTTTGGGGTACAACAGTTGCCCCTGTTCAATCTTCTTGAACCTGAAGAGTTAGATTGGCGAGTTTGCCATTCGTGACTCGAAGGTAAAAGATGATTGGACACTAGAGTGCCTATAAATTTGCACTCGTCGAAGTGTAGTTGAGGGAATAGGCTTAAAGATGCCATTTGGAGAGGTGATAGAATCTTGTTGGAGATTGGCTTGTAGATGCCATCCAAGAATGTTTGTTGAATTGTATGTTGTAAGTCAGAAGAATAAGTATCAGAATGGTATCCGCGTCTGAAACGTATCTGAGCTGTATCTGTATGAGCAATGGAATAGCGTCCGTGTCTGGAGCGTATCCGAGCTGTGTCTGAAAGATGAATCTGAATGAGTAACAGAATGACTTCCGTGTTTGGAGTGTATCTGTACTGTATCTAGAATTTGGAATCTGAATAATCGACAGAATGGCATCCGTATCTGGAGCGTATCTAGATTTGGATATGAAAGTTGAGTCTGAATGAGTAACAGAATGACTTCCATGTCTGGAGTGTATCTGTACTGTATCTGAAGGCTGAATCTAAATAAGCAACAGAATGGCTACCGTGTCTGAAGCGTATCTGGACTGGAATCTGAATAAGTGACAGAATGGCCTCCGTGTCTGGAGCGTATCTGGACTGTATCTTGATGTTGAAATCTGAATGAGTATCATAATGGCATCCGTGTCTGGAGCGTATTTATAATGTATCTAGAATCTTTGAACATTGTTAATGATAGTTGTTAATCTTATCCCGAAAAGGGTAAAATGTTAGCTGAAGCACAAAGTTATGTTGTATGAAATGTATGATGTAATATATGTGTCTCATCAATGTTTATGATATATGGATGTAATGTATGCGCATGTAAGTTGATTTGCTGTATTGCTGAGGAAAATAAATCCTTGATTGCTAAGGATAAGAAATTATTGGCGACTTCACTGGGGATATAGGGATTCTTCATGTCTTGAAGTTGGAGTATTGACAAAAATTCTGTTGCGAGCAATGCCATATACTGCTTGAGTAATCTGCTTGGGGAATCCAGAGAATTTTGATGACTTCTACTGGGGATTACACAATGAGAATCCTTGTTCTGTTGGGGAATAAAGAACACTCTGTGGGGAAGAAAACTTATTCCTGTTTGGAAAAAGTTTAGGAGTTTCGGTTGTCTGCCACTCTACTGGGGAATTATCCTAGGTTGGGGGAGACAAAAGTTAACTGTTATCCGGTTGCTTTCCAGGCTTTAGGACAATTTGCTGGGGAGTTTGGAGCAACTGAATTGTTTCCGCCGGGGATTGATAGTTTGAAGTTTTGGCTCCGCTAGGGATTGGTAGTTTGAGATTTCAGCTCCGCTGGGGATCTTAATGACGTACTGTAGGGATTGCCCCTAGAATAGCCTAAAGACGTTTTCCTATTCTTTCAATCTATCAGTAATTGTTCTTTTCCACTTTGTTTATTTGTAAACAGTAATTATGTTCAAATGCATATGTTCATTAATGAATCATTGGACGTTTTTGCAAATAAAACACAAGTGTAAAAGAAAAGGATAAATAGTTTTCTGTACTTGGAAAAGAGATATCTTTGTATTCACTTTGAATAAATATTTTGTACAAAGGAGACAGACATCCTAGTAAGAGGATGGTGTCATAAGAAAAATTTATACAAAGAAAGATAGTTATGTGTAAAAAATCCCATGGGGTTCCCATTCTGCTATAGCCTTCGTATCTCTGAATATCTTGTCCATTTGTTGCTTCGTCCGAAGATGATTGAATTGATCAGGAGCTCCGAGTTTGTCAGTGAAGAGATTGTCCTCAAAGTGATCCGACGAGACATAGTCATACGCTTTAATTCCCTAACTTTTGCCTGGACCGCCCTTTCGGGTTTTCAGTCCACCGGGAAACCCTTTTTTGCCCAAGTCTCCCTTTCGGGTTTTCAACTTGCCGGGTGTACATTTTTTATTTATTTTTTATCCCTAACTTTTGCCCGAGCCTTTTTGGTTCGTCGGGATGCCCTTGTTTTTCCTAGGTATGTCAACCTAGCGGGTCTCTTATGTGTAGTATCTTTTGACTATGTTCGCGTTCGCAGGGTGTGGCCGGTCGTCACCGTCTATGGTGGCTAAGATCATTGCTCCACCAGAAAAGATGTTCTTGATTACAAATGGTCCTTCATAGGTAGGAGTCCATTTGCCCCTGGGATCACTTTGTGGCAAGATGATGCGCTTGATCACTAGATCTCCAACTTGATATACATGGCATCTAACTTTCTTGTTGAAAGCCTTGATCATCCGCTTTTGATACGTCTGACCATGGAAAACAACAGTAAGTCTCTTTTCATCAATCAAGTTCAGTTGATCAAGTCGGGTTTGAATCCAATCATCCTCACTCAAACCTGTATCCTTCATGATTCTTAAAGAGGGGATCTGAACCTCAATAGGTAGAACAACCTCCATGCCATAAACCAAAGAATAGGGTGTTGCCCCAGTTAACGTGCGAGCCGTGGTACGGTACCCGTGGAGAGAAAACGGTAGCATTTCATACTGGTCCTTGTAGGTGACTGTCATCTTTTGTATGATCTTTTTGATGTTTTTATTAGCAGCTTCAACTGCACCATTCATCTTTGGCCGATAGGGGGATGAATTGTGATGTTGAATCTTGAACTATTTGCACAAGGCAGTGATCATAGTATTGTTAAGGTTTGTACCGTTATCAGTGATGATCCTTTCTGGGATACCGTACCGGCAAATAAGGTTCTTCTTGATGAAGTGGGCAACAACTTTCTTAGTAACGGATGCGAAGGAAGCTGCTTCGACCCACTTTGTGAAATAATCAATGGCCACCAGAATGAAGTGGTGTCCATTGGAGGTTGTAGGCTTGACCTCCCCAATCATGTCGATTCCCTACATAGCGAAGGGCCAAGGAGTTGTTAAGACATTTAGAGGAACCGGAGGCACATGTACCTTGTCTGCATAGATTTGACATTTATGGCAGGTCCGGGAGTGTTGATAGCAGTCTGCTTCCACGGTAGACTAGTAATAGCCTGCCCGTAGAATCTTCTTTGCCATAGTATGCCCGCTAGAGTGAGTGCCAAATGTACCTTCATGCAATTCAGCCATGATCTTTTCATCTTCAATCTTGTCCACACAACGGAGCAGAATAGAATCATGATTGCGTTTGTATAGGATGCCATTACTCAGGAAGAACTTAGCTGAGAATATCCTTAAGAACTTTTTGTCATTGACTGACGCTCCTTCTGGATATTCTTGTGCCTCGAGATACCTTTTGACTTCATGAAACCACGGCTGGTCCACTACTTCTTCGGTATTAATCTCGTGACAGTGTGCAGGTTCGTCCATTTGTTCAATGGTGATCTAGGGAGCTTCGTTATCCCAATTAAGTTTAAACATGGATGACATTGTAGCTAGAGCATCTGCTAGCTGATTTTCTTCTCGCGGGAAATGCTCGAAGGTAATCTGCTCGAAATGTGATAACAATGTCAAAACATGTTCTTTGTAAGGGATAAGGTTTGGATGCTTAGTGTCCCAATCTCCTTTGATCTGACTGATGACCAAAGTTGAATCCCCAAACACAACTAAAGATTTGATTCCCAAGTCTATGGTAGCCTTGAGACCAAAGATGCAAACTTCATACTCTGCCATGTTGTTCGTATAGTTGAAGCAAAGTCTGGCAGTGAAAGGAGTATGGCATCCTTCCGGGGATATGAGCATAACACCGATACCGTTACCAAGTGAATTGGAGGCCCCATCAAAGTACAGGGTCCATCGGGATCCTTGTTCAGGTTCGTCATATGGCCTTATTTCTTTAATGTTGTCCAATGTCATGATGTCTTCGTCAGGGAAGTCGAACTTCATGGATTGATAATCTTCTACAGCTTGATGAGCCGGATGATCAGCTAGCACACTGCCCTTTATAGCTTTTTGGGTCGTGTACTGTATGTCATATTCCGTTAGGATCATCTGCCATTTAGCTATCCTTCCAGACAAAGCAGGCTTCTCGAAGATGTACTTTATCGGATCCATCTTAGATATCAGCAAAGTGGTATGAGTCAACATATACTGTCTTAGCCGGCGAGCAGCCCATACCAGAGCGCAACAAGTTTTCTCGAGCAGTTAATATCTGGTTTCAGAGCCGGTAAACTTTTTGCTCAGGTAATAAATAGCATGCTCTTTTCGGCCAGACTCGTCATGCTGCCCTAGTACGCACCGTATTGAATTCTCTAAGACTGTCAGATACATGATTAGCGGTCTTCCCGCGATGGGTGGCATCAATACAAGAGGTTCTAGTAAATACTCCTTGATTTTATCGAAAGCAATCTGACATTCATCATTCCATCTAACTACCTGATCTTTCTTCAACAGTTTGAAGATTGGTTCACAAGTAGATGTTAGGTGAGAAATGAACCTAGCAATGTAGTTTAGGCGTCCTAAAAAACCTCTGACTTCCTTCTCAGTGCGAGGAGCAGGCATTTCTTATATCGCTTTGACTTTGGCAGGATCAACCTCGATGCCTTTGTTGCTGACAATGAAACCTAAGATTTTACCGGACCGGACTCCGAATGTGCACTTGTTTGGATTCAACCTTAGTTTGTACTCCTTCAACCTGACAAACAGCTTTTGCAAGTGACCAAGGTGTTCTTCTTCAGTTTGTGATCAGGCTATCATGTCATCTACGTAGACCTCTATCTCATGATGTATCATATCATGAAACAAAGCTACCATGGTGCGTTGATAGGTTGCCCCGACATTCTTCAGTCTGAATGGCATCACTTTGTAGCAGAACATACCCTACTGTGTGACAAATGTAGTTTTCTCCATGTCCTCGGGTGCCATCTTGATCTGGTTATAGCCTGAGAATCCGTCTATGAAAGAAAAAACTTTGTGCTGGGCTGTATTATCAACCAGGATGTCGATGTGTGGAAGTGGAAAATCATCTTTAGGGATGGCCCTATTTAAATCTCTATAATCCATGCACATTCTCACTTTGCCATCTTTTTTAGGCACGAGAAAATGTTGGCAACCCATTGAGGATAAGAAGTAACAGCCAGAAATCCAGCATTGAACTGTTTCATAACTTCTGATTTGATGCGGTGGACTTTTTGTTTCACTGGTGGACAATCTTCTCTTGTGGGTAGACGGTGTACCACAATGTCTGTATCAAGTCCCGGTATGTCTTCGTATGACCAGGCAAAGATCTCAACATAATCATGCAATAGCTGAATTAGGCGTTCCTTGACACTCGGCTCTAGATTGGCACCTACTCTGATTTCCTTTTTGTCTTTCTCAGTTCCCAAGTTGATTATATCCAACAGCTCCTCATGAGGCTGAATAGCTCTTTCCTCTTGTTATAATAATCTGGCCAATTCCCCTGGCACCTCATAATCTTCCTCACCTTCGTGCTCGGCTTGGTAGATCAGATCTTCAGAGTCACTGAAGGCTATAGCAGTATCGTTACCCATGGGATCCGGAATGGAAGGGTACTTACATTTGTGAGTATGGGTGTGTGTAAGGGTATATCCATCTTAAAACAATAAATGTAAAAGAAAGACTGTTGTACCCCAAAATTTGCCCTCCCATATTCTTCAAGATTTTCCAAGAGCATGCTTCAAAATCTCCCAAGGGTTGCACAGTTCAATGGCCTCCTAACAGTCAAAAACTAGGGTTTTGGTTCTGGCAGAGAAATTGAAGTTTCCAAGGGTCCAATCAAGTCCCACATGCCTATAAACATTGTCAAGCATCCACATGCCAAGTTTCAAGACTTACAGCACAAAATTGCACAGTCAAAAACCCTAATTGCTCAACAGTCAACTGTAGGGGAAAAATGGTCATTTGACAGTCAAAAGTTCAAATTTTTGGTCAACATCTTATTTTGAAGCCACAAACATAATTTGATCAATTCTTGATCATGATTCTCAAGGCATGGCTCAAAAAGTCTCAAGATGCAAAAGTTTCCATATTTGGACAGTTGAAAAAGTCAACTGTAACTTGACCAAGGCATAACTTCCACATGGTTTATCATAAAAATTCCATCCAAAGCTCATTTTGAAGAGAAAGACATTTCCTACAACTCCTCTTCACACTTCAAGTCCAAGAAATGCTCTCACAAAAAGTTATCAATCTCAACATTATAGGTCATTTTCAAAAGTCAACAAAAAGGGACTTTAAGTCAAAGACCATAACTTGAGATTGGTAAATCAAAATGACATGGGACCAAAGGCATTGGTTAGATGACTTCAAGACCTTTCCAAAATGTCCAAGAACATGATCAAAGCTTAAAAATTGAGCAAGATATGCCTTATGGAAGTTGGGAAATTTTTGGGAATTTTGAAAAGTCAACTTTGCTTCAAATGCCTCAAAATTGCTAATGGGCCACATTTTCTTCCAAGAATCATCATCCAAAAGTTATGCACGACCCATTGACCCAAAGGGGAGTTATTTCATCATTTTTTATTATTTATTTGAATTTTTATCACCATTAATTCATTTAATTAAATAAAATATGACAAAAATACTCAAGCATGCATTTTAAATCTTTTTATGCAGCTAATAGGTCTATCATAACTCCAAGATTTCGTGCACACTCAATATGGAAAGATTTGGCCATGATTGGTATCAAAAGGGCATGAAAAATATTGAAAAAGATTCATTGAAAATCAAATATTGGATTCATGAATGCAAAGGCTTTTGACTTGGATTTTTACCCTAAAACATTCCCATACATAAACAGAATGCAACCCTAATGCTCAAGGACCTGGAAGCTGCGCTCAGAAGAACATACACACTTTGCATTTTTTGTGAAAAAGTCAAAATTGAAAACACAGTTTCAGTGCGTTTCAAGGCAAGATAACCATTCCAATAGCTTGCCCAGGTTACCAGGGACCTATTCCAATCAAAACCATAGCCTCTAACATTAAGAATTGGTATATTGAAGCCGCCCTGTTCTTGATAATGTTCATATTCGTGTTTTGATTTATGCGCATTATCCATGCATTTTTCTTGTTGATTTGTGTTAATATGGACTCACTGAAACTCATGGTATCATTGAATTGAATTAACATGGCTTGTATAGAGAATTGCCATGGTTGTTTTTTAGGGTTTCAGGAACCATGAATTGGGGCTTTACGCTTGGGGGAAAATTGGCCGACCTAAGTGGCACCATTGAAACCAGAAGCTCATGACGAATCAATTCCATATGTCGCGCTCAATTTATGATCAACAGGGTTCTATTCGCTATTTTTGTATGTGTCATTTAGTGGGGGTTTAAAACCCCCACAATCTTGTTTTATTTTTTAGGCAAAATAAAGAACGAACGAAGAAGAAGATTAGTTGTCATCATATGGTTGGCCAGTTCAAATCCTGGCGCTCGTTTTGTTGAAATTCTAGAATAATGCTTATGTTCCATTATAATATTTGCGTTCCATATAATAAACAAAGAGCGCGCTTAGCACAGTTGGTGGGCAACATGGACAATAGGTACTGGGACCTGGGTTCGATTCCCAGGTCCCCTCTCTTCCTCAATATTGTTTTGTTTAACGTATTTCCATGCAGCATTCCTTTCAGAAGTCCACCATGCACCCTACGCTCAAGCTGGCCACGCGTCCCACAACATCAATCCAATGGCCATGATCTAGAGTCCACCATGGACATCAGTCAAACATGCCACACGCGCGCTGAGAAAGTCAAACAAGGCCAGGAATCAGTGGGCCTAATTGCTTGCTACAAACCTCCAAAAGGGCCAACAAACCCCCCTTTGTTTGTATTTTCTTCCCTTTATTCTTTTCCTTTTTTTATTTTGTTTTAATTCTTTTCTCTTAATTTCTTTAAGATTAATTTTAAATAATAAAAATACAAAAATCAGAGAAGACAAAAAATAAAAATATATTTTGTTTAATAGTTTTTTGTAAATAAATTTTATTAACTCATTAGTTCTAATCTTAGGTTTAATTTTAATGTTTTCTAATAAACTAAAAAATGTAGAAATTAGGGTTTCTAGCTTTTTATTCTTTTTTTTTTCAATAATTAAAACTTCTTCTTATTATTACTAGTAATTAATTATCTTTGTAAATAAATTTATCATTAAATAATTAGGTTAAAACTAGGTATAACTTAAACATTTTTTTTAATAAATTAAAAATAGTTTAGAATTAGGGTTTTCATTTAATTTCTAAATTTCAATTAATTCTCATTAAATTCCATAAATACAAAAAACCTAAAAAAATAAGTTCTTGCTTTTATTTAATTTAATTAATTTCATAATTTCAATTTAATTTCTTTAAAAGGGTCCAACGCCCTCGCTTTCGATTATAATTTCATTTCGCGCGCTTATTTTATTTCTTTTTTATAAATTTCATGTAATTACCCCAAAGCTTTGTAATAGATTAATTAGGATATTTATTTTCCGCATTTTATTTTATTTCAAATCGGGTCTTGGATTAATTTGGCGATGTAGACCCGCGCCTTTGTAATAGCGTAGAACTTTTACCTTCTCGCATCTTTTAACTGTTAATAATTTGCATGAAAGAATGAATGCCAAAAATAAAAAACAAAGCGTAGATCACTAATGCATGAACAAGACAAACATAACTGAAAATGACACACAAATCACACACCACCCCTAGGGTACGTCTCACTATTGCCTTGCCCCTCGAAAAGTGGTCGTCGAGTAGAGGACGTTTTAGTAAGTCCTCATGTCCATGAACATGGCATGAGGGTAGCTTCTAAGGTGTCTTCCTATTGCTCTGGTGACCACACTGTCCCGAACCCTCGAATTGACCCGAATACCTCCAACGGTGGTGCTACCTACCTCTCAATGGTGGGATGGCACTATCTTAAGGACATTTACACAGACGAATTCCTTAGGGTAGGTAGATGACTCGTAGATACTTGCTCTAATTCAAAACAAATCAAAAACTTCTTTTCACACCGACATTTTGCAAAAAGCTTTCAAAAACAACTTTTCAAACACTCTTGAGGACTGATACAAGAGTCGAACTGAAATTTTAAACGGAACTTTTTCAAACCCACTCACCTTGAAAAGCACACAAACAATTTTGAAAACACAAATGAGCAAGTATCTAAGAGCCCATGGATAACCATGGATAGAAAGGGTGCTAACACCTTCCCTTTTTATAAATCTACCTCCCGAACCGAGAGCAATCTCTATAAGGAATTTTTCTGTGCTTTTGTCCTTTCCATTTGGAGAAAATAAAAGACGGTGGCGACTCTTGTTTCCGCGACATTTCGCGAAACCAACTTTAAACAGTCAGTTCCAGATCCACCGATCACAAAGACAATGAGCATAAAAGGTTTATATGTGAAAAAGCGTCCATGATTCATTGAATGACATATGAAAATGAAATAAAAACCCTTACAAATGGACCGATGTGCCTCGGGTAAGACACAAGGTTGAAAATGTATGAATTGTTTTGTGAATTATTACAAGTCCGACAGAAATGTAAAAGATAAATTATTGCGATATGAAAGTTATCGGGATAAAGTCTTTGGCTTCCCAGTTGCAAAGTCCTCCACTGACAGTAGGAAATATCCAATCTTCCAAGCTTCCATCTTCTTCACTGTCATCCACTGCATTGACCCCTTGATGACTAATCTTCATAGGTGGCCCTCCGGCACGGGCGCGACACACAACCTTCTGAGCAGTTGAAGTAAACCCCAAGCAAAACTTGTCTGATTTGTACGAGATGTCTGGAAGCTACCCTCAGATGGTGCATCCCCCTTCTTCCACTATTGCCCTTGCATCCTTTAGAGATGACATCCGAGGTGGAGTTCTTGTGATCTTAGGAATTGAGGATACCGCCTTGGTCGCTGCTATTTCCTGAGAGACTTCTTCAAAATGTTGGAAAGGGGTTTCAATGAACTCGCCATCCAACTCTACATACCGGAAAGAATTCAGATGACTAATCATGTATTCCTCTTCCCCATGGACAATTATGATCTTCCCTTGGACATGGTACTTCAGCATCTGATGCAAAGTGGAGGTGATAGCACCGGCGTTGTGAATCCAGGGGCGTCCCAACAGACAGGAATAAGAAGGATGGATGTTCATCACATAGAAGGTCGAATTGAACGTCTGGGTTCTCACCTTGATCGGGATGTCCACCTCCCCATGGACCATCCTCTTCGAACCATCAAAAGCTCTCACCACTATGTTGTTGGGTTTTAGAGTCAGCCCCTCGCAATCTAATCTATCAAGGGCTTTCTTCGGTAAGACGTTCAGAGATGATCCAGTATCAACCAAGACATGAGCTAGGGTTGTTCCTCTGCACTCCACTGAGACATGTAATGCCTCGTTATGTTTTCTCCCTCTGGGTGTCAAGTCAGCATCAGAGAAACCCAGGCCATTGTCAGCTGTCAAACTGGACACACACTCTTGGAATTGGTTTGTAGACGTCTCTTGCGGCACATGAGTTGTCTTCAGAAATTTTACTAGAGCTTTGGCATGTGCTTCAGAGCACAACAGCAGGGCTAGCATAGAGATCTTATAAGGGGTCTTCCCCAACTGTTCAACCACATCATAATCACTCTTTTTTATGATCCTCAGGATTTCTTCCATCTCCTTCTTGGACGTTTCAGGAATAGCTAGTGATTGAGCCTTCGTTAGGACAGGCTCCTCTTGAACGTTCTTTCCTTTATTCTCAGTAATGGAAGTAGGGATAAGGATTATATCGTCTTTGTTGGTAGGTACGCTTGCAGGTACAATCACTGGTACAGATGTAATCTTCGGAACGGCCACAGGTCCAAAGACTGCCTTTGGAGGGGCAATCTCTGGAGAGAAGATTCTCCCACTACGGGTAATCTTGCTTGTTCCATAAATGTTACTGATGTCGGAATTGTCCTCTTCGGACTCTCTTCTTTGGCAGTCAGTTCATCCTATTTGATACCATGGTAGTAGATTTCTCCACCATAATTCCATGGTAATGCACTGTCTGATTTGTAAGGGGCCGACCCGGGCATTGTTATCTTAAGTGGAGTATTCATTGGAGAATATGTAATCCTAACGGGTCTTTTAGGGACCCTGGAAGAATTGGCGTAGATGGTTATTATTGAAACTTCTTTAACTGGAACGGGTGAAATAGGAGCTTTCTCAAACAAAATTTCTTGGTTATCCATCAGTCGTTGGATACCTTTTTTCAACAGAGGGCAGTCAAATGATGAGGACAGGCAAACATGGCAGTCTTTGTCACAACCTGGGAATATTCCAGCTTTTAATAAATTCAACTTAACCATCGGGAGCGGAGTTAACAGTTCATCCACGGTAGCAACAAACAAATCTTCTTCAATAGCGTTGGCATTGTGACCATGCCTAGGCATTGGAGCGGAGATGACATTCGGTTTCTCAGGCGCTTCAAACTCAAGTTCCTTCGCATCTATCAGGTCTTGAATCTTGTTCTTCAGAGCCCAACAGTTGTCGGTGTCGTGCCCTGGACATTCAGAATAGTATGCGCACCTGGCATTCGGATGGTAGTGTGGAGATGCAGTATTGGGATTTTTAGGGGCCTCTTTTAACATGGCCAGATTCAACTTCCAAAAATGTGGTAGAACTTGGGTTGGAGTCATGTTTATCTTGGTGAATTGCCGAACTGGCCTTTCCACCCTTTGCTGGTCATTTCTCGGTTGATTATTTCTTGGCTGATTATTTCTTGGCTGGTCTGATGCAGGCTTTTGAATCATAACGGCCCCCACCGTTGGTCGGTGCTCAGTTCTTCCTTGATTCCTCTGTGAATAGACAGCAGACACTTCCTTCTTCCCAGTGAAGGGCTTTTTCACAGCTGTTGAGGCAGACGCGTCTTTCTGAATTTTCCCACTTCTTATATCGGCTTCCACCCTCTCGCCGGTTAAAATCAATTCAGTAAACCTTGCAGAGGAGCTCCCAATCAGATGATTAAAGAAAGGACCTGATAGAGTTCCCAAGAACATGTCCACTATCTCCCTTTCAGATAAAGGGGGTTGCACCCTTCCGGCTAGATCCCTCCACTTTTGGGCGTAGTCTTTGAAGCCCTCATTTGATACCATAGCCATACTCTGGAGTTGAGTACAGGTTGGTGCCAAATCAGCATTATATTGATACTGTTTATAGAAGGCCGCTGCCAAGTCTTCCCAATTGTAGACGTCATCCCTTTCCAACTGGTAGAACCAATCAAGGTGCGTTTCTGATAAACTGTCCTGGAAAAAGTGGACCCATAAGTCTTTGTCAGCAGAGTGTGGCTGAATCTTCCTGACATACGACCGAAGGTGCATTTTGGGACAAGACACCCCATCATACTTGGCAAATAATGGCACTTTAAACTTTGGCGGGATTACTATTCTTGACACCAGCCCTAATTCCTCAAAATCCAGACTCGGCACTCTCTGTATCTCCATAGCGGTTAGACGCTCTTCCAGGTGTTTGTATTTGTCATCATCTGGAGGGTATTGTTGTTCAGAGTAGTCCTCTTCTTCCTCTTCTTCTGCTTCAGAATCTGATGGTACTTCCATTTCTTTTCCTTTTCTTTCCCCTTCATAAGATGTTGTTGGAAAATCTAAGGTCCTTCTGGATTGTCCCTGAAACTTTCTTCCCATGATAACCACACCATCTGGCTTCTTCTCTTTCTTCTTTTTCTATTTCTCTAGCAGAGTTTTCAGCTCCTCCTGCCCCTTGGCTAAGGTCATGAGTAACTGTTGAAATTGTGAATTCTGAGCTTGTAAGTCTTTAACCGTCTGTTCAAGATCCATCATACTGAAATAAACAACAGAGAGATGAGGAAACTTGTTGCAAAGACCTGTTTATGCTCATGATGAATGATATGTATTCATGCAATGTTTCAAGGATTTGAAAATTCAAATTTGTGTCAAACAAAAAGGAACACGCGTTATATTAATAAAATAGAATTTGAGTACATCAATGCCCTTAGGGCAAAATAATACAAAATTCTAAGATAAAAATATGTTGCGCATCCTCTTTGGTGCAATGTAGGTGTTGAGAGTCTGCTCTTCATGAAGTAGCCGAGTGAGTTCCAAAACCTTCTTCTCGCTTGCGTAGAATTGGGCTTTGAAAGTATCGCGTTCTCCTTTGAGCTGTATCCAACCCCTTTGCAGGTCTTCGAGTGATGTCGGCATGTCAGGATGTAGGATGGTGTATGGAACCTCTCCTTCCTTAACAGACTCTATAATCATTGGGAGAATGGAGGGGTAAGGCATCATAAGACTTTGAACGCGGGTTCGTACCCACTTGAGGTAAGGCTCAAGAGGGATGGAATTCTTGTGTGCCAAAGTCTTGCTATCTACCTTGTTTGGCATCCTCCAAGCTCGGATGAATCTTTGACGAAGACCTTGATCGTCGTTGTCGAAGTCGAAAACCAATCCTTGAATTAACATGTCATGTGGACCATCCCTCGGGCACAACCAAACTGTCTTAGAGCTAAGCAAGGGTTGTAGGTGATGCCTCCCCTAATGCCAAGTAGAGGGACATTAGGGAATTCCCCACAACGGTCGACCATGATAACATTCTCTTTGGATCGAGAACACCAATGAATATCTGAATGGTTAAGTGTCATTAACTTTGTGACCACCTCAAACCTTGCTCATTCTTCAAGACTGATTGGGGAAGATGAGAAATAAACCGTCTTTCCAAGAGAGGAGTGCAGCACATAAGAACACCTCTTTTCCTCATTGTACGAGTGTGAAAAGAGTGTAAGATATCTCCAAGCAATGTAGGCACCAGGTTGCGAGTCATGAAGATTTTGACAGCGTTTACATCTATGAGCTGGTCAGGATTAGGGAACAAAACCATCCCATAGATGAGAAGAGCTACAATCTCCTCAAAAGCTTGCAAGTCCAAGGAGTTCCAACAACTTTGGGCCTTCTCAAACAGAAATTCTGACAAGAAGCCTTTGACACCACTTCTAGTTTCCCAATAAGTTGTGACATCAGATGAGTGCAAGTGAAGGGTTTGAGCAATCTCTTATGGCTTTGGATCTCTTTCCGTACCGTTGAAGGGTAGTTGATTGAGAATAGGAATCTTCATAAGTTGAGAGAATTCTTCCAAAGTGGGTACAAGTTGGTAGTCAGGAAATGTGAAGCAGTGATGCAAAGGGTCAAAGAACTGGAAAAGAACTTTCATCATGTCTTCCTCTATGTTGGAAGTGACCAAGTTGAGTAGACGACCATGTCTCTCGATGAATGGATAGTTCTCAGGAATCCTTGAAGCTAGCTCCTTTAGTTGTGGAGGAATTTTTACAAGATTGATTTGGATAGTTTTCCTGCGAAGTGAATCCATATCCTACAAAACAAGAACAAATATGAATTTCCAAAATCCTTGAAATGGTTAGAGGATGCATATGATGTTCATGATGTCCATGATGTTATGCACAAGTATATATGTACAAGCAAATCACACAAGTTCCTAGTTTAGGCTTGCATGGGGTTTCATAGGTAAGTACCCTCTTGAAGTTTAGTTGGCTCAACCTGTCCTAGCAATAGTAACCGGGTTCTAAGGAGCTCAATATCACTGGATTGTTTCCTTGTTCATTGTTTCAATTCAAGCCTCTTTACTGGCGACCGAAATATTCAAAGAAACCAACCCTCAATGAGTGTAGTATCGAGTATCTACCAACTTCAGACTGCACCAAAGTCGGTCATCTCACTACATCCTAAAAGGCCAAGTTGGTCAAGTAAAGGTTCTAGAAGTTCGTTAGTGCTTCATGACATCACTCAGCGGCCCCGTATTCTCTTTGATTGACTCAAAGGCTACCGGTACCCACAAATATGTCACACTAACATAGCTATTGCTTAGACCATGTCGGTATACCCCACACAGTTTCCACAACATATTGCTATTTATCTATGATATTTCCAAAATCCGGGTGGAGGATTCAAACCCAAACAATAGAACCAAAGTGTAAAGCAAACAAGTCAAACAACGTAAGTAAATAAAGGTGATCTAAACCCTAATGTAACCCTACTTTTAGAATTTTCCCCAGCTGAGTTGCCAGTTCTGTGATACGGTAGGAGAACTGACTTGAGGTTTTGTGTTTTGTCGCAAATGTCGCGGTTAGTAAGAGTCGCCGCCGACTTTTCTTTTATCCAAAAGGAAAGGTAAAAAAGCACAGGAAAGACCTTTAAGATGTTTTCTTGATTTCGGGGGTAGATTATGAAAAGGGAAGGTTCTAGCACCCTTTTCATCCATGGTTTTCCATGGGCTCTTAGTTACTTGCTTAGATCACTTGCTTTGCTTTGTTTGAAATGGTGCTTTGTGTGGTTTTGAAAGTATTTTGAAAAGAGGCCATTCGTTTAGGCAATCTTTGTAATGATTCCCGTTCGTAAGAATGTATACAAATATGTTTGTCTTTTGAAAAATGTTTCAATGTTTTATAAGATGTTTTGAAATATGTGTGTGTTTGTTTTTGAAAATAGCAAGGATTGTTTTGAAATGTAACGAGTAACTAAAAGTTATCTACCTACTCAAATGTCTTTCTTGTGCATTTTTATTCCTTTGACATTGTTGACTTATCATTGATTTGGTAAGCAACCTTATCTTTGGATGTTAACGGGACGAGCGTGGGTCATCGTATGACTATGATAGCAATGTTGCCAAGTATCTTAGCAATTTTTGAGGGACCAAGATCATTTTGTTTTAGGAAATCTTGAATAGCGTCATCGAGGGACTATGATCTTATATTTGTTTTGTTTTGCCAAGATACTTTGCAAGTGAGTGAAACCCTAAGGGTGCTTGTGTGCAATGTGTGTCATTTTCATGCTTTTTGTCTTGCATTAGTTTTTTTCTATTTGTTTTGATTTTTGTTCTTATCATGCAAACCCTAGTTTACTAAACATGGTATATGAAAGCAATAAATTGCGTAAAATAAACTAAGCTATTACAACAATTATTATGGGAGGGGGGATACAAGTTTTGAATGGGGATTTTGCATAAATATAAACCTAAATATATTATTACAACCCTATCGAATATTGCGCGAATTAAATAAATATTCAAATATTTAAAATGCAACGCAAATGTATTTATGTAAAAAATGTTTTGGTATTTGTTTTTTGTATGAGAAAATAATTTAACTTAAATCCTAAAAAATAAGGAAAAACAATATTATTTTTGGAAGGGTGAAACCCTAGTTTTTAATAATGTTTCATATTAATATTTTATCCATTTTTTTGTATAAGAAAATAATAAATAATATTATGTACAAATATTTAAAAATTAAATATGTATAGAAAATAAATATTTTATGTGTATAAATAATATAATAAAAATATTAAGTATTTTTTATATTTATTTACAAACTATTAAGAAAATAAGTCCTATGTATTAAAATAACTATTTTTTCAAGTAAAAAAAATAAAAAATAAAATAAAATTGCAAAAAATTATTTAATTATTTTTAGGATTTTTTATTGTTCAGAAAAAATAATCAAAAGCAATAAATATAAAAATATGAAGAAATATGAAAAATATAATAAATAAAGCCAGGGGGTGCAAATAGTGGGTCAGGAGGGTGTGAGTAGCAAAAACAAAAAGGGCCCAGGCGCCAAAAAGCCCAAGGCTTCATCCCTGTCCTCCAGCCATCTCTTCTGCGCGCGCTTCATGGTTCAAACTGTAACTTGCTAATGCTTGCACAAAAACAAAAAAACCATAACATGAAATATGTGGCATTTGATCTCGCGATTTCAACAATATAAATTTTGTAACCTAACTCTCAAAGATCAGAGAGAATTTTGGAACCCCTAATTCGTGACCTAAAAATTTCAGCAACTTCAAATTCTCATAGCACAGTTAATATAAATGAAAAGTATGCATATGTACAGCTTCACCATGTTATGGACTACATTTTTTCTTCACAAATCGTGGCTTGAGGATGCCTATTCAGAGAGATAGAGTTCAAGAAAATACCTCCTTCAGTTGGATTTGAGTAGAGTAATGTAAGGATTTTAATGGAGGCCTGAGGATCGTGTGAACTTCCTTGAGCTTCCCTGAAGCTATTCCAATGCTTAGCTTGCTCTGAGGATGGCTGAAACTCTTTGCACAAGTCAAGTTGCAAGCTTCCAAAGTGAAAATGGAAATGGCTGAAACAGGGGTTATAGAAACAGTGTAAAGGCTTGGATTGTTTTGGTTTGATATGTAGAAGGTGTTTGAAGTGTTAAAATACAGAACGCACGAGCCAAAAATCAGTTGGCTTTGGTTTCGCAGATTCTGGATGTTTGGACAGAAAAATGGTGTTTCTGAGTTTTAGGGAGTTTTAGCTTCAATGCAATCGTGCTATGCCTTGCCAAATGTTTGTGTATTTGTATAGAAATGATACAAAGTCCACTCCTTACTAGCTGCACAAGTTTTTGACCTTTTGCAACCTTTCTTGCTTTTTAAGTAAAGTGACAAGACCAAAGCTAACATGCTTGTCCTTGCTTGCTTGTGACCTGAAATGAACTTGTACAATATACTTGAGACCTGTAGAAATTACTTGCATCAAAGGGATAGGTCCAAGGCTCAAGATTGACAAAGTTGCAAAAGCTCACCTTTATGAAAATGGTAATGTGAACTTTATGCCTAAAATGGAATTACAACTTGTGTAAAGTTCCAAAAGCCAAGATAAAGCCTTTAACTTCTGAGTTTGCATTTAATTATGGAGTGTAGAGTGAGTTTAGGATCTGTAAAGCAAGGTACAAACATCATAGATTTGATTTGCAACTTGATCTCATGTAAAAATGGCTTGAACAAAAGTGATAAAATGCCAACTTCTCCTCTTCGATTATCCCTAACCAAAAGTGATCTTGGAGAGTTCTTGGACATTTTGGAAAGCTTGAAATGTGATCTATAATCTATCTATGAAATTCATTTTTAGATACCTCTTAGAACTAGGTGAAAAATGTCTGTGAAGTTGGGTCCAAAACCTGCCTAAATTAGGGCAAAATTTCACTAAGTTATTTAGTTCATGGACCTATGTTCACAAATTCATAACTTTAGATCCAAACATCTTTTGGGAAAAGTTTGTGAAGCAAGGTTATAGATTTCATAGAGGACTACAACTTTAATGTTGGAAGTTTTCTTTGAATCAAATTTCATCATGGTGAAAAAGTGGTGAAAAATTGGGAAAAAATAAGAAAATTCTTATACTTAGAAAAATTCTAAGTTATGAAAATTTTCAAATTCAAAACCCTAATTTTTAAAATTGGTTTTCTTGGTGAACAAGTTTCATATTTTGACATATCTTGATGAATTATGACCCTTGGCACTTGATTTTGACCAAAAAGTCAAAGTTTGACTTTTCAGTGTACAGTTGACTTTTGATTAGTTGACTGCAAAATTCATCTGTCAATCCAATGAACTTGAGATCTTTTGAACTATGTGATTAGGTCAATATGATGCCATTGAACCCTTGAAATCATGCTTGAACTCAATTGGTCATTGTCTAGGTTAAAAATCAGAAATTTCCATTTCTCAGTCAAAACCCTAATTTTGACCATTTTGCCCTTTTGATGATTTGATCAAATTTCTTGAGGAGTTGTGATCCAAACTTGATCAAATGGTACATATGAGTCTAAAATGTTGTTTTGGATCAATAATTATGAAGTTTGACTATAAATTGGCCATGGTTGACTTTTCCCCCAATACAGCTGATTTTTAGGTCAACTGTCCAATTGACTGATCAAAAATGTGGTTCAAGGCTTGAAACTTAACATGAGCAATCTTAGGGGTCCAACATGATGTATGAAGGTCACATGAAGCATTGGTAGTCCAAAAATCCTTGTGCAAACTCAAACCCTAATTTTGGGTTATCAGTACAAGATGAGATGTCTTGAGCTGACCAAACCCTGGTCCTGTCTTGAGTCCAAGAAGTCTTGTGAAAAAAATCTTGATAAATGAGAGGGAAAATTTTGGGGTACAACAGTGAGTAGAAGAGAGGAGTGAAAGTTATAGATATGATTGATTGTTTAACGTGAATACAATGGTGCAAGCTGGAGGTTGGTTTGAAGGTCTGCAACAGAGGTGGAAATTAAAGTGAAAATGCATATGGTTGTTGGTGATGCTTGAAAATTGGTGGTACGGTTTATGTGATTTTCAATGGATTTGTAGATCTGAAAGTTAGATGGAGGTGGTATAATGTTGGTTACAGTGGCTTTGTGACTTTAAAGTTACGAGAGTGAGGCTTAGATCTATTTTCGGTTCTCATTATCCTCACCCTACCGTGTAAGTTTTTCTTTTCTCTTATTTGCGAATTTACAGATTTGATTTCTGTTTTAATGTCTTGGTTCTGGGCCCATTGTATAACTGCTCTAAAAAAGGTACTTAGTGCAGATAAATATATCTTCTAAGAATAGTCCTGAATGATAAAATATTATTGCAAATAATTACTAAAATTGAATATGAAACCTTATACATAACTACATATTATTCCACTTTATTACAATAGAAAAAAAGGCAATAGCAGATGAACACATTCACACATTCACAAGTTTAGGCACCAATTTCTTCAAAGCATATATATATATATATATATATATATATATATATATATATATATATATATATATATATATATATATATATATATATATATATATATATATATATATATATATATATATATATATATATATATATATATATATATATATATATATATATATATATATATATATATATATATATATATATATATATATATATATATATATATATATATATATATATATATATATATATATATATATATATATTGTTCTTTATGAAATGGTATCAATAATAAGGTTGAAATCCTTAATAAAATAAAATCATTTGTTAATATCAGTACTAGATTACATCTTACAAAGCAGTTTTCTTTGTTTTTATATATAAATATAGGAATTGACAAAGGTGAGATTTGAATCAAGTAAATTCTGTAACGGGAACAATAATCTGGTTGTTGATTATGTGCTATTTACTTAATATTTGAACTCCAGGTGGGTCTGACTGCCGATGAAACATCCAAGAATGAACATGATGAGCGACAACACATGCTTGTCACTTTTTTCAACCCCAACAATTTTATGTTATCTATTAAATTTTGTAATTATTATCTATTGACTGTTAGCTTTTGCACTGGCAATTCAGATGATAGATGCTCACTGCACACTTTCGCAGAGCAGACGGTGGGCGTGAAGGATATCATCCGTGCAGGACATGTTGAACGATATATGGTTTGCACCTAAACATTTTACTGATATTTGAAATTCATCTTCTGCATTTTTATGACTTTGTTTAATTTGATGTTAGGTTTCTTTGTGAATTTTGTCATTTTTATATATTCAGAGTTTTTTGTAGGTGTTTTACTTTTTTTATTTGAGAGTTTTCATTTGTGTTTTTACTGAATTTGTAGCTCATTCACACACTAATATCTGACTGATTATTTTTTCTTTTCTTTTTCAGTTGTCGGGAGAGGAATGGCGTGATATTATTGAGGTTTGTTAACTCGACACACGTCAACTCACTTTTACGTTGTAAATGTAATCTTTAATTATTTTAATTTCTCTTTTTTCATTTTATAATATTCATGGCCTTGTATGAAATTGTTTTCGTTAGTTTGGGAGTTGAATAAGACATGAATGTGATTGGCTGGATAACCATATCTTCTGGATACTCCAAAAATTATTATTGTCTCGCATACCTTGCAGAGTTCTTGCTCTCCTCATCATGTATCATGATCAAATAGTTGAAATCGGTTCCCCAATATTCAATCAAGTGGTTGTTATCTTTCTAGCATTTGATGTCTTCTTTGCCATCTTCTGTGTTGTTTTGGCATGCTTTATTGGCATTGCTCTCTGTTGTTGTCTGCCACGCATCATTGCTATTCTTTACGATGTTGCAGGACAAGTATGAATAAAAGATATTTTATACTGGCTAAACAATTACATGTGAACCTTCTCTAATTGTTCTATTTGTTTCATTTTGAGAAAATATAGGATGGTGCGTCAGAAGCAGGCCTCAATATACTTCCAAAATACATATTTCAATTATTAAAAAATGAGGAGAAGGCTAGCGGTGAAGCTGGATCGATGGTTCCCACAGAAACCTCTAGTGAATACTTGGCTAATGAACGTATAGTTTTACATGAGGATGCGGTATGGTTTCCTGAAACACAATTTATTTCAGTCTTGGATATTTATAGTTTATCACTTCTGAGAAAGTGTTTCCTTGGAAATGGTATGTTTCGACTCTATGAACATTGTCACTCTCTTGATAAAGATATAAGGTCTAAAAAGAAGTTTTGAAAAATGATGCTTTTCCACTCTCGCATATCCTATTTCAAGAATTTTGGTCATGAAAACAGTCTCGTGGCTCTATGCAATCCCAACCCCATAGGGGTATTAGTTTTGTTTTGCTTTTAATATTTCACTTTCAGTGAGAATGTTTCACATGACAACTGATCTCAAATTTTCATAAGCTCATTAATTCATGTGATGATATATCAGTGTCGTGTCTACCATGTTCATTTGTTGCGGCATCTTCTGCAATATAACTGTATCTCTATAATCATAGTGTTGTTATGTATTTTTGAAAGATCTGTATGATAAGACATATGATGTAACACTTAGGAGGGGAGAAAAGACTGAATGCTTTTCATTTGCAAGCGGAACGGAACTTCTATTAGTGTATTTGTCTTGCTTTTGGCCATGATTTGTTTTAGTGTTTATGTCTTCTTTCTTGGTTCTAAAAAGCTGATTCACACAACTTCTTGATTTGCAGAAAACAATGCGTACCAACTTTTAATGTATTTGATTTTCTAAATGTTATTGTGAGCAAGGTTCCTGATTTAGGCGGTTCTGTTGCAACTGGCAACGACCAAACTGTCACTAAGAGGAGGTTTGTGTTTGATTGCTCCTCTTATTTTTTGGGCGAGTTTTGTATGCTGATTGTTTTTGTTGTGTTTTAGGAAAGTTGTTGAAGATGATGATAATGACAACGACAAAGAGACCAAGAGAAATAAAATAGTAATATAATTTATCTTTTTCAAACCTTTTGATTAGTAATGTCCCTGCACATGACCTTGCATATATGTAGTCTTATGCAATGTTGTCAATTGAGAATTGAGGAAAATAGCATTTTGTTCAAATTCCACTACACTAAAGTGCTAGCTATAACATTGTTGTATCCGCTATTTGATAATACAATTATACTAAATCGTCTAACCCGGAACAATATAAGTTTGTTGATATTATGCTATTCTTTACCTCTATACTCACTATTTGACAACACTGTTTTGATAATGTCAATAACAAAAGATGTTCATTAAAGTGATTATGTAATTTCACAAAATGGCTTGTGAATGCAAATGCCTTTTATGCAATTCATTACATATTTGGCTACTGGTCAATGTTAAATATTAATTGAATAATGAGGTTTTTTTTTCATGATATGTGCAGCCAGAACATGCACATACGAGTGAAAGAGGAAGAGGTACGGGGAGAGGCAGGGGTTATGGCCGTGGAAATAAAGTTATCAATAAAGAGATATGTTCACATGTCAAGTTTGAAGATGATTCTGAAGCCTCAAAACAAAATTTATAGGGTTTTATCAATTCTAACAAAATTTACGTAAATTATAGGTTTGTTTAGAGTTACAGTTTTGTTTTTTACTGTCATGATATTTGGTCAAGAATGGTTGTACATGATTCTAAATTTGCAAGCAATCATAACCAACTATCTTGAAGGCTTCATTAAACAATTTGGGTGATTTACTGTGACTGACAGGCTTCCCAATAATCCCATATACTTTTCTCTCAGGTCTTAGTTATTTGAAATTGTATATATGCAACAGATCTTTAAGTGTAGGTTGACCAGGAGCTGAAACTACCCTTGACTCAAGCGTACCAAAAGTGAGATGTCCACCAAATTTTGCACAAAGTACACGTGAAATCAATCCCATGTCACCCATAACAAGTCCAGTGAATGGAACCTAGAAATCCCAACAATAGTTATGTTAAAATTAATTACGCATCATATAAGACACCTTAGCACGATTATTATCAAATATAAGCATTACCAGTCAAAATATAATCAGCAACAGAAGTGTTGTTTGACAACATAAATTTTAAAGAATCATGAGACGATCATATAATCCAGACCTATCGCAAATTTTCATTTGACATGTAATATGTAAACTGTAAAGACAATACATCATGAATTCATACCAGTGCCATCAGTATATTGGGTTAAATGGTAGGCACAAAATACTGATTAAAAATTTCCACCGTCGGACATACATGACTTGGGAATGCACCTGTTGGCTGGAAATGTCAACTATGGAGCAATTAAGCTGAGTCAATGGTCTGAATATACTTGGAGAAAGTTTGGATATTTTTGTTTGTTAAAATCCATGAAGATTCGAATTCGAAATTCGTTAAGAGATTGATGGATAGTTTATAATTCGAATTGCGAAATAAAGATATTATTCGAAACATGGTTTAAGATTTTATACTTTGACTGTATCAGATTTTATTGGTTTTGGCGCTTAAGAAGGATAGCAAAGGGTTTTAATTCGAATATTCATTCTTATCCAGAAGGACGCGTGTAATCTCTTGGATTGTCAAAGACATGTCAGCGGAAACATGACATTAGTTTGTTAGGAGACCGTTATGGGAGAAGTTCTATAAATTGTAGCTTTTGTGTTTCAATTTAGTGTGTTCACATCTTTGTACAAAATACTCAAAATACTCAAAGTACCCGTGTTCAAGAAAAGAGTTAACGAGAATGTACATATGATGCACCATATTTTATATTCAATGTCATTTGCATTCAATGAATTTTCTTTACGTTATTTACGTTATTTATAATTCCCAGTCTAGACTAGTTTATATTTTATTACTTTTATAAAGAAGTTTCACTTCGACATGTGAAGTGCTTCCTTTTGTTTAAAGAGATTATCATCAAAACATGCTTTCTAAATAATAGAACACAATAGTCCGGAGATCAATCTGATCGATCTCGTGAGTAACTGAATCTGTTAAAGGATTTAGAGGATCAACGATTGTTTACCAAATTCTAGGATAAACAAATTGGCATGCCCAGTGGGACTCTGTGTCTAGTATTTAGTTTTTTTCGATAATCTGTATTTCCTAACTTGTTTTGTTGCATGATATTAAGAAGTGGAAAATTAGCCAATAACACAGATCCTAGATCAAAAAGGCAATACAATAAGAAAATGGCTAACCCACCCGTTAGCAATGCACAACAAGTTCCTCCTCCCACATGAGGGAATACGAGCGCTTCGAATACAACCGGAGCCATGGCAACAAGTCAAGGGACTGCGATTATCCCCTCAAATACAAATGCTACAGTCATACCCCCAAATACAAATGCTTCATCCATATTATCAAACACATAAAATGAACCTATTATAATGTTTGTGGCCAGTCAAATTCCACCCGTAACCCTCAGACCTTCAGTAGGCAATATCTCTAGAACATATGCATCAGGTTCACAATCCTAACATCAGATCCAATATATGGCATGCCAACTTCGTTCATGGAAGGACTTTAAAATAACACTTCGACATATACACGTCCTTTAACATCTGCCTTTTCGCCATTACAAGGATCAGGTTCTGGGGTAAACCATATGGCACGAAATAATTCGCAGCCAGGATATGTTGCTTAATTACCTCCTATTACCACAAATACACAGGCAATTTTGAGGAAACATATGGATGATAGTAACCATGAAATGATGGGAGTACTCGCCCAACAAATGATTACAATTTTTAACCCTTTAATCTAAAGCACCACACATACGAACTTGCAGAATGTCCAAGCAAACCAATAAATGGCAGCACAAATTGGGCGCCTTGCAAATTTCTTTGGTGCACCCAGAAAACCAACTCGACAACCATAACCTACATGGATAAGGGAGAATCAAGGCATCGTGTTTCAAGAAGAACCAACCATTGACCAGGCCAAACCAGTGATACACCCAGAAGTCGGAATTCAACAACCAGTTCGAAGGGAAGAACCACCCAAATTTCAACATGCTATTCCCAGGGAGGAACCACAAAGAAGGGTAGTCACGGTGAATCTAAATCAAGATGCCGACGAAGTTCTCCAAGGATGTCGACAAGTTGATATGGTAGGAAATAATAATCTAGCAGTAATAGTCGAAAGAATCCTGGCACGAAATGGAGTAAATATTGACATGCGAAGGCCAAATTATACATCCCCTTTGTCTGAATACATTCAGCAAACTGAGTTGCCTAGGGGATGGAAAGTGCCAAAATTTACAAAGTTTTCTGGTGACACTAGTGAGTCAACCATATAACATGTTGCTAGATATCTTACAGAAGCAGGGGATATAGCAAACAATGAGAATCTAAGGATTAAGTATTTCCCTAGTTCACTAACCAAAAATGCTTTTACTTGGTTTACTACTCTTGCAACAAACTCCATCCATGATTGGACTTGCTTAAAGAGATTATTTCATGAACAATTTTATGTAGGTCAAACCAAAATCAGCCTGAGCGAATTGGCAAATGTTAAGCACAAATTTAGCGATCCTATAGACGATTATCTTAACAGGTTCCATCTATTGAAGGCAAGATGTTTCACACAAGTGCCTGAACACGAGTTGGTCGAAATAGCGGCAAGAGGATTGTACTTCTCTATCAGGAAGAAGTTAGATCCCTAGTATCTGAGAGATATGGCACAACTGGCTGATAGGGTTCGACAGGTTGAGCGTTTGAAGATAGAAAAAGCAAGGGATAACAAAAGCCACAAGAAAGAATGAGTGGCTTATATCGAAGCCTGCTCAGACGAAAGAGATGTCGAAGATGATTTTTCAGAGGTTGAAGAACACGAGATGGATCTTGCAGAGTTAAAGCAAGGACCACCATATCCTTGCAAAGTGCTAACGCATACGAACAGGAAAAATCCCGTCGAACCATAAAGGAATGATAAATTCCCGAAGAAAACCTATACTGTCGACATCACCAAGTGTGATGAAATCTTTGATTTGTTAGTAAAAGATGGCCAGATGATAGTTCCCCCATTAAAACAACGGAAGAAAATGGGCTTTTGTAAATATCATAATTTATTAGGCCATAAAACCTCACAATGCTATCTTTTCAGGGACTTGATACAGAGTACTATCAAGGAAGGAAGGCTAAAGTTTAGAGAGAAGCCCAAGAAGCTGATGAAGGTTGACACAGATCCTCTTCAAATTGCTGAGACAAACTTTGCAGAGCCTGTAAATATTAACATGGTTGATGCTGTCGAAATCGAAGGAGGTCAACTCGATACAGACAAGGTATCTGAAGATACTCATGGGATAGAGACTACCTAGGGTCTCATGGGCCAGGAAGAAGGCAATGCTACTGATGGCAATGCCAATTTTGCTGGCAGGGCCAAGACTACTGAGGTTCTTAGAGTCAGATTCGAAGAGCTTGAGATTGCTGAAGGTCCCAAGTTCGAGGTAAACATGGTGGATCTGAACCAGCTGTCCCCAGAAATGGTGGAGATCGAAAGACGTTTGAAGATGGAGAATGATATGATGCGAACTGGGCACTAAAAAGTAAGTCTGGTCAAGTATCTTTTTCATTGTCATACAAAGAATCCTGAAGGACTAGTGTGTCATAGGTTCATCATTATGAATGATAAAGGCGTTGCGGCAACATACCAAAAAGTGTACCAAGAGAGGGATAGAAACAAATGGAGGAGTGATAAAGAGTTGCTTCCATACCCAAAAATGGGAGAAAGCTTGATGGTTTTTCTGGTTTGTTGTCATAAGACAGGATCAAAAGTCTTAATGTGCCCATGGTGTAGCATTGTTTATGATAGAAAGGCAACTGAAGCATTTAAGAGAATCCTGTATGCTCAATGCTGGAACAATCGAAAGAGGAGTAGGGAGAGGTATATGTTGTACCCCAATTTTTCCCATAAGATCCCTTCATCATACCATGTTGAGTCATTCACAATAAGATCACATTAGGATTCTTGGTTCCCCTCCCTATATTTAGCTTTGCTCTTTGAGGAATCACCAAGCACCTTGACTTGTGTTCTTTTGTGATCATGAATATTTTTGTCTTGATTTCTCCTCTTAATTAATAAAATGCAATGTTTGGTTTGTCTTGCTTGTTACTAATATAGGTAAAGGCAATGAGATTTAACAAGTTGCTCCATGGGTTCATGAGTTTATTTCCATGCCCTAGTCAATAAAGATTGAGAAGTTAAAACCTAACCATTGGATTTGTTTTAGAGGAAATGGCATGTCAAGGTTATTTTGGCTCACCATATTTCAAGATTATCAAATTTTGTTCAAAGGTACAAGGGATTGATTGGAGAAGTTGTCATGCTTGGACAAGGCTTTGTTCCCATTGGTCACAAATGCATATTTCTCTCAATTCTAAAGATATGGATGTGGTTGTGGTTGCTATGATTTCTCATTATTATCCTCAACAACTTATATTTACAAAGCATTTGTTTTGGTACAAGAAGTTTGTTTAAATTTGTCAAAGTTCCTCAAGGCATGTTTCTTGATCTAGGAGCTAGGGTTTTGAACTTCAAAGAATTATATCTTGCTCATCTTTTGGTATTTTTGAGTGATTCCAAAGACATCCTTCTCTTAAAAGGGTTATTAACAAATCACTTCAAAAGTTTCAAGGAGTTTTCATGTGGAAGAAACTTGATGATGAAGAAAGATTACAAGTCCTCCAAATGAATCCCCAATTTTCCATGTGTGACTTCAAATAATCATAACTTGGTCAATTTTTATCACCTTGAGCCCATTATTTTTCCATAATTATCTTGAGGATGTGAACTTTCTGCCTTCTTTTATGTGAAAAGTGAGAAAATGGATGGAAGATGCCCTAAGGATGCAAAAGATTATAGATCATTTCATGATTTTTTTGCCAACTTCAACAATTCATAACTCTCTCAATTTTTGGAGATTTTGAATTGTTCAAGTTTAAAAATGTAACTCAAGAGGTCTATTTCATGCCATCTTTTTTGGTCAAGAGCAAATTCCAAGTGGAAGGCCATGTTTGGATGCAAAACATTATAGGTCACTTTTGAAGGAAAATTTGAAATATTTGTAAGTATGGAAAGTCAACCTTTTCCCCCAACTTTGACTCAATGCAACTTTCAGCTCAAGCATCCATTTGATCCCATTCTTTTTCCATTGCAAAGCTTGTAACCTCATCTTTCTAAAGAATCAAGAATCATACCCTAAGACCCCTTGCGCTGAGAATGCCATGGTTTTGAAGTTGGTAACTTGGAACTTAAGTTTCATCTCAAGTCAGATTTTGAAATATTTGTTTTGGCTTCTAATCACAAGTTTTCCACTCGTTTATGCCTCTAAACATGTTTAATGAAGTTCCTGAATTGTTTAGCACAATGAAATGCGCGTTTTGGATGAGTTTTTATCAAATTAAGAGTCACACTTTTTTTGTTTGCAACTTCACACGATTTCCCTCCAAACTTCATCATTTCACACGCTTGGACATTCCATTTGATTCCCTATAAATAGAGGGTCATACCCCACTCATTTCCTCAAGCTTGGATATCCAGAATCACCCTTCCAAACTTATTCCATAACTCAAAATTCAGCAACATCGAAATCTATTCTCAAGCCTTTTTCAATCCAATTTTTCCACCAATTCACCTTCCTTGATCTTCCCTGAAGCTAACCATACAATTACATTCAAGAATCGTGCCCTATATTGCTCCATAGAAGTCCAGTTTCAGAGCTCTGCAACTCAACTTCAATAGGTAGATTCCTTCATCAATTCTTCAAAACTTTGATATCATTGTGATGCTCTCATTGCCCTGGTTCTAGTCGCAACACTTGCTTTTTCCTTGAAACACGTTTTAACCATGAAATTCCAAATCCCTTTTCAAAACTTTTCCAAATTGCTTGAGCTACAGTTTATATAAATTTGTCGCGAAGGTATGGTTGTCTTCGTCTTGAAGAGATGAAGTGAATGACATAGGTCTCGTGCTCTAATTTTACAGATTGAGCAACCTGATTTGGGACTGGCTGGAGGTTGAAGATGACTAACATGTCATCTTCCAACCAATGAAGGCGCGCCATCTGTGTTTTTCAAAAATCTGATTTAATTAATGATCATATGCATTATTCACTAAAGTCCATAACATGCACAACGCGCCAGGTCCACTTGATCTGTTTACTAACGTGTTTTGACATTGATCAAATGGCCCATATTCTTTTGTTTTTTATTTTCTTTTTTTGATTTTATATTTAATTGTTTTAAACTTCAAAAAATTATAGAAAATTCATTTTTAGTCCAAAAAATCTGAAAAAAATTATGAAAAACATTTTTGATTATTCTCTTTCTGATTTTTATTTTTTCACAATTTAATTTTGTGTTTTAGTATTTTTTTAATAAATTTTCACTTTATTTGAATTGTTTTAAATGTTTAAAAATACTTTTATGCATTTTTAAATTCTGAAAATATTATGGAATGATCTAATGACATTGTGACAAATATTGGTGACCTCCTTTTTTTTACTTTGATATTTTTTTAATCATTTTTAGTTTATTTTACTCATTTCTTTTAATTTTAAAAATACTTTCTGACTTTAAAAAATTACCAAAAAAATTATAAAATCATTTGAGTCCTTTTCTGATTTTTCTATGGACTTACTTTTTATTTTTTGATCAATTTGAACATAGTTTATATTTTTATCCCTTATTTCTATTTTAAATATTTCTAAAACCTTTTTTTAATGTATATATTAAAATGTAATATTATTTTGTGACTATTTTCTGGCTGATCTTGGGTTAAATTTTTGATCATGAACTTTATTAACATCATTGGATCCATGGTGTTGAGTTTAACTCCACAAAAATGGATAAATGATTTTAATAATAGTTTGATTAAATTTAATTTAAAAGTGGTTTATATATTCTCTCCCACCCCTCTTCATTTCATCCCTTTCTTATTGTACTAAATGTTATTGAAGCATGATCTCTATATCATGTCTCAAAACAAATGATGCATAGATTGCTACTGACCGACCTCAAAATAGGTGTGACTTCTATACAAGTCCACTTACGATTGCTTAACATAGCGCTAAATTTTGTCCCGATTCGAATAAATGATCATTCGTGGCCCAAACTTATGTTTGCAAGCTCAAGTATGTTTATTTGATCTCTTTGATCCAATAACCTTGAGATTCATTGTGTGGAGGCTTTGGTTCTACCAATCCTCTAATGGATCTACAACATATTTGGTCAATGCAGATCACTTAAACATTGTTGATCATTAAATGGTACTCATGAGGATTCCAAATGGATGATATACTTGACAAAAAGCAAATGCAACTTATTGTGTGGAGGCTTTGGTTCTACCAATCCTTTAATGAGTTCCAAATACGAGTTTCAAGATGATCATCTAACTAACCACTAATCACTAATAATTGACTTTATCCTTTATTTTTATTATATGCCCCCCTTTTATTTTTATGCACTATCTACTTTTAGCATTTACATTTCATGCCATTTTCATCTTTTCTCAATTGAGTATTTACTTTCTTGTCATTTTTATCTTTGCTCACTTGAGCTTTACTTTACTTTTTTAAAACACCTAATAATCAACATAAACCCTAAAAATCTTTAATGATACTTGGACTATTTGGTTACTATCCTTGGCATTATGGAGCATTGGACTTATTGGACTTAGGATTATAAGCCTTGAACTATGTTGGAGACCTTGTGACCTTGATTAATATTTTGTCTGGAGCTCTTGAGGTTTACCTCAAGGCATTGGGTTGTTTGTTTGTTTTGTGTGCAGGTCATTGTGATTACACTATTTGTTTGTGTTGTACCCCAAAATTTTCCCTCCCATTTCTCATTGATTTCTCATCACAAAGCCCTTGAAGATCAGGATCCAGTTAAGGTTTCATCTGCTCAAGACTTCTCCTTGCACTGCTGACCCAAATTAGGGTTTGTGTTTGCACAAAGATGTTTTGACCTAAAATGCCTAAGATGACTTTCTTGCTTCATATTGGACTCCTAAGTTTATCCTCATCAAGTTTCAAGTCTTGATTCCAAGTTTTGCCCAGTCAATTGGACAGTGGACCTAGAAATCAGCTGTATTGGGGAAAAAGTCAACTGTGGCCAATTAACAGTCAAACCTCATGAAAATTGCCCCACATCAACATTATTAACTCCTATGAACCATTTGATCAATTTTGGATCACAATTCCACAAGAAATTTGATCAGATCACCAAAAGGGCAAAATGGTCATTTTTAGGGTTTTGACTGCACAAAGGCAATTTTTGACTGTTTGACCTAGCCAATGGCAAACCAAGTTCACATATGGACTC
The DNA here is from genome assembly GCA_948472305.1 of Vicia faba. Taxonomy (NCBI): domain Eukaryota; kingdom Viridiplantae; phylum Streptophyta; class Magnoliopsida; order Fabales; family Fabaceae; genus Vicia; species Vicia faba. Next base: position 1,524,986,893 of record OX451737.1, read on the forward strand.
AAAGACCCCATGGATTTATCTTGACATGCTCAACAAGTTCAAAAGATCCCAAGTACACAAGATTGACAGTTGAATTTCCCAGTCAATTGATCAATTTTGACTGTATACTGAAAAGTCAAACTTTGACTTTTTGGTCAAAATCAAGAGTCAAGATTCATTTTTAATCAAAACATGCCAAATCATGAAACTTGTTCACCAAGAAATCAAAAAAATGCAAATTAGGGTTAGAAATGAGAATTTTTCATAACTTAGAATTTTTCTAAGTTATGAAAAACCCTAATTTTTTCCCAACTTTGCCCCACTTTCTCACCATGATTCATTTGGATTCAAACAAAAGTCAAAACATGAAAGTTGTAGCTTGTTGCATAATCTACAACTTTGATTCACAAAGTTTTCCCAAATGAGGCTTGTAGCTCAAGTTACAAATTTTTGAATAAGGGCACTAAACCATTCTAACTTAGTGAAATTTTAACCTATTTTGGCAAGGTTTTCTACCCAACTTCAAGGCCATTTTCCATACACTTCCAGTTGGAATTTCAATTTGCATTTCAAAGATGGATTGTAATACACATTCCAAGCTTTCCAAAATGACCAAGAACTCATCAAACAACCTCATAACTTGAGAGAATCGAATTTCACAATATGGCAAAAACTCACTTTTGAATTGATCATGTACATGTTCATAACTTAGGCCATTTTCAAGTCAGCATAGTTTGTGCTACATTACAGGTCCTTAAACCATCCAACACTCAATAATTTAATGCATATTCATTGTGTTAAAGTGTTGTTCTTTGAGTGCAAGCATTACATACAAGTTTAATCCATTTATGGAAAAAGCAAAATGGCCATTTTTGCAAAAGCAAGCTTTATGTCCAATTGAAAATCCAACAAGTACAGATGAGATCTAATTGGCACAAGATTATGAGTAAAACACTCTGATCAAGACCAGGTTAGCAGCATGTTTAAGGGTCCCCTACTGGCCTAAAACATCAAGTTGGCTTTGTTTGCTTAAGGGTGAAGAAAAGTATCATAACATAACACAACTTCTCTCTCAGCATTAGAACACAGAAAAAAACATTGTAGACATCTTCTAATCATCCAACCCAAGCTAGAACACAAGCCCTTGGCCTCCCAAACACTCCCATTCCCAGAATCACTCTCAAACTGCATAAACAGGGCAAGGCCTGCAGATTGAACACCATCTCTCATTCCTTGCATGATTTCTTGACCAAAGCTTATCAAACACATTCCCTAGCATCAATGCAAGCTAACCAAGACCTGAAACACGACCTGTAATTCCTCTAACAAGTTCCACCATTTTCACTTTCTCATTTTGCAGTTGAAGGTCCACATCTCGATTCAAGGTGTCTCAAGGCAAAGTAAACATTGGAACAACATCACCACACCTCAAGGAAGCTATACCAATCATCATCTTGCACTGAAAGCTCCTCCATTTCCAGATAGAACTTCAACTGAACAGGTATCTTCTTGAACTTCTAACTCTTAGTACAAGCATCATTAGCTCTAGGTTTGTGAATAAGAAATGTTCTACTCATGCCCCTGAATCTGTACATGTTTTTACTTTTCATTTATTTTGCTTGAGCTGTGAGAATTTAAGGTTTGAATAAGGCAGAAAACTTAGGTCAGGATTTGGGGATGTCAAAATTCTCTCTCATTTCTGAGAGTTAGGATGAGTTTTTTATATATTTAGAATCGTGATTCAATGCTTAACATTTCTTATGTTGGAAGTTTGTGCAAAGGATCAAGGAATCAGGATGTTCGAATGGAGGTTCTAGCGCGCGTTTTTTTGAATAATTTTGTTCAGAGGTTGAAGAAGAAGCCTCATGGGCTGGGCCAGCTTTTGCATTGCTTTTTGCACCATATTTTTTGATTCATACCCCCCTGAGCCCATTTGTTTGATTTAATGACTTTTTGATTTTTCTTTTTTATTTTTGACTCATTTATTTTTGCTAATAATGTTCAAAACTTGAAAAATCATTTTTACACCATTTTTGCATTTTTTAAGTATTTATTTGTTTATATGGACATTTATACATAAATATATATATATATATATATATATATATACTATTATTTAGAAATATTAGAAGAAATAATGTAAACATATTATATTTCTGATTTTTATTTCATTTTTCTCTTTTGAAAACATTTTGTGTCAAAAAAAATACTTTTTTTATAAAAATTAAATATTATTATTTTGTGCATATTTAATATATATATATATATATATATATATATATATATATATATATATATATATATATATATATATATATATATATATATATATATATATATATATATATATATATATATATATATATATATATATATATATATATATATATATATATATATATATATATATATATATATATATATATATATATATATATATATATATATATATATATATATATATATATATATATATATATATATATATATATATATATATATATATATATATATATATATATATATATATATATATATATATATATATATTAGTACACTTAGAATAAAATACCCAAAAATATACATATTTTTATTTTATTAATATTTAACATTAAAAATACATTTTTACAAATATACTATATTTTTATTTTATTTTTGTATATAAATAGTGAATATTGTATATTTTGAATAAATAATGCATTTTATTTAGTAAATTAGGTTTTTGCCCTAAATATGAAAATACTCCAAAAATAATATTTTTTTCATTTTTATTTATTTGACATAAATAATACTTTTCTTTCATACATATAAAAACCTTTTTTTTTTTGCATTCTTGCATATTTGTTTTATTTCTATTTAATTTGTGCAAATTAAATATCTTGTAAATATTCCAAATTGATGTAATAGCTAGGTTTAATTTTCTTGTCTAAATATCTCCCCATTTGAACATTTGTATCCCCCTCCCCATATTATTGTGTTGTAATAGTGTAGGAACTTTAATTTTTTCGCACTTTAACACTTTCTAAATATACCATGCTAGAATTAGGGTTTGTATTCAAATAAAACGAACAAAAAATAGTTTGACCTAATTTCAAGACAATCAAGCATGAAAATGGACAACACATATCACACTTGCACCCCTAGGGTATTCCACTTTGTTGCCCTCAAATAATTGGGCCATATTGCATGTTAGGTTTCTTTGGGTAAAACAAACAATCAAATGATCATAGTCCCTCGATAACGCTTTCGAAAAGTTGCCTAAAATGATCAAGTCCCTTTCAAAGAAAAAATTGCCCAAAGACATTTAACACTATTGCAATCATGGTCTAAACGATGACCCGCGCCCGTCCCTTTCACCTCATAATACAAGATTGTCCACCAAATGCAATGGTGGAACAAAATTGTCAAAAGGTTTAAAACATAACAAGAATCTTTGAGAAACTTTAGGGAAGATAACTCTTAGGTACTTGTCAATTTGCAAAGAAAACACTTGCCTATTTTCAAACCACACTTCACAAACACTTTCAAAACAAACTTTCATAAAACCTTGAAATATCTTTTCAAAAGACAAAACACCTTTTGTAAAACATTCGAGTAAAGAATTGTTACAAGGGTAGCCTATACAAGGCATCTTTTTAAAACATTTTCAAAACCACACACCAAGCACCATTTCAAACAATTGAAAACCAAGGCAAGTTGATCTAAGCAAGTACCTAAGAGCCCATGGATAACCATGGATAGAAAAGGTGCTAATACCTTCCCTTTCTATAATCTACTCCCCGAACCCAAGAAAAATCTCAAAGGTTTTTGCTGTGCTTTTTAAACCTTTCCTTAGGATAAAATAAAAAGTCGGTGGCGACTCTTGCTCAACCGAAAAATTTGCGAAAACAAACGCAAAACCATAGTCAGTTCTCCCACCGTATCACAGAACTAGCGACTCTGCTGGGGATATTGATTTAAAAGTGGAGTAACCTTAGGGCTTAGATCACCCTCTTGCATGACTAATTGTTTGAATTGATTGCTTTACATCTTGGCTCTATTGTTTGGGTTTGCAATCCTACACCCGGATTTTTGGGAAACATTCATAGATAGCAATACGTTGTGGAAACTGTGCGGGGTATACCGACACGGTCGAAGCAATAGCTATATTAGTGCGACATATTTGTGAGTACCGGTAACCCTTGAGTTCAATCAAGGAGAGTACGGGGCCCCTGAGTGATGTCACTAAGCACTAATGACCTAGAACCTTACTTGACCATCTTGGCCTTTTATTAGGGGTAGTGAGATGACCGGATTTGGTGCAGTCCGAAGTTGGTAGATACTCGATACTACACTCATTGAGGGTTGTTTTCTTGGAATATTTTGGTCGCTAGTTAAGTGGCTAAACCAAAACAATGAACAATGAAAACAATCCAGTGATATTGAGCTCCTTAGAACCCGGTTACTATTTATAGGACAGGTTTTTAAGCCAACTACACTCAAGAGGGTACTTACCTATGAAACCCCATGCAAGCCTGAAACTAGGGTTCGGTGTGATTTGTTTGTACATATGTTTTGTGCATACATCATAAACATCATAAACATCATATGCATTCACTAACCATTTCAAGGGTTTGGATCTTCATCTTTGTTCCTGTTTTGTAGGTCATGGAAATTCCTCGCAGAAATACCATCCAAGTCAACCTTGTGAGAATCTCTCCTCAACTCAAAGAGCTCACCTCAAGAATTCCGGAAAATTCATCCTTCAGTGAAAGACATGGTAGACTGCTCAGTTTAGTCAACACCAACATTGAAGAAGACATGATGAAAGTGTTATTCCAGTTCTTTGACCCTCTTCACCACTGTTTCACTTTCCCTGATTACCAGTTGGTGCCCACTTTGGAGGAGTTTTCTCAACTCCTGAGAATTCCTATCCTTAATCAACTACCCTTCAACGGTACGGAAAAGGAACCAAAGCCGGAAGATGTTGCTCGAGCATTACATCTACGACCATCCGACATCAAGGGGCATTGGGAAACCAGAAGCGGCGTCAAAGGATTCTTAGCGAAATTCTTGTTTGAGAAGGCACAAGAATGTTGGAATTCATTGGACCTACAAGCCTTTGAAGAGATTGTGGCACTCCTTATCTATGGGTTGGTCTTGTTCCCAAATCCTGACCAATTGGTAGATGTCAACGCCGTCAAAATCTTCTTGTCCAGAAATCCAATACCAACATTGCTTGGGGACATCCTTCACTCATTTTACACACGAACAATGAGAAAGAGGGGTGTTCTCATGTGTTGTACTCCTCTCCTTGCAAGGTGGTTTATTTCGCACCTTCCACAATCTGTCTTGAAGAATGACCAAGGTTCAAGGTGGTCCCAACGGTTGATGACTCTTACTCATTCTGATGTGCATTGGTGTTCTCGGTCCAGAGAAAATGTCATCATTGTCGATCGTTGCGGAGAATTTCCTAATGTTCCTTTACTTGGAATCAGGGGAGGTATCACCTACAACCCTTGCCTAGCTTTGAGGCAATTTGGATATGCACGGAGGGATGGCCCTCATGACATGTTGATTCCTGACCTAGTTTTTGACTTCGACAACGATGCGCAAGGACTTCGCCAAAGATTCATCAGAGCTTGGGGAAAACTCAACAAGGTTGATAGCAAGACTCTGGGACACAAGAACTCCATCCCTCTTGAGCCCTATCTCAAGTGGGTACGAGCCCGAGCCCAAAGTCTAATGATGCCTTATCCTCATGTACTCCCAGTGATTAAAGAGCCCGTCAATGAGGGAGAGGTTCCCTACACCATCCTACATCCAGACATGCCTACATCGTGGGAGGAAATGCAGAAAAGTTGGATTCAGCTCAAGGAGGAACGGAATACTTTTGAAGCTAGCTTCTACGCCAGTGAGAAGAAGGTTCTAGAGCTTACCCACCGACTCCATGAGCAAGAGGCCCTCAACACCTACATCGCACCAAAGAGGATGCACAATGTCTTTTTGCCTTGAGAAGTTATTTTGTAATATTTAGCCCATGGGGCATTTATGTACTAACAAATTTCTTCTTATTAATATGACGTGCGTTCTTCTTTGTCTGAAACAATTTTGAATGTCCTAAATCCTTGAATGCATTGCATACATAAGCATATCATCCATCATGTGCATAAGCAGGTCTCTTCAACAGGTTTCCTTATCTGTCTGCTGTTTATTTCAGTAGGATGGATCTCGAGCAAACAGTCAAAGACCTGCAAGCTCAAAATGCACAGTTCCAGCAACTCTTGATGACCTTGGCTAAGGGTCATGAGGATATCAAGACCCAATTGGGGAACAAAGACCCAGTGAAAAAGAAGAAAAGGAGAGTCGGAGTGGCTACTTTGGGGAGGAGATTTGACGGAGAAGCTCGGAGAGTGCTTGAATTTCCTCCTACTTCTGATGAAGGGACCAGTAAAAGGGATGGAGCTGCGGTGCCTTCCGAGTCTGATGCGGAAGAAGAAGAGGTCGAAGAGGATGAAGATTATTCTGATCAGCAATGTCCTCCAGCTGATGATAAATACAAAGGGCTAGAGGACAGATTGGCCGCCATGGAATTACAAAGAGTACCGGGTTTGGATTTTGAAGACTTGGGTTTGGTCGCCGGGATTGTGATTCCCCCAAAATTCAAAGTGCCAGTGTTTGTGAGGTATGATGGGCTGTCCTGCCCCAAAATGCATCTCAGGTCCTACGTGAGAAAGATTCAACCCTATACGGAAGATAAAAACCTTTGGATTCATTTCTTTCAAGACAGCCTTTCTGGAGCACAGTTGGAATGGTTTTATCAGCTAGAGGGAACCAGCGTCCGAAATTGGGAAGATTTAGCCACCGCTTTCTACAAACAATACCAGTATAATTCTGACCTTGCTCCTACTCGTACCCAACTTCAGGGTATGTCACTAGGAACATGCGAGGGATTCAAAGAGTACGCACAAAAATGGAGGGATTTGGCTGGCAGGGTGCAGCCTCCTTTAACCGACCGTGAACTCGTTGATATGTTTCTAGGGACCCTATATGGGCCATTTTTCAATCATCTAATTGGTAACTCTTCCGCGGGGTTTACCAATTTGATCTTAACAGGCGAAAGAATAGAAGCTGGCATCAAGTCAGGAAATATTCAGAAGGGTGTTGCTGCAAGTGTTGAGAAGAAGCCTTTTAAGAAGGAAACATCTGTGGTATATTCTCAGAGAAGAGCAGGGAAGACGGAGCGTCGGCCAACTGTGGGGGCCGTAATGATTCAAAACACTCCGAGTGAGCAGCCTCGCTATAACCAGTCCAGACCAAATCAACAACGGGTGGAACGGCCACAACGGCAGTTCACCCGTATTAATATGACTCCAGCGCAAGTGCTTCCCCATCTACTGAAGTTGAATCTCGCCACCATCAAGGAGGCACCAAAGAATGTGAATACGTCCTCTCCACATTATCATGCTAATGCTAAATGCGCCTACCATTCAGACAGTGTTGGACACGACACCAATGATTGTTGGGCACTCAAGCATAAAATCCAAGACCTGATAGAGGCGAAGGAGGTGGAGTTTGACGCTCCAGAGAAGCCTAATGTGATATCTGCACCCATGCCGAAGCACGACCGAAATGTCAATGCCATTGAAGAAGATTTGTATGTTGCTGATGTCAGTGATCTGACTACTCCACTGCTAACCATTAAGTTGAATTTGTTAAGGGCCGGGATCTTCCCGGGATGTAAAGAAGACTGCTATTGTTGTTACTCTCTGCCGTTTGATTGTCCGTTACTGAAGAAAGGCATCCAAGGCCTTATGGATAGTCGACAAATTTTGTTCGAAAAAGTTTCTGCCGTTCCAGTTCATACTGAAGATGTCTCGATCATAACCATTCACGCCAATCTTTCCAAGGCCGTCAAAAAGCCTGTTAAGATTACACCAGCTGCGAAATCTGTTCCTTTGAAGATAACAATGCCAGGGCCTGTTCCCTATGTTTCTGAGAAATCGATACCTTGGAACTATGGCGGTGACGTCTACTACCATGGTATCAAGCAAATCGAAGTAATCGAAGAAAGTTCGGATGAAGATGAAGCCAGCATTAGTAACATTGCAGGCACTAGCAAAATCACCAGGAGCGGGAGAATATTTTCTCCAGAGATTGCCCCTCCAAGAGCAATCTTTGGACCCTCATCTGCCGACAAGGTCATCCCTGCACCAATAAAACTTTCTGCTAGGACTCCTTTGATTGAAGACGTTGTTGTTCCTAGTACTGTCTCTCCTACCGCTGCTGACAAAGGTAAGGGAATCCAAGATGAGCCCGTCAGGACGAGGGCTCAACCCTTGGTTATCCCGGAAACCTCCAAGAAGGAAATGGATGAGATTTTGAGGATAATCAAAAGGAGTGATTACGATGTGGTAGAACAGCTGGGGAAAACCCCCTCAAAGATCTCCATGCTGGCACTACTACTTTGCTCAGAAGCGCACGCTAAAGCCCTGATAAAATTCCTGAAGGCGGCCCATGTGCCCCAGGAAACCTCTGCGGATCAGTTTCAGAATTGCGTGGCTAGCCTTACTGCGGACAATGGATTAGGTTTTTCTGATGCCGACCTAACTCCTAAAGGTAGAAACCACAATGATGCTTTGCACATTTCAGTCGAGTGTCGAGGAACTACTCTCGCACACGTCTTGGTCGACACTGGTTCGTCGCTGAATGTTTTACCTAAGAAGGCCTTGGACCGACTAGATTGTGAAGGGTTGGAATTGAAGCCGAGTGATATTGTTGTCAGAGCTTTCGATGGTTCGAAGAGAATGGTCCATGGAGAGGTTGTAATTCCCATCAAGATAGGCACTGAGGTGTTGGCACTGAGGTGTTTAAATCCACTTTCTATGTGATGGACATCCGTCCGTCATACTCTTGCTTGCTGGGTAGGCCTTGGATACACCATGCTGGGGCAATCACCTCCTCCTTGCACCAAATGTTGAAGTATCCTGTCAAGGGAAAGATCATTACTGTCCATGGCGAAGAAGAGTACATGATTAGCCACTTAAATTCTTTCCGGTATGTGGAGGTTGAAGGGGAATTCATTGAGACGCCTTTTCAACATTTCGAAGAAGTCCTTCCTGAAATAGCAGTAGCGAAGTTGGCAGCTGAAACACCGAGGCAGATGGCCAGGATGGCATCTCTGGAGGACGCAAGGGCCGCAATAAAGGAAGGGAAAAATTCAGCATGGGGGCAGTTACCTGATATTCCACATAAGATCGACAAATTTGGATTAGGGTTCACAGCCGCAGGCCAGAAAGCTATGCGCCGTTCGAAGATTGAAAGGGCGCCAGTCAAAATTTCTCCCTATGGAATCAACGCCTTGGAAGATGAAGACAAGGAGAGCAACATTGAAGAGTGGATTTATCCAACTGTCAAAGGAGGATTGAGCAACTGGGAGGCAAAAGACTTTGTCCCCATCACTTTTATTCATCAGTAATTTATCTGTTAAACATTTTCTTATTTGGTCTGTAATATTTATTTTCAAACAATCCGTACACTATCTTTTCACCTCATGCCTTGCCCGGGGTATGTAGGTCCACTTGTAAGGGTTTTGATTATTTTTCATATCCATATGTCATGTTTAATGATTCATTGGACGTTTTTCATTTGATAAACTGCTTGTGTTCATTTTCTTTCCTTTTGCATTTTTGACTAAGGATGGATATACCTTACACACACCCACACTCACAAATGCAGGTACCCATCCACTCCGGATTCCATGGGTGACAATTCTGCTATATCCTTCAATAACTCTGAAGATCTGGTCAATCAAGCCGAGTATGAAGATGAAGAAGGTTGTGAAGTACTAGGGGAACTAGCCAGACTTCTACGGCAAGAAGAAAGGGCCTTCTTACCACACGAAGAGTCATTGGAAACTGTCAACTTAGGGACCGAGGAAGACCGGAAGGAGGTGCAAGTGAGTGCCAATCTGGAACCGAGTGTCAAGGAACGCCTGATACAGTTGTTGAATGAGTATGTTGAAATCTTCGCCTAGTCTTATGAAGACATGCCGGGTTTAGACACAGACATCGTGGTTCACCGTCTCCCCACAAGAGAAGACTGTCCACCGATCAAGCAAAAAGTTCGCCGAATGAGGCCTGACATGTCTGAAAAGATCAAAGCAGAAGTAATGAAGCAATTTGACGCTGGCTTTCTGGCTGTTACGTCCTATCCTCAATGGGTCGCTAACATCGTGCCAGTACCTAAGAAAGATGGCAAAGTCAGGATGTGTGTGGACTACCGGGATTTGAATAGGGCCAGCCCCAAAGATGATTTCCCGCTACCTCATATTGACATCTTGATCGACAATACAACTCAGCACAAAGTGTTTTCCTTCATGGATGGATTCTCGGGCTACAATCAAATCAAAATGGCCTGGAGAAGACTACTTTTGTCACACAATGGGGCACTTTCTGTTACAAGGTGATGCCGTTCGGGCTGAAGAACGCAGGGGCAACTTATCAATGCGCCATGGTAGCTTTATTTCATGATATGATACATCATGAGATTGAAGTTTACGTAGACGATATGATAGCTCGGTCACAAACAGAGGAAGAGCACCTCGAACATCTAGAAAAGCTGTTTGCCAGGTTGAAAGAATACAAGCTCAGGCTGAATCCAAGTAAATGCACTTTTGGAGTTAGGTCTGGTAAACTCCTGGGATTCATTGTAAGCAACAAAGGCATTAAAGTCGATCCGGCAAAAGTAAAAGCAATACAAGATATGCCTGCTCCCCGTACTGAAAAGGAGGTTAGAGGATTCTTGGGGCGCTTGAACTATATTTCCAGATTCATCTCACATCTGACTTCTACCTGTGAGCCAATTTTCAAACTCTTGAAGAAAGATCAGGTAGTCGAATGGAACGACGATTGTCAAGCTGCTTTTGATAGAATCAAGGAGTATTTGCTAGAACCTCCTATTCTGATGCCACCCGTCGAAGGAAGACCATTGATCATGTATTTGACCGTCTTGGATAACTCAATGGGGTGTGTTTTGGGCCAGCATGACGAGTCTGGTCGAAAAGAGCATGCTATTTATTACCTTAGCAAAAAGTTTACCGACTGTGAGACTCGCTACTCACTGCTCGAGAAAACTTGATGCGCTTTGGTATGGGCTGCTCGCCGACTAAGACAGTATATGTTGACTCATACTACCTTGTTGATTTCCAAAATGGATCCTATCAAGTATATCTTCGAAAAGCCCGCTTTATCTGGAAGGATAGCTAGATGGCAAATGATCTTAACTGAGTATGACATCCAGTACACCACCCAAAAAGCTATAAAAGGGAGTGTACTAGCTGACCATCTGGCTCATCAGGCTATCGAAGATTATCAACCCATGAGATTTGATTTCCCGGACGAGGACATCATGAATTTGGACAACATTAAAGGTGACGGACCGTATGACGGACCCTAAAAGGGATCCCGATGGACCCTGTACTTTGATGGTGCTTCAAATGCACTTGGAAATGGTATCGGCGCAATACTCATTTCTCCGGAAGGTTATCACACTCCTTTCACGGCCCGACTTTGCTTCAGCTGCACAAACAACATGGCTGAGTATGAAGCTTGCATCTTTGGTCTCAAGGCTGCTATAGACTTGGGGATCAAATCTTTGATCGTATTTGGGGACTCGGCTTTGGTTATCAGTCAAATCAAAGGAGAGTGGGATACCAAGCATCCTAATCTTATCCCATACAAAGAACATGTCTTGACATTGTTGCCTCATTTCGAGCAAATTACCTTCGAGCATTTCCCGCGAGAAGAGAATCAGCTAGCAGATGCTCTAGCCACAATGTCCTCCATGTTTAAACTCAACTGGGATAACGAGGCTCCCCAAATCACCATCGAGCGAATGGATGAACCCGCGCATTGTCACGAGATTAATACCGAAGAAGTAGTGGAACAACCTTGGTTCCATGAAATCAAAAGGTATCTCGAGACTAGAGATTATCCCGAAGGAGCTTCCGTAAATGACAAGAAGTTCTTAAGGAAATTCGCTGCTAAATTCTTCCTGAGCAACGACATCCTTTACAAACGAAGCCATGATTGTGTATTACTCCGATGCGTAGACAAAGCTGAAGCAGAGTTGATCATGACTGAGATACACAGCGGCACATTTGGCACTCATTTGAGCGGGCATACAATGGCTAAGAAGATCCTAAGGGCAGGCTATTACTGGTCTACCATGGAAGCTGACTGCCATCAAAATTCCCATACTTGCCACAAATGTCAAGTCTACGCTGACAAAGTTCATATCCCTCCGGTTCCTCTCAACGTTTTGACTGCTCCTTGGCCCTTTGCAATGTGGGGCATTGATATGATTGGAGAGATCAAGCCCACGGCTTCCAACGGACATCGCTTCATCCTGGTTGCCATTGATTATTTCACCAAATGGGTCGAAGCAGCTTCCTTTGCCTCTGTTACTAAAAATGTGGTTGCCTGCTTTATCAAGCAAAATCTCATATGTCGGTATGGTGTTCCAGACAGGATCATCACAGACAACGGTACAAATCTGAATAACACAATGATCACTGCATTGTGCGAACAGTTCAAGATTTATCATCACAATTCATCTCCCTATCGGCCAAAGATGAACGGTGCTGTTGAAGCTGCAAACAAAAACATTAAGAAGATCATTCAGAAAATGACAGTCACTTACAAAGACTGGCATGAGATGTTACCGTTTGCTCTGCATGGATACCGTACTACGACACGTACTTCAACTAGGGCAACCCCATTTTCTTTGGTTTATGGCATGGAAGCTGTTTTGCCTATGGAAGTTCAGATTCCTTCTCTAAGGATTATGAAGGATGCAGGTTTGAATGAAGATGATTGGATGCAGACCCGACTTGATCAACTCAATCTGATCGACGAAAAACGACTCGCTGCTATATGCCATGGTCAGGCGTATCAAAAGCGAATGATCAAGGCCTTCAATAAGAAAGTCAGACGTAAAGTGTATCAAGTCGGAGATCTCGTAATCAAGCGGATTATCTTACCACAAAGTGATCCCAGGGGCAAATGGACTCCTACATATGAGGGACCATTTGTGATCAAGAGCATATTTTCTGGTGGTGCAATGATTCTGACCACCATGGACGGCGTCGATTTGCCGCACCCTGCGAACGCAGACAGTCAAAAGATACTACACATAAAATAACCCGACAAGTCAAAAACCCGAAAGGGCGGCTTGGGAAAAAATGGGCATCCCGGTGGATCGAAAACCCGAAAGGGAGGTTCAGGCAAAAATTAGGGATAAAAACAAAAAAATCTGTACACCCGGCAAGTTGAAAACCCGAAAGGGCGGCTTGGGCAAAAATGGGTTTCCCGGTGGATCGAAAACCCGAAAGGGCGATTCAGGCAAAAGTTAGGGAATTAAAGCGTATGACTATGTCTCGTCGGATCACTTCAAAAGACAATCTCTTCATCAACCAGTTCCAGGCTTCTGATCAATCCAGTCATCGGCAAACGGAGCATTGAATGGACAGATATTCAGAGTTGGGAAAGCTATAGCAGAATGGAATCCCATGGAATTATTTCACATAGTCATCTTTATTTTGTATAAATCTTTCAATATTTATGACAAAATCCTCTTACTAGGATGATTGTCTCCTTTGTACAAATATACTCATAGAAAGTCAATACAAATACTTTTCCCAGAAATTTGTGTCATTTCCTTTTCTTTTCTTTTGCACTAATTGTTTACTTTGAGAAACGTCCAATGTTTTGTTAAATAGGCATATGCATTTGAACATAATCATTTCCTTATGAATCAAGAAAGAGGATTACTGATAGGTCAAAGGAACAATTGGATGTCTTGATACCCTTTAAAAAGGAAATCCCCCAAGAGATTTGGAATCCATATCCCAGCAAACCCTGAAGCTGATCCCCAGTAGATTTTGGAAGTTTATCCCCTGTAGAGTACGGACGTCTCTCCCGAGTTTTATTCAAAGTTATTCTTCACAAGGGCTTATAACTGGGGTATCCTCAGCTAACAACCACGGAAGATCGCGCTCGCCCAAACTTCTTCCTATCCCCAGTGGAGTTCATCAAGGTTCCCCAACATAACTTATCAATACAATCCCCAGAGGAGGTTGTCTTTGTACATCCCCAGCCAGAGAATCCTCCGGAACTCAATTCCCCTCAGAGTTCAAATTTTCAGTATCCCCAGCTGAGCTAAAGCTTCAAAATTATCAATCCCCGGCGGAGCCAGAATAATGAGCCTTCTCTCCACAGAATTTTAGGAAGGAAAATTTTGAGTTCCCCAGTGAAGTCGCCAGAGATACTTCCCACCAAACTGAAGATTCTCAGTCTTACCTCCCCAGCATGAGTCTATTAGATTGGAACTCCCCGGTAGAAGTCATCAGGAATTCCCCTGAGGATTGGTATACAACCCAAGCTCTTTATTCTCCAGCAGTGATCAGGAATTATTCTTCCCGGCAGCAGTCAAGATACTCTTATCTTCAGCCATCCTGGATTCGTCTATCCTTTGCAAGACAGCTCTCCAGCTTACATGCGCATTCATTTACATCCATATCATATAGCATACATTGTGTCATGCATCATAACATTGCATATAACTAACTCCTTACCTTTTCAGGTAAGATCAGTCGAAAGACTAAAATAATTATCTCCCGAGATTCTTTCCAGGAATAGTTCAGATGTGATCCAGACACGACAACATTCTAATGCTTATTCCAGATTTATCCAGATGCGGTTTCACACAAGCTCATCATCAGGGAACCCTACACCGGTTCTTCCTCCAAATTCAAGATTCCTGAAAACAGTTTACGGGTTCTCCAAGTAACGGATGTTAACCTATCGCTTGTTCAGATTCTTCTTCAGACTTCTGAAAACAGTTTATGGATTCTTCCCAACAACGGATGTTAATCTATCACTTGTTCAGACTCTTCTCACCTTTTGAAAACAGTTTACGGACGCTTCCCAACAACGGATGCCGCTCTATTGCTTATTCAACTCTAAGACTTCTGAAAACAGTTCACGGGTTCTCCAAGTAACGGATGTTAACCTATCGCTTGTTCAGACCCTTCTCACCTTTGAAAACAGTTTACGGACGCTTACCAACAACGGATGCTGCCCCATTTCTTATTCAACTCCAAGACTTCTGAAAACAGTTTACGGGTTCTCCAAGTAACGAATGTTAACCTATCGCTTGTTCAGTTTCTTCTCTAGACTTCTGAAAACAGTCTATGGATTCTTCCCAACAACGGATGTTAATCTATCACTTGTTCAAATGCAACCTTTGAAAACAGTTTACGGATTCCTCCCAACAACGGATGTCAATCTATTGCTTATTCAGACCCCCAGTTCGAAGATGGTCCAAAGCATGGACGCCTTCCTGATACTCATTCCAGATGGCATCTTTAAGCCCATCCCCAACAAGTTTCTGTCACCCCTCAAGATGGCATCTCTAAGCCCATCTCCATATGGCATCTCTAAGCCCATCTCCAAATGGAATCTCTAAGCCCATTCCCGCATCCATTGCTTTGACGAGTGCAAATTTCCGGGCACTCTAGTGTCCAATCTCCTTTTACCCTCGAGTCACGAAAGGCAAACTTGCCAATCTAACTCTTCGGATTCAAGAAGATTGAACAGGGGCAACTGTTGTACCCCAAAATTTTCACTCCCATTTCTCATTGATTTCTCATCACAAAGCCCTTGAAGATCAGGATCCAGTTAAGGTTTCATCTGCTCAAGACTTCTCCTTGCACTGCTGACCCAAATTAGGGTTTGTGTTTGCACAAAGATGTTTTGACCTAAAATGCCTAAGATGACTTTCTTGCTTCATATTGAACTCCCAAGTTTATCCTCATCAAGTTTCAAGTCTTGATTCCAAGTTTTGCCCAGTCAATTGGACAGTTGACCTATAAATCAGCTGTATTGGGGAAAAAGTCAACTGTGGCCAATTAACAGTCAAACCTCATGAAAATTTCCCCACATCAACATTATGAACTCCTATGAACCATTTGATCAAGTTTGGATCACAATTCCACAAGAAATTTGATCAGATCACCAAAAGGGCAAAATGGTCATTTTTAGGGTTTTGACTGCACAAAGGCAATTTTTGACTGTTTGACCTAGCCAATGGCAAACCAAGTTCACATATGGACTCAAGGACCCCATGGATTTATCTTGACATGCTCAACAAGTTCAAAAGATCCCAAGTACACAAGATTGACAGTTGAATTTCCCAGTCAATTGATCAATTTTGACTGTATACTGAAAAGTCAAACTTTGACTTTTTGGTCAAAATCAAGAGTCAAGATTCATTTTTCATCAAAACATGCCAAATCATGAAACTTGTTCACCAAGAAATCAAAAAATGCAAATTAGGATTAGAAATGAGAATTTTTCATAACTTAGAATTTTTCTAAGTTATGAAAAACCCTAATTTTTCCCCAACTTTGCCCCACTTTCTCACCATGATTCATTTGGATTCAAACAAAAGTCAAAACATGAAAGTTGTAGCTTGTTGCATAATCTACAACTTTGATTCACAAAGTTTTCCCAAATGAGGCTTGTAGCTCAAGTTACAAATTTTTGAATAAGGGCACTAAACCATTCTTAACTTAGTGAAATTTTAACCTATTTTGGCAAGGTTTTCTACCCAACTTCAAGGCCATTTTCCATACACTTACAGTTGGAATTTCAATTTGAATTTCAAAGGTGGATTGTAGTACACATTCCAAGCTTTCCAAAATGACCAAGAACTCATCAAACAACCTCATAACTTGAGAGAATCGAATTTCACAATATGGCAAAAACTCACTTTTGAATTGATCATGTACATTTTCATAACTTAGGCCATTTTCAAGTCAGCATAGTTTGTGCTACATTACAGGTCCTTAAACCATCCAACACTCAATAATTTAATGTATATTCATTGTGTTAAAGTGTTGTTCTTTGAGTGCAAGCATTACATACAAGTTTAATCCATTTATGGAAAAAGCAAAATGGCCATTTTTGCAAAAGCAAACTTTATGTCCAATTGAAAATCCAACAAGTACAGATGAGATCTAATTGGCACAAGATTATGAGCAAAACACTCTGATCAAGACCAGGTTAGCAGCATGTTTAAGGGTCCCCTCCTGGCCTAAAACATCAAGTTGGCTTTGTTTGCTTAAGGGTGAAGAAAAGTATCATAACATAACACAACTTCTCTCTCAGCATTAGAACACAGAAAAAAACATTGTAGACATCTTCTAATCATCCAACCCAAGCTAGAACACGAGCCCTTGGCCTCCCAAACACTCCCATTCCCAGAATCACTCTCAAACGGCATAAACAGGGCAAGGCCTGCAGATTGAACACCATCTCTCATTCCTTGCATGATTTCTTGACCAAAGCTTATCAAACACATTCCCTAGCATCAATGCAAGCTAACCAAGACCTGAAACACGACCTGTAATTCCTCTAACAAGTTCCACCATTTTCACTTTCTCATTTTGCAGTTGAAGGTCCACAGCTCGATTCAAGGTATCTCAAGGCAAAGTAAACATTGGAACAGCATCACCACACCTCAAGGAAGCTATACCAATCATCATCTTGCACTGAAAGCTCCTCCATTGCCAGATAGAACTTCAACTGAACAGGTATCTTCTTGAACTTCTAACTCTTAGTACAGGCATCATTAGCTCTAGGTTTGTGAATAAGAAATGTTCTACTCATGCCCCTGAATCTGTACATGTTTTTACTTTTCATTTATTTTGCTTGAGCTGTGAGAATTTAAGGTTTGAATATGGCAGAAAACTTAGGTCAGGATTTAGGGATGTCAAAATTCTCTCTCATTTCTGAGAGTTAGGATGAGTTTTTTATATATTTAGAATCGTGATTCAATGCTTAACATTTCTTATGTTGGAAGTTTGTGCAAAGGATCAAGGAATCAGGATGTTCAAATGGAGGTTCTAGCGCGCGTTTTTTTGAATAATTTTGTTCAGAGGTTGAAGAAGAAGCCTCATGGGCTGGGCCAGCTTTTGCATTGCTTTTTGCACCATATTTTTTGATTCATACCCCCCTGAGCGCATTTGTTTGATTTAATGACTTTTTGATTTTTCTTTTTTATTTTTGACTCATTTATTTTTGCTAATAATGTTCAAAACTTGAAAAATCATTTTTACACCATTTTTGCATTTTTTAAGTATTTATTTGTTTATATGGACATTTATACATAAATATATATATATATATATATATATATATATATATATATATATATATATATATATATATATATATATATACTATTATTTAGAAATATTAGAAGAAATAATGTAAACATATTATATTTCTGATTTTTATTTCATTTTTCTCTTTTGAAAACATTTTGTGTAAAAAAAAATACTTTTTTTATAAAAATTAAATATTATTATTTTGTGCATATTTAATATATTTTTGTAAATAATATAAATATATATATATATATATATATATATATATATATATATATATATATATATATATATATATATATATATATATATATATATATATATATATATATATATATATATATATATATATATATATATATATATATATATATATATATATATATATATATATATATATATATATATATATATATATTAGTACACTTAGAATAAAATACCCAAAAATATACATATTTTTATTTTATTAATATTTAACATTAAAAATACATTTTTACAAATATACTATATTTTTTATTTTATTTTTGTATATAAATAGTGAATATTGTATATTTTGAATAAATAATGCATTTTATTTAGTAAATTAGGTTTTTGCCCTAAATATGAAAATACTCCAAAAATAATATTTTTTTTCATTTTTATTTATTTGACATAAATAATACTTTTTTTTCATACATATAAAAACCTTTTTTTTTTGCATTCTTGCATATTTGTTTTATTTCTATTTAATTTGTGCAAATTAAATATCTTGTAAATATTCCAAATTGATGTAATAGCTAGGTTTAATTTTCTTGTCTAAATATCTCCCCATTTGAAAATTTGTATCCCCCTCGCCATATTATTGTGTTGTAATAGTGTAGGAACTTTAATTTTTTCGCACTTTAACACTTTCTAAATATACCATGCTAGAATTAGGGTTTGTATGCAAATAAAACGAACAAAAAATAGTTTGACCTAATTTCAAGACAATCAAGCATGAAAATGGACAACACATATCACACTTGCACCCCTAGGGTATTCCACTTTGTTGCCCTCAAATAATTGGGCCATATTGCATGTTAGGTTTCTTTGGGTAAAACAAACAATCAAATGATCATAGTCCCTCGATAACGCTTTCAAAAAGTTGCCTAAAATGATCAAGTCCCTTTCAAAGAAAAAATTGCCCAAAGACATTTAACACTATTGCAATCATGGTCTAAACGATGACCCGCGCCTGTCCCTTTCACCTCCTAATACAAGATTGTCCACCAAATGCAATGGTGGAACAAAATTGTCAAAAGGTTTAAAACATAACAAGAATCTTTGAGAAACTTTAGGGAAGATAACTCTTAGGTACTTGTCAATTTGCAAAGAAAACACTTGCCTATTTTCAAACCACACTTCACAAACACTTTCAAAACAAACTTTCAAAAAACCTTGAAACATCTTTTCAAAAGACAAAACACCTTTTGTAAAACATTCGAGTAAAGAATTGTTACAAGGGTAGCCTATACAAGGCATCTTTTTAAAACATTTTCAAAACCACACACCAAGCACCATTTCAAACAATTGAAAACCAAGGCAAGTTGATCTAAGCAAGTACCTAAGAGCCCATGGATAACCATGGATAGAAATGGTGCTAATACCTTCCCTTTCTATAATCTACTCCCCGAACCCAAGAAAAATCTCAAAGGTTTTTGCTGTGCTTTTTAAACCTTTCCTTAGGATAAAATAAAAAGTCGGTGGCGACTCTTGCTCAACCGAAACATTTGCGAAAACAAACGCAAAACCATAGTCAGTTCTCCCACCGTATCACAGTTTGTAATATGGAATTCACCCGTATACAGCCGTCACTCTGCCCAATTTTTGTGAAGACTTAATACACTTGAAGTTTGGTTATTTCAAGAGGTCTAGTATCATTGCTTGTTTGGTTTCAATCCAAAGAACGTGAATTCTATCTTGGCTCACAGTGTCAAGTATTGGCTTCTTGTTGGTTAGATGGTTCTTATCCTTAGCTTTTACCTTATGCTTTAGGATAGTCCCTTCTTCTTCTCCCATCTTCTTTAATTTCAAAAAATCTTCTCTCTCCTTTTGAAAAACTCTTCTTGTTTTTTTAAACTTGAATCACTTTCATAATAAACTTGGACTTAGGTCCATGCATTTTCAAAACATTTCCATAAATAAACTTCAATAAACTTAATAATACTTTGACATTTTTTTTAGAAGACTAAAAGTCAACCAATCTCATTTCAAACCATTTTGCCATTTTGGCTTTTATCTTTAAACTTTTCTCAAAAAGATTGGACTCTTTTCAATCCTTGTAGTGATGCAAACAACTATACTTCTATAATATGTAGTGAAGAGAGATATTTTCCACTTGGGTGTTGAGTGAGGCATTGTTGATTTTAAAATCTAAGTCATATCCTCCACTTTGAGATGATGTAAATTATCCCTTCTCATAATTGTGGGTAGTAAGTATGTTTTCCACACGGACAATGACAATGATGTCTTATCTCATAAAATTAACCAACATACTTGTGTTTTTTTTTAAAAGAGGAACTACGTGTACCCTGATCCCATATTGCACGAAAGATGGTATGTAGGTGTTGTACCCCAAAATTTGCCCTCTCATTTCTCAAAGGATCAGCTTGAACCCTCAATTTTGTTCCCATCCAATTTCAAGCTTTGAATTACAAATTTCCTAAGAAAATCATCCACAAGGGCAAAATGGTCATTTGCACACTGAAAAGTCAAACTTTGACTTTTAGATCAAAATCAAGTTTCAAGAATCATATTTCAGCAGGACATGTTAAAATATGAAGTTTGTTTCATCAAGAAATTCAAAAGTCAAAAACTACTTTGGAGAGGTCAAAATTCTAAATACTTAGAATTTTTTCTAAGTATTTAAGAAAATATGACAAGCTCAGAACTTCTGGTCAGATTTTCACCATGATGCAAGCTGATTCTAGAAGAACTTATGATTCAATAATTATAGATTTCAATGAGATCTAAAATATTTCATAACATAACTTCTCCTAGAAATGCTGGGATTTCAAGTTATAAATCCTTGAAGACACGTCCGTGAGACTAAAGCACTCAGCAAATTCTGAACACTTTCAAGACAGATTTTGGTCAGAACTTCTGGGCCAGTTTTCACAAAGGATCAGTCAGAGTTTGCAAGGGTAAGTCAAAAAAGGTTACAAAGCATGCTGCCAGCTTCCTGGAAAATCTGAGAGCTCCTTCAGAACATGCTGGAGCCAAAAGATAAAAGAATCAGAAGATTGGATGCTACGCTGAAGCAGAACTTTTGATCCAGAATTAAGCAATGATGCAGAGTTTCACATGGCAGGATTTCTGATTTTATAAATCTCATCATCATTTAATGCTCATTTAATGCTCACAACCACTTTTGAGTCTTTATCCAAAGGATTTCCCCCACGTGTACCTCTACTGTCTTGGGAAAGTAAACTTTTATGCAAAAGTGTGCTAGGCCCATGCGCTGCTTTTACTTTTCCTTAATTCATGCTGACAAATCCAGCTTAGGCACTGCTAAACCTGCTAACCATCCTACTTTGTGCCTTGAACCACGCTTTTTTAAGCTTACTTCAAGAACAAGTCAGCGTCTAGCATATAATGTTGGCGCCACTTGACCTCTAAAAAAATACTAAATCTTTTCCTATAAATTAAACTCCATTGGCAATTGTAAAGAGGTCGAAAATTTGAGAAAGAAAAGCCTTGAACCCCTGCAAAAAATTCTCAGAGTCCAAAAACTGAAAACACAAACTACAAAAAATTGTTGGCTTTTAGAGAGAGGATTGTCAAAAGAGAGAAAAGAAAGTCGTGATACCTTCATAAAAAATCCAGAATTCCCAAGCAGAAAACCAAAACCTTTGTTTTTCCCTTGAAGTAAAAGAGCTTGGTATTCTCTCTTCTATTGTTCTTGCTGACTCTAGAATATCTGAAGGCAGCAACTCAAGTTCCAAACATACGCTCCAGATTCAAGGTAAGTCTCCCTGACTCTGCATCTTTTCATTCAGAACATCATCAAACATGTAAATATGATAGTATTGATGTTGTTCATTGTTAGAACAAAGTTTGAATCTACTAACCTAAGTTTAAGTTTTGATGATAACAAAATGCAAAGATATATAAATTGTATGATTCATGTAAGACATATATGCTACCTAAAAAATTACATTCTGTTTTACAGAAACTCTGATGGGTATCAGCAAGAGAATATCATCATTAGCATCAGAAGATGAAATATCAACATCAGCATCAGAAGATGTTATATCAGAGGCCAGAATCAGAAGATCAACATGTGCTTACGCTAAAGCTTGATGAACAGATCTGCGCGTAACAATCTGAACTCTGATCAAGACAACAACAATTCATCAGCACCTAAGCAGCGTCAGAATAAGCCAAAGCCAGAACACGCTTAAGTGGCAACGGTACTGTGCATTCAAGATACTTTATTATCAACGACATTATTCCAGACAAAGATCTTCTCAATTTGGAAAGAATGTTATTGGCATTGAAACGGAATTAACTGACTCCAACGTACCATTTTCCAATGCTATATAAACAAGTCAGTGAAGATTGAATTGGCTAATGCTCTACAACTCTCTACATGCCTAAAGCTATTCATTATCTTCCTCACTCTCAGTTTGCTAAAGCTCTCAAATTCTTTACTCAATTATTTTAGCACTCTAGTTCTCATAAGCTTAACGTGTGTAGCATCACAGTTGTGATAAACAGTTTTTGTAGAAAACATTCAACACACTTAGATTTCAATTATCTGTAAGAAAGTATTTCCTTGAGAAACCGGTTTGTGGTTTGACTCAAGAAGGCTTTAGCAGTTGTTAAATCAGTTGTAATATTCAGTTGAATATAGTGGATTAAGACCTCGTTGGAGAGAGGCGAAATCACCTTGATGGGTGGACTGGAGTAGTTTGAGATCAAACGAACCAGGATAAAAATACCGTGTTGACTGCAATTGAATTCAAGTTTTTACAATTCAACCCCCCTTCTTGGGTTTTTCACTTCTTCAATTGGCATCAGAGCGCCTAGTTCTAAGCTAAAACACTTAACCGTGTCAGTACAAGATCCAGCGTCAGAAAAACACAATGGCAGGAACTTATCAACACACCAGCAATGACAACAATGAAGACAAAGACAGATTCAGCGGCAAACCTCCAGTCTTTGATGGAGAAACTTTTGATTACTGGAAAGACAGAATTGAAAGCTTCTTTCTGGCACATGATGCTGATCTGTGGGACATGGTGACAGATGGATACACGCACCCAGTGAATGCAAGCGGTCAGAAGATTGACAGGAAAGCAATGTCTGATCAACAAAAGCGTGACTTCAAAAATCACCACAAGGCCAGAACCATTCTTCTCAGCGCCATCTCTTACGCTGAATATGAAAAGATCTCTAACAGAGACACAACAAAGAACATGTTTGACTCACTCAGAATGACGCATGAAGGCAACATTCAGGTCAAAGAAACTAAAGCTCTTGTGCTCATTCAGAAGTATGAGGCATTCAAAATGGAAGAAAGTGAATCCATTGAAACAATGTTCTCAAGATTCCAAATTCTGGTGGTTGGTCTCAAGGTTCTGGACAAAGGATACTCTACTGCTGATCATGTCAAGAAGATCATCAGAAGCTTGCCAAAACAGTGGAGGCCAATGGTTACAACGCTGAAGCTAGCTAAAGATCTCAACAAAATCTCTCTGGAGGAACTTATCAGCTCCCTCAGAAGTCACGAGATAGAGCTGGAAGCTGATGAACCTCAGAAGCAAGGTAAGCCTTTAGCATTAAAATCTAACAAAAAATCTGAGTCTAAAGTTTTGCAGGCAGTTGAAGAAACATCTGATGGATCCTCATCAGAAGAAGACGAACTTTCCCTCCTCTCCAGAAGAGTGAACCAACTATGGAAGCAGAGGCAAAGGAAGTTCAGGAATCCCAGAAGATTTGATCAGAATGAGTCCTCTTCCAGATACAGAAGGTCAGATTCTTCCTCTGGATACAGAAGATCTGAAGGCTCCTCAGGAAGCAGAAAGCCAAACACCAAGGACATCATCTGCTATGAATGCAATGAGCAAGGACACTACAAGAGTGACTGTCCAAAGCTTCAGAGGGAAAAGCCCAAAAAGAATTTTGGAAGAGAAAAGAAGAAAAGTCTCATGGCTACATGGGATGACTCTGACTCGTCTGAAGCTGACTCTGAATCAGATGATGAGAGAGAAAACATAGCTCTCATGGCCAACATTTCAGAAGACAGTGAAGCTTCTAAATCAGACTCAGAATCAGACACTGAAGAGGTATTTCCTGACTTTGCAATTAATTTTACTAAGGCTGAACTTGCTGAAAGCCTTAACGAAATTCTGGAAAGGTACCAGTAGATTAGAGTTAAATTCAGAAACCTGAAAAGGAATCTTGAATCTAACTCTGATAAGACTGAGAGTCTTAAATTGGAAAATTTTGAGCTGAAAAATAAAATTTCAAAGTTAGAAAATGTTTTACAAAACTCTCAGAAGGAAACAATTTCTGAAACTCCCAGCTAGGGGTGTTCGCGGTGCGGTTTGGGCGGTTTTGAAGCAAGAAATCATCCGAACCGCAAGAGAAAAAAACATGCGGTTCGGTTTGGTTCGGTTGGCTTTTAAAAATAAATCCGAACCAAACCAAACCAAACTAATGTGGTTTGGATTGGTTCGGTTGTTTCGGTTTTTTACAAAAATAATTATTATGTCATACATACAAATATATAGAAAAATATAATTTTATATTTAATTGTTCATACATTACCATAAAAAATTTATAATTGTCAAAATAAATTTATAATTTGATACATAAAATTGCATATTAGAATTTTATCTAAATCTAAATAATGATATCAACAAGATTGCATTCTTAAATAAATATTATACAAAGAATATGATAAAATATATTTTGTGAAAATAGTATTTATAAATGAATAATATTTTATTTTTTATGATTTGTAAATTAAAATGAATATAATACAAAGTATGATAAAATATACACATAATAAATGTTGATTTCTCTAAAGAATTATAGAAATATATATTGGTTAGTAAGATTTTATAACATAATGCGGTTTTGTTTGGTTTGGTTCGGTTTGTAAAATACAAACCGCAAACCGAACCGAACCATGCGGTTCCACGAGAAAATGACCCAAACACATCCGAACCAAATGCGGTTTTTTGCGGTTTCAATTTGGTTCGGTTCGGTTTTGCGGTTTTCTATTGGGCCGGTTTGGTTTTGAACACCCCTACTCCCAGCAGCGCTGATGAGATCATCAAGGAGTATGATCATAGCTTTCAGAAGTTCCTTGCTAAAAGCATAGATAGAAGCAAAATGGCTTCAATGATCTATGGAGTTAGCAGAAACGACAGAAAGGGAATAGGATACCAAGGTAAGGTTCCTACACCAAAGAATGCCATGGATTTAACTATTAAACACACTCCTCTGAACTCACATTTTGTGTATGGTCACACGCATGATATTAAATATACTAGTAGTAAGTATTCTGTGAAACCAAAATTTAACCAGAGTTTTGGTAAATCTAACAAATCAGGACCCAAGAAAATCTGGGTACCTAAGGATAAAATAATACATGTTGCATATATCTTTAGCAGCAAATCAAAAACATCAGTCATGGTACCTGGACTCTGGCTGCTCGCGACACATGACGGGAAGAAGGCATATGTTCCAAAGCCTGGAACTTAAGCTTGGAGGCCATGTTGGCTTTGGAGGCAATCAGAGGGGAAAGATCATTGGCTCTGGAACTGTAGGTAATGGAAATCTTCCCTCTATAAATAATATTCTGTTAGTAGATGGATTAATGCATAATCTGTTATCCATAAGTCAATTAAGTGATAACGGTTATGATATAATCTTTAATCAAAAATCATGTAAAGCTGTTAGTCAGAAAGATGGGACTATCCTATTTAATGGAAAGAGGAAAAACAACATCTATAAAATCAAACTTTCTGAACTGAAAAGTCAGAATGTAAAGTGTCTTCTGTCTGTTAACAACGAGCAATGGATCTGGCACAGAAGATTGGGGCATGTTAGTATGAGAAGAATATCTCAGATTAACAAACTCAATCTGGTCAGAGGACTTCCTAATCTGAAGTTCAATTCAGATGCTCTGTGTGAAGCATGTCAGAAAGGCAAGTTTGCAAAACCTTCTTTCAAATCTAAAAATGTTGTTTCTACCTCTAAGCCATTAGAACTTCTGCACATTGACTTATTTGGACCAGTTAAAACTGCTTCAGTCAGTGGCAAGAAGTATGGGTTAGTAATCGTAGACGACTATAGCAGATGGACATGGGTAAAGTTCTTAAGACACAAGGACGAGTCACACTCTGTGTTTGTTACCTTCTGTAACCAAGTTCATAATGAAAAGGATCTTAGAATCGTTAAAGTCAGAAGTGATCATGGTGGAGAGTTTGAAAACAAAGATTTTGAGTCATTCTTTAATGACAAAGGCATTCTGCATGATTTCTCTTGTCCTAGAACTCCCCAACAAAATGGAGTTGTAGAACGAAAGAACAGAACATTGCAAGAAATGGCCAGAACCATGATCAATGAGACAAACGTTGCTAAGATCTTCTTGGCAGAGGCAATAAACACAGCGTGCTACATTCAGAATAGAATCTCAATAAGACCTATTCTGGAAAAGACTCCATATGAATTGTGGAAGAACAGAAAGCCCAACATTTCATATTTTCATCCATTTGGATGTACCTGTTTTATGTTAAATACAAAAAATTATTTGAACAAGTTTGACTCTAAAGCACAGAAGTGTATTATGTTAGGATACTCTGAATGCTCAAGAGGGTACAAAGTATACAATACAGAAACACAGATTGTGGAAGAATCAATCAGTGTTCGTTTTGATGATAAGCTTGACTCTGAAAAGTCAAAGCAGAATGAAGTTTTTGCAGGTATGGAAGTTAAATTTACAGGTTCTTAAGACAAGTCATCAGAAGCTCTCAACAAAGACACTCCTTCAACATCTGAAAGGAGCACTGCAAGCAATCCAGCAACAGCTGCTGATCAACCTCAGAAAAGACTACCCAAAAGCAGCTTGGATCACCCAGAAGAAACTATCTTAGGAAGAAAGGAAGATCCAATCAGAACAAGAGCCAGTTTCAGAAACTCTGAAGAATCCCTCATGGGACTTGTGTCTCTGATTGAACCCTCTTCTATTGATGAAGCACTTTTGGACAACGACTGGATTCTAGCAATGCAAGAAGATCTGAATCAATTCACCAGAAATGACGTATGGGATCTCGTTCCCAGACCAAAAGGATTCAATGTCATTGGAACAAGATGGGTGTTCAGAAATAAGCTGAACGAATAAGGTGAAGTTATCAGAAACAAAGCACGACTGGTAGCATAAGGTTATAGTCAGCAAGAGGGGATAGACTATACATAAACCTTTGCTCCAGTCGCCAGGTTTGAATCTATCAGACTTTTAATTTCGTTTGCTGTTAATAAAGGCATCACTCTGTATCAGATGGATGTCAAGAGTGCATTCTTAAATGGTTATATAGAAGAAGAGGTTTATGTGCACCAACCCCCTGGTTTTGAAAGTACAAAAAATCTAGAATATGTTTTCAAACTAAAGAAATCACTATATGGTTTGAAACAAGCTCCCAGAGCTTGGTATGAAAGACTAAGTAACTTTCTGTTAGAAAAAGAATTCACCAGAGGGAAGGTGGATACTACCTTATTCTGTAAGTAAGTTAAGAATGACATCTTAGTTTGCCAAATTTATGTTGATGATATTATTTTTGGATCTACTAATCCTTTTCTTGGAAGAAAATTTGCTAAGTGTATGCAGGCAGAATTTGAGATGAGCCTCATGGGAGAACTGAAATTATTTTTGGGAATTCAGATCAATCAAAATCCTGAGAGAACTTACATTCATCAGAGCAAATATGTCAGAGAACTTCTGAAGAAATTTGACCTCTCAGAATGTAAGTCATCAAAGATTCCAATGCATCCCACGTGCATTCTGGAAAGAGAAGAGGTAAGCAAAAAGGTAGAACAGAAGGTCTACAGAGGTATGATTGGTTCTCTCCTTTATCTGACGGCTTCAAGGCCTGATATCTTATTCAGCGTATGTATTTGTGCTAGATTCCAATCAGATCCTAGAGAATCTCACTTAACAGCTGTTAAGCGAATTTTCAAGTATCTGAAAGGTACTACTAATCTGGGTTTATTTTATAGAAAATCTAGTGATTACAGCTTAGTAGGCTACTGCGATGCTGACTTTGCTGGAGACAGAGTAGAACGTAAAAGTACTTCTGGAAGCTGCCAGTTTCTGGGAGAAAGTCTGATCTCTTGGTCCAGCAAAAGGCAATCCACAATTGCGCTATCAACAGCAGAAGCTGAGTACATAGCAGCAGCTGGATGCAGCACACAAATGCTCTGGATGAAAAGTCAGCTTGAAGACTTCCAGATTTTTGAGAGTAACATCCCTATACTCTGTGACAATACTTCTACCATTTGCTTAAGTAAAAATCCTATTCTGCATTCTAGGGCTAAGCATATAGAAATAAAACATCACTTCATTAGGGACTATATTCAGAAAGGAATTTTGAACTTAAAATTTATTGATACAGACCATCAATGGGTTGATATCTTCACTAAACCTCTTTCTGAAGATAGGTTCAATTTCATTCTGAAACATCTCAGCATGAAGCTCTGCCCAGAGTGAAAATGTTTTCATTTTATATATTAACCTTCAGAATGTGTTTCTTTTTACTGTGAACTTCTGATCAATCTTCTTTCAGAAAGATAGACATGCAGATTGTATCAGATTTTATTCTTAAAGATCTGAGCGTTTCAGCTCAAGGATAGACGTGCTGCTCACTAAATCAAACAAGTGTCATCCAATCATCAGCAAATCTCTGAAGCAGAACACGCGTGCACGCTTCTGAGAAGGCAAAACACTGATTGGATGCATTGAGACACATGTCTGGTAACCGTTCCAAGTATCTTTCTCAAATCCCCAAAATCAGCAAGCATTAAATGCGTGTAATCATGAGTTAAACTGTAATCATGAATTAATTCTCTTTCTTAAAACCGTTTATGTTTTCAAAACACATTTTGAAATCTATTTAAGCACATTAACATCATTCATTAAACTTTTACCGTCTCTTACAATCATCCAAAATATTTTCTGCATTCTTCTTGTGTGTTCATCCTTTCTCAAAAGGAAACTGCTGAGATGAATGATCAGAGGATGAAGGAAAGAATGGATGTGCAAGATGGCAAGATTGATACAGTTGTCAGCATGGTGCATCAGCAGAAGGAAACTGCTGATCAGATAAAGAACATGCTAGAAGCTCTGTTCACATGCTTTCCACCCCAACCTTAGTTTTTCATTCATGATGTTTTCATTGTTTTCTTTCCATGTTTTCTGTACTCTCTTCTAAGCTTTGAATTAAATATAACAGTTTTTCTGCTCTAATCGTTTTAGCTTATATTACTTACACTTTTTGATTGCTGACAAAAAGGGGGAGAAAAAGAATGATATTTTTCAATAAACGGATTACCGAGACAAAAAGTCTCAAACATTCTAACACTCTGATATACTTGAATGTTTTTGTTTTGCATAAGCTTACAGGTACAAGAAGTTAATCATCTCTGATACACTGAAGCTCTGATGTTCTGATGTTCAAAGAAAGTTAATAAAGATCTGATCCTGAAAGACTCATGGAATTAAAAAGGGAAGTAATAAACTCAGGGGGAGTATCTCCGATCTAAACTCTGATATCTCTTTATCCCTTATCCTTGATAACTTCCTATTTAATTCTGATACTCCTTACTATTTGGCTATCTCTGATACTTTTTACGATGATTTTCAATTGAAAAAATCTAGTTTTTGTCATCATCAAAAAGGGGGAGATTGTTAGAACAAAGTTTGAATCTACTACCCTAAGTTTAAGTTTTGATGATAACAAAATGCAAAGATATATAAATTGTATGATTCATGTAAGACATATATGCTACCTAAAAAATTACATTCTGTTTTACAGAAAATCTGATGGGTATCAGCAAGAGAATATCATCATTAGCATCAGAAGATGAAATATCAACATCAGCATCAGAAGATGTTATATCAGATGCCAGAATCAGAAGATCAACATGTGCTTACGCTAAAGCTTGATGAACAGATTTGCGCGTAACAATCTGAACTCTGATCAAGACAACAACAATTCATCAGCACCTAAGCAGCGTCAGAATAAGCCAAAGCCAGAACACGCTTAAGTGGCAACGGTACTGTGCATTCAAGATACTTTATTATCAACGACATTATTCCAGACAAAGATCTTCTCAATTTGGAAAGAATGTTATTGGCATTGAAACGAAATTAACTGACTCCAACATACCATTTTCCAATGCTATATAAACAAGTCAGTGAAGATTGAATTGGCTAATGCTCTACAACTCTCTACACGCCTAAAGCTATTCATCATCTTCCTCACTCTCAATTTGCTAAAGCTCTCAAATTCTTTACTCAATTATTTTAGCACTCTAGTTCTCATAAGCTTAACGTGTGTAGCATCATAGTTGTTGTGATCGGTGGATCTGGAACTGACTGTTTAACGCTGGTTCGCGAAATGTCGCGGTAAGCAAGAGTCGCCACCGTCTTTTATTTTCTCCAAATGGAAAGGACAAAAGCACAGAAAAATCCCTTATTAGAGATTGCTCTCGGTTCGGGAGGTAGATTATAGAAAGGGAAGGTGTTAGCACCCTTTCTATCCATGGTTATCCATGGGCTCTTAGATACTTGCTCATTTGTGTTTTCAAAAATGGTTTGTTTGCTTTTCAAATGTGGGTTTTAAAAAAAGTTTCTTTGAAAATCTCAGTTCGACTCTTGTATCGGTCCTCAAGAGTGTTTGAAAAATTGCTTTCGAAAGCTTTTTGAAAAGGTGTCGGTGTGAAAAGTATTTTTGATTTGTTTTTGAATTTAGAGCAAGTATCTAGAATCGTCTACCTACCCTAAGGAATTCGTCTGTGTAAATGTCCTTTAAAGTAGTGCCATCCCACCATTGAGAGGTAGGTAGCACCACCGTTGGAGGTGTTCGGGTCAACTCGAGGTTCGGGACATAGTGATCACCAGAGCAATAGGAAGATACCTTAGAAGCTACCCTCATGCCAGGTTCCCGGATCATGAGGACTTACTAAGACATCCTCTACTCGACGATCACCTTTCGAGGCAAGGCAACAATGAGGCGTACCCTAGGGGTGGTGTGTGATTTGTGTGTCAGATTCATTTATTTTTGTCTTGTTCATGTCAGGTGATCTACGCGTTATTTTTATTTTATCATTCATTCTTGCATGCGGTTTAATTAACAGTTAAAAAATTGCGAGAAATGTAAAGTTCCTAAGCTATTACAAAGGCGCGGGTCCACATCGCCAAAATTAAAAAACCAGGACCCGATTTGACAGAAAATAAAGAAATAAAATGCGAGAAATAAAGTGTCCGAGTTTACAAGGCTTTGGGAGAATTACATTAATATTATAAGGAAAAGAAAATAAATGCGCGAATTGGAATTAAAATTGGAAGCGAGGGCGTTGGACCCTTTTTAACGAAATTAAATTAAATGATTAAATTAATTAAATTAAAATAAAGAAAAGGAGTTGTTTTTGAGGTTTTTGTATTTATGGTTTTTTATGAGAGAATTAAATGAAATCCAACCCTATTTCTACAATTTTTATTTATTAAGAAAATATTAAAATTTAACCTAAAATTAAACCTAATTAATTAATGCATTTTGATTTATGAAAATAAATAATTAATTAATCATGGTGAGAAAAAAGAAAAAAAAAAGAATGAAAAAGATTCAAAACCCTAACTCTACTCCTTTTTTAATTTTATTAAGAAAATATTTGAATTAAACCTAAATTTAAATCTAATTATTTAGTGAGATTTATTTACAAAAAGGTAATATTTAAATAAGACATATTTTAATTTTTGTCTTTTCTGATTTTTTTTACTATTTTTATATTTTGTGAAAATAAATTAGTTTAAAGAATTAAAGAGAAATCAATTAAAACAAATAAAATAGAAAGATATAAAAAAGAATAAAAAGCAAACCAAGGGGGGTCTGTCCCCAAATTGGAGGTAAAGTCCAATAATTCTGGCCCATTAAGCCTTGGCCTCGTTTGACTTTTGTGCTAGCGTGTAACTTCTTTGACTCATGCCCATGGTATTCACCAGATCTAGGCCTTCAGATTGTCTCCATTGGCCAAGTGGCATGGTTGGATCAGGGGTTGTATGGTAGGCGCTGAAACTTGCACTGCATAGGATAACATTATGAAAAATATTATGGAATAGAAAGGGGGACCTGGGGCTCGAACCCATGTCCCAGGGATTACCAACGCGTTCCTTGACCAGTGGAGCTGTTATATCACTTTGTATATATAATAGCAAATAATCAATATAAGAATAAAGCAAGCGTTAGTGGGATTTTAGCGCGCAAATTCGAATAACCCAATCAAGCCTTGACACTTCATCATCTTCTTTGTTTTGCTTTTTTTTCCTGAAATATAAAAGAGGTTAATGGGGGTTTTAAACCCCCCCAAAATATGCTTTATCCAAGAATAGCGAATAGCTCATCTTGGATCAGAAATTAGGCGCGACCATGGCAATCGATTCGTCCAAGTGTCTTGGTTTTGATCATGGTATTGGGAAGTCCCAATTTTACAGTATATAAGAATACCCAATTCGAAGCTTGAAGAACCCTAGTTGGCATCAATGGTGAAATCTCCAATAGTGCACAAAAACTCAATCAAATTATAGGGTTAGCTTCAGAATCATCCAATTAGTATAAATCCATAAATAAAATGCCATGAGAATGCTTGAAAATCAAAACACGAATATGCATATTATTGAAAACAGTTTGACTTATAACTACCAATTGTTGATGTTTCAAGCTATGATTTCGATTCAGACTCCTTCCTTGAAGTCTCAGCAAGCCAATGGAACAATTATTTTGGCTTGAATCGCCCTAGAACCTAGTTTTCAGTATTGGAATTTTTGTCAAAAAACTCAAGTTTGGTTATGGATTTCTGGCGCAACTTTTGTGGTCATTGGCATTAGGGTTGGCTTAAGCTTATGTATGGAATGATTAGGGTAAAAAATCTGAGCCAAAGGATCCATGAATTGATGAGAAAATATTTGATTTTCCATGCCATAATTTTCAAATCTTTTCATGCATATTTGCTACTAAATCATGTTCAATCACATGGATTCTTTCCAAATCTGATCATGCACGAAATCTTAAGCCTATTCCATGCACAAAAAGATTTAAAAAGTTAGGTTTAGTATTTTTCATATATTTTAATTAATTAAATGAATATTTAGCAATTAAAAATTCAAATAAATAAAATAAAAATGATGAAAAACTTCCCTTTGGGCCAAATGGTCGTGCACATGCCTTGGATGATGGATTTTGGAAGAAAAAGTGGCCCATTAGCATTTTCAAGACTTTTGAAGCAATGTTGACTTTTCAAAATGTCCAAAGATTTCCCAACTTCCACAAGGCATATCTTGCTCAATTTTTAAGCTTTGCTCATGTTCTTGGACATTTTGGAAAGGTCTTGAAGTCCTCTAACCAATGTCTTTGGTCCCATGTCATTTTGATTTACCAATCTCAAGTTATGGCCTTTGACTTAAAGTCCCTTTTTGTTGACTTTTGAAAATGACCTATAATGTTGAAATTGATAACTTTTTGTGAGAGCATTTCTTGGACTTGAAGTGTGAAGATGAGTTGTAGGAAATGTCTTTATCTTCAAAATGAGCTTTGGATGGAATTTTTCTGATAAACCATGTGGAAGTTATGCCCTGGTCAAGTTACAGTTGACTTTTTCAACTGTCCAAATATGGAAACTTTTGCATCTTGAGACTTTTTGAGCCAAGCTTTGAGAATCATGATCAAGCATTGATCAAATGATGTTTGTGGCTTTAAAATGAGATGTTGACCAAAAATTTGAACTTTTGACTGTCAAATGACCATTTTGCCCCTACAGTTGACTGTAGTGCAATTAGGGTTTTTGACTGTGCAATTTTGTGTTGAAAGTCTTGAAACTTGGTATGAGGATACTTGACAATGTTTTTAAGCATGTGGGACTTGATTGGACCCTTGGAAACTTCATTTTCTTTGTCAGAACCAAAACCCTAGTTGTTGACTGCTTAGGAGGCCCTTGAACTGTGCAACCCTTGGAGAATTTTGAAGCTTTGACTTGGCAAATCTTGAAGAATATGGGAGGGCAAATTTTGTGGTGCAACAGTTGCCCCTGTTCAATCTTCTTAGACCTGAGGATGCAGATTGGCTGACGTGCCTTTCTTAATCCGAAGGTGGAAGATGATTGAACACTAGAGTGCCCAGAAATTTGCGCTCACATAGTAGTGTGATGATGGGAATGGGCTTATAGATGCCATTTGGAGATTGATGGATATGATGATGGGCTTATAGATGCCATTCTAAGAGATGATGGATAGGTGGATGGGCTTATAGATGCCATCTGGATGTTGATCGCGTAAGAGATTCCTTAGCAAGAACTTGCGTACCTGCAAAAGAAAAATGAGTACCTGGCATGTTATAGGAGCTGGTCTTCAAACTCTTTGTATAGATGTGTCCTGACTGGTTACAGGAGCTGGATCTGGATCTTCAAAAGGTGATGAATGAACCAGGGATGGTTACTACCTTACCAGGAACGGTGAGAGAACCTTGGATGACTACTACCTCAACAGGAACGCTGAGAGAATCTTGGGGCGATTACTACCTCCGCAGTAACGGGGAGAGAACCACAGGCGACTACAACCTCAACAGTAATCATTGAGAGAATCTTGGACGACTTCAACCTCAACAGTAATCATTGAGAGAATCTTGGGCGACTTCAACCTCAACAGTAATCATTGAGAGAATCTTGGGCGACTTCAACCTCAACAGTAATCATTGAGAGAATCTTGGGCGACTTCAACCTCAACAGCAATCATTGAGAGAATCTTGGGCGACTTCAACCTCAACAGCAATCATTGAGAGAATCTTGGGCGACTTCAATCTCAACAGTAATCATTGAGAGAATCTTGGGCGACTTCAACCTCAACAGTAATCATTGAGAGAATCTTGGGCGACTTCAACCTCAACAGTAATCATTGAGAGAATCTTGGGCGACTTCTACTTCAACAGTAACACTGAGAGAATCTTGGGGCGATTACTACCTCAACAGTAATCATTGAGAGAATCTGGGGATGATTACTACCTCCGCAGTATCGGGGAGAGAACCATAGGCGACTACAACCTCAACAGTAATCATTGAGAGAATATTGGGCGACTTCAACCTCAACAGTAATCATTGAGAGAATCTTGGGCGACTTCTACTTCAACAGTAACGCTGAGAGAATCTTGGGGCGATTACTACCTCAACAGTAATCATTGAGAGAATCTGGGGATGATTACTACCTCCGCAGTATCGGGGAGAGAACCATAGGCGACTACCACCTCAACAGTAATCATTGAGAGAATCTTGGATATCTTCTACTAAGTCTTCATCAGAAAAATCTGTTAGGGGTCGATTTAGCTGGACTAGAGAAGGCCTTTGACTGGATAAGAAACAGAAAAATCTTAGGGTCGATTTAACTGAACTGGTCTAGGTCTTGAAATATAGCTGAGAACTTAACTGAATCTTTCCTGAAAGGTAAAGGTCAGTCATATGTAATGCATGATATGGATCAAGCAATGATGTTCTCAACATAAATGAGATTTGTAAGATATGATGCGTATATGCGTGCTGTAATGTATGGAAGCATGATGTTTATGAATGTATGTTTTTGTCTTAGGACAATAAATCCTTGACGGGTGCTGGGAAGTCATATCCTGGGCTGATGAATGTAGAATAGATTTTTGCTTCCGCTGGGGATGATAGTTGCAGGAATACCGGTAGGAGAAGATAACTCCGTTGGGGAACAAACTTGGCGAATGGATTACTCTGCGGGGAAACAAGTACTCTAACGATCTTGCTGGGGAGCAATACTCTTGTGGGGAGAGAGGTACTTTACCGAAATGTTGATAATAACTTGCTGGGGATACCCTTGTTGTGTTGGAAGTGTTAATAGACTTCGTTGGGGATAATAAGACTTCGTCGAGGACGCTTTTTCCGTGGCTTTTGGCCGAGGATAACCCAGTTATATCCTGGTAGGGAAATAACTCTTTGAATAAAGCCGGGAGACGCGTTCGTGCTCTACAGGGGATAAGCTTCCAGAATCTACTGGGGATAAGCTTACTGCTTGGGGAGATGGATTCCAACTTTCCTTGGGAACTAGATTGGACTCTCCTGGGGAAGTTTTTGAACTGTATCGGGGAAGTGACTCCATTGAATGCCTGGTATACCACCGGGGAATAATCTTAGATCAAGACTGCCGGGGATGCTTGTTAAGACTGCCTGTATATTGCTGGGGAATGTTGAGATCTGCGGGGGTACCCAACTTCTTTAAGTTTGAATGTAACTTTGCTTGAGGAGAGTGTACTTGACTTGCTGGCTCACTCTCTGGGGAGTTAAGATATCTTGTTATGTTCTTTAGCTAAACCCACCTTGACACCTTGGAGGATAGAGCAATTAGATCGTTTGAGCAACTCTTTATTGCCCCTGTTTCTGAGGTATGAGAGGAAGACCTGTGAGGTGTTGATAGTTGTTGATGGACAAACCTCCTTCTGGTAGGCAGATGACAAGATGACAGGACATAGTCGTATGCTTTGATCCCTAACTTTTGCCTGGACCGCCCTTTCGGGTTTTCAGTCCATCGGGATACCCATTTTTGCCCAAGCCGCCTTTTCAGGTTTTTGACTTGCCGGGTGTACAGATTTTTTCATTTCATCCCTTATTTTTGCCCGAACCCTTTTGGTTCGTCGGGAAGCCCTTATTTTTTCCAAGGTGTGTCAACCTAGCGGGTCTTTGATTATGCGCAGTATTTGTTTTCGACTATGTCCACGCTCTCAGGATGTAGGGAGGTGCCCCTGTTGTAGCGTTGTGTCGCCATACCAGAAGATCTTTGTTTGATCGTCCAATGCCCTAAGTGATCCAGATGGAGGTTTGCCCCTGGCTGTTTGGCATCTTGAGAGATTCCTTGAATCTTGACTGGACTGCCCCAGATGATGGACAATGATCAGGCCATGCCCCTTGGTTGGAAGTGCTTTTGCTCACTAGATATTCTTTGTGCGAATTTCTCTGCTGTTCAAACAAAAAAGTCATATGCAAACAATGTTATTTAAAAATGCAAAGCTTATGTCTGTCTTGAAGATTTTGAAAATGCATTCTTTTTCATAAAACAAGTGAATGTTTGTAAAACATGATGTCAACTCCGTATTTACCGTAGGCCTTAAGGAGTCAGGATACCTTTCGTAACAGTATGCTTTCGAACTAACCCATGCTTCAGCTAGGACTTTTAAGGGTTATAACGTGGCTTGGTTCACGGTTTAAGAAACAAAGGATAAAGGCTCAAATTTTATTTGTACCCACCCGCTCTTCGTGATGTTCTCCAAACCTAAACTCAGTTGATCATGCGTTTAGACCTTGTTTGAGTCTTTGCTCTGATTTTCCGGTGATGATTCGGATGTTGATAACTTATTTTGAATAGGCAGTCATTCCTTTTTTTGTTGAGGGTTTGTAAGACCTCTTTCTTGTCTGATTTTTTTGTTATCCCTTTCTTTTTTGCCTGAACTGTTTCCTTTTTTGGAATTACAGTCAGTGGGATGCCCCAGTTTTGTAAGTCTCCTTCATGGGTTTTGACTTAATGGTTTTTTTTTATTTTTTGAGATAATGACTGCCTTTCTTTATTGATTATTCGGAACCATCACTGTCTTTCTTTGTTGTTAGGACCTCTTTGGTGCCATTCATTATGCACCTGGATCAACTGAGAGACTACCCTGCCCCAGGTTATGATTAAGGGTTTTAAATTTCGAAAAGAAAAAACTCCTACTTCTTTGGCTCAGAGGGGTTGACAAGGGATTATCTTCCTTATAACTCCAGTGTTTAGGAATTGAAACAATGCCTGTACCTCATCAGCGGGGTCTGTTCAAAAGCATACTGTAGATTATGGTATCGTTTTCGTCATCCTCCCTCGAGAGGCTTAGAATTATTAATTGAGAGTTGATCATCAGAAAAAATATGAAAATAATTTGAATTTAGTGAATACGAATATATTGTTTCAGAACAGACATATGCGATGCATTAATGGAATAACAATGTTTAACATGAATAAATGTCTAAACAATCAAAGAACAACACAACTTGAACATTCGAATGAACAAAAGTCTTTTCATCTCAGGGCTTGTCACTTCAAATGGTGAGCCTTGGAGGGATGGTAGAAAAATTCAGCCTGGCCATCTTGTGTGAACTCCAATGCCCCTTCATCAATCAAGTCCTGGATCTTGTTCTTCAGAGCCCAACACTCATTTGTATCATGTCCTGGACAGGCAGAGTGGTAGGCACACCTTTTATTGGGATCATAAGCAGGATGTGCTGTGTTGGGATTCTGGGGATGAGCCCTTAATGTGATCAGGTTCAATCTCAACAGGAGTTGTAAAGCTTGAAACAGTGACATATTGAGTGGGGTGAATTGCCTCCTGGACTTGTCTGGCTGAAGCCGGTGAGGTTGCTGCTGAGTTTGCGACACTGGGGCCATTTGAGGAGCTCTCCCCTTACCTCCTTGTCTCAAGGATGGTTGAATGATGACTGGACTTTCAACCCTAGATGTTTGCCCCAATTGGTTACCCCGAAGCAGTTGGTTGACGAGAACTCCGAGCTCTTCTTGTCTTTGAGCTAAACCTTGAATGGCAGTCCCCTGCCCCAGCATTTGGGCTTTCATTGCATTCATTTCAGCTTGCAAGTGTTTCAGCCGTTCGTCTTCAGCGTTGTTCCTGACCAAAGTCTCCATGAGAAGTGTCCTTAGCTCCTCCTGCCCCTTGGATAGATTCAGGAGGATTTCCCCGAACCGAGTTTCTTGAGCAAGAAGGTCCTGGTTATCTTGTTGGGAAGCCATTGCTGAAATAAACAGCGCAGAAGGGTAAGTGACCTGCAATAAAGGTACCTGTTATGCAAATGATGTGTATGACATGCATGCAATGTTTTCAAGGATCTCGCGGGGTAAACGAAAAAATTTGTTAGCATTTGGATCCGGTAGCTTGATTGAAAGAACTTCATATTTGTTGAGAGTCTTTCTTCCAAGGTTCAAAGGCTCACCATATCCAGTGGGTCATAGCCCCTGACAACCTTGGCTAAGGGAGTCTTTTTCAAGTGTCAAAGCTCACCATATCAAGTGGGTCATAGCCTCTGACAACCTTGGCTAGAGGAAAATAAATCCTCTTTGCCCCTTGTTGGGATAGTTGATTCACCATGACCTGCATCACAAGCCCTTGAGATCCTTGAAATGGGTTAGTCCTTATGTAGGATGTATGCAATGATATGATGTTATGCTATGCATGGGGTAATGTAGGTGAACCCTGTTGTGAGCCCTAATTAAGGACTGCAAACCAAAACCTGCAAGAAACTCAGTACACTCTGTTAGGAGTCCCAATTAAGGACTATAAACAAAACCTGCAAGAGACTTAGTAAACCTTGTTATGAGTCCCAATTAAGGACCACAAACAAAACCTGCAGGGAACTCAAGTGTCAGATAACAAGCATGCAAGTAGTCAAGTTGGAAGGCACACAAGTCACACAAGAGAAGCCCTTAGAGTTTAGGCCAGCATGGGGTCTGGGTATTACCCTCTTGAAGTTGGTGGGCTCAACCTGTCCTATTAGAAGTAACCGGGTTCTAAGGGTCCCAATATCACGGGATTGCTTTCATTGTTCATCGTTTCGATTTAGCCACTGAACTGGCGACCGAAATATTCCAGGAAAGCAACCCTCAATTGAGTGTAGTATCGAGTATCAACCAACCTCGGACTGCACCAAAGTGAGTTATCTCACTACCCTAAAGAGGCCAAGATAGTTCAATTAAGGTTCCTAAGGTCTGTTGATGCTTCACGACACCACGCGGAGGCCCCGTACTCTCCTTGACTGAACTCAAGGGTTACCGGTACACACCAAGGTGCCACATCAACGTAGCAGACTGCTTCAACCATGTCGGTATACCCCGCACAGTTCCCTCACAGCCTTGTTGCTACTTTCTAAGAAGGTATTCCCAGATTCTGGGTTAGGATCTATAGAACTCCCAAGCAACCCACAATAATAAAGCACACAAGGAAAGCAATTGAAAACACAGTTATGAACTAGCCCTAAGGTACACCTCACTTTATAAAGAGTCCCCAGCAGAGTCGCCAGTTCTGTGATCGGTGGATCTGGAACTGACTATTTAACGCTGGTTCGCGAAATGTCGCGGTAAGCAAGAGTCGCCACCGTCTTTTTTTTTCTCCAAATGGAAAGGACAAAAGCACAGAAAAATTCCTTATTAGAGATTGCTCTCGGTTCGGGAGGTAGATTATAGAAAGGGAAGGTGTTAGCACCCTTTCTATCCATGGTTATCCATGGGCTCTTAGATACTTGCTCATTTGTGTTTTCAAAAATGGTTTGTTTTCTTTTCAACTGTGGTTTTAAAAAAAGTTTCTTTGAAAATCTCAGTTCGACTCTTGTATCGGTCCTCAAGAGTGTTTGAAAAATTGCTTTCGAAAGCTTTTTGAAAAGGTGTCGGTGTGAAAAGTATTTTTGATTTGTTTTTGAATTTAGAGCAAGTATCTAGAATCGTCTACCTACCCTAAGGAATTCGTCTGTGTAAATGTCCTTTAAAGTAGTGCCATCCCACCATTGAGAGGTAGGTAGCACCACCGTTGGAGGGGTTCGGGTCAACTCGAGGTTCGGGACATGGTGATCACCAGAGCAATAGGAAGATACCTTAGAAGCTACCCTCATGCCAGGTTCCCGGATCATGAGGACTTACTAAGACATCCTCTACTCGACGATCACCTTTCGAGGCAAGGCAACAATGAGGCGTACCCTAGGGGTGGTGTGTGCTTTGTGTGTCAGATTCATTTATTTTTGTCTTGTTCATGTCAGGTGATCTACGCGTTATTTTTATTTTATCATTCATTCTTGCATGCGGTTTAATTAACAGTTAAAAAATTGCGAGAAATGTAAAGTTCCTAAGCTATTACAAAGGCGCGGGTCCACATCGCCAAAATTAAAAAACCAGGACCCGATTTGACAGAAAATAAAGAAATAAAATGCGAGAAATAAAGTGTCCGAGTTTACAAGGCTTTGGGAGAATTACATTAATATTATAAGGAAAATAAAATAAATGCGCGAATTGGAATTAAAATTGGAAGCGAGGGCGTTGGACCCTTTTTAACGAAATTAAATTAAATGATTAAATTAATTAAATTAAAATAAAGAAAAGGAGTTGTTTTTGAGGTTTTTGTATTTATGGTTTTTTATGAGAGAATTAAATGAAATCCAACCCTATTTCTACAATTTTTATTTATTAAGAAAATATTAAACTTTAACCTAAAATTAAACCTAATTAATTAATGCATTTTGATTTATGAAAATAAATAATTAATTAATCATGGTGAGAAAAAAGAAAAAAAAAAGAATGAAAAAGATTCAAAACCCTAACTCTACTCCTTTTTTAATTTTATTAAGAAAATATTTGAATTAAACCTAAATTTAAATCTAATTATTTAGTGAGATTTATTTACAAAAAGGTAATATTTAAATAAGACATATTTTAATTTTTGTCTTTTCTGATTTTTTTTACTATTTTTATATTTTGTGAAAATAAATTAGTTTAAAGAATTAAAGAGAAATCAATTAAAACAAATAAAATAGAAAGATATAAAAAAGAATAAAAAGCAAACCAAGGGGGGTCTGTCCCCAAATTGGAGGTAAAGTCCAGTAATTCTGGCCCATTAAGCCTTGGCCTCGTTTGACTTTTGTGCTAGCGTGTAACTTCTTTGACTCATGCCCATGGTATTCACCAGATCTAGGCCTTCAGATTGTCTCCATTGGCCAAGTGGCATGGTTGGATCAGGGGTTGTATGGTAGGCGCTGAAACTTGCACTGCATAGGATAACATTATGAAAAATATTATGGAATAGAAAGGGGGACCTGGGGCTCGAACCCAGGTCCCAGGGATTACCAACGCGTTCCTTGACCAGTGGAGCTGTTATATCACTTTGTATATATAATAGCAAATAATCAATATAAGAATAAAGCAAGCGTTAGTGGGATTTTAGCGCGCAAATTCGAATAACCCAATCAAGCCTTGACACTTCATCATCTTCTTCGTTTTGCTTTTTTTCCTGAAATATAAAAGAGGTTAACGGGGGTTTTAAACCCCCCCAAAATATGCTTTATCCAAGAATAGCGAATAGCTCATCTTGGATCAGAAATTAGGCGCGACCATGGCAATCGATTCGTCCAAGTGTCCTGGTTTTGATCATGGTATTGGGAAGTCCCAATTTTACTGTATATAATAATACCCAATTCGAAGCTTGAAGAACCCTAGTTGGCATCAATGGTGAAATCTCCAATAGTGCACAAAAACTCAATCAAATTATAGGGTTAGCTTCAGAATCATCCAATTAGTATAAATCCATAAATAAAATGCCATGAGAATGCTTGAAAATCAAAACACGAATATGCATATTATTGAAAACAGTTTGACTTATAACTACCAATTCTTGATGTTTCAAGCTATGATTTCGATTCAGACTCCTTCCTTGAAGTCTCAGCAAGCCAATGGAACAATTATTTTGGCTTGAATCGCCCTAGAACCTAGTTTTCAGTATTGGAATTTTTGTCAAAAAACTCAAGTTTGGTTATGGATTTCTGGCGCAGCTTTTGTGGTCATTGGCATTAGGGTTGGCTTCATGCTTATGTATGGAATGATTAGGGTAAAAAATATGAGCCAAAGGATCCATGAATTGATGAGAAAATATTTGATTTTCCATGCCATAATTTTCAAATCTTTTCATGCATATTTGCTACCAAATCATGTTCAATCACATGGATTCTTTCCAAATCTGATCATGCACGAAATCTTAAGCCTATTCCATGCACAAAAAGATTTAAAAAGTTAGGTTTAGTATTTTTCATATATTTTAATTAATTAAATGAATATTTAGCAATTAAAAATTCAAATAAATAAAATAAAAATGATGAAAAACTTCCCTTTGGGCCAAATGGTCGTGCACATGCCTTGGATGATGGGTTTTGGAAGAAAAAGAGGCCCATTAGCATTTTCAAGACTTTTGAAGCAATGTTGACTTTTCAAAATGTCCAAAAATTTCCCAACTTCCACAAGGCATATCTTGCTCAGTTTTTAAGCTTTGCTCATGTTCTTGGACATTTTGGAAAGGTCTTGAAGTCCTCTAACCAATGTCTTTGGTCCCATGTCATTTTGATTTACCAATCTCAAGTTATGGCCTTTGACTTAAAGTCCCTTTTTGTTGACTTTTGAAAATGACCTATAATGTTGAAATTGATAACTTTTTGTGAGAGCATTTCTTGGACTTGAAGTGTGAAGATGAGTTGTAGGAAATGTCTTTATCTTCAAAATGAGCTTTGGATGGAATTTTTATGATAAACCATGTGGAAGTTATGCCCTGGTCAAGTTACAGTTGACTTTTTCAATTGTCCAAATATGGAAACTTTTGCATCTTGAGACTTTTTGAGCCAAGCTTTGAGAATCATGATCAAGCATTGATAAAATGATGTTTGTGGCTTCAAAATGAGATGTTGACCAAAAATTTGAACTTTTGACTGTCAAATGACCATTTTGCCCCTACAGTTGACTGTAGTGCAATTAGGGTTTTTGACTGTGCAATTTTGTGTTGAAAGTCTTGAAACTTGGTATGAGGATACTTGACAATGTTTTTAAGCATGTGGGACTTGATTGGACCCTTGGAAACTTCATTTTCTTTGTCAGAACCAAAACCCTAGTTGTTGACTGCTTAGGAGGCCCTTGAACTGTGCAACCCTTGGAGAATTTTGAAGCTTTGACTTGGCAAATCTTGAAGAATATGGGAGGGCAAATTTTGGGGTACAACAGTTATGATAAACAGTTTTTGTAGAAAACATTCAACACACTTAGATTTCAATCATCTGTAAGAAAGTATTTCCTTGAGAAACCGGTTTGTGGTTTGACTCAAGAAGGCTTTAGCAGTTGTTAAAGCAGTTGTAATATTCAGTTGAATATAGTGGATTAAGACCTCGTTGGAGAGAGGCGAAATCACCTTGACGGGTGGACTGGAGTAGTTTGAGATCAAACGAACCAGGATAAAAATACCGTGTTGACTGCAATTGAATTCAAGTTTTTACAATTCAACCCCCC
Source organism: Vicia faba (assembly GCA_948472305.1). Taxonomy (NCBI): domain Eukaryota; kingdom Viridiplantae; phylum Streptophyta; class Magnoliopsida; order Fabales; family Fabaceae; genus Vicia; species Vicia faba. Next base: position 1,525,031,445 of record OX451737.1, read on the forward strand.
TTCTTGTGTTTTTCACTTCTTCATTCATATCACTGTGTAAGTAGAAAAAACTATGGATTAGAGCTTCATGATTAAGGCTAGACGCAGTACTAGGATCAGAACTTCCAGAAACTGTTGTGTTTTTATCCTTCTGATTTGTTGTTTGCTGAAAACTGAATAAGTTATCGTTGTGCTAATTGACATAAGGAAAGAGTTGAAATGTAACATAGAACTTCTATTTTTTCACTCACCATTCTAACACAGAACTTTTGTTTTTCACTCACCATTCTAACACATAGAACTTCCATGATTCACTCTGTTCTAATACAGCATAAATCTTCTGAGTTCTCCCTACAAGTCAAACATACTGAACTTCTGATGTTTCCACTCCTTGTTTTACACACTCAGAGTTTCTGATTTTTACATGCTGATAATACACTAAATTTCTGGGGTTTACTCACTGTTTTAGTGTAATACAAAACTTCTGACTTGTGGTCCACCGTCTGAATACCACCCAGAAATTTTGTGTTTCCCCTCTAATGTTTCTTGCAGGACCTCAGAGCTTACCAACTCAGAACTTCTGATACTCACTAGCGTCTCCTGCTGAGTTACAACGCTCTTGGCTTCAGAACTTCTGATTCCGTTTGTTTTGCTTGTAGCAGCACGCTGGTCTTATATCTCATTTATTTTCCTTTTTATCACTTTCAACATTAAAACTCTTTTCATAAATATAAAAAGGCATAAAAATATTTTCTTTCACTAAGCTAAATCATTTCCCTTTTTTTTATTCATCAACACAAAAAACCTTTTTTAAACAAGGTCCCTTTTCTTTCTTGCATTATTATTTCAATATGGTTGTAATAAATAATTAGGATTTATTTTCTTGCAAACCCCCCATTCATAAATTTGTACACCCCATCCCCCTAATGATTGTAATAGCGTAGAATCCTTACTCTCTGCACTTTTATTGCTTTCATACATTGTTAGTAACTAGGGTGTGTATGGCAAGATATGAAATCAACAAATAGATCATCCTAATCAAGACTAAAATGCATGCAATCAAACACACTTGCACACTAGCACCCTTAGGGTAATCCCACTTTGTTGCCTATAGAAAAAAATAGTCATGTCCCTCGAACATGGGCGTTTTAGCAAAAGACCCGCGATAAAAGATTGTAGTCCCTCGATGACCCTCGATGTTTCCTTCGGTAAACGATCTAGTCTCTAAAATGACATTGCTAAAATGTCCCATAGGTTGCCTTCTATGACTATATAAACATCTCACCCTCGTCCCTTCACATCCAATGATGGGGTTTCTTACCAAATCAATGGTAAGATAGCAACATCTAAAGGAGGAAAAGAAAACCTAAGACCTTTTGAGTAGGTAGATTTGCTCCTAATTGCTCGCTAGCTCACAACAAAAACATTTTATACACCAACAACTCTCATTTTGAAACATTTTTGAAGATAACACTTTGTACGCGTTCCTATAGAGACGAGAACCGTTACAAAGACACCTTCTCAAAATCACTTTCAAAAGCACATTTCACAAACACATCTTTGAACTATTTTCCAAACAAACACTTTGTACGCGTTCTTATAGAGACGAGAACCATTACAAAGACGTTTTCAAAATACTTTCAAAACCCACACCACGAGCACATTCAAACAAAAGCAAGTGATCTAGTGAGTCACTAAGAGCCCATGGAAAACCATGGATGAAAAAGGTGCTAATACCTTCCCTTTTCATAATCTACCCCCCGAACTCAAGAAAATATCTCTAAAGGTCTTTCCTGTGCTTTTTCACCTTTCCTTTTTGGATAAAAGAAAAGTCAGTGGCGAATCTTGCTAAACCGCAACATTTTTCAAACACAACCGCAAAACATAAAAGTCAGTTCTCCCACTATATCACAGAATTGGAGACTCTGTTGGGGATAATAAAAGAAGTGGGGTTACCTTATGACTAGATCATATTTACTTGCTTACATTGTTTGTTTTGTTTGCTTTACATTTTGGTTCCTTGTTTGGGTTTTAAATCCTATGCCCGGATTTGGGGACACCTTTTAGGTAAGTAGAAATAAACTGTGAGGGAACTGTGTGGGGTATACTGACACGGTTGAAGCAGTAGCTACGCTGATGTGGCACTTTGGTTGGTACCGATAACCCTTGAGTCAATCGGGGAGAGTACGGGGCCGGCGCATGGTGTCGTGAAGCATCAATTAACCTTAGAACATTTAAATTGCACAACTTGGCCAGTAGGACGTAGCGAGGTGGTTGGCCTTGGTGTATTCCCAAGGTCGACAGATACTCGATGCTACACTCATTGAGGTTTTACTCTTGAGTTTTGTTTGGTTGCGAGTCAATCGCCTATTAGACAAAGCTGGGGGAAAGATCAGTGATATTGAGATCCCTTTAGAACCCGGTTACATATTTATAGGACAGGTTGAACCAATCCAACTTCAAGAGGGTATGACCTTAAAACTCAAGCAGGCCTTAAACCTAAGGACTTGGTGTGATTTGTCTGTGTTTGCTATACCTGTGATTTATCATGACATCATAAACATCATAAACACGACATATCATTGACTAACCATTTCAAGGGTTTCTAGGGCTCATCTTTACTTTGTTTTGTAGGACATGGCATCCGCCCGTAGGAGCACTATACAGATCAATCTTATGAAATTGTACCTCCAACTAAAGGATCTGGCATTAAGGGTTCTTGAAAGCTCTCATTTCACTAAAAAGCATGGTCAGTTGCTCAATTTGGTCACTGCAAAACCTGATGAAGAGTTGTTAAAAGTGTTGTTTTAGTTCTTAGACCCGGTGCACCATTGTTTCACTTTCCCGGATTACCAGCTAGTACCTACTATGGAGGAATTTTCTCAAATGTTAGGGGTACCTGTTCTGGACCAACTACCGTTCAACGATACTGAAGAACATCCAAAGCCTGAAGAAATTTCCAGAACTCTGTCTCTACAATGGTCCAACATAGTGGCAAATTGGGAGACTAGACGGAGTGTCCAAGGGATTCCGGTTAAGTTTCTGTTCGAAAAGGCCTACCATTTTTGGGATACCTTAGATTTACAAGCTTTTGAAGAGGTGCTGACACTTCTCGTTTATGGGACGATACTTTTCCCTAATGTGATCAACTCGTAGATATGAGCACTATCAAGGTTTTCCTGTCTCATAATCCAGTACCTACATTACTCGGGGATATTCTGCACTCTTTGCATACTCGCACTCTAAAGAGAAGGGGGACCCTCCTGTGTTGCACTCCTCTTTTGGCTAGGTGGTTTATTTCTCACCTACCCAGGCCTGTTTTAAAGAATGAGCAGGGTCTGAAATGGTCTCGTAGGCTGATGTCCCTTAAGCATTTGTACATTCATTGGTGTTCGTGGTTCTCGGAGGATATCACCATCATCGATCGCTATGGTGAATTCCCTAATGTCCCTCTCTTAGGCATTAGGGGAGGAATCACTTACAACCCTTGTTTGGCCTTGCGTCAGTTTGGTTATGCAAGGAGAGATGGTCCTCATGATATGCTTATCCAAGGAATCTCCTTCAACTATGAGAATGACACTCAGGGTTACCGCAAAAGGTTCATAAAAGCTTGAGGCGTGGTACATAGAATTGACAAAAAGACGCTGGGGCGCAAGAATTCCATCCCTCTTAAGCCCTATCTCCGATGGGTACGAGCCCACACTCAAAGTCTTATGATGCCTTACCCTGCTGTCCTACCAATAATTGTGGAACCAGTTGGTGAGAGAGATACAACTTCCCTTATTCATCATCCTGACATGCCAACCGATCACGAGGAGTTGCAGAGATCCTGGGACACGTTTGAAGCTTAGTTTTATGCCAGCAGGAAGAAGGTCCTGGAACTCACTAGGCTACTCCATGAAGAAAGGAACATAAACGCCTACATTGCACCAAAGAGGATGCGCTCCTGGGAAACCTAGTTTCTTTTTGCTTTGAGTTTTGTTTTGTTTAAACTGTAAGCCTAAAAGGCATTTTTTGTAATAATTCAAACTCATTAATACAATTAACGTGTGTTTCCTTTTTGTTTAAGTAAACTTAAGCTTTTAAGAATCCTTGAAATCATTGCATATGCATACCATCCATGACATTGCATAAGCGGACACTGTTACAGGTTTCTCATCTCCTCTGCTGTTTATTTCAAGCAAATATAACTTCTGAACAAAGCATCAAAGATCTTCAGGCACAAAATGCCCAATTTCAACAGATGTTCATAACTCTGGAAAAAGGGCAGGAGGATCTGAAGGCCCTCATCCTGAAAGAGAAAGAGAAGAAGAATAAGAAGAAGAAGTGCGTCGTTACCCTCAATATGGGCAGAAGATTTGGGGGGCCACTGAAGCAATCAGTTGATATGACTTCCTCATCTAAAGAGGGGGAAAATCAAGAGAGTCAGGCAAGGGAACAGGACCCCAGTCCTGAAGTCTCTGACAATGATACCGACTACAATGATGAGCAGTATCCTCCCACAGAGGATAGGTACAAACAGTTAGAAGATAGGTTAAGTGCTATGGAAGTCCAGAGAATACCAGGGTTGGATTTTTAAGAACTAGGTTTGGTGTCCGGGGTGGTCATCCCACGAAAATTTAAGGCTCCAGTTTTTGCAAAGTATGATGGGGTGTCTTGCCCAAAACTCCATATCCGTTCCTATGTAAGGAAGATCCAACCCCACACCGCTGATAGAAACTTGTGGGTTCATTTGTTTCTAGACAGCCTATCAGGGACTCAGCTTGAATGGTTCTACCAATTAGAGGGAACCAATGTCCGAAACTGGGAAGATTTGGCTGCTACTTCTTACAAGCAGTATCAATATAATACCGACTTGGCCCCTACTCGTGCTCAACTCTAGAGTATGTCCATGAGTGCAGGTGAAGGCTTTAAGGACTATGCACAGAAGTGGAGAGACTTGGCTGGGAGAGTTCAACCTCCATTATCTGACCGGGAGTTGGTTGACATGTTTCTTGGGACGCTGTCTGGTCCATTCTTCAACCATTTGATTGGTAGCTCATCGGCTGGTTTTACTGAGCTAATATTAACTGGAGAGAGGGTAGAAGCTGGGATTCGGAGTGGTAAAATACAGAAAGATACCTCGTCAAGTTCAGCAAAGAAGCCTTTCACTGCTAAGAAGGAGGTCAACACCATTTATAACCCAAGAGGTCAAAACTGAACTAACTACCGTTCAACAGTAGGTGTTGTGATGATACCGAGACCGGCAGTTTCCCCACAATGCAACAATCAACAAAGGGTAGAAAGACCACAAAGGCAGTTCACCCAGATTAATATGACATTGACAGAGGTTCTACCCCATCTGTTGAGATCTAATTTGGCAACCTTGAAGGAGGCTCCCAAGAATCCTAATACCTCCTCTCCTCGATACAACCCAAACACTCGATGTGCCTATCATTCTGAGAGTCCTGATCATGATACAAATGACTGCTGGGCTCTAAGAAACAAAGTACAAGATTTGATTGAAGCCAAGGAGATTGAGTTCGATGCCCTAGAAAAGCCCAATGTCATAACTTCTCCCATGCCTAAACACAACGATGGAGTTAATTCCGTTGATACCGATATGTTCGTAACCTCAGTGGACGAAGTTTCTAATCCTCTTATGACTATTAAGAAGAATTTTCTGTTGGCCGGTTTATTTCCGGGTTGTGGTGAAGGTTTCCATATGTGTTCATTTCTACCTTCCGGTTGCCATTTGCTGAGGTCAGGTGTTCAATGCCTAATGGACAACAGAGAAATTCTGTTTGAAAAGACTTTAATTCCAACTGTTCCATATGAAGATATTGCTATTATAACCATTTCCGCTAATCCTTCCAAAGTCTCCTCGAGAAGACCTGTTAGGATTACATCTGCTCCAAGAATCGCTCTGTTGATAATCACATGTCTTGGTCTTGTACCGTATGTCTCAGATAAAGCTATCCCCTAGAATTATGGTGCCGATGTTTACTATCATGGCGTTAAACAAAACTTGAAGACCGAAGAAGTTGATCCTGATGTCGGTAACATTGTCGGGACCAACAAGATTACTAGAAGTGGAAGGGTTTTCTCTCCTGAGATCTCCCCGAAGACTGTCACTAAGCCTGTCGTTATTTCATCTTTCGCACCCGCTAGTACTTCAGTTACCATTCTTGTTCTTACCCCAACTGTTACCCTGCTGATAAGTCATCTGGAACTCGAGGCAAAGAAGCTGTAGGTGAGCCTGCCCGGACGGAGGCACCTAGAAAAATTGTTGTGGAAGCCTCTAAGCAAGAGATAGAGGAAATATTGAAGATCACAAAGAAGAGCGACTACAATGTGGTCGAACAGCTGGGGCAAACCCCATCAAAGATATCTATGTTGTCTTTGTTGTTGTGTTCTGAAGCCCATGCAAAGGCTTTGATTGCATTTCTCAAGACCGCGCATGTGCCGCAAGAGACTTCAGTTGATCAATTTAAATATTGCGTGGCTAGCCTGACTGCTGACAATGGGATAGGTTTTTCAAATGCAGACTTAACACCGAAGGGAAGAAAGCATAATGATGCTCTGCATGTCTCGATTGAATGCAGGGGCACCACTATGGCTCATGTGTTGGTGGATATCGGGTCTTCACTGAATGTTCTGCCTAAGAAGGCTCTCAATCGACTAGATTGTGAAGGTTTGACCTTAAAGCCCAGTAACATTGTGGTAAGGGCTTTTGACGGATCGAAAATAATGGTGCATGGAGAAGTAAATATCCCTGTCAAGGTAGGCTCTCAGACTTTCGAGTCCACTTTCTATGTGATGGACATCAGGCCATCGTACTCTTGTTTGTTGGGTCGTCCTTGGATCCACAAAGTTGGGGCTGTTACTTCTACCCTACACCAAATGTTGAAGTATCCGGTAAATAGGAAGATAGTCACTATACATGGTGAAGAGGAGTATATGGTGAGCCACCTGAACTCCTTCAGGTACGTAGATATGGAAGGGGAATTTATAGAGACTCCTTGTTAAAACTTTGAAGAGGTTCCCCAGATATTGGCGTCAGCTGAGACCACTACCAGCACCAAACCTCCTTTAAAGATGGCTTCTCTCAAGGACGCTAGATAAGTGGTTGAAGAAGGTAGGAGTACCAATTGGGGACAGCTTCCTGAGTTTATCCATAAAATTGACAAATTTGGCTTGGGCTTTACTTCAGGGGCTCAGAGGGGTGTTCGGCGCGCTCGAGTTGGAGGACCTCCCTTATGCATCAGCAATTGAGGGGTCAATGCTATTGAAGACAGTGAGGAAGATTTTGATATCGACAGTTGGATTTACCCAACTACCAACGATGGACCAAGTAATTGGACGACCATAGATTTCATACCAGTTTCTTTTATTCCACAGTAATTGTCTTACTTGTTTTCTAAGTTTGTAATGAACAATTTAAACTTTATGGCCTTGTGTCTTGCCCAAAGAATAATGGTTCTATCTGTGAGGGTTATTATATGTCATCTCATATATCATCAATGAAGCATTGGATGTTCTTTGCATACAAATTTTGCACTCTCTGTCTTTCTTTTTCTGTCTTTACTTTATCAATACAACTATGCTCTTACACACACACTCACATATCAAACTACAGATCCATATCCGCTTTGGATCCCATTGATAACAATCTGGATATTACCAGATATGACTTCGAAAATCCGATCAACCAAGCCAAGGACGAAGGTGGGGACGATTGTGAGGTACTTGGAGAACTTGCTAGACTGCTACAACAAGAAGAGAGGGCCATACAACCCCACGAAGAGCCGGTTGAGACAGTGAACTTGGGTACTGAGGAAGATAGAAAAGAGGTTAAAATAGGTGCAAAATTGGAGCTTAGGGTCAAACAGAGGTTGATACGGATGTTACACGACTACGTTGAAATCTTCGCCTGGTCCTATGAAGACATGCCTAGTTTAGACACTGACATCGTGGTACACCGTCTGCCAACTAAAGAAGACTGTCCTCCGGTTAAACAAAAGGTCCGCCGTATGCACCCTGAAATGTCAGAGAAGATCAAGGAAGAGGTCATGAAGCAGTTCGACGCATGTTTCTTAGCTGTCACCTCTTATCCACAGTGGGTTGCTAACGTCGTTCTGGTACCTAAAAAGGACGGCAAGGTAAGGATGTGTGTAGATTACAGAGATCTGAATAGGGCAAGCCCCAAGAATGACTTCATGCTCCCCCACATTGATGTTCTGGTTGATAACACCACACAACACAAAATCTTCTCCTTCATGGATGGTTTCTCTGGCTACAACCAGATCAAGATGGCTCCTGAAGACATGGAGAAAACAACATTCGTCACATAGTGGGGCACCTTCTGCTACAAGGTGATGCCTTTTGGGTTGAAGAATGTTGGGGCAACTTATTAGCGTGCCATGGTCGCTTTGTTCTATGATATAATTCATCATGAGATCGAAGTTTATGTGGATGACATGATATCCAGGTCTCAGACTAAGGAAGAGCACCTTGATCATCTCCAAAAGTTGTTCGACAGGTTGAAAATATACAAGTTGAGGTTGAATCTGAACAAGTGCACCTTCGGGGTAAGGTCTGGTAAACTTTTGGGTTTCATCGTCAGTGACAAAGGTATTCAGGTAGACCCCGCAAAGGTAAAGGCTATACAAGAAATTCCAGCTCCCCGTACAGAGAAGGAAGTTAGAGGTTTCTTAGGACGCTTGAATTATATCGCCAAGTTCATTTCACATCTGACTGCTACTTGTGAGCCGATCTTCAAGCTGTTGAAGAAAGATCAAGTGTTAAAGTGGAATGATGAATGCCAGACCGCTTTCAAAAGAATTAAGGAATACCTTCAAGAACCCCCAGTTATGATGCCTCCAGTTGAAGGAAGACCTTTGATATTGTACCTGACAGTGCTAGATAATTCAATGAGGGTGTGTGCTGGGGCAGCATGACAAGTCTGGTCGAAAAGAGCACGCCATTTATTACCTTAGCAAAAAGTTTACCGACTGTGAGACACGATACTCACTGCTCGAGAAAACTTGTTGCACTTTGGCATGGGCTGCTCGCCGACTGAGACAGTATATGTTGACCCACACTAGCTTGTTGATATCGAAGATGGATCCGATCAAGTACATTTTCGAGAAGCCCGCTCTCTCCGGAAGGATATGAAGGTGGCAAATGATCTTAACTGAATACGACATACAATATACAACCCAAAAAGCAATAAAAGGGAGTGTATTGGCTGATCATTTGACTCATCAGGCCGTGGATGACTACCAATCCATGAATTTTGAGTTCCCGGATGAGAATATTATGCTGGCGACTAACTACAAAGAACCTGGACCGGACGAAAGACCCAAGGAAGGATCACGATGATCTATGTATTTCAATGGAGCCTCAAACACACTCGGTAATGGCATTGGCACCGTGATCATATCTCCTGAGGGCTGTCATACTCCTTTCACTGCCCGATTGTGTTTCAACTGCACTAATAATATGGCGGAGTATGAAGCCTGCATCATGGGTCTTCGAGCTGCTATTGACCCGAGGATTAAGTTCTTAAGTGTATTTGGGGATTCCGCCCTAGTGATAAGTCGGATCAAATACGAGTGGGATACGAAGCACCAGAATCTCATTCCTTACAAAGAGCGCGTACTGACATTGCTCCCACACTTTGAGGAAATAACCTTTGAACATTTCCCACGAGAGGAGAATCAGTTAGCGGACGCGCTAGCCACCATGTCTTCTATGTTCAAAATCCGGTGGGACAACGAAGCTCCCCGAATCACCATTGAGAGATTGGATGAACCAACACACTGTTGCGAGATAGATACTGAAAAGGTAGCAGACAAACCTTGGTTTCACGAATTCAAAAGGTATCTCGGGGCTCAAGAGTATCCCTAAGTGGCATCTGTCAACGATAAGAAGTTTCTGAGAAGGTTCGCTGCAAAATTCATCCTCAGTAATGAAATCCTCTATAAACGCAACCATGACTCCACACTATTATGGTGTGTAGACAAGAGTGAAGCAGAGAGGATCATGACAGATCTACATGAAGGCACCTTCGTAACCCATTCTAGTGGACATACCATGGCTAACAAGATCCTACGGGAAGGATATTACTGGTCCACCATGGAGGCCGATTGTTATCAGTACTCTCGAACTTGTCATAAATGCCAAATCTATGCTGATAAGGTGCACGTACCTCCGATTCCTCTGAACGTCCTGGCATCTCCTTGGCCCTTTGCGATGTGGGGCATTGACATGATCGGCGAGATCATACCTACTGCATCCAACGGGCATCGTTTCATCTTAGTAGACATTGATTACTTTACAAAGTGGGTTGAAGCAGCCTCTTTTGCTAATGTGACCAAGAATGTCGTGGCACGGTTCATTCGACACAATCTGATCTGTCGATATGGTGTACCAGAGAGAATTATCACTAATAATGGTATGAATCTCAATAAGACAATGATCACTGAGCTTTGTAAACAGTTCAAGATACAACATCATAATTCTTCTCCGTACCAGCCGAAGATGAATGGCGTTGTTGAAGCAGCTAACAAGAACATCAAGAAGATTGTACAGAAGTGACAGTGACATACAAAGACTGGCATGCGATGTTACCATTTACTCTTCATGGGTACCGTACCTCAGCACGAATGTCGACAGGGGAAACCCCCTACTCTCTTGTATATGGAATGGAGGTAGTCCTACCTATAGAAGTCCAGATACCCTCTCTCAGGATTATGAAGGATGAAAGTTTGAATGAAGAAGGCTGGATCCAAGCCCGACATGATCAACTAAATCTAATCGATGAAAAGAGACTTACTGCTATCTACCATGGTCAGATGTATCAAAAGCGAATGATTAAGGCTTTTAACAAGAAAGTCAGACGTCAAGAATATCAAGTCGGGGATCTGGTGATCAAATGCATCATACGGCCGCAGGGAGATCCCAGGGGCAAATGGACCCCCACTTACGAAGGGCCATTTGTGATTAAAAACATTTTCTCGGGTGGAGCCATGATTCTAACCACCATGGATGGTGACGACCTTCCTCACTCTGTCAATGCGGACATAGTGAAAAGATACTACGCATGATAAAAGACCCGCTAGGTTGACGGGCCTAGGAAAAAATAAGAGCTTCCTGGCGAACCAAAAGGGTTCGGGCAAAAATAAGGGATGAAAATGAAAAAAACCTGTACACCCGGCAAGTCGAAAACCTGAAAAGGCGACTTGGGCAAAAAAGGGTATCCCGGTGGACCGAAAACCAGAAAGGGAGGTCCAGGAAAAAGTTAGGGATGAAAAGCATATCACTATGTCCCATTGGATCACCCTGCAATCTGACCTCAGTATCAACTATCAAACTCAAACGATATCAATCAATCTAATCAGCTTCGGACCAGCAACAAGTGAGGAGATGCTCGAAGGCATAGTGGCAATAGCAGATTTGAAACCCAATGGGATTGTTGCACATAGTTGTTGTACACAATACTGTATATCTTTCATCTTTACAACGGCGTTCCCTTACTAGAGTGTCAGCTTCCTTGTACAAAATGCCTATTACAGGCCAATTTCAAAATCAATACAAGTCATTTTCACAAACTTCAAATTTGTTTTTTGTTTTTGTTTTGTTTTGCAAAAACGTCGAATGACTTATTTTTGATATATGCATTTGAAAATGATTGCTGCTCATAAAGATTTACATAAGAAAGAGAAAGATAATTGCTCATAATTTAAGAAACAGGAACAAAAAACTAAAATATCAAACCTGATAGTTACCCTGTCTAGCAGGTACTGGGACAGAGACAACTTCGAAGCACAGTCATCAATGCATGTGACCTTGTAACATCTGTATCCCCCACATAGTAGAAGTAATCAAAGCCTCGATATCAGTTCTCTCAGAACGGGAAGTAATCTCCTTAGCCAGGGTCGTCCAGGAACCTGACATCTTTATCCCCTGACCAATTTCATAATCACGAATGGACCATCATGAATTTCTAATCCCCTAAGCAGAGTTTATTTCTCTTGATACAAGAGCTCAATCCCCGACAGAGCCCATTACTTCAACTATGAAAGTTCACCTTACAAGACGTTCCCCCGCCGAGCTATTCCCGAATAAATCTCTCCTTGGTAGAATATGCACAGACGGCAAAGAACAAATCTCCAGCACAATCACTTCCATTCATCATCCCCAGCAGAAGTAGAAGAACCACGATTCTCTATAACAATCAGGAAGGCTATACTCTCTAGCAGCAGTCAGGGATTTATTTTCCCATGCTCGGACACGTCTCAACAGCATTTCATATACATACATCATGACATGCGCATACATATCACATACAACATAATCTCGTTTATTTTGAGAACATCATCTCATAACGCATTTCATGCATCGCATTTGGCTAACCCTGTTATCTTTTCAGGAAAGATAATTATCACCAATAATTCTAGCAGTTATACATGTCATATCTGTAAGAAATCAAGGGAAAATCAGTTCCTGAAACCAAACGGGTCAACTAATCTACTTTCATCTCGAAGTAACCCTACTATCCAGGTTCCTTCCCACGAGCCCTACTACCCAGGCTTTCATCTCGAAGTAACCCTACTATCCAGGTTCCTTCCCACAAGCCCTACTACCCAGGATTTCATCTCGAAGTAACCCTACTATCCAGGTTCCTTCCTACAAGCCCTACTACCCAGGCTTTCATCTCGAAGTAACCCTACTATCCAGGTTCCTTCCCACAAGCCCTACTACCCAGTCTTTCATCTTGAAGTAACCCTACTATCCAGGTTCCTTCCCACAAGCCCTACTACCCAGGATTTCATCTCGAAGTAACCCTACTATCCAGGTTCCTTCCCACAAGCCCTACTACCCAGGATTTCATCTCGGAGTAACCTTACTATCCAGGTTCCTTCCCACAAGCCCTACTACCCAGGCTTTCATCTCGAAGTAACCCTATTATCCAGGTTCCTTCCCACAAGCCCTACTACCCAGGCTTTCATCTCGAAGTAACCCTACTATCCAGGTTCCTTCCCACAAGCCCTACTACCCAGGCTTTCATCTCGAAGTAACCCTACTATCCAGGTTCCTTCCCACAAGCCCTACTACCCAGGATTTCATCTCAAAGTAACCCTACTATCCAGGTTCCTTCCCACAAGCCCTACTACCCAGGCTTTCATCTCAAAGTAACCTATTGTACCCCAAAATTTTTCCTCCCATATTCCTCAAGATTTGACAAGAATGATCCTCAAATTAGCTCAAGGGGTAGACAGTCAAACCATCTCCTATGACAGCTGAATTTATGGTTTTGGTTCTTTCAAGGAATTTGAGGTTTTCAATGGGTCAAACAAGTCTCATATGCCTATAAACATTCTCAAGCACCTACGTGTCAAGTTTCAAGACTCACAATTCCAATTTGCACAGTCAAAAGCTCCATTTGATCCACAATCAACTACAAGGGCAAAATGGTCATTTTACAGTCAAAAGTCAAAATTTTTGGTCAACATCTTATTTTGAGTCCACAATAATCATTTGATCAATTCTTGATCATGATTCCACAAGAATGGCTCAAAAATCATCAAGATGCAAAAAGTTACTATTTTTGGACAGTAGAAAAGTCAAATGTATCTTGACCAGGGCATAACTTTTTCAGGGTTCATCAGAAAAATCCCATCCAATGCTCATTTTGAAGGGGATGACATTTCCTACAATCCATCTTCACATTCCAAGTCCAAGAAATGCTCTCACAAAAAGTTATCAATTTCTACATTATAGGTCAAATTCAAAGGTCAACAAAAGTACCTTTTAAGTCAAAGACCATAACTTGAGATTGGTAAATCCAAATGACATGGGACCAAAGGCATTGGTTAGAGGACTTCAATACCTTTCCAAAATGTCCAAGAACATGTCCATATGATCAAAATTGAGCAAGATATGCATTGGAGAAGTTGGGAAATTTTTATGAATTTGCAAAAGTCAACTTTGCTCAAAACACCTTATTTTTGCTAATGGGCCTCAAATTTCTTCTTGAAACTTCATCCATGGCCTATGCACGACCCATCAAGCTTAATTGAATTTATTTTCTTATTTTTTATTGATTAATTGGATTTTTAATTAATATTAATTCATTTAATTAATTTAAATTGTAGGAAAATACAAAGATTTGGTTTTTCAATCTTTTTGTGAAGCAAATATGGTCAAGATATGCTGGCAATTTCGTGTACAAATCAAAGATGCAAAAATCTCCAAAATTGGCAACTTTATTCAATCATGAAAATGCAAAAAGATTTGATTTTCAATCAAATATTCAATCATCAATTCCATGGATTTTTGTTCAAGATCTTGACCTAATTCCATTCCTCTATATATACACAAGCAAACCCTGATGCAAGACACGTGAAAAAGCTGCAGACAAAGGCCATAACATATTGCAAAATTTCAAGAAAATTGCAAAACTGATTTCTATATTCTAGGGCGATTCAAATTTTTTTGTTGATTCTAACATCTTGCAGGAGTTCCCAGGAGTGTGTGGCAATCAAATTCAAGCCTTGAAGCTCAAAGAATTGTCCAAAACAGAACCACGGTTTGAAGCTTTTTTTCAAAATCGTATTATCCAATTCATGAGCATTTAACATATTTTCTTGATTGTTTTGTGTTTATAGGGACCATATGCAGCTAATGGTATAACTTAATTGAACTGAAACTCCCTAAATCCAAAGATGCCATGGACGATTTCTAGGGTTCCTAAGCTTTAAAATTGGGGATTCCTAGACCAGGGAAAATTGGGACCACTAAGGCATATGGTTGGAACCGTTAGGACCAGACGAACATGATTCTATCCTCGCGAAATATTTATGTACCCTATATCTCTATTCGCTATTTTTTGTCAAGATGAATAGTGGGGGTTAAAAACCCCCGCTATCTAATGTTATATTTACAGGTACCAGCGAAGAAGACGAGGACGTGTTAATGTCCCATTGGTCAGTTCAAAAAAAGGCGCGCGTGTTTTTGTTTTTACAACATATGGATTAATTATTTAATATAATGATTACTTGTTATTCTAATAATGAATGAAGCGTGATGGTGGAGTGGTTAAGGCATTGATTTGGAAGCATTGGGACCTGGGTTCGAATCCCAGGTCCCCCAAAAATATTTGTTTCTATTTTTCCTTCACATGATCATATGCAGGTCTCAAAAGAAGGTTTACCATGTACTCCCAATTCCCAGGCGCCAAGTGGCCACAAACTTGAATCTAATGTCCATGAGATGATGGTCACCATACTCCCAGTCAACACGCGCCATGGACAATCATCAAAGTCAAAGAGGCTGGAAACAATTGGGCTTCAGAAAATTGCTTTCTTACCTCCTAACCTGGCCCAAACCCCCTGGTTTCATTATTTCTTTTCTTCTTTTATTTTCTTTTATTAATTACTATTATTATTATTTAATTAACATAATTAATTATTTTCATAATAAAATCAGAGAACTAAAAATATATTTTTTCTTAATTACAATTAATTTCACTTTATTTTTGTAAATAAATATAACAAATTAATTTAGTCTTTTTTAATTAGGTTAATTTCAATATTTTTTGCAATAAATAAAATAAATTAGAATTAGGGTTTTTACTAACTTGTGACTTTTTCTTTATTTATTTCCTTTAAAACATTAAAAAACTCAAAAATATTTCTTTTTATTTAATTAATTAATTAGTTTTAGGTTTAATTTAATTAAAAGCCAAATAATCAAAAACTTCTTTCTTTCTCAAAAAGGGTCAAAACCCTAAGGACTTTTCCGATTCAATTTTCTTTCGTGCATATTATTTTGATCCATATTTATGTAATTGCTCCGAGGATGTAATAGCTTTAACTAGGACTTTTTATCGCTTTCCTTTAATTTTCCGCAATTTACTTTTCAAGGGTTGTTTTTGGCGATGTAAATACCCGACGCCTTGTAATAGCTTAGATTTACTTTCCGCAATTTACTTTCCGCAACTATTAATTGTTAGATGTATGTTAATTAGGCTATGCATGACAAGATTTATCTCTGAAATTAAAATCAACCCGTAGCTCACCATAACATGTGCAAAGATAACTTAACTGAATCCTGACACACTCGCACATGCCACTCCTAGGGTACGCCTCACTTGGTTGCCTCGACGTGGTCATTGAGTATAGGGTGTTTTAGAGGTCGCCCTCCTGTCTAAAGATCAAAAAGTTACCTCGAAACGGTTGCCTCGGATAAAAAAGATCTAAGACATTAGGGTTACCACTAAGGCGTCCTACTATTGCTTTGGTGACCACATGTCCCTATAATCAAATTGACCCGAAACTCCAACGACGGTGCTACCTACTTCTCAATAGTGGGATAGTACTGTCTAAAGGACATTTACACAGCTTAATTTCTTTTGAGTAGGTAGAGGTTCTCAGGTACTTGCTCTTTCAAAACAAAAATACTTTTCGCACTTACACTTTTCAAACAAAAGTTTACAAACAAACACTTCATACACTCTTGAGGACAGATACAAGAGTTAAATCAAAGTTTTCAAAACAAAACTTTTTCAAAACCCACAAACACAAGAAAAGCAAAAATCTTTTGAAAACATAGTGAGCAAGTACCTAAGAGCCCGTGGATAACCACAGATAGAAAGGGTTCTAACACCTTCCCTTTCTATAATCTACCTCCCGAACCGAGAAACATCTCGAAAAGGAATTTTGCTGTGCTTTTGTCCTTTCCTTGTTGGAGAATATAAAAGACGGTGGCGACTCTTGCTTACCGCGACATTTCGCGAACCAGCATTCCAAAAAAGTCAGTTCTATTTCCACCGATCACAGAACTGGCGACTCTGCTGGGGATATATAAGTGAGGTGTACCTTAGGATTAGATCACTATGTTTTCAATTGTATGCCTTGAATGCTTTAATATTGTGGGCTTGTATCGGAGTTTTATAGATCCTAACCTGGATCTGGGGCTACCTTTTAGAAGTAGCAACAAACTGTGAGGGAACTGTGCGGGGTATACCGACATGGTTGAAGCAGTTGCTACGTTGATGTGGCACTTTGGTGAGTACCGGTAACCCTTGAGTCAAGTCAAGGAGAGTACGGGGCCGCCGCGTGGTGTCGTGAAGCATCAACTGACCTTAGAACCTTACTTGACCATCCTGGCCTCTTTAGGGGTAGTGAGATGACCGACTTTGGTGCAGTCCAAAGTTGGTAGATACTCGATACTACACTCATTGAGGGTTGTTTTCTTGGAATATTTTGGTCGCCAGTTAAGTGGCTAAATCAAAACAATGAACATAGAAAACAATCCAATGATATTGAGCTCCTTAGAACCCGTTTACTATTCGTAGGACAGGTTTTGAGCCAACTAACTTCAAGAGGGTAGTACCTAAACTTCATGCTGGCCTAAACTCTAAGGGCTGTCTTGTGTGACTTGTGTGCTTTACCATGTTTGCCTTTTGTGAATACTTGTGGTGTGCCTTTATCATAACAACATAACATCATAAAGCATCATATGCATTTGCTAACCACTTCAAGGGTTCTAATCTTCATCTTTGTTCTTGTTTTGTAGGACATGGAGTCTCTTCGCAGGAAAACAATTCAGGTCAACCTTGTAAGGATCCCTCCTCAGCTCAAGGAGCTTACATCCAGGATTCCCGAGAGCTCTCCCTTCAGTGAAAGACATGGTAGACTACTCATCTTGGTCAACACCAACATTGAAGAAGATATGATAAAAGTTCTCTTCCAGTTCTTTGACCCCCTGCACCACTGCTTTACATTCCCTGATTATCAATTGGTACCTACTTTGGAAGAGTTCTCTCAACTTCTGAAAATTCCTATTCTTAGTCAACTACCCTACAACGGTACGGAAAAGGAACCAAAACTTGAAGATGTTGCTCAAGCATTACGTCTGCAACCATATGACATCAAGGGACATTGGGAAATCAGAAGTGGTATCAAGGGATTCTTGGTAAAGTTCCTGTTTGAGAAAGCACAAGAATGTTGGAATTCTCTCGACCTACAAGCCTTTGAAGAGATTGTGGCACTCCTTGTCTATGGGTTAGTGTTGTTCCCGAATCCTGATCAACTTATAGATATAAATGCTGTCAAGATTTTTATGTCCAGGAATCCCATACCTACATTGCTTGGGGACATCCTCCACTCATTTTACACTCGGACAATGAGAAAAAGAGGTGTTCTCATGTGCTGCACTCCTCTCCTGGCAAGGTGGTTTATTTCGCACCTTCCACAATCAGTTTTGAAGAACGAGCGGGGATTAAGGTGGTCACAACGATTGATGACCCTCACACATTCTGGTATACATTGGTGTTCTCAGTCCAGAGAAAATGTCACTATCATTGACCGTTGCGGAGAATTTCCTAATGTTCCTTTACTTGGAATTAGAGGAGGCATCACTTACAACCCCTGTCTGGCTTTGAGACAATTCGGATATGCTCGGAGGGATGGCCCTCATGACATGCTGATTGCTGACATAGTTTTTGACTTCGACAACGATGCACAAGGACTTCGCCAAAGGTTCATCAGAGCTTGGAGGATGCCTAACAAGGTGGATAGTAAGACACTAGGGCACAAGAATTCCATCCCCCTTGAGCCTTACCTCAAGTGGGTACGAACCCGCTCCCAGAAGCTTATGATGCCATATCCTCACATTCTCCCCGTGATCAAAGAGCCAGTTATGGAAGGAGAGGTTCCATACACCATTCTACATCCTGACATGCCAACATCATGGGAAGAAATGCAAAAGAGCTGGATCCAACTCAAGGAAGAACAGAATTCTCTTGAAGCTAGCTTACATGCCAGTGAGAAGAAGGTTCTGGAGCTCACCCGCCTACTTCACGAGGAAAAGACCCTTAACACTTACATCGCTCCAAAGAGGATGCGCAGTGTCTTTTGGCATTAAGTATTTTGTAATATTTCGCCCATGAGGCACTGATGTACTAAACAGATTACTTCTTAATATGACGTGTGTTCCTTTTTTGTCTGCAACGAATTTGAATTTTCGAACCTTTGAATGCATTGCATAAATAGCATACCATGCATCATATGCATAACAGGTACACTTTTTACAGGTCACTTATCTTCTTCGCTGTTTATTTCAGCAATCATCATGTCTTCTGAACCTACTACTGAACAAGCTATCAAGGCCCAGAATGCCCAGTTCCAAGAGTTGGTTATGAGCCTAGCCCAGGGTCAACAGGAGTTGAAGACTCTGATTCTGAAGAAGAAGAAGAAGAAGAAGAGGACCGTCTTGTTCAACACTGGATGCAGATTTGGGAATGGACTACAAAATGAGGTTGATCTAACTACTTCCTCTGTAGGGAAAGACAGTCCCCAAGAGAGAAAGGTTCCTAGTCCCGTGGTCTCCGACAACGAGACGAATTATGATGAAGAACAGTATCCTCCTGCTGAGGATAGGTACAAACAGCTGGAGGACCGCTTAAGTGCTATGGAGATTCAGAATATGCCCGGGTTGGACTTTGGAGACCTAGGCTTATCCTCTGGGGTGGTGATTCCACATAAGTTCAAGGCACCTGCTTTTTCAAAGTACGACGGAGCTTCCTGTGCCAAGCTGCACCTCCGATCGTATGTAAGGAAGATCCAACCTTACACAGCTGACAAGAATTTGTGGATCCATTTCTTCCAGGATAGTCTTTTAGGGACTCAAATCGAGTGGTTCTATCAGCTGGATGGAGCCAATATTCGTAACTGGGAGGATTTGGCTACTGCGTTCTATAAGCAGTATCAGTATAATTCCGACCTTGCTCCTACGCGTACCCAACTCCAGGGTATGTCACTAGGGACGGGTGAAGGATTTAAGGAATATGCCCAAAAGTGGAGAGACCTGGCTGGAAGAGTACAACCACCTTTGACTGACCGTGAACTTGTGGATATGTTCTTGGGGACCCTGTCTGGTCCATTCTTTAACCATCTGATCGGGAATTCTTCAGCCGGGTTTACAGACCATATCTTGACTGGTGAGAGAATAAAAGCTGGTATCAAGTCTGGGAAGATACAGAAAGGTGCCTCCTCGAGCACTAAAAAGAAACCCTTCAAGAAAGAATCTAGTGCTGTCTATGGTTCAAGGAGACAGAATAGACCAGAACGCCGCCAAGCTGTCAACACGGTGGTAATTTCAAAACCTGATGCTGCTCCTCAGCAACATAACCAACAAAGGGGTGAGAGACCCAGAAGGCAGTTTACTCGTCTCAGTATGACCTTGTCCCAGATATTTCCGCAGTTATTAACAACCAATCTGGTGACTATAAAAGAAGCTCTGAAGGTTGTAAACACAACATCTCCAAAGTACAATCCCAACGCCCGCTGCGCTTATCACTCTGATAGCCCGGAGCATACTACGGATGATTGTTGGGCTCTGAAGAATAAGGTTCAGGACATAATTGATGCTAAAGAGATAGAGTTTGAGGCGCCCGAAAGGCCCAATGTTGTGACTGCTCCCATGCCCAAGCATGGAGTGAATGCTGTAGAGGAAGACCTGTATGTAGCCTCTGTGGATGATATTGTTACTCCGCTGTTGACTGTCAAGAGGAACCTGTTGCTAGCCGGTTTATTTCTGGGATGTAGTAAAGGTTTCCATCTGTGTTCCGTTTCATCTGCTGGTTGCCCATCTTTGAAGTCAGGTATCCAAAACCTGATGGATAATAAAGAGATCCTGTTTGAGAAGATTGATGTTCCTGCTACCCCTACTGAAGAAGTGTCCATTGTTACTATTTTCAACAATTCTACCAAGGCTCCCTCAAGGAAGCCTGTCAAAATCATGCCTGCTCAGAAGATTGCACCTATAATCATCACTGTTCCGGGGCCCATACCCTATACATCTGACAAAGCTGTCCTGTGGCACTATGGGGCAGATGTTTATGTGCTCGGAGTTAAACAAGAGTTTGACACTAGTACCGGCGTCAGCAACATCACCGGGCCTGCCAAAGTCACCCGCATCGGTAAACTTTTCTCACCAGATATTGCGCCACCAACAATCCAGAGACCTATTATCATCACACCTGCAAGTGTGCCTGCTTCCCTTCCTGACCAAGTTCCTATTTCTACCCCTGCTGCCGAGTCATCTGACACTCGGGGCAAAGGGATCGCTACTGATATGCCTGCCCAGACGGAGGCACCGAAGACAACCACTATTGAAGCTTCCAAGCAGGAGATGGAAGAGATTCTTAAGATTATCAAGAAGAGTGATTTTAACGTAGTTGAGCAGCTGGGGCACACCCCATCAAAAATTTATATGCTATCACTGTTGTTGTGTTCAGAGGCCCATGCCAAGGCTCTGATTACCTTCCTGAAGACGGCCCACGTGCCACAAGAGACGTCAGCTGATCAATTTACCGATTGTGTGGCCAACTTAACTGCTGATAATGGTTTGGGTTTCTCCGACGCTGATCTGACTGCTAAGGGGAAGAACCATAACGATGCCCTGCATGTCTCCATTGAATGCAGGGGCACTACTCTTGCACATGTGTTGGTTGACACTGGTTCTTCATTGAATGTCTTGCCCAAGAAAGCTCTAGACAGGTTGGATTGCGAGGGTTTGGAGCTAAAGCCTAGTAACATTGTTGTCCGGGCCTTTGACGGGTCTAAAAGGATGGTGCATGGCGAAGTCGACATTCCAATCAGGGTTGGTTCTCAGGTATTTGATTCTACATTCTATGTGATGGATATTCGACCGTCCTATTCTTGTTTGCTGGGTCGTCCATGGATCCACAAGGCTGGAGATGTGACCTCCACACTACATCAGAAGCTGAAATACCCGGTCAGAGGGAAGATTGTTACAGTGTAGGGGGAGGAGGAATACATGGTCATCCACCTCAACTCATTCCGGTACATAGAGATTGACGGGGAATTCATTGAGACTCCATTCCATCACTTTGAAGAGGTCCCTCATACACTGGCATCCGCCGAGACTGTGGTTGAAGATTCTCCTTTGAAGATGGCTTCCTTAAAAGATGCCCGGGCCGTTGTCGAGAAGGAAGCTCAGGGGGCTGTTCGTCGTGCAAGGGTTGGAAGACCTCCTGTGTTCATTAGCAACTCGGGAGTAAATGCTATTGAAGACGACGTGGAGGAATCTGAATTCGACAGCTGGATCTACCCTACAACCAATGGTGGACCAAACAACTGGACTGTGAAAGACTTCGTCCCTATTACTTTTGTCACTCAGTAATGAACTCCTTTATTTTGAATTTGTAACAAACAATATTGTGAAACTTTATGGCCCGGTGTCTTACCCGGGGCACCGTGGCTTCATTTGTGAGGACTTTTGTGTGCCATTTTCATATATCATTAATAAAAGCATTGGACGTTTTTTGCATTTCAAATCTTGCGCTCCTTGTCTTTCTTTATTATATATTGCAAAAACAACTATTTACACACACTCACATATACAGGTCCCAATCCACTCTGGATCTCACTGGTAACGACTCTGCTACTGCCAGTTATGACTTCGAAAATCCGATCAACTTAGCCGAAGACGAAGGTGAAGATGATTGCGAAGTGCCGGGTGAGCTTGCAAGACTGTTACTCCAGGAAGAGAGGGCCATTCAGCCACATGAAGAGCTAGTGGAAACGGTAAATCTGGGTACTGAGACAGAAAGAAAGGAAGTCAAGATCGGTGCCAATCTGGAGTCTAGTGTGAAACAACGATTGATTCAGATGCTGCATGACTACGTGGAAATCTTTGCCTGGTCTTACGAAGATATGCCTGGGTTGGATACCGACATTGTGGTTCATCACCTGCCTACCAAGGAAGAATGCCCTCCGGTAAAATAGAAGGTTCGTCGTATGCGTCCAGAGATGTCCGAGAAAATCAAAGCTGAGGTTATGAAACAATTTGATGTCGGGTTTCTAGCAGTGACTTCTTACCCTCAGTGGGTTGCTAATGTGGTTCTAGTACCGAAGAAAGATGGTAAGGTCCGAATGTGTGTTGACTACAGGGATTTGAACAGGGCGAGCCCTAAGGATGACTTCCCTCTGCCTCACATTGACGTCCTGGTTGACAACACTGCTCAGCATAAGGTATTCTTCTTCATGGACGGTTTCTCCGGTTATAATCAGATCAAGATGGCTCCTGAAGACATGGAGAAGACCACTTTCGTTACTCAGTGGGGCACCTTTTGCTACAAGGTCATGCCTTTTGGGTTGAAAAATGATGGGGCAACCTACCAGCGTGCCATGGTTGCTTTGTTTCACGACATGATCCATCACGAGATCGAAGTATATGTCGATGATATGATTGCAAGGTCCCAAACTGAGGAGGAACACCTTGACCATCTACAGAAGCTGTTTGACCGGTTGAAGTTGTACAAGCTGAGGTTGAACCCGAACAAGTGCACCTTCGGGGTGAGATCTGGAAAACTACTAGGTTTCGTCGTGAGCGACAAAGGTATTCAAGTGGACCCTGCTAAAGTGAAAGCCATACAAGAGATGCCAGTTCCCAAGACAGAGAAAGAAGTCAGAGGCTTTCTAGGACGGCTGAACTACATTGCCCGATTCATCTCGCACCTAACTGCTACTTGTGAACCAATCTTAAAGCTACTGAAGAAAGATTAAGTGGTACGTTGGAATGATGAATGTCAGGCCGCTTTCGAAAGAATTAAAGAGTATCTCCAAGAGCCACCCATTCTTATGCCACCGGTTGAAGGGATACCTCTAATATTATTCTTGACAGTACTTGACAACTCAATGGGGTGTGTGCTGGGGCAACATGACGAGTCTGGCCGAAAAGAGCACGCTATTTATTACCTTAGCAAAAAGTTTACCGACTGTGAGACCCGATACTCACTGCTCAAGAAAACTTGTTGCGCTTTGGTATGGGCTGCTCGCCGGCTGAGACAGTATATGTTGACTCACACTACTCTGTTGATTTCAAAAATGGATCCAATCAAGTACATCTTCGAAAAGCCTGCCTTGTCCGGAAGAATAGCAAGATGGCAGATGATCTTGACTGAATATGACATCCAGTACACGACTCAAAAAGCAATCAAGGGAAGTGTGTTGGCAGACCATTTGGCACATCAGGCAGTGGATGACTACCAATCTATGAACTTTGAATTTCCAGACGAGAATATCATGGTAGTGACTGATTGTGAAGTACCTGGACCGGATGAAGGACCTGAGGAAGGATCCCGATGGTCTATGCACTTTGACGGAGCCTCAAATGCTTTGGGTAACGGTATTGGCGCTGTGATCATATCTCCTAAGGGCTCTCATACTCCACTTACCGCCCGACTATGTTTCAACTGCACCAACAACATGGCGGAGTATGAAGCATGCATCATGGGTCTTCGAGCTGCAATGGACCTAAGGATCAAGTTTCTGAGTGTCTTCGGAGATTCCGCTCTTGTGACCAGTCAGATCAAAGGCGAGTGGGATACGAAACACCCAAATCTTATTCCTTACAAGGAGTGTGTATTGAAGTTGCTTCCCCATTTCGAGGAGATAACCTTTGAACACTTCCCAAGAGAGGAGAATCAGTTGGCGGACGCGCTGGCTACGATGTCTTCTATGTTCAAAGTCAAATGGGACAACGAGGCTCCCCGGATCATTATTTGGAAATTGGATGAACCTGCACATTGCTGTGATCTTGAGACTGAAGAGGCAACAGAAAAACCATGGTATCATGAAGTAAAGAGGTACCTTGAAGCCCAAGAATACCCCGAGGGTGCATCTGTTAATGACAAGAAGTTTCTGAGAAGGTTCGCGGCAAAGTTCTTCCTCAGCAATGGCATTCTTTACAAACGAAATCATGACTCAACCTTACTACGTTGTGTGGATAAGACTGAAGCAGAAAGGATCATGGCAGAGCTGCATGAAGGTACCTTCGGAACCCATTCCAGTGGACATACCATGGCAAAGAAAATCCTTCGGGCGGGATATTACTGGTCCACAATGGAAGCCGACTGTTACCAACATTCTCGGACGTGTCACAAATGCCAGATCTATGCTGATAAGGTGCACATTCCTCCGTTTCCTTTGAACATCTTGACAGCACCTTGGCCTTTTGAAATGTGGGGCATTGATATGATCGGCGAGATCAGACCTACGGCATCCAATGGGCATCATTTTATCCTGGTGGCGATTGATTACTTTACGAAGTGGGTTGAAGCAGCTTCCTTTGCCACCGTAACCAAGAACGTCGTGGCACGATTCATTCGGCATAACCTGATCTGTCGATACGGTGTACCTGAGAGGATCATTACAGATAATGGTACCAATCTTAACAATAAGATGATCACTGAGCTCTGTGAGCAATTCAAGATACAACACCATAACTCTTCTCCCTACCGGCCGAAGATGAATGGGGCTGTAGAAGCGGCTAACAAGAATATTAAGAAGATTGTGCAGAAGATGACAGTGACCTACAAAGATTGGCACGAGATGTTACCATTTGCTCTTCATGGGTTCTGTACCTCAGCACAGACGTCAACAGGGGCAACACCCTTTTCCTTGGTCTACGACATGGAGGCAGTCCTGCCCATTGAAGTTCAGATACCCTCTCTCCAGATAATGAAGGATGCAAATTTGAGCGAAGATGACTGGATCCAGACTCGGCTTGATCAATTAAACCTAATCGACGAAAAGAGACTTACTGCCATTTGTCATGGTCAGACGTACCAAAAACGGATGATCAAGGCATTTAACAAGAAAGTCAGACGACAAGAGTATCAAGTTGGGGACCTGGTAATCAAGCGCATCATTCTACCTCAAGGTGATCCCAGGGGAAAATGTACCCCTACGTACGAAGGGCCATTTGTGGTTAAGAACATCTTCTCAGGAGGAGCGATGATTCTAACCACCATGGACGGTGACGACCTTCCTCACCCCGTCAATGCAGACATAGTAAAAAGATACTACGCATGATTAAAGACCCACTAGGTCGACTGGCCTAGGCAAAAATAAGGGCTTCCCGGCGAACCAAAAGGGTTCGGGCAAAAATAAGGGATGAAAATAAAAAAATCTATACACCCGGCAAGTCGAAAACCTGAAAAGGCGGCTTGGGCAAAAATGGGTATCCCGGTGGACTGAAAACCCGAAAGGGTGGTCCAGGCAAAAATTAGGGATAAGCGTAATACTATGTCTCATTGGATCACCCTGCATCCAGACTTTGGTATCAACTATCAGGCTCGGACGGCATCAATCAATCAGCTTCATCTCCAACTAAGCAGCAAAGTGATGAGACGCTTGAAGACATAAAGGCGATAGCAGAGTTGGAACCCAGTGGGATTTTTTCAAATAGCTGTTTTGTTTTT
The DNA here is from genome assembly GCA_948472305.1 of Vicia faba. NCBI lineage: Eukaryota > Viridiplantae > Streptophyta > Magnoliopsida > Fabales > Fabaceae > Vicia > Vicia faba. The sequence continues at coordinate 1,525,057,705 of OX451737.1, forward strand.
CTTTTCACAAATTGTATAAACTCTATTCTGTTCGACGGTGTTCTCTTACTAGGACGTCAGCCTCTTGTACACAAAACGCCTATTTACAGGCAAATTTCAAAGTCAATACAAGTTAATTTTTCAGACAAATTGCCAATTATTTTTCCTTTATCTGTTTTGTTTTGCAAAGAACGTCCAATGTTCATTTTTTGATATATGCATTTGACATTAATTATTGTTCATAAATATTTGCATGCGAAACAAAGGACTAATTACAGGTGATAGCAGAAACAGGGGCAATAAGCATTGTCTAAGCGATCTAGTTGCTCTGTCCACCAAGGTACCAAGGTAGGTTCGGCTGAAGAATATGACCAAGATACCTTCACTCCCCGCAGAGTAAGACAAGTCAGCAATACTCTCCCCAAGCAGAGTTGGTCTCCCATCAGCCCTAAAAAGGCACAGTATCCCCAGTAAGTCAGCAATACTCTCCCCCGAGTAGAGTTGGTCTACCATCAGTCCTGGAAAAGTTGGGTATCCCCAGAAGATCTTAATATTCCCTAGTAGAATATACAGATATCCTCAGCAAGCATCCCCGGCAGTCTTAATATTCCTCAACAGAATATAAGAATGTTCCCCGGCGGAATACAAGATACCCCCAGTGGAGCCATTTCCTCGAATGTTTCCCCATGAGAGTTGAATCATCTTACCCAGTAGATTCTGGAAGCTTGTCCCCTGCAGAGTACAAAAATCTCTCCCCAGCCATATTCAGGAGGTTATCCCCACCAGAGTCTAACTGGGTTATCCTCAGCAAATTGCAACGGAAAGATCGTCCTCAGCGAAGTTCTTCCTATCCCCAACGGAATTCATCAACGAAATCCCCAACAAAGCATAACAACGGAATCCCCAGCGGAGTTATCGTTAATATCTCAACGAAGCATCTCTTTCCCACGGAGTAATTCCCCACAGAGTAATCTCTTCACCAGGTTTATTTCCTAACGGAGTCATCTCCTCCTACAGGTTTATTCTTGCAATCATCTTTATTCATCATCCCCAGCGGAAACGAAGAACTCTACTCTTCAACATCAGCCCAGGACTTAACAAACTCCCCGGCATTCGTCAAGGATTTATTTTCCTAGACGAAAATACATTCATAAACATATCGCATTTCACATCTCCTATTTACATACATGACAAAGTGCATACGACACGATCTCATTTCGAGAGCATCATGCATTTCATACATCATGACATTGCATGCAACTAATGTTTTGCCTTTTCAGGAAAAGGTCAATCCAAAGATGATTACCATCAACTTTTGCAGTTCCAGATAAACACCTGTAACTAGCCAGGAAATATCTGTGGAATGTGGATTGTAGATCTATACCTGTAACTAGCCAGGAAAGTTATCTATGTTGAAGAGATTGAAGATTAATACCTGAAACCAGTCAGGAAAACTATCTTTCTTTCTCAAGTCAGAGATTAATACCTGAAACCAGACAGGAAAGCTATCTCGACCAACCTTCTTAAGTTCCAGATCAATACCTGTAACTAGCCAGGAAATATCTGTGGACGACTAATTGTAGATATATACCTAAAACCAGACATGAAAGTTATCTACATGAAGAGATTGAAGATTAATACCTGAAACCAGACAGGAAAACTATCTTTCTTTCTCAAGTCAGAGATTAATACCTGAAACCAGCCAGGACAACTATCTCCTTGACCCACCCCTTTTCAAAGTTCCAGATCAACACCTGTAACTAGCCAGGAAATATCTGTGGACGATTGACTGTAGATTAATACCTGAAACCAGGCAGGACAACTATCTACTTGACCATCATGAAGCAACCCTACACCGGTTCCTTCTCTTTCAGATGCAGTTTTACACGGACTCATCATCAGGCAACCCTACACAGGTTCCTTCTTTCAACCTACCAGGTTACAACTCAATGAACAATTTCCAGATGGCATCTATAAGCCCATCCTCCTATCCATCATATCTCCAAATGGCATATGTAAGCCCATTCCCGACATCACATTGCTGATACTACACCATGCGAGTGCAAATTTCTGGGCACTCTAGTGTTCAATCATCTTCCACCTTTGGATCACGAAAGGCATGCAAGCCAATCTACATCCTCAGGTTTAAGAAGATTAAACTGGGGGAACTGTTGTACCCCAAAATTTTCCCTCCCATATTCCTCAAGATTTGACAAGAATGATCCTCAAATTAGCTCAAGGGGTAGACAGTCAAACCATCTCCTATGACAGCTGAATTTAGGGTTTTGGTTCTTTCAAGGAATTTGAGGTTTTCAATGGGTCAAACAAGTCTCATATGCCTATAGACATTCTCAATCACCTACATGTCAAGTTTCAAGACTCACAATGCCAATTTGCACAGTCAAAAGCTCCATTTGATCCACAGTCAACTGCAAGGGCAAAATGGTCATTTTACAGTCAAAAGTCAAAATTTTTGGTCAACATCTTATTTTGAGTCCACAATCATCATTTGATCAAGTCTTGATCATGATTCCACAAGAATGGCTCAAAAATCATCAAGATGCAAAAAGTTACTATTTTTGGACAGTAGAAAAGTCAACTGTATCTTGACCAGGGCATAACTTTTTCATGGTTCATCAGAAAAATCCCATCCAATGCTCATTTTGAAGGGGATGACATTTCTTATAATCCATCTTCACATTCCAAGTCCAAGAAATGCTCTCACAAAAAGTTATCAATTTCTACATTATAGGTCAAATTCAAAGGTCAACAAAAGTACCTTTTAAGTCAAAGACCATAACTTGAGATTGGTAAATCCAAATGACATGGGACCAAAGGCATTGGTTAGAGGACTTCAAGACATTTCCAAAATGTCCAAGAACATGTCATATGATCAAAATTGAGCAAGATATGCATTGGAGAAGTTGGGAAATTTTTATGAATTTGCAAAAGTCAACTTTGCTTAAAACACCTTATTTTTGCTAATGGGCCTCAAATTTCTTCTTGAAACTTCATCCATGGCCTATGCACTACCCATAAAGCTTAATTGAATTTATTTTCTTATTTTTTATTGATTAATTGGATTTTTAATTAATATTAATTCATTTAATTAATTTAAATTGTAGGAAAATACAAAGATTTGGTTTTTCAATCTTTTTGTGAGGCAAATATGGTCAAGATATGCTGGCAATTTCGTGTACAAATCAAAGATGCAAAAATCTCCAAAATTGGCAACTTTATTCAATCATGAAAATGCAAAAAGATTTGATTTTCAATCAAATATTCAATCATCAATTCCATGGATTTTTGTTCAAGATCTTGACCTAATTCCATTCCTCTATATATACACAAACAAACCCTGATGCAAGACACGTGAAAAAGCTGCAGACAAAGGCCATAGCATATTGCAAAATTTCAAGAAAATTGTAAAACTGATTTCTATATTCCAGGGCGATTCAAAGTTTTTTGTTGATTCTAACATCTTGCAGGAGTTCCCAGGAGTGTGTGGCAATCAAATTCAAGCCTTGAAGCTCAAAGAATTGTCCTAAACAGAACCACAGTTTGAAGCTTTTTTTCAAAATTGTATTGTCCAATTCATGAGCATTTAACATATTTTCTTGATTGTTTTGTGTTAATAGGGACCATATGCAGCTAATGGTATAACTTAATTGAACTGAAACTCCCTAAATCCAAAGATGCCATGGACGATTTCTAGGGTTCCTAAGCTTTAAAATTGGGGATTCCTAGACCAGGGAAAATTGGGACCACTAAGGCATATGGTTGGAACCGTTAGGACCAGACGAACATGATTCTATCCTCGCGAAATATTTATGTACCCTGTATCTCTATTCGCTATTTTTCATCAAGATGAATAGTGGGGGTTAAAAACCCCCGCTATCTAATGTTATATTTACAGGTACCAGCGAAGAAGACGAGGACGTGTTAATGTCCCATTGGTCAGTTCAAAAAAAGGCGCACGTGTTTTTGTTTTTACAGCATATGGATTAATTATTTAATATAATGATTACTTGTTATTCTAATAATGAATGAAGCGTGATGGTGGAGTGGTTAAGGCATTGATTTGTAAGCATTGGGACCTGGGTTCGAATCCCAGGTCCCCTAAAAATATTTGTTTCTATTTTTCCTTCACATGATCATATGCAGGTCTCAAAAGAAGGTTTACCATTGTGATCGGTGGATCTGGAACTGACTGTTTAACGCTGATTCGCGAAATGTCGCGGAAGCAAGAGTCGCCACCGTCTTTTATTTTCTCCAAATGGAAAGGACAAAAGCACAGAAAAATTCCTTAAAGAGATTGCTCTCGGTTCGGGAGGTAGATTATAGAAAGGGAAGGTGTTAGCACCATTTCTATCCATGGTTATCCATGGGCTCTTAGATACTTGCTCACTTGTGTTTTCAAAAATGGTTTGTTTGCTTTTCAACTGTGGGTTTTAAAAAGTTTCTTTGAAAATTTCAGTTCGACTCTTGTATCGGTCCTCAAGAGTGTTTGAAAAATTTGCTTTCGAAAGCTTTTGAAAATGTGTTGGTATGAAAAGTATTTTTGAGTTTTGTTTTGAAATTTAGAGCAAGTATCTAGAGTCGTCTACCTACCCTAAGGAATTCGTCTGTGTAAGTGTCCTTTAAAGTAGTGCCATCCCACCATTGAGAGGTGGGTAGCACCACCGTTGGAGGTGTTCGGGTCAATTCGAGGTTCGGGACATGGTGATCACCAGAGCAATGGGAAGACACCTTAGAAGCTACCCTCATGCCAGGTTCCCGGATCATGAGGACTTACTAAGACATCCTCTACTCGACGATCACTTTTCGAGGCAAGGCAACAGTGAGGCGTACCCTAGGGGTGGTGTGTGCGATTTGTGTGTCAGATTCGTTTATTTTTGTCTTTTGTCATGTCATTGGTGATCTATGCGTTTGTTTTTATTTTTGTCCATACATTCTTTCATGCCATTATTTAACAGTTAAAAAAATTGCGAAAAGTAAAAGATGCTAAGCTATTACAAAAGGCGCGGGTCCACATCGCCAAAATTTCTCGAACCCGATTTGACAGAAAAATAAAGAAAGTAAAGAAAATAAAGAATTAAAAGTACGAGAAATTAATTACAAGGCCTTGGGAGAGATACATAAATATTAAAGAAATAAAATAAATATGTGAATTGAAATTTAAATCGAAACGAGGGCGTTGGACCCTTTTTAACTAAATTAAATTAAATGATGAAATTAATTAATAAAGAAAAAAGAAAGGAGATGTTTTTGGTATTTTTTAGTATTTTAGGATTTTAATGAAAAAGAATTAATTGAAATTAAATGCTAACCCTAATTCTATTTGTTTTTTAGTTTATTAAAAAAGAAGATTAAATTTTAACCTAAAATTAACCCTAATTAATTTACATGCAATTCAATTATAAAAATAAATATTTAATATTTTAATTATTATGGAAGAAAAATAAAAAAGGAATAAAATTATCATAAATCCTAATTCTATATTTTTTAGATTTTTATTAAAAGAGTTAAAATTAAAACCTAATTTAAAACTAATTAATTTATGAATTTATTTACAAAATATACATACTAAAATAAAATATTTATTATATTTTCTCTTTTCTGATTTTTTTAATGTGTTTTTTTATATTTTATGAAAACATTAAATTAATTAAACAAACAATAATTAAAAGAAAACAAAAATAAAGAAAGTGAAGAAAATTTGCAAACCTAGGGGGTTCAGACCCCAAATAGGAGGTATAGCCCAGCAATTTGAGCCCATCAACCTTCAAGCCTGATTGACTTTCCTTGGCCAGCGTATGGGGTGTTGACTCAGGTCCACCATGTTCTTTGAATCTGATCCCTTGGATTGATCTAGGCACACGCGTGGCAAACTGGAAGGTGGGTCACATGATGGACTTCCTGTATTGACATTGCACAAGAACACGTTTAATGGAAAAATATAAGGAAAGGAGTGTGGACCTGGGGCTCGAACCCAGGTCCTAGAGATTATCAGCCAACGCGCTTGCCAACCCTGCTGTCTTGCATATCTGTAAGTAATATAACAAACAAATATAATGAAACAAAACGCGTTAGTGCTGCTTTTTTGCGCGCGAGATTTAAACGCTCCACTCATGGACAGCCACCTCGCCTTCTTCTTCCTTGGCTTATTTTTTTTCTGAAACAAGAACAGTTTAGCAACGGTTTTCAAACGTTGCCTTAGACGCTATATTAGAAAATAGCGAATAGGCCATAAGGCCTCATAAATTAGGCGCGACATATGGTTTCTCTTCGTCTAAACGCATTGAATTGAATGGCTTTGGTCTTAGACTCCAATTTTTCCTTATTTCAAAACCCCTAATTCCAAGCTTCATAAACCCTAAATATTGTTAATGGCAAATCTTCATATAGGGCACGAAAACAAAATCAAACTATTGGGTTAGCATCAGAATTGCATAAGGAATATAAATCACATGTTAAAATTTGCAAAAAGCGCATGAATTGAGATGCATGAGTATGAAAAATTTTCGGTACAGATGAGATTGTTCTCACGTTTCTGGGCACGAAAGCTTATGGTTTTTGATGCAAAATCTTTCTATGAAGCCTTAGCAAGCTAATGAGATCAAAACCTTGCCTTGAATCGCCCTAGAACTAGGTTTTCAGAATTGAGTTTTTTGCAAAAAATTTCAAGTTTGTGTCTTGGTCTCTAGCGCAGCTTCTTGATTCCATGCATTAGGTCTTGCTTGCTTGTATATGTAGGAATGATTAGGGTTAGAAAACTTGATCCAAATCTCTTGCATTCATGAATATGATATTTGATTTTTAAACATGATTTTCAAATCTTTTTCACATGCTTTTTGATACAAATCATGACCAATCCAATTGATTCTTTCCATATTTGGCTAGGCACGAAATCTTGAGGATATAACATGCATAAAAAGATTGAAAAACTTAGGTTAATTATTTTTCATGTATTTAATTGATTTAAATGAATTATTATTAATAAAAATTCAAATAAATAAATAAACAATGAAGAAAAACTTCCCTTTGGGCCTAATGGTCGTGCACATGCCTTGGATGATGAATTATGGAAGAAAAATAGGCCCATTAGCAATTTTAGGTCATTTGGACCAATGTTGACTTTTCAAATTATCCAAAAATTTCCCAACTTCCACAAGGCATAACTTGCTCAATTTTTAAGCTTTGCTCATGTTCTTGGACATTTTGGAAAGGTCTTTGAGTCCTATAACCAATGCCTTTGGTCCCATGTCATTTTGATTTACCAATATCAAGTTATGGCCTTTGACTTGAAGTCCCTTTTTGTTGACTTTTGAAAATGACCTATAATGTTGAAATTGATAACTTTTTGTGAGAGCATTTCTTGGACTTGAACTGTGAAGATGAGTTGTAGGGAATGTCTTTCTATTCAAAATGAGCTTTGGATGGAATTTTTCTGATAATCCATGTGAAAGTTATGCCCTGGTCAATTTACAGTTGACTTTTTCAGCTGTCCAAATAAGGAAACTTTTGCATCTTGATGATTTTTGAGCCAAGCTTTGAGAATCATGATCAAGCATTGATCAAATGATGTTTGTGGCTTCAAAATGAGATGTTGACCAAAAATTTGAACTTTTGACTGCCAAATGACCATTTTGCCCCTACAGTTAACTGTAGTGCAATTAGGGTTTTGACTGTGCAATTTTATGCTGAAAGTCTTGAAACTTGTATGAGGATGCTTGACCATGTTTATAGGCATGTGGGACTTGATTGGGCCCTTGAAACTTCATTTTCTTGATCAGAACAAAAAACCTAATTTTGACTGTTTAGGATACCCTTGCACTGTGCAACCCTTGGGGAATTTTGAAGCTTGACTTGGCAAATCTTTGAAGAATATGGGAGGGCAAATTTTGGGGTACAACAGTTGCCCCTGTTCAATCTTCTTAGACCTGAGGATGCAGATTGGCTGACGTGCCTTTCGTAATCCGAAGGTGGAAGATGATTGAACACTAAAGTGCCCAGAAATTTGCGCTCTCATAGTAGCAGTGTGATGATGGGAATGGCTTACAGATGCCATGCTGAGAGATGCTGGAAGGTGGATGGGCTTATAGATGCCATCTGGATGTTGATGGAAGGTGGATGGGCTTATAGATGCCATCTGGGTGTCAATCGCATAAGAGATTCCTTAGCGAGAACTTGCGTACCTGCAAAAGAAAAATGAGTACCTGACATGTTGCAGGAGCTGGTCTTCAGATGCTTTGTATAGATGTGTCCTGACTGGTTACAGGAGCTGAGTCTGGATCTTCAAAAGGTGATGAATGAACCAGGGGTGGTTACTACCTCAGCAGGAACGGTGAGAGAACCTTGGATGACTTCAACTTCAACAGCAAATGTTGAGAAAAACTTGGTGGGAATTACCATCTCCGCAGGACCGGGGAGAGAACCATAGGAAATTATAATCTCAAAAGCGGACGTTTGAGAAAAACCTGGAATGGAATCATCATCTTCGCAACATTGGGAAGAGAACCATAGGAAATTATAATCTCAAAAGCGGACGTTTGAGAAAAACCTGGGATGGAAATATCATCTCCGCACCGTTGGGGAGAGAACCATAGGAAATTATAATCTCAAAAGCGGACGTTTGAGAAAAACCTGGGATGGAATTATCATCTCCACACCGTTGGGGAGAGAACCATAGGAAATTATAATCTCAAAAGCGGACGTTTGAGAAAAACCTGGAGTGGAATTATCATCTCCGCACCGTTGGGGAGAGAACCATAGGAAATTATAATCTCAAAAGCGGACGTTTGAGAAAAACCTGGGATGGAATTATCATCTCCGCACCATTGGGGAGAGCACCATAGGAAATTATAATCTCAAAAGCGGACGTTTGAGAAAAACCTGGGATGGAATTATCGTCTCCGCACCGTTGGGGAGAGAACCATAGGAAATTATAATCTCAAAAGCGGACGTTTGAGAAAAACCTGGATAACTTCTACTGAGTCTTCATCAGAAAAATCTGTTTGGGGTCGATTTAGCTGGACTAGAGAAGGCCTTGGACTGGATGAGAAATCTTTGGAGTCGATTAACTGAACTGGTCTAGGTCTTGAAAGATGATTGAGAATTTAACTGAATCTTTCCTGAAAGGTAAAGGTCAGTCATATGCAATGCATGATATGGACCAAGCAATGATGTTCTCAACATAAATGAGATTTGTAAGATATGATGCATATATGCATGCTATAATGATGTATGTGATGTTTTAGGAATGTATGCTTTCGTCTAGGAAAATAAATCCTTGACGGGTGCCGGGAAGTCACCCCTGGGCTGACGTTGGAGAATAGATTTTGCTTCCGCTGGGGATGATAGCTGCAAGAATACCGGTAGGAGAAGATAACTCCGTTGGGGAATAAACTTGGCGAATGGAATAACTCTGCGGGGAGAAAAGTACTCTAACGATCTTGCTGGGGAGCAATACTCTGTGGGGAGAGAGGTACTTTGTTGAGTGTTGATAATAACTTGCTGGGGATAAGAAGACTTCGTCGAGGACGCTCTTTCCGTGGCTTTTGGCTGAGGATAACCCAGTTATATCCTGGTAAGGGAATAACTCTTTAAATAAAGTCGGGCGACGCGTTCGTGCTCTGTGAGGATAAGCTTCCAGAATCTACTGGGGATAAGCTTACTGCTTGGGAAGATGAATTCCAACTTTCCTGGGGAACTAGATTGGACTCTCTTGGGGAAGTGAATTTGATATGCTGGGGAAGTTATTCCTTTGAATATTGGTATGCCGCCGGGGAACAATCTTTAGACCAAGACTGCCGGGGATGCTTGTTATGAATATGTATGCTGCTGGGGAGATGTTGAGATCCACTGGGGGATACCCAACTTCCTTAAGGCCTGATGATATAGCTTGGAGAGAGTGTACTGCTTGCTGGCTCACTCTCTGGGGATTTAGGATATCTGGTTATGTTCTTTAGCTGAACCTACCTTGGTACCTTGGAGGATGGAACAATTAGATTGTTTAGACAACTCTTTATTGCCCCTGTTTCCAATGTCACCTGTAATTATTCCTTTGTTTCGTATGCAAATATTCATGAGTTAGCAAATTATTGTCAATGCATATATCATAAACTGAACCTTGGACGTTCTTCGCAAAACAGAACAGAAAAAGAAAAACAATTGGCACTTTTAACTGAAAAGTATATTTGTATTGATTTTTGAATGGCCTGTAAATAGGCGTTTTGTGTACAAGAGGCTGACGTCCTAGTAAGAGAACGCCGCCGAACAAGAGAGTTTATACAAATTTTGCACAAGAGAAAATAAAACAGCTGTGTGAAATATGAATGATCCACTGGGTTTCAACTCTGCTATTGCCATTATATATTCGAGCGTCTCATCACTTGATGACCTAAACGAAAATGAAGTTGACTGATCGATGCCGTCTGAACTTGATGTAGATACCGGATTCTGGATGCAAAGTGATCCAATGAGACATAGTATTACGCTTTTATCCCTAACTTTTGCCTTGACCGCCCTTTCGGGTTTTCAGTCCACCGGGATACCCATTTTTGCCCAAGCCGCCTTTTCAAGTTTTCGACTTGCCGGGTGTACAGTTTTTTTATTTCATCCCTTCATTTTGCCCGAACCCTTTTGGTTCGCCGGGAAGCCCTAATTTTTGCCTAGGCATGTCAGCCTAGCGGGTCTTTTTTCATGCGTAGTATCTTTTTACTATGTCTGCATTGGCGGGGTGAGGAAGGTCGTCACCATCCATGTTGGTTAGAATCATGGCTCCTCCTGAGAACACATGTTTAACCACAAATGGCCCTTCGTACGTAGGGGTCCACTTGCCCCTTGGATCACTCTGAGGAAGGATGATTCTCTTGATTACCAGATCCCCAACTTGATATTCCTATGGTCTGACCTTTTTGTTAAATGCTCTGATCATCCGTTTCTGATATGTCTGACCATGACAGATAGCAGCAAGCCTTTTCTCATCAATAAGATTGAGCTGATCAAGTCGTGTCTGGATCCAATCGTCTTCGTTCAGATTTGCATCCTTCATTATCCGGAGAGAGGGTATCTGCACTTCGATCGGTAAGACTGCCTCCATACCATAAACCAGAGAGAAAGGAGTTGCCCCGACTGACGTCCTAGCTGAGGTACGGTACCCATGTAGAGCGAACGGTAACATCTCGTGCCAGTCTTTGTAAGTCACTGTCATCTTCTGCACGATTTTCTTGATGTTCTTATTTGCTGCTTCTACAGCCCCATTCATCTTCGGTCTGTAAGGAGAAGAATTGTGGTGCTGTATCTTGAACTGCTCGCAGAGCTCAGTGATTATCTTATTATTCAGATTGGTACCGTTATCTGTAATAATTCTCTCAGGGACGCCGTATTGACAGATCAGGTTATGCCGAATGAACCGTGCCACAACAGTCTTGGTTACCGTAGCATAGGATGCTGCTTCGACCCACTTCATAAAATAATCAATCGCCACTAGGATGAAGCGATGCCCGTTAGATGCCGTAGGTTTAATCTCGCCGATCATGTCTATCCCCCACATTGCAAACGGCCAAGGCGCAGTCAGAACATTCAGGGGAACTGGAGGAACATGCACCTTGTCTGCATAAATCTGGCACTTATGGCATGTCCTAGAATGTTGGTAACAGTCAGCTTCCATTGTGGACCAGTAATATCCTGCCCGAAGGATCTTCTTCGCCATTGTGTGTCCACTGGAATGTGTACCAAAAGTCCCTTCATGTAGCTCTTCCATGATCCTTTCTGCTTCAATCTTATCCACACAACGCAGTAAGGTTGAATCATGGTTTCGCTTGTACAAGATGTTGTTGCTAAGGAAGAACTTGGCTGCGAACCTTCTCAGGAACTTCTTATCATTGACAGATGCACCTTCAGGGTATTCCTGAGCTTCCAAATATCTTTTCACCTCATGGTACCAAGGCTTCTCAGTCACCAACTCAGTCTCGAGATCATAACAGTATGCCGGTTCGTCTAGTTTCCAGATGATGATCCAGGGAGCCTCATTATCCCATTTAACTTTGAACATAGAAGCCATTGTAGCTAACGCGTCCGCCAGCTGATTCTCTTCTCTTGGAAAGTGTTCAAAGGTTATCTCTGTGAAGTGGGGGATCAAGGTCAACACACATTCTCTGTAAGGGATAAGATTCGGATGTTTCGTATCCCACTCTCCTTTGATCTGATTGATCACAAGAGCGGAATCTCCGAAGACACTCAGAAACTTGATCCTTAGATCGATCGCAGCTTGAAGACCCATGATGCACGCCTCATACTCCGCCATGTTGTTGGTACAGTTGAAACATAGTCGGGCAGTGAGTGGAGTATGAGTACCTTGAGGCGATATGATTATGGCGCCGATACCGTTTCCCAAAGCGTTGGAGGCTCCGTCAAAGTGCATAGACCATCGGGATCCTGGTTCAGGTCCTTCATCCGGTCCAGGTACTTCACAACCAGTCACTATCATGATGCTCTCATCTGGAAACTCGAAGTTTATTGACTGATAGTCATCTACGGCCTGATGTGCTAAGTGGTCTGCCAATACACTTCCCTTGATGGCTTTCTGGGTTGTGTACTGAATGTCGTATTCCGTCAAGATCATTTGCCATCTTGCTATTCTCCCGGACAGGGCAGGCTTTTCGAATATATACTTGATAGGATCCATCTTTGAGATCAACAAGGTAGTGTGAGTCAGCATATACTGTCTCAACCGGCGAGCAGCCCATACCAAAGCGCAGCAAGTTTTCTCAAGCAGTGAGTATCGGGTCTCACAGTCGGTAAACTTTTTGCTAAGGTAATAAATGGCATGCTCTTTTCGGCCAGACTCGTCATGCTGCCCCAGCACACACCCCATTGAGTTGTCAAGCACTGTCAGGTATAGTATCAGAGGTCTCCCTTCAACTGGTGGCATAAGGATGGGTGGTTCTTGGAGATACTCTTTGATTCTGTCAAAAGCAGCCTGACATTCATCGTTCCAACATACTACCTGATCTTTCTTCAGTAGCTTGAAGATTGGCTCACAGGTAGCAGTTAGGTGTGAGATGAAGCGAGCAATGTAATTCAGACGTCCTAAAAAGCCTCTGACCTCCTTCTCTGTCCTAGGAACTGGCATCTCTTGAATAGCTTTGACCTTGGCAGGGTCCACTTGAATACCCTTATCACTTACCACGAAGCCTAGCAACTTTCCCGATCTTACCCCGAAGATGCACTTGTTCGGGTTCAACCTCAGCTTGTACAGTTTCAACCGGTCAAACAACTTCTGCAGATGATCTAGGTGCTCTTCCTCAGTCTGGGACCTTGCGATCATGTCGTCAACATACACTTCTATCTCATGATGGATCATATCATGAAATAAAGCAACCATGGCACGCTGGTAGGTTGCCCCAGCGTTCTTTAGTCCAAAAGGCATGACCTTGTAGCATAAAGTGCCCCACTGAGTAACAAATGTAGTCTTTTCCATATCTTCAGGTGCCATCTTGATCTGATTGTAACCTGAAAAGCCATCCATGAAAGAGAACACCTTATGCTGAGCTGTATTATCAACAAGGACATCAATGTGAGGTAGAGGGAAGTGATCCTTGGGGCTGGCCCTGTTCAGATCCCTGTAGTCGACACACATTCTGACCTTACCGTCTTTCTTAGGTACCGACACCACATTAGCAACCCACTGAGGGTAAGAAGTCACTGCAAGGAACCTGGCATCAAACTGCTTCATAACCTCGGCTTTGATCTTCTCAGACATCTCTGGACGCATACGACGGACCTTTTGCTTAACCGGAGGGCAGTCTTCCTTAGTTGGCAAGTGATGGACCACGATATCGGTATCCAACCCGGGCATGTCTTCGTAGGACCAGGCAAAGATCTCCATATAATCATGCAGCATTTGAGTCAACCGTTGCTTCACGCTGAGCTCTAGGTTGGCACCAATCTTTACCTCTTTCCTGTCTGCCTCAGTACCCAAGTTTATTGTTTCCACTGGCTCTTCATGGGGTTGAATTGCCCTCTCTTCCTGAAGTAACAGTCTTGCAAGCTCGCCAGGCACTTCGCAATCATCTTCACCTTCGTCTTCGGCTAAGTTGATCGGATTTTTGAAGTCATAACTGGCAGTAGCAGAGTCGTTACCAGTGAGATCCAGAGTGGATTGAAACCTGTATGAGTGAGTGTGTGTGTAAATACAGCTGTTTTGAAATATATGTAAAGGAAGAGAAGATAGAAAAGGAGCATAAGGTTTGCAATGCGAGAAAACGTCCAAGATTTTCATTCATGATATGTGAAATGACAATTTATATGCCCTCACAAATAGAACCACGGTGCCTCGGGTAAGACACCGGGCCATAGAGTTTATTATTGTTTGTTACAAAATAATGAAACAAAGAAATTTATTACTTAGTAACAAGAGAAACAGATAGATTGTCCTTCGCACTCCAATTGCTAGGTCCACTGTCAGTTGCCGGGTAGATCCAGCTATCAAACTCAGCTTCATCCACTTCGTCCTTGTCCCCAATAGCATTCACTCCATGAGCAGGCAGGGGAGCTGTCACTACATTGGGCTTCTCAGATGCTTCAAACTGTACTTCCTTGGCGTCAATAAGGTCCTGCAACTTGCTCCTTAAGGCCCAACAGTCGTCAGTGGAGTGCCCCGGGCTATTAGAATGGTAAGCAGCATTTGGGTTGTACTTGGGAGATATAGTATTGGGGAACTTCGGAGCCTCTCTGACAGTCACTAAATTGGTGGATAGCAACTGTGGCAAGATCTGCGATAAAGTCATGCTCAGATGGGTAAACTCTCTCCGGAGTCTTTCAGCTCTTTGAGGATTGGTTGGCCGAGGAGCGGCAGCAGGCTTAGCAATCATTACCGCACTGACAGATTGGCGGCGCTCAGATCTCTCTGATCTCTTGGAACCGTATACAGCACTAGCCTCCTTCTTGAAGGGTTTCTTCTCAGAACTAGACGATGCACCCTTCGGAATCTTTCCAGACTTCAACCCAGCCTCGATTCTCTCTCCAGTCAGAATCAGATCAGTGAACCCTGCAGACGAATTCCCGATGAGATGGTTGAAAAATGGCCCAGATAGGGTCCCCAAGAACATGTCTACCAACTCCTGATCAGTCAACGGAGGCTGCACCCTGCCAGCCAGGTCTCTCCACTTCTGAGCGTACTCTTTAAAACCTTCGCTTGAACCTAACGACATACCCTGGAGTTGGGTACGTGTAGGGGCAAGGTCGGCATTATATTGATACTGCTTATAGAAAGCAGTAGCCAACTCCTCCCAGTTACGAACCTTGGTCCCATCCAGCTGATAGAACCATTCGAGATGAGTCCCTGAAAGACTCTCCTGGAAGAAGTGGATCCACAAATTCTTATCCGCTGAGTACGGTTGGATTTTCCGAACATAGGACCTGAGATGTAGCTTGGGACAAGACGCCCCGTCATACTTAGTGAAAGATGGTGCTTTGAACTTCCGAGGAATAATCACACCAGTAGACAAACCCAGATCTCCAAAATCCAGCCCAGGTACCTGTTGTATCTCCATAGCATTCAACCTATCTTCCAGCTGCTTGTAACGGTCTTCTGCCGGAGGATATTGTTCTTCATCAAAATCAGTCTCGTTGTCAGAGACTACCGGACTAGGACCCTTTTCTGCCTGAGGAGTACTCTTGCCAACAGAAGAACCAGCCTCTTTATTCTGCAGAGTATTGCCAAACCTTCGGCCCGAGTTGAACAGGACAATTCTTCTCTTCTTCTTCTTCTCCTTCTTCAGGAGCAGAGCCTTCAGCTCTTCTTGGCCTTGAGCCAAACCCTTGATTAATTCCTGAAATTGCGCATTCTGCGCCTGAAGAGCTTTGATGGATGTCTCAGTTGATGACGAGTCAGGATTCATGATGCTGAAATAAACAGCGAAGAACTGTAAGCAACCTGAAAAGGGGGAAAACCTGTTATGCACATGATGAATGATATGTGTTTATGCAATGCATTCAAGGGTTCGAAAGTTCAAATTTGTTGTAGACAAAAAGGAACACACGTTATCATTAAGGAAATAACTGTTTAGTACATCAAAGCCTCATGGGCAAAATAATACAAAAGTAAATCAATCCCAAAATACACTGCGCATCCTCTTCGGAGCTATGTAAGTGTTGAGATTCCTCTCCTCATGCAACAGGCGGGTGAGCTCCAAGACCTTCTTTTCACTGGCATGTAGGCTGGTCTCAAGAGAATTCCGTTCTTCCTTAAGCTGGATCCAGCTCTTCTGCATCTCTTCCCAGGATGTGGGCATATCAGGGTGCTGAATAGTGTAGGACACTTCTCCTTCCAAGACTGGCTGTTTGATCATAGGGAGCATATGAGGATAGGGCATTACCAACTTCTGGGAGCGGGCGCGTACCCACTTGAGATAAGGTTCCAATGGGATGGAGTTCCTGTGCCCCAGTGTCTTGCTGTCTATCCTACTGGGCATCCTCCAAGCTCTGATAAATCTCTGGCGAAGTCCTTGAGTATCGTTGTCGAAGTCAAAAACTATGTCAGGAATTAACATGTCATGAGGACCATCCTCCGAGCATAACCAAACTGTCTCCAAGCCAGGCATGGGCTGTAAGTAATACCTCCTCTGATTCCAAGTAAAGGAACATTAGGGTACTCCCCGCAACGATCAATGATAGTGACATCTTCTCTGGACCTAGGGCACCAATGTATATCTGCATGTGTAAGAGTCATCAACCGTTGTGACCATCTCAAACCCCGCTCATTCTTCAAAACTGATTGTGGAAGGTGCGAAATAAACCACCTTCCCAGGAGAGGAGTGCAACACATAAGGACACCTCTTTTTCTCATGGTTCGAGTGTAACATGAGTGAAGGATGTCCCCCAGCAACGTAGGTATAGGATTCCTGGACATAAAGATCTGGACAGCACTGATATCTATAAGCTGATCTGGGTTAGGGAACAACACCAAACCATAGACAAGGAGGGCCACCACTTCTTCAAAAGCTTGTAGGTCAAGGGAGTTCCAACATTCATGGGCCTTTTCAAACAGAAACTTGGCTAAGAACCCTTTGATACCGCTTCTAACTTCCCAATGTCCCTTGAGGTCAGATGACTGTAGGTGCAAGGCTTTAGCAATCTCTTCAAGCTTAGGTTCCTTTTCCGTACCGTTGAAGGGTAGCTGATCAAGGATAGGGATCTTCAGGATCCGGGAGAACTCCTCCAATGTAGGTACCAACTGATAGTCCAAGAAGGTGAAACAGTGATGCAGAGGGTCAAAGAATTGGAACAGGACCTTGATCATATCTTCCTCAATGTTGGTATTGACCAAGCTGATGAGGCTTCCATGTCTTTCACTGAATGAAGAGTTCTCGGGAATCCTGGATATAAGCTCCTTAAGCTGAGGAGGGATCCTTACAAGACTGATTTGAATTGTCTTTCTACGAACGGTTTCCATGTCCTACAAAACAAGAACAAAGATGAAAATTCGAACCCCTGAAATGGTTAGTCAATGCATATGATGCTGGATGATGTCATGATGCTATGATTAAACACACCACAGATATTTACAAAGACAAACATGTAAGGCATACAAGGCACACAAGACAAGCCCTTAGGGTTTAAGGCCAGCATGGGGTCTGGGTAGTACCCTCTTGAAGTTGGTGGGTTCATCCTGTCCTATCAAAGTAACCGGGTTCTAAGGTTCCCAATATCACGGGATTGCTTTCGTTGTTCATCGTTTCGATTTAGCCACTGAACTGGCGACCGAAATATTCCAGGAAAGCAATCCTCAATTGAGTGTAGTATCGAGTATCAACCAACCTCGGACTGCACCAAAGTCAGTTATCTCACTACCCTAAAGAGGCTAAGATGGTTCAATTAAGGTTCCTAAGGTCAGTTGATGCTTCACGACACCACGCGGAGGCCCCGTACTCTCCTTGACTGAACTCAAGGGTTACCGGTACATACCAAAGTGCCACATCAACGTAGCAGACTGTTTCAACCATGTCGGTATACCCCGCACAGTTCCCTCACAGTCTTGTTGCTACTTTCTAAGAAGGTATCCCCCGGATCCGGGTTAGGATCTATAGAACTCCCAAGCAACCTACAATTTAAAGCACACAAGGAAAACAATTGAAAACACAGTTATGAACTAGCTCTAAGGTACACCTCACTTTATAAAATTATCCCCAGCAGAGTCTCCAGTTCTGTGATCGGTGGATCTGGAACTGACTGTTTAACGCTGGTTCGCGAAATGTCGCGGAAGCAAGAGTCGCCACCGTCTTTTATTTTCTCCAAATGGAAAGGACAAAAGCACAGAAAAATTCCTTAAAGAGATTGCTCTCGGTTCGGGAGGTAGATTATAGAAAGGGAAGGTGTTAGCACCCTTTCTATCCATGGTTATCCATGGGCTCTTAGATACTTGCTCACTTGTGTTTTCAAAAATGGTTTGTTTGCTTTTCAATTGTGGGTTTTAAAAAGTTTCTTTGAAAATTTCAGTTCGACTCTTGTATCGGTCCTCAAGAGTGTTTGAAAAATTTGCTTTCGAAAGATTTTGAAAATGTGTTGGTATGAAAAGTATTTTTGAGTTTTGTTTTGAAATTTAGAGCAAGTATCTAGAGTCGTCTACCTACCCTAAGGAATTCGTCTGTGTAAATGTCCTTTAAAGTAGTGCCATCCCACCATTGAGAGGTGGGTAGCACCACCATTGGAGGTGTTCGGGTCAATTCGAGGTTCGGGACATGGTGATCACCAGAGCAATGGGAAGACACCTTAGAAGCTACCCTCATGCCAGGTTCCCGGATCATGAGGACTTACTAAGACATCCTCTACTCGACGATCACCTTTCGAGGCAAGGCAACAGTGAGGCGTACCCTAGGGGTGGTGTGTGCGATTTGTGTGTCAGATTCGTTTATTTTTGTCTTTTGTCATGTCATTGGTGATCTATGCGTTTGTTTTTATTTTTGTCCATACATTCTTTCATGCCATTATTTAACAGTTAAAAAAATTGCGAAAAGTAAAAGATGCTAAGCTATTACAAAAGGCGCGGGTCCACATCGCCAAAATTTCTCGAACCCGATTTGACAGAAAAATAAAGAAAGTAAAGAAAATAAAGAATTAAAAGTACGAGAAATTAATTACAAGGCCTTGGGAGAGATACATAAATATTAAAGAAATAAAATAAATATGTGAATTGAAATTTAAATCGAAACGAGGGCGTTGGACCCTTTTTAACTAAATTAAATTAAATGATGAAATTAATTAATAAAGAAAAAAGAAAGGAGATGTTTTTGGTATTTTTTAGTATTTTAGGATTTTAATGAAAAAGAATTAATTGAAATTAAATGCTAACCCTAATTCTATTTGTTTTTTAGTTTATTAAAAAAGAAGATTAAATTTTAACCTAAAATTAACCCTAATTAATTTACATGCAATTCAATTATAAAAATAAATATTTAATATTTTAATTATTATGGAAGAAAAATAAAAAAGGAATAAAATTATCATAAATCCTAATTCTATATTTTTTAGATTTTTATTAAAAGAGTTAAAATTAAAACCTAATTTAAAACTAATTAATTTATGAATTTATTTACAAAATATACATACTAAAATAAAATATTTATTATATTTTCTCTTTTCTGATTTTTTTAATGTGTTTTTTTATATTTTATGAAAACATTAAATTAATTAAACAAACAATAATTAAAAGAAAACAAAAATAAAGAAAGTGAAGAAAATTTGCAAACCTAGGGGGTTCAGACCCCAAATAGGAGGTATAGCCCAGCAGTTTGAGCCCATCAACCTTCAAGCCTGATTGACTTTCCTTGGCCAGCGTATGGGGTGTTGACTCAGGTCCACCATGTTCTTTGAATCTGATCCCTTGGATTGATCTAGGCACACGCGTGGCAAACTGGAAGGTGGGTCACATGATGGACTTCCTGTATTGACATTGCACAAGAACACGTTTAATGGAAAAATATAAGGAAAGGAGTGTGGACCTGGGGCTCGAACCCAGGTCCTAGAGATTACCAACCAACGCGCTTGCCAACCCTGCTGTCTTGCATATCTGTAAGTAATATAACAAACAAATATAATGAAACAAAACGCGTTAGTGCTGCTTTTTTGCGCGCGAGATTTAAACGCTCCACTCATGGACAGCCACCTCGCCTTCTTCTTCCTTGGCTTATTTTTTTTTCTGAAACAAGAACAGTTTAGCAACGGTTTTCAAACGTTGCCTTAGACGCTATATTAGAAAATAGCGAATAGGCCATAAGGCCTCATAAATTAGGCGCGACATATGGTTTCTCTTCGTCTAAACGCATTGAATTGAATGGCTTTGGTCTCAGACTCCAATTTTTCCTTATTTCAAAACCCCTAATTCCAAGCTTCATAAACCCTAAATATTGTTAATGGCAAATCTTCATATAGGGCACGAAAACAAAATCAAACTATTGGGTTAGCATCAGAATTGCATAAGGAATATAAATCACATGTTAAAATTTGCAAAAAGCGCATGAATT
This sequence comes from Vicia faba, assembly GCA_948472305.1. NCBI lineage: Eukaryota > Viridiplantae > Streptophyta > Magnoliopsida > Fabales > Fabaceae > Vicia > Vicia faba. The sequence continues at coordinate 1,525,078,212 of OX451737.1, forward strand.
GAGATGCATGAGTATGAAAAATTTTCGGTACAGATGAGATTGTTCTCACGTTTCTGGGCACGAAAGCTTGTGGTTTTTGATGCAAAATCTTTCTATGAAGCCTTAGCAAGCTAATGAGATCAAAACCTTGCCTTGAATCGCCCTAGAACTAGGTTTTCAGAATTGAGTTTTTTGCAAAAAATTTCAAGTTTGTGTCTTGGTCTCTAGCGCAGCTTCTTGATTCCATGCATTAGGTCTTGCTTGCTTGTATATGTAGGAATGATTAGGGTTAGAAAACTTGATCCAAATCTCTTGCATTCATGAATATGATATTTGATTTTTAAACATGATTTTCAAATCTTTTTCACATGCTTTTTGATACAAATCATGACCAATCCAATTGATTCTTTCCATATTTGGCTAGGCACGAAATCTTGAGGATATAACATGCATAAAAAGATTGAAAAACTTAGGTTAATTATTTTTCATGTATTTAATTGATTTAAATGAATTATTATTAATAAAAATTCAAATAAATAAATAAACAATGAAGAAAAACTTCCCTTTGGGCCTAATGGTCGTGCACATGCCTTGGATGATGAATTATGGAAGAAAAATAGGCCCATTAGCAATTTTAGGTCATTTGGACCAATGTTGACTTTTCAAATTATCCAAACATTTCCCAACTTCCACAAGGCATAACTTGCTCAATTTTTAAGCTTTGCTCATGTTCTTGGACATTTTGGAAAGGTCTTTGAGTCCTCTAACCAATGCCTTTGGTCCCATGTAATTTTGATTTACCAATATCAAGTTATGGCCTTTGACTTGAAGTCCCATTTTGTTGACTTTTGAAAATGACCTATAATGTTGAAATTGATAACTTTTTGTGAGAGCATTTCTTGGACTTGAAGTGTGAAGATGAGTTGTAGGGAATGTCTTTCTATTCAAAATGAGCTTTGGATGGAATTTTTCTGATAATCCATGTGAAAGTTATGCCCTGGTCAATTTACAGTTGACTTTTTCAGCTGTCCAAATAAGGAAACTTTTGCATCTTGATGATTTTTGAGCCAAGCTTTGAGAATCATGATCAAGCATTGATCAAATGATGTTTGTGGCTTCAAAATGAGATGTTGACCAAAAATTTGAACTTTTGACTGCCAAATGACCATTTTGCCCCTACAGTTGACTGTAGTGCAATTAGGGTTTTGACTGTGCAATTTTATGCTGAAAGTCTTGAAACTTGTATGAGGATGCTTGACCATGTTTATAGGCATGTGGGACTTGATTGGGCCCTTGAAACTTCATTTTCTTGATCAGAACAAAAAACCTAATTTTGACTGTTTAGGATACCCTTGCACTGTGCAACCCTTGGGGAATTTTGAAGCTTGACTTGGCAAATCTTTGAAGAATATGGGAGGGAAAATTTTGGGGTACAACAGTTGCCCCTGTTCAATCTTCTTAGACCTGAGGATGCAGATTGGCTGACGTGCCTTTCGTAATCCGAAGGTGGAAGATGATTGAACACTAAAGTGCCCAGAAATTTGCGCTCTCATAGTAGCAGTGTGATGATGGGAATGGCTTACAGATGCCATGCTGAGAGATGCTGGAAGGTGGATGGGCTTATAGATGCCATCTGGATGTTGATGGAAGGTGGATGGGCTTATAGATGCCATCTGGGTGTCAATCGCATAAGAGATTCCTTAGCGAGAACTTGCGTACCTGCAAAAGAAAAATGAGTACCTGACATGTTGTAGGAGCTGGTCTTCAGATGCTTTGTATAGATGTGTCCTGACTGGTTACAGGAGCTGAGTCTGGATCTTCAAAAGGTGATGAATGAACCAGGGGTGGTTACTACCTCAGCAGGAACGGTGAGAGAACCTTGGATGACTTCAACTTCAACAGCAAATGTTGAGAAAAACTTGGTGGGAATTACCATCTCCGCAGGACCGGGGAGAGAACCATAGGAAATTATAATCTCAAAAGCGGACGTTTGAGAAAAACCTGGAATGGAATCATCATCTTCGCAACATTGGGAAGAGAACCATAGGAAATTATAATCTCAAAAGCGGACGTTTGAGAAAAACCTGGGATGGAAATATCATCTCCGCACCGTTGGGGAGAGAACCATAGGAAATTATAATCTCAAAAGCGGACGTTTGAGAAAAACCTGGGATGGAATTATCATCTCCACACCGTTGGGGAGAGAACCATAGGAAATTATAATCTCAAAAGCGGACGTTTGAGAAAAACCTGGAGTGGAATTATCATCTCCGCACCGTTGGGGAGAGAACCATAGGAAATTATAATCTCAAAAGCGGACGTTTAAGAAAAACCTGGGATGGAATTATCATCTCCGCACCATTGGGGAGAGCACCATAGGAAATTATAATCTCAAAAGCGGACGTTTGAGAAAAACCTGGGATGGAATTATCGTCTCCGCACCGTTGGGGAGAGAACCATAGGAAATTATAATCTCAAAAGCGGACGTTTGAGAAAAACCTGGATAACTTCTACTGAGTCTTCATCAGAAAAATCTGTTTGGGGTCGATTTAGCTGGACTAGAGAAGGCCTTGGACTGGATGAGAAATCTTTGGAGTCGATTAACTGAACCGGTCTAGGTCTTGAAAGATGATTGAGAATTTAACTGAATCTTTCCTGAAAGGTAAAGGTCAGTCATATGCAATGCATGATATGGACCAAGCAATGATGTTCTCAACATAAATGAGATTTGTAAGATATGATGCGTATATGCATGCTATAATGATGTATGTGATGTTTTAGGAATGTATGCTTTCGTCTAGGAAAATAAATCCTTGACGGGTGCCGGGAAGTCACCCCTAGGCTAACGTTGGAGAATAGATTTTGCTTCCGCTGGGGATGATAGCTGCAAGAATACCGGTAGGAGAAGATAACTCCGTTGGGGAATAAACTTGGCGAATGGAATAACTCTGCGGGGAGAAAAGTACTCTAACGATCTTGCTGGGGAGCAATACTCTGTGGGGAGAGAGGTACTTTGTTGAGTGTTGATAATAACTTGCTGGGGATAAGAAGACTTCATCGAGGACGCTCTTTCCGTGGCTTTTGGCTGAGGATAACCCAGTTATATCCTGGTAAGGGAATAACTCTTTAAATAAAGCTGGGCGACGCGTTCGTGCTCTGTGAGGATAAGCTTCCAGAATCTACTGGGGATAAGCTTACTGCTTGGGAAGATGAATTCCAACTTTCCTGGGGAACTAGATTGGACTCTCTTGGGGAAGTGAATTTGATATGCTGGGGAAGTTATTCCTTTGAATATTGGTATGCCGCCGGGGAACAATCTTTAGACCAAGACTGTCGGGGATGCTTGTTATGAATATGTATGCTGCTGGGGAGATGTTGAGATCCACTAGGGGATACCCAACTTCCTTAAGGCCTGATGATATAGCTTGGAGAGAGTGTACTGCTTGCTGGCTCACTCTCTGGGGATTTAGGATATCTGGTTATGTTCTTTAGCTGAACCTACCTTGGTACCTTGGAGGATGGAACAATTAGATTGTTTAGACAACTCTTTATTGCCCCTGTTTCCAATGTCACCTGTAATTATTCCTTTGTTTCGTATGCAAATATTCATGAGTTAGCAAATTATTGTCAATGCATATATCATAAACTGAACCTTGGACGTTCTTCGCAAAACAGAACAGAAAAAGAAAAACAATTGGCACTTTTAACTGAAAAGTATATTTGTATTGATTTTTGAATGGCCTGTAAATAGGCGTTTTGTGTACAAGAGGTTGACGTCCTAGTAAGAGAACGCCGCCGAACAAGAGAGTTTATACAAATTTTGCACAAGAGAAAATAAAACAGCTGTGTGAAATATGAATGATCCACTGGGTTTCAACTCTGCTATTGCCATTATATCTCCGAGCGTCTCATCACTTGATGACCTAAACGAAAATGAAGTTGACTGATCGATGCCGTCTGAACTTGATGTAGATACCGGATTCTGGATGCAAAGTGATCCAATGAGACATAGTATTACGCTTTTATCCCTAACTTTTGCCTGGACCGCCCTTTCGGGTTTTCAGTCCACCGGGATACTCATTTTTGCCCAAGCCGCCTTTTCAGGTTTTCGACTTGCCGGGTGTACAGTTTTTTTTTTATTTCATCCCTTTTTTATTTCATCCCTTTTTTTAATTTAATTAACATAATTAATTATTTTCATAATAAAATCAGAGAACTAAAAATAATATTTTTTCTTAATTACAATTAATTTCACTTTATTTTTGTAAATAAATATAACAAATTAATTTAGTCTTTTTTAATTAGGTTAATTTCAATATTTTTTGCAATAAATAAAATAAATTAGAATTAGGGTTTTTACTAACTTGTGACTTTTTCTTTATTTATTTCCTTTAAAACATTAAAAAACTCAAAAATATTTCTTTTTATTTAATTAATTAATTAGTTTTAGGTTTAATTTAATTAAAAGCCAAATAATCAAAAACTTCTTTCTTTCTCAAAAAGGGTCAAAACCCTAAGGACTTTTCTGATTCAATTTTCTTTCGCGCATATTATTTTGATCCATATTTATGTAATTGCTCCGAGGATGTAATAGCTTTAACTAGGACTTTTTATCGCTTTCCTTTAATTTTCCGCAATTTACTTTTCAAGGGTTGTTTTTGCCGATGTAAATACCCGACGCCTTGTAATAGCTTAGATTTACTTTCCGCAATTTACTTTCCGCAACTATTAATTGTTAGATGTATGTTAATTAGGCTATGCATGACAAGATTTATCTCTGAAATTAAAATCAACATGTAGCTCACCATAACATGTGCAAAGATAACTTAACTGAATCCTGACACACTCGCACATGCCACTCCTAGGGTACGCCTCACTTGGTTGCCTCGACGTGGTCATTGAGTATAGGGTGTTTTAGAGGTCGCCCTCCTGTCTAAAGATTAAAAAGTTGCCTCGAAACGGTTGCCTCGTATAAAAAAGATCTAAGACATTAGGGTTACCACTAAGGCGTCCTACTATTGCTTTGGTGACCACATGTCCCTATAATCGAATTGACCCGAAACTCCAACGACGGTGCTACCTACTTCTCAATAGTGGGATAGTACTGTCTAAAGGACATTTACACAGCTTAATTTCTTTTGAGTAGGTAGAGGTTCTCAGGTACTTGCTCTTTCAAAACAAAAATAATTTTCGCACTTACACTTTTCAAACAAAAGTTTACAAATAAACACTTCATACACTCTTGAGGACAGATACAAGAGTTAAATCGAAGTTTTCAAAACAAAACTTTTTCAAAACCCACAAACACAAGAAAAACAAAAATCTTTTGAAAACATAGTGAGCAAGTACCTAAGAGCCCGTGGATAACCACGGATAGAAAGGGTGCTAACACCTTCCCTTTCTATAATCTACCTCCCGAACCGAGAAACATCTCGAAAAGGAATTTTGTTGTGCTTTTGTCCTTTCCTTGTTGGAGAACATATAAGACAGTGGCGACTCTTGCTTACCGCGACATTTTGCGAACCAGCATTCCAAAACGGTCAGTTCTATTTCCACCAATCACATAACCCTACTATCCATGTTCCTTACCACAAGCCCTACTACCCATGTTTTCATTTCGAAGTAACCCTACTATCCAGGTTCCTTCTCCCTTGTCTCCAGATAACAGTTTACAAACATTGTGAGGCCTGGACCCGACCAAATACAGTCAATTCCATATTTCCCCAGTAAGTCGTTGTACAGCTTGGACCCTGACCATGTGTACATTCTAATTTCATCTCTCCAATCAAGATTTAATTCCCAGTAGAGTAATGGACAACCAAAGCTCCCATACTTTACTTCCCAGTGCATAAATCAACATTCCCCAACAAAGTCCCCCTCAACGGCAGGTACAGGAATTCTCGCCAAGGAATCTCTTACGCAACCAATCTTTTCCGGATGGCATCTTTAAGCCCATCTCCGACGATTCCCCGTCGCTTTCCAAATGGAATCTTTAAGCCCATTACCTATACCCCCAATCATCACTGAGTGCAAATTTCTGGGCACTCTAATGTCTAATCATCTTCCACCTTCAGATCACGAAAGGCTGACCAGCCAATCTACATCCCCAGGCTTAAGAAGATTGAACAAGGGCAACTGTTGTACCCCAAAATTTGCCCTCTCATTTCTCAAAGGATCACCCTGAAGCCTCAGTTTTGTTCCCATCCAATTTCAAGCTTTGAATTACAAATTTCCTAAGAAAATCATCCACAAGGGCAAAATGGTCATTTGCACACTAAAAAGTCAAACTTTGACTTTTGGATCAAAATCAAGTTTCAAGAATCATATTTCAGCAGGACATGTTAACATATGAAGTTTGTCTCATCAAGAAATTCAAAAGTCAAAAACTACTTTGGAGAGGTCTAAATTTTAAATACTTAGAATTTTTTCTAAGTGTTTAAGAAATATGACAAGCTCAGAACTTCTGGTCAGATTTTCACCATGATGCAAGCTGATTCTAGAAGAACTTCTGATTCAATAATTATAGATTTCAATGAGATCTAAAATATTGCATAATAGAACTTCTCCTAGAAATGCTGGGATTTCAAGTTATAAATCCTTGAAGACACGTCCATGAGACTAAAGCACTCAGCAAATTCTGAACACTTTCAAGACAGAGTTTGGTCAGAACTTCTGGGCCAGTTTTCATAAAGGATCAGTCAGAGTTTGCAAGGGTAAGTCAAAGAAGGTTACAAAGCATGCTGCAAGCTTCCTGGAAAATCTGAGAGCTCCTTTAGAACATGCTGGAGCCAAAAGATAAAAGGATCAGAAGATTGGATGCTACGCTGAAGCAAAACTTCTGATCCATAATTAAGCAATGATGCAGAGTTTCACATGGTAAGATTTCTGATTTGATAAATCTCATCATCATTTAATGCTCACAACCACTTTTGAGTCTTTATCCAAAGGATTTCCCCTACGTGTACCTCTACTATTTTGGGAAAGTAATCTTTTATGTAAAAGTGTGCTAGGCCCATGCGCTGCTTTTACTTTTCCTTAATTCATGCTGACAAATCCATCTTAGGCGCTGCTAAACCTGCTAACCATCCTACTTTGTGCCTTGAACCACACTTGTTTAAGCTTACTCCAAGAACAAGTCAGCGTCTAGCATATGATGTTGGTTCCACTTGACCTCTAAAAAAATACTAAATCTTTGCCTATAAATTGAACTCCATTGGCAACTGTAAAGAGGTCGAAAATTTGAGAAAGAAAAGCCTTGAACCCCTGCAAAAAATTCAAAGAGTCCAAAAACTGCAAACACAAACTACAAAAACCTGTTGGCTTTTAGAGAGAGGATTGTCAAAAGAGAGAAAAGAAAGTTGTGATACCTTCATAAAAAATCCAGAATTTCCAAGTAGAAAACCAAAACCTTTGTTTTTCCCTTGAAGTAAAAAATCTTGGTATTCTCTCTTCCATTGTTCCTGCTGACTCCAGAATATCTGAAGGAAGCAACTCAAGTTCCAAACACACGCTCCAGATTCAAGGTAAGTCTCCCTGACTCTGCATCTTTTCATTCAGAACATCATCAAACATGTAAATATCATAGTATTGATGTTGTTCATATCACTGCGTAAGTGGAAAAAATTGTGGATTAGAACTTCCTGATTAAGGCTAGATTCAGTACCAGGATCAAAACTTCCAGAAACTGTTGTGTTTTTATCCTTCTAATTTGTTGTTTGCTGAAAACTGAATAAGTTATCGTTATGCTGATTGACATAAGAAAAGAGTTGAAATGTAACACATAACTTCTATTTTTTCACTCACTATTCTAACACAGAACTTCTATTTTTCACTCACCATTCTAACACATAGAACTTCCATGATTCACTCACTGTTCTAATACAACACAGAACTTCTGAGTTCTCCCTACATGTCAAACATACTGAACGTCTGATGTTTCCACTCCCTGTTTTACACACTTAGAGTTTCTAATTTTTACATGCTGATAATACACTGAATTTCTGGGGTTTACTCATTGTTTTAGTGTAATACAGAACTTCTAACTTATGGTCCACCATCTGAATACCACTCAGAACTTTTGTGTTTCCCCTCTAATGTTTCTTGCAGGACCTTAGAGCTTACCAACACAGAACTTCTGATACTCACTGGCGTCTCCTGCTGAGTTACAACGCTCTTGCCTTTAGAACTTCTGATTCCGTTTGTTTTGCTTGTAGAAGCACGCTGGTCTTATATCTCATTTATTTTCCTTTTTATCACTTTAAACATTAAAAATCTTTTCATCAATATAAAAAGGCATAAAAATATTTTCTTTTACTAAGCTAAATCATTTCCCTTTTTTTTATTCATCAACATAAAAAACCTTTTTTAAACAAGGTCCCTTTTCTTTCTTGCATTATTATTTCAATATGGTTGTAATAAATAATTAGGATTTATTTTCTTGCAAACCCCCCATTTGTAAATTTGTACACCACATCCCCCTAATGATTGTAATAGCGTAGAATCCTTACTCTCCGCACTTTTATTGCTTCCATACATTGTTAGTAACTAGGGTGTGTATGGAAAGATATGAAATCAACAAATAGATCACCCTAATCAAGACTAAAATGCATGCAATCAAACACACTTGTACACTAGCATCCTTAGGGTAATCCCACTTTGTTGCCTATCGAAAAAAATAGTCATGTCCCTCGAACATGGGCGTTTTAGCAAAAGACCCGCGATAAAAGATCGTAGCCCCTTGATGTTGCCTTCGGTAAACGATCTAGTCCCTAAAACGAAATTGCTAAAACGTCCCATAGGTTGCCTTGTATGACTATATAAACATCTCACCCTCATCCCTTCACATCTAACGATGGGGTTTCTTACCAAATCAATGGTAAGATAGCAACATCTAAAGGAGGAGGAAAAGAACACCTAAGACCTTTTGAGTAGGTAGATTTTCTCCTAATTGCTCGCTTGCTCACAACAAAAACATTTTATACACCAACAACTCTCATTTTGAAACATTTTCGAAGACAACACTTTGTACGCATTCTTATAGAGACGAGAACCGTTACAAAGACACCTTCTCAAAATCACTTTCAAAAGCACATTTCACAAACACATCTTTGAACTATTTTCCAAACAAATACTTTGTACGCATTCTTATAGAGACGCGAACCATTACAAAGACGTTTTCAAAATACTTTCAAAACCCACACCACGAGTACATTCAAACAAAAGTAAGCGATCTAGCGAGTAACTAAGAGCCCATGGAAAACCATGGATGAAAAGGGTGCTAATACCTTCCCTTTTCATAATCTACCCCCCGAACTCAAGAAAACATCTCTAAAGGTATTTCCTGCTTTTTCACCTTTCCTTTTTGGATAAAAGAGAAGTCGGTGACGACTCTTGCTAAACCGCAACATTTTGCGAACATAAACGCAAAACATAAAAGTCAGTTCTCCCACCGTATCACAGTAGGCACTAAAGGTTCGCAACCGTGGCAGATGCAAAAACCATAAAAATATATTTCTTTTCTCACCTCCACCATCCATTTTTTATACAACATTTTCATATCCAAAATATACAGATTTTACAAAGAGGTTCATGTGGAGTACCATAGATGTTTAGGATGCTAATACCTTCCCTTTGCATAACCAACCCCCTTACCTTGAATCTTTTCCCTTTTTTGGGTTATTCACTCTTTTCCCATTCTCTTGGAAACAATAAAGTGTGGTGGCGATTTTATTTTGATTTGTAAAAGTCTATTCAATCCCATGGCTTAGTCTTAAACATTTCTACCGCCACAGAAAAATGGCGACTTCACTGGGGAAAGATTGACCTCTTGCTGGTCCATTCCTAAGTGGGTTAAGCATATCTTTGTTTATATTTTTATATGTGCTATTGTTGTTTATGTGTTATATGTTGTATATATGTTTGTCTGGATTTTCCTGGTTTTCAGGATGCTTGGTGATTACTTATAAGTCCTATACCCGGACTTGGGCAAACTTTAAGATAGGACGAGCGGTATAGTCATGTTAACTTTGAGGGAGTAATCTCAAAAAAGGAGGCATGATATCCCCCACTCAGTGGATGCCCCTTTGACTGTAGTGACGTTTACCGAGTAATTGGGAAGACGTACTACTTTCGACCTGGGATCCTGCTGAAACTGAGGACCCTAGAATACCAAACCCATCTTGGCCTTTTAGGTGTAGTAAGGAAGCTATGACGGAGTAATCCAGAAATAGTTGTCACACGATACTATGGTCAGACGAGTTTTTCTTGAGAATATTACTAACTACCGAGTTAATCGGGAAGTTGGTAATATCTGAAGGAAGGATGTAGACTCTGGGAACCTTTAGAACCTTGTTCAGAAGGTGATAAATTTTAGACCAATACCTTATGGGTAATACCTTCAACCTCATGCTCGTGACATTGAACATATGAACCCTATATGTGTGATCTTATGTGTGATCTTATGTGTGATTGCTGCATCATGCATCCATAAACATCTTTTGAAGGGATCTTATTTCAAGGGATTTAAAAATTGACCATTTGTGAATATCTCAGGTACTTTTTAACAATGGATTCTGGAAAGAGAAAGACCGGGAAATACAGTTTCAAGGATCCCAAGATAGATGAGTTGATCAGTCTAATCCCCGAGATCGAGTGTTCTGCAAACTTTCGGAAGAAGTATGGATCCATCATTCCTCTCATGAAGCTGAAGATGAAGGAGGGTATTCTCTCGACCTTGGTCCAGTTCTATGATCCGATGTATCATTGCTTTACTTTTCCCGACTATCAGTTGACGCCTATACTGGAGTAGTATTCTTATCTATTGGATTTACCTATTACCAATCATGTTCCCTTTACTGGTTTGGAGGGTGAGCCAAAACCACATAAGATTGCTGCTTTGATTCATCTGGGGAAGTCTGAGGTGGAAGACCATATGACTACCAAAGGAGGGATTATAGGATTACCAGCTTAGTTCTTGTTGGATAAAGCTTGCTACTTTTCCAGGATGAAGAGTATAGTCGCTTTTAAGGCCATCTTTGCTCTACTTGCTTACGGGTTGTTCTTATTTCCTAATGTGGACAAGTTTGTTGACATTAATGCTATCAGGATCTTCATGATTGGAAACCCAGTTCCTACATTATTGGGTTATGCTTATTACTCTATTCATCTTCGGAATTCTTATCATGGGGGGATGATTATCTGTTGCACGCGCCTGTTGTACCAGTAGTTTATCTCTCATATGCCACAGTCTGATGCTTTTTGGGATGTCAAGAAGGAACCCTGTTGGGCTCCTAAGATCATGGCGCTCACTCACTCTAATATTGATTGGTATCATCGAGCTTACCAAGATATAGAGATTATTGACAGTTATGGTAGTTTCCCCAATGTACCTCTTCTTGGTACAAAGGGAGGAATTAACTATAACCCTGTTCTTGCACGACGACAGGTCGGTTATCCGATGAGGGATAAACCAAATAGTATTCATTTGAGTAGTTTCTTTTTGAAGGAGGCATAAGACCATAGGGAGGCTAGAGAGCAGATTGTGAAGGCCTGGCGTCACATTCATAGGAAGAGTAGGAAGGATTTTGGACCTAGGGGTGCTGTTTCTTTGGAGCCATATCTTCAGTGGGTCCAAACGAGAGTTATTCAGTTGAAGATGCCGTATTCCTAGGAAAAACCTATGCCTGATCTATTTGTGAAGACTACTCCTCCCTTATTAGATGATCTAGAAGAGCTGCAGCTTGCTTTGGTCAGGATGCAACAGGAAAAGGATTCTTGGAAGAACAAGTGCCAAACTTTAGAGATTTCCTATAGAGCAGACTTGAAGGAGAAAGACGACTTGATTGAGATCCTTGAGAGTCAAGCGGTAGAGACTATTAGAAGAAGGTTGCCACCAGGTATGCGGAAGAAAACCAGAGGTTGAAGGCTCAGATTGCTAGGCTTACAGAGAAGCACCAACATATAGAGTAATCTCCATCAGTTTTACTTCTCAGGGTTTTAGATTTTATTTTCATCTTGTACTTGGGATCATTGAAACTTGTAATTCATTTTGGAGTTGTTATAATGAAATTTTTCAGTATTTCAAATGCGTTATCACTTTGATATTTGCAATATGTCCATAAATTTTAAATCCCTTGAAATATTAATAATAAAATTTTAAAAAAAAAACCATGTGCACTGCATATCATGCATCATATTGCACATATTTCTTGCATTTGTTATGCATATCCAGGTGTCTTACCAAGCTTCTTATCTTTGTTCAGCAAGCTGACTCATCACTACAACACTCAGGATAATTTCAGAAAGAAGATGGACAACTTAGAACAAGAGAATCGCGAGCTGCGTGAGGAGGTTTCTGCTTTGAAGGCCAGCATGGCCAATCTTACTGCTCTGATGGAATCTTTGGTGGCTGCTCAGAATCAGCCACCGAGTGTCCAACCTCAACCAACAAGGGCAACTACTGAAGCTCCGACTGTTCTTGTATCTGCTACTCCAGCTATTATTCAAAATCGCACGCCTCAAGGTTATCCATGGGGAATGCCAGAGAATTTTGCACCTGAAGGTTTCAATCCTGGTCCTCAAGATACTCCAATTATTCAGACTATTATTACTCCAGCACCTCTTATGGTGCATGCTGCTCCTGCTGCACTTCCTTCGGTGAATATGATTCCGTTTGTTAACGATGATATGTGTCGTCCTTCCCTCCACCGAGTGAAGTCTTGGGTCTTTATGACAGAATGGATGATTTTCAAGAGCAGTTTGACAAGATGCAAAGAGAGATGAAGGCCCTCAAGGGAAAAGAGCTATTCGGGCAGAATGTGAATGAGTTATGCTTGGTCACGAATATTAAGATACCTTATAAGTTTAAGGTCCCAGAGTTTGAAAAGTACAAGGGAAACACTTTCCCTCGTGCTCATCTGGTGATGTATGTAAGGAGAATGTATACCCATACTGATGATCAGTGTTTGCCGATTCACTTTTTCAGGATAGTTTGACCGGTGTTGCGCTGAAGTGGTATATGAGTTCGAATAGTGTTAACATCCATACTTTCAATGATTTGGGAGAAGCATTAATTAAACAATACAAGTACAAATTGGACATGGCACCTGACCGTGATCAACTCAGGGCCATGGTTCAGAAAGAGAGGGAATCGTTCAAAAAATATGCACAGAGATAGCGTGAGGTAGTCGCCCAAGTGGTTCCTCCCATGGAAGAGAAGGAGATAACTAAGATTTTCTTGAAAACGCTGGGTGCTTTCTACTACGAGAGGCTGGTAGCAAGTGCGCCAAGTGAATTTACTGAAATGGTAGGAATGGGTATCCTCTTAGAAGAGGCTGTAAGAGAGGGTCGTTTAACGAGAAGTGAAAGCTCTGGAGGTGTGAAGAAACCATCTTATGGGTTTACCAAGAAAAAGGAAGGGGATGCAAATGCTGTTATGCAAGAGAGGAGGGTTAATACTCCTAGAAGGAATTATCAGTGTCATCAGCAGTTCGCCTCAGTTACTCCAGTTGTGGGTGCAGCTCCAACTACCATTGCTTATCAGAGACCGTCCCAAGAGGGGAATCAAAGGTATAATCAGAGAAGGGAGAGTTATGACCCTATTCCTATGAGCTATACAGAGTTACTACCAGAATTGATTCAGAAGAAGTTGGTTCAGACCCTGTTGTACCCAAAAATTTCCCCTCTCACTTATCAAGAATTTTCTCACAAGATCTCCTTGGGCTCAATGCACTAGGGTTTGATCAGCTCAAGACACCTCCTTAGACACTGATGACCAAAATTAGGGTTTAAGTTTGCACAAGGATTTTTGAACTTTCAATGATTCATATGACTTTCATGGATCATTATGGACCCCCAAGATTACTCAAGTCAAGTTTCAAGCCTTGGATCACACTTTTGATCAGTTAATTAAGCAGTTGACCTAAAAATCAACTATATTGGGGAAAAAAGTAAACTATGGCCAATTTACAGTCAAACTTCATAATTTTTTATCCATATCAATATTATAAACTCATATGTATCATTTGATCAAGTTTGGACCACAACTCCTCAAGAAATTTGATCAAATCTCCAAAAGGGCAAAATGGTCAAAATTAGGGTTTTGATTGGAAAAAGGCAATTTCTGGTTTTTTTGACCTAGCAAGTGGTCAGTTGGTTTAAGGCATGATCTCAAGAATCCAATTGCATCATTTTAACCTAATGACATGGTTCAAAACATGGCAAGTCCATTGGATTGACAGATGAATTTTGCAGTCAACTCATCAAAAGCAACTGTATACTGAAAAGTCAAACTTTGACTTTTTGGTCAAATTCAAGTGCCAAAGATCATAACTCATCAAAACATGTCAGAATATGAAACTTATTCATCAAGAAATCAAAAAGTCAAGATTTCATTTTGAAAAGTCAAAATTTCTAAACTTAAAATTTTTTCTAAGTGTTGAAAAATTCATATTTTTTCATAACTTTGAGCCAAAATTTCACCATGATGCAAGATGATTCAAGAGAAACTTCCAACATGAAAGTTGTAGATATCCATGAAATCTACAACTTTTCTTTACGCAACTCCTTCCAAAAATGCTTGGATCTCAAGTTATAATTTTATGTACATAGGGTCATGAAACTAAACACTTAGTGAAATTTTGCCCTAATTTGGCCAGGATTTTGACCTAACTTCATGACACTTTTTCATATAGTTCCAAGGGGAATCTTAAAAATCAATTCAAAGATGGGTTGTAGAGCATATTACAAGCTTTCCAAAATGTCCAAGAACTCCTTGAGGTCATTCTTGAGAAGGGAGAATCGAAGAGATAAAGTTAGGATTTTGTCACTTGAATTACAAGCCATTTTTGATGAACACATGAACCAAATCCATGCTAAGCTGCATAATCTTTGCTTTGCAGGCCTAAAACTTGTTTTTAACTCCAAAATTAAATGTTTACACAACTGTTAGGGCTTTGGTCCAAGCAATTGAGCTATTATCCAAGTTGCATTTCCATTAATGGCACAAAGTTAACATTGTCATTCTTATAAAGCAAGCTTTTCACATAAAGTTCACATTGAGCCTCTAAATTGTTCCCTCTGATCACACTCCAACCACAAAGTCAGAAGCAAGCTTGTTTAAAGCATAACTGAAGATGTGAAAAACACAAGAAGGGGGGTTGAATTGAAAACTTGGATCTAAAACAGCTTAATGACACTGTATTTTTATCCTGGTTCGTTTGGTCTCAAACTACTCCAGTCCACCCGTCAAGGTGATTTCTCCTCTATCCAACGAGGTCTTAATCCACTAATCTCAACAAGATTACAAAGTTACTTTAACAACTGTTAAAGTCTTCTTGAGTACAACCACAATCCGGTTAATCTCAAGGATTTCTTTTCCAAATGATTAAAACAAAATGTGTTATTGTTTTCTAACAAAACAGTTTTATCAAAACAGTGATAAATTACACAGGTTTAGCTTAGAATAGAGAATGAATTTGCTAGAGCTTGAATATGCGTGGTTGGTGTTCTTAGCAAATTGTTGTGTGTACGTACGTGCTTCTTTTTGCAAGCAGACTTGTTTATATAGGCAAGGTAAAGACGTTGTCCATAAAGAAAGTTTAATGTTATTAACACACTTTCCTTTTGGAGAAGATCTTGTCTGAAGAAAGCCGTTAGAATTAATTCTGTCTTGAATGTTCAGTAACGCTTCAAAGTTTTCTTTCCTTAACTGCTGATGACGTTTCAGAATACTGATGACTTGGTTGATATGTCTTTGATCAGAATCAGAGTTTATTGTAATTGAGCGCAGATTATTGGTCACCAATCTTTAGCGTATAATCTGATTGCTTCAGCGTGTAATACTTTATGGCTTATCTTCTGATGCTGGTCTGATCAGAACTTCTGCATACATAAAACATATTTTTAAGGAGCATATTTGTTCTATGTATTTATTTATTCTTTGTATTTATTTATTCTTTGTATTTGTTATCATCAAAACTCTAACCAAGGGTTGTAGAATCAAACTATGTTCTAACAATCTCCCCCTTTTTGATGATGACAAAAACCAGATTTTTCAATTAAAAAAATAAAGAATAACGGGTTAGAATAGAGGAGAAAAACTCCCCCTGAGTTGATTACTTCCCTTAAGTTCCTTGAGTCTTTAAGCATCAGAGTTTGACTGCATCTTTTATCAGAGTTTTGTACCTGTTCAAGCTTATCATAAGATAGAGGTTAGGTAGTTCAGAATGTTTGAAACTTTTGTCTTAGTAAACCGTTATTGAAAACATCTTACTTTCTCCCCTTTTTTGTCAGTTATCAAAAAGTAATATAATCATAGCAAAAACAATGATTTATATTAATAAACGAGAAGCAATGATAAGTAGTTCAGAACAGAAACAATGTAAAACAAATATTACAGATAAACAGATTTAAAACAGAAGAGAATCTAAGAGGGAGGAGGAAGACGTGTGAGCAAAGCTTCCAGCAAGCCCTTGATCTGGGTGTTAGTTTTCTCTTGTTTGCTCATGATGCTCTTGATTTCTTTGTTTGTATCCTCCTGCTTATCCAATCTTTCCTGGATAACAACATTTGCTCTCTTCAATTCTTCCAGAGTTTGCCTTTCATAGGAAGGAGCTGGAGATTCTTCAGTATCAGGACGCTTTTCAGAGCATTCTACAACTTGATCACATTGAACCATTTCCTCTGCAGGAATCACTTCTTCTGGAGCAGCAGTCAGAGTGAGACCTTCTGACTATGGTTGAACTTCATCTGAGAGACGATGTTATAACCAGGGAGCATTATCCATAGGGAGAATCTCCTTCTTGAGCAGATGGCTCAGAACTTGGTCTTCAAAAACCTGTAGCATATCACTGAAATTCTGTGTAACCTGTTCATAGCTCTGTTCATTTAGCTCCAATGTTTCAGAACTTAGCCAGTTTCTGAAACTTATCCAAAGATAATAAGAAGCAGCAGCATTAGTCATCTAAAGACTAGCTTGCTTCAAGGAGGTTATCCATTTCTGCATTGCTGTTTCAAACATCAATAAACTTGTACCAACATCTGGTGTGGGTTCAGTTGGCTTTGGTTTAGGAATGGCAGTTTTGTGAGTTATAGAAGCTAATCGTTCTAATGCAGTTAGATCAATGGCAAGTTTTGCGTTGTCAGTTAGATTGCTCTTGGGTGAGGGAGTAGGAGAATCGGGTATGACAATTGGACTAGTTGGGGAATTTGGTGGTGTGGAATCTAGAGAAGAAGGAATCTGTGGAATGTCCAGGATGGTGGTAGGCATGCGGATGGCAAGAGGTTCAATGATTCCTAGAATTGGGATTGTGTCTGAATCTGAAGTGGGTTCTTCAGATTAGTTGGTTGTAGGATTGTGAGGTTCTGGTTCATAGGTATCAGATGGTCGGTTCTCAGAAGTTTGAACTTCTGGTTGTGATTGTTCAGGTTGAGGAGATGGTGGATGAGGAATATCTGGTTATGGAGAGAGAGGTAGTGGAATATCTGAATGTGGAACATCTGTAGTAGTTTCGGAGTTTGGATTAACAGTAATTAGAGGATTTGGATTTTATGGTGTGGGAGCGGAAATGACTTGGTCAAAAGAGTCAATATCTGACAAAATTTTAGCAAGTTCTGGTTGAGTTAATTCAGGATTTGGATTGATAGGAAGGGAGTGAGTTTCTCCTAGACTTAGAGTTTCTGAGGGATGAAACCCTGTGTCAAAATCATCAAAAGTCTGTTGGGTTGAAATTTATGATTGGGTAGTTAAGGGTTCAGATGTTGATATAGTTATTGATTCTAAAACAGTAACAGAAGAAGGATTACCTTTCTTTTTAGCAGCTTTTGGAGTCCTTTAGGATGATCCTTCTGCTGCTGCCTTTATTTTCTTTGTCTTCTTCAACACAACTTCTGGAGCCGCTTGATGCAAGTCCTGGATGTTTAACCCTGGTGCAGTTCCATCTGCCTTACACGCATCCATATATCTTACGATTATCTCAGGCTTGGAGTCAATCTCAGAGAACAGAGGAAAATAATCCAGAGGAATTCTTCTGGAGGTAATGGTTGCAAAAGAAGTCACACTGGGTTCCTTCTTGATGTTCTCAATAATTTTCATCTTTTTCAGATTCTTTGCATTCAGAGGCTTCCCAGCAGTTTCCTTTAGAGAGCTAATTTTTTGTGCTTCAGTTAGATGCTCTATCAGCCTATTCTCTGTCAGAATATCTGATATGAGTCTTCCTAGGGGTATCCAGTCCCTTTTGGTACGCTCATCTTCCCTTGTTTCCTTTACACTGGTCCTCAGATGATTAAATAGCAAGTGAGGGAGATTTACCTTGGTCTTCTTGGAGATAAAGTAGATCAGAAACTGCTGATCAATGTTTATGTAATCAGGAGAACTGGTTGGCTTCCTGTGGTTGATGCATCCCAGAATTATCTTCGCCCAGATTCTTGATGATCCTTCAAATCCCTAATCTTGTTGGAGGGAAGACCCAGAGTGAATATTTCCCTTGCAATTGAAGCAACATCAGAACATCTTTCAGTCATATCTATACACCTTACACCACCACCATTGTAACCTATCAGTCTTGAAATTAGGTCTTCAGTAATGACTATCTTCTTCCCCATGACATACGAAGTAACTTGATGGTTTGAGGAGGAAGCATGAATCCAGAATTCTTTTACAAGAATTGGAAACATTGGCCCTGGAGGAAGCATGAATCCAGAATTCTTTTACAAGAATTGGAAATGTTGGTCCTAGAAGACGGTTGAAATATCTGCTCCATCCTTGAGCATTGACCTCTTCAGAGAGATTGAAGCCATTTTCTTGAAGACTTTCAAAATCAACAATCAGTTCTGAAAGAACTTCCAGGTTGTCAATGGGCGTGAGAAGAGTTCTGTATGGTTCTTCGTACTATTCCATAGAATAAGTTCCCTGAGCACTGGTGTTTTGGACGCTTGAAGAAGCCATGTTCACA
The DNA here is from genome assembly GCA_948472305.1 of Vicia faba. Taxonomy (NCBI): domain Eukaryota; kingdom Viridiplantae; phylum Streptophyta; class Magnoliopsida; order Fabales; family Fabaceae; genus Vicia; species Vicia faba. The sequence goes on from OX451737.1 coordinate 1,525,097,141, forward strand.
CAAGAAATTTGAGAAAGATGAAAGGGTTTTTGAAAGAACAAACTGAAAACGATTAGAAGATATTAAGAGAGTAAAAGTGAAAGAGTGTAAAGAGTAAAACTTGAGTTTAAATAGATTTTTGAAAACATAAACTGTAAGAGAGAGAAACAATTAGTCATGATTATAAGCATTAATGACAGCTGATTTTAGGGGATTCAAAAAGATATTGGAACACGATCAGTGCTTTTGACCTTTTAGAAAAGTGAACGCGTGTTCAGCCTCAGAAGGTAGCTGATGAATGGATGACAACTGTTTGCTTACGTGAACAGCACACTTCTATCCTTGAAACGAAATGCTCAGATCTTTATGGATAGATTCTGATACAATCTGTACTTCTAAAATTCTGAAGGCAGGTTGATCAGTAGTTCACAGAAAATAACTAAAATTCTGAAGGTTAAGATATGTAAATAAAACAATTTATTTTGGGCAAAGCTTCATGCTGAGATGTTTCAGAATGAAGTTAAACCTATCTTCAGAAAGAGGTTTTGTAAAGACGTCAACCCATTGATGGCCCGTGTCAATGAATTTTAAGTTAAGAATCCCTTTCTGAAATAGTCCCTAATAAAATGATGTTTTATTTCTATATGCTTAGCCCTAGAATGCAAAATAGGATTTTTACTGAGACAAATAGCAGAAGTATTGTCACAGAGGATAGGGATGTTACTCTCAAATATATTAAAGTCCTCAAGTTGACTTTTCATCCAGAGTATTTGCGTACTACATCCAGCCGCTGCTATGTATTCAGCTTATGCTATTGATAGTGCTATTGTGGATTGTCTTTTGCTGGACCATGAGATCATATTTTCTCCCAGAAACTGGCAACTTCCAGAAGTGCTTTTACATTCTACTCTGTCTCCAGCAAAGTCAGCATCACAGTATCCTATTAAGTTGTAATCACTTGATTTTCTATAAAACAAACCCAGATTAGCAGTACCTTTCAGATACTTGAAAATTCGCTTAACTGTTGTTAAGTGAGATTCTCAAGGATATGATTGGAATCTAGCACAAATGAAAACACTGAATAAAATGTCTGGCCTTGAAGCCGTCAAATAAAGAAGAGAACCAATCATACCTCTGTAGACCTTCTGTTCTACCTTTTTACTTACCTCTTCTTCTTCCAGAATGCACGTGGGATGCATTGGAATCCTTGAGGGCTTACATTCTGAGAGATCAAATTTCTTCAGAAGTTCTCTGACATATTTACTCTGATGAATGTAAGTTCCTTCTGGAGTTTGATTTATTTGGATGCCCATAAAGAATTTGAGTTCCCCCATTAGGCTCATCTCAAACTCTGCCTGCATACATTTAGCAAACTCTCTTCCCAGAGATGGTTTAGTGGATCCAAATATGATGTCATCAACATAAATCTGACAAACTAACATGTCATTCTTAACTGTATTACAGAATAAGCTTGTGTCCACTTTCCCTCTGGTGAATTCCTTTTCTAACAGGAAGTTACTTAGTCTTTCATACCAAGCTCTGGGAGCTTGTTTCAGACCATAGAGTGACTTCTTTAGTTTGAAAACATATTCTGGATTTTTAGAACTCTCAAAACCAGGGGATGGTGCACATATACCTCTTCATCTATATAGCCATTTAAGAATGCACTTTTGACATCCATCTGATACAAAGTGATGCCTTTATTAACATTAAATGATATTAAGAGTCTGATAGATTATAACCTGGCGACTAGAGCAAAGGTTTCTGTATAGTCTATCCCCTCTTGCTGACTATAACCTTATGCTACCAGTCGTGCTTTGTTTCTGATGACTTCACCTTGTTCGTTCAGTTTGTTTCTGAACACCCATTTTGTACCAATGATGTTGAACCCTTTAGGTTTGGGAACCAGATCCCATACGTCATTTCTGGTGAATTGATTTAGCTCCTCTTGCATTGCCAGAATCCAGTCATTGTGCAGAAGTGCTTCATCAATTGTTGTTGGTTCAATCAGAGAAACTAGTCCCATGAGGGATTCTTCAGAGTTTCTGAAAGTTGATCTTGTTCTGATTGGATCTTCCTTCCTTCCCAAGATTGTATCTTCTGGGTGATCAATGCTGCTTCTGGATAGTCTTTTCTGGAGGTGATAAACAGAAGGTGTTGGATTGCTTGTAGTATCTCTTTCTGCTGTTGAGGGAGTGTCTCTGTTGAGAGCCTCTGATGAGTTGTCTTCAGTACCTTTGAGTTCAACTTCCATACCTGCAAGGAATTCGTTCTGCTTTAACTTTTGAGAGTCAAGCTTACCATCAAACCTAAAACTGATTGACTCTTCAACAATCTGTGTTTCTGTATTGTATACTCTGTACCCTCTTGAGCGTTCAGAGTATCCTAACATAATACACTTTTGTGCTTTAGAGTCAAACTTGTTCAAATAATTTTTTGTATCCAGAATAAAACATGTGTATCCAAATGGGTGAAAATAAGAAATGTTGGGCTTTATGTTCTTCCATAATTCATATGGAGTCTTTTCCAGAATAGGTCTTATGGAGATTCTATTCTGAATGTAACACGCTGTGTTTATTGCCTCTTCCCAGAAGATCTTAGCAACGTTAGTCTCGTTGATCATGGTTCTGGCCATTTCTTGCAATGTTCTGTTCTTTCGTTCTACAACTCCATTTTGCTGGGGAGTTCTAGGACAAGAGAAATCATGCAGAATGCCTTTTTCATTAAAGAATAATTCAAAAAATTTATTTTCAAATTCTCCACCGTGATCACTTCTGACTTTGACAATTCTAAGATCCTTTTCATTCTGAACTTGGTTGCAGAAGGTAACAAATACAGAGTGTGACTCGTCCTTGTGTCTTAAGAACTTTACCCATGTCCATCTGATATAGTCATCTACGATTACTAACCCATACTTCTTGCCACTGACTAAAGCAGTTTTGACTGGTCCAAATAAGTCAATGTGCATAAGTTCTAGTGACTTAGAGGTGGAAACAACATTTTTGGATTTGAAAGCAGGTTTTGCAAACTTGCCTTTCTGGCATGCTTCACACAGAGCATCTGAATTGAACTTCAAGTTAGGAAGTCCTCTGACCAGATTGAGTTTGTTAATCTGAGATATTCTTCTCATACTAACATGTCCCAATCTTTTGTGCCATATCCATTGCTCATTGTTAACAGACAATAAACATTTTACATTCTGACTCTTTAGTTCAGAAATTTTTATTTTATAAATGTTGTTTTTCCTCTTTCCATTAAATAGGATAGTCCCATCTTTTTGACTAACAGCTTTGCATGAATTTTGATTGAAGATTATATCATAACCATTATCACTTAATTGACTTATGGATAACAAGTTATGCATTAATCCATCAACTAATAAAACATTACTTATAGAGGGAAGATTTCCATTACCTATTGTTCCAGAGCCAATAATCTTTCCTCTCTGATTGCCTCCAAAGCCCACGTGGCCTCCAGGCTTAAGTTCTAGGCTTTGGAACATATGCCTTCTTCCCGTCATGTGTCGTGAGCAGCCAGAGTCCAGGTACCATGATTGGTGTCTTTGCTTTGCTGCTAAAGATATCTGCCACATGTATGATTTTATCCTTAGGTACCCACATTTTCTTGGGTCCTGATTTGTTATTTTTACCAAAATTCTGATTGAATTTTGGTTTGACAGAATAATCACTACTCGTGTATTTTATGTCACGTGTGTGCCCATATATAAAATGTGAATCAAGTGGAGTGCGTTTTATGACTAAGTCCATGGAATTTTTTGGTGTAGGTACCTTACCTTGATATCCTATCCCTTTTCTGCCATTTCTGCTAACTCCATAGATCATTGAAGCCATCTTGCTTCTCTCTATGTTTTTAGCTAGAAACTTCTGAAAGCTGTGATCATACTCTTTGACGATCTCATCAGCATTGTTGGGAGTTTCAGAGATTATTTCCTTCTGAGAGTTTTGCAACTGGTTTTCTAATTTTGAAACTTTTTCTCTTAACTCAGAATTCTCCAATCTGAGACTCTCAGTCTTATCAGAGTCAGAAGCAAGATTCCTTTTCAGGTTTCTGAATTTGACTCTGATATGCTGATAACTTTATAGAATTTCATTTAGGCTTTCAGCAAGTTCAGCCTTAGTAAAGTTTATGGTAAAATCAGGGAATACCTCTTCAGTGTCTGATTCTAAGTCTGAACCAGAAGCCTCACTGTCTTCTGATATGTTTTCCATGAGAGCTACGTTTTCTCTTTCATCATCTGATTCTAAGTCAGCTTCAGATGTGTCAGAATCATCCCATGTAGCCATGAGGCTTTTCTTCTTTTCCTTGATAAACTTCTTTTTGGGCTTTTCCTTCTGAAGCTTTGGGCAGTCACTTTTGTAGTGCCCTTGCTCGTTACATTCATAGCAGATGATGTCTTTGTTGTTTGGCTTTCTGTATCCTGAAGAACCTTCAGATCTTCTGTGTCTAGAGGAGGATTCTGACCTTCTGTATCTGGACGAGGATTCATTCTTATTTTCTGATCTTCTGGGATTTCTGAACTTCCTTTGTCTCTGCTTCCACAGTTGGTTCACCCTTCTGGAGAGGAGAGACAGTTCATCTTCTTCTGATGAGGATCCATTAGAGGTTTCCTCCACAGCCTACAAAACTTTAGAGTCAGATTTTCTGTTAGATTTTAAAGCTAGTGGCTTACCTTGCTTTTGAGGTTCATCTTCTTCTAGCTCTATCTCGTGACTTCTGAGGGAGATAACAAGTTCCTCCAGAGATATTTTGTTGAGATCTTTGTCTAGCTTAAGTGCTGTGACCATTGGCCTCCATTGCTTGGGCAAGTTTCTGATGATCTTCTTAACGTGATCAGCAGTAGAATACCCTTTGTAAATAACTTTTAGTCCAACAACAAGAATTTGAAACCTTGAAAACATAGTTTCTATTGATTCACTGTCTTCCATCTTGAATGCCTCATACTTCTGAATGAGCGCAAGGGCTTTTTTTTCTTTGACTTGAATGTTGCCTTCATGTGTCATTCTCAGAGAGTCAAACATATTCTTGGCAGTTTCTCTGTTTGATATTTTCTCATATTCTGAATATGAGATGGCGCTGAGGAGAATTGTTCTGGCCTTGTGGTGGTTTCTGAATTCACGCTTTTGCTGATCAGACATCATTTTCCTGTCTATCTTCTGACCACGTCCATCCACTGGATGCGTGTATCCATCAGTCACCATGTCCCATAGATCAGCATCATGGGCAAGAAAGAAACTCTCAACTCTGTCTTTCCAGTAGTCAAAGTTTTCTCCATCAAAGACTGGAGGTTTACCACTGAATCTGTCTCTGTCTTCATTATTGTCATTGCTGATGTTTTGGCTTGGTCCCACCATAGTGTTTTTCTGATGCTTGGATCTTGTACTGACACGGTTAAGTGTTTAAGCTCAGAATCAGGCGCTCTGATGCCAATTGAAGATGTGGAAAACACAAGAAGGGGGGGTTGGATTGAAAACTTGGATCTAAAACAACTTAATGACACAATATTTTTATCCTGGTTCGTTTGATCTCAAACTACTCCAGTCCACCCATCAAGGTGATTTCGCCTCTCTCCAACGAGGTCTTAATCCACTAATCTCAACAAGATTACAAAGTTACTTTAACAACTGTTAAAGTCTTCTTGAGTACAACCACAATCCGGTTAATCTCAATGATTTCTTTTCCAAATGATTAAAACAAAATGTGTTATTGTTTTCTAACAAAATAGTTTTATCACAACTATGATAAATTACACAGGTTTAGCTTAGAATAGAGAATGAATTTGCTAGAGATTGAATATGCGTGGTTGGTGTTCTTAGCAAATTGTTGTGTGTATGTACGTGCTTCTTTTTGCAAGCATACTTGTTTATATAGGCAAGGTAAAGACGTTGTCCATAAAGCAAGTTTAATGTTATTAACACACTTTCCTTTTGGAGAAGATCTTGTCTTAAGAAAGCCGTTAGAATTAATTCTGTCTTGAATGTTCAGTAACGCTTCAGAGTTTTCTTTCCTTAACTGCTGATGACGCTTCAGAATACTGATGACTTGGTTGATATGTCTTTGATCAGAATCAGAGTTTATTGTAATTGAGCGTAGATTCTTGGTCACCAATCTTCAGCGTATAATCTGATTGCTTCAGCGTGTAATACTTTATGGCTTATCTTCTGATGCTGATCTGATCAGAACTTCTGCATACATAAAACATATTTCTAAGGAGCATATTTGTTCTATGTATTTATTTATCCTTTGTATTTATTTACTCTTCGTATTTGTTATCATCAAAACTCTAACCAAGGGTTGTAGAATCAAACTATGTTCTAACAATAACCACTCTATCTTAGCAAGTACACAAGGCATGGAAATTTGTTTTGTCAAAAAAATCACATGTTTAACTTAAACATGTAAATTTGAATTCTGATCAACTAGAGCACTCCAAACTTGTTGCTTATAAATAGAGTCATTATTTGTGAGCTAGGACACGAGCTTGAGCACCCTGAAATACACCAAAACTCTCTCAAATCAGAAATTGCCCAAAAACTCCATTGTTGCACAGTTTCTGACCTTGAACATCAAACTCACATTTCCCTCGTGCATTTCTTGGCCTTTTAGTTTCTAAAGCTTCCTTACATCAAATACAACTCATCCCTATCCTTATTCCAGAACTGTAACACCATTTACCATAACTTTCACAACCAAAAAACAGAGTCTGCAACTTGACTTCTCCAGGCCATTTCAGTCATCCATTGTTCAAACTAATCATTGCTTTAGCTTCCTAGGACCTTAAGGAAGCTAACATGGTCATCACCATCACTTGAAACAAGCTAAAACTCAAAACACAATTTCCAGTTTTGAGGTAAGTTTTCTCAACTTGGAACTCTTCATACAAGCATCATCAATAGTTTATTTGTGAATAAAACATGTAGATGTCATTGCCCTGAAGCTAACCATGTCCTTAGTTTCCATTAATTTTGCTTGAGCTTAGAGAATTTTGAAACTGAAATTTATGAAACTTTTAGGGTTCAGATTAGGGCCATTAAAATTCTTGCTTATCTTTGATCTATGGTTTTAATACTTTACATTTCTGGAATCATGAGAAAATTTGCTACAAGTTTTATGTTTACAGTTTTCATTTTTGATGAGAAATGAGCAAGTTACAATTGGTCTGGCTGGTGGAGGTTGAATATGAAGTCTTCAGGGCGCGTTTTGCCTTATATATTTATTGTTTCATTTGTACTAACGGATGTATAGCCACCCCAGTGGTAGAAGCGCGCGCCTGTAACCTATGAGACCTGGGTTCGAGCCCCAGTGGTACCCTTTTGCATTTTTCACACATTTTTGGCATTTCTGACTTGTTTTTGAGCGCCTGGGCCTTTATTAGACTTGCGTTGTTTCTTTTTTTTACTAACTAACCCCCTTGCAGGCTCTTGGCACCCCCTGGCCCAAGTTTATTTATTTATTTATTTATTTCATTTTTCTTTTCTTAAATATATTTTTCTAAATACTAAAAATCATAAAATACAAAAAAAATGATATATTTATTATACTTTATTTATTTTATTAAGTAAATCTTATAAACTTAATTAATATTATGTTTTTATTTATTTGTTTTTCACACCATTTAAAATACATATTTTAATATAAAAAAGACTAAAATTATTTTATAATGCTATAAATATTTTCAAGTTAAAAAAATACCAAAAATAATTTTCTTAAATTTATTTTCTTTTGATTAATTAATAGAACTAGATTTTCATTTAAAATCTTTTCTTATTAAATTCAAACTTAATTAACTATTTTCTTTATTTAATTAGGTTAAGACAAAATATTTTTTTCATAAAAACCAAACAAAATTCATTTTCTTTACATTTTGCATACTTGTACATTTATTTATTTTTATACTTTGTATTTATTTAATTCCTTGTATATTTATACCAATTCAATATGGTTGTAATAGACTAATTAGGTTTAAATTCTTGCAATCCCCATTCAATTTGTACACCCCCCCCCCCCCCCCCCCCACAAATGTTGAAATAGCATAGTAACTTAAATTTCGCAATTTATCGCTTTTATATAACATGTTAGTAATTAGGGTTTGTATGGGAAGACTAAAACCAATGCTTAGAAAACCCTAACTCAAGATAAAAACAAGCATGAAAATGATACACTTACACACAAGCACACCTAGGGTTACCCCACTTAGTTTCCCTTATACAAAATGACCATATTACGTATGTAAGGTATCTTAGCAAAAACAAGCAAATACAAGATTATAGTCCCTCGATGACGCTATCTAAGTTGCCTTTCAAATGACCTTAGTCCCTAAAAAATAATGCTAAGATACCTTGCAACATTGCTAATCATGGTTATACGATGACCCACGCCTGTCCTGTTTACATCCAAAGATAGGGTTGCTTACCAAATCAATGGTAAGAAAACAGTATCAAAGGAAAAGAAAATGAACAAGAAAGACATTTTGAGTAGGTAGAATGCTCCTAATTAATTGCTCAATTTCAAACAAACATCCTTGCTATTTTTAAAACAAGCACATACACTTTCAAACATCTTACAAACTTGAAAACATTTTCAAAAAATCAACATCTTTGTATACATTCTTACGAATGAGAATCATTACAAAGATTGCCTAAACAATGGCCTCTTTACAAAATACTTACAAAAACCACACAAAGCACAATTTCAAACAAAAGCAAGTGATCTAGTAAGTAACTAAGAGCCCATGGAAAACCATGGATGAAAAGGGTGCTAATACCTTCCCTTTTCATAATCTACCCCCCGAACTCAAGAAACAATCTCAAAGGTCTTTTCTGTGCTTTTTCACCTTTCCTTTTGAATAAAATAAAAGTCGGTGGCGACTCTTGCTAACTGCAACATTTGCGATAAAACGCAAAATACCCAAGTTAGTTCTCCCAACGTATCACAGAACTGGTGACTCTGCTGGGGAAAATTCTAAAAGTGGGGTTACCTTAGGGATAGATCACATTTACTTGCTTACATTGTTTGACTTGTATGCTTTACATTATGGTTCTTTATTTGGGTTTGAATCCTCTACCCGGATTTGGGATATATTATAGGTAAGTAGCAAAACATTGTGGAAACTGTGCGGGGTATACCGACATGGTCTAAGCAATAGCTATGTTAGTGAGACATATTTGTGGGTACCGGTAGCCTTTGAGTTAATCAAAGAGAATACGAGGCCGCTGAGTGATGTCATAAAGCACTAATGAACTTCTAGAACCTTTACTTGACCAACTTGGCCTTTAGGATATAGTGAGATGACCGGCTTTGGTGCAACCTGAAGTTGGTAGATACTCGATACTACACTCATTGAGGTTTGGTTTCTTGGGATATTTTGGTCACCATTAAAGAGGCTTGCGCTGAAACAATGACCAAGGAAACGAGCCAGTGATATTGAGCTCCTTAGAACCCGGTTACTATTACTAGAACAGGTTTGAGTCAACTAAACTTCAAGAGGGTACTCACCTATAAAACTCTATGCAAGCCTAAACCTAAGGATTTGTTTGATTTGTTTGTATATACATACTTGTACATAACATCATGAACATCATAAACATCATACACACCCATTAACCATTTCAAGGATTTTGGATTCATCTTTGTTCTTATTTTGTAGGACATGGATTTTATTTGCAGGAAAACTATTCAGGTCAACCTTGTAAGAATCCCTCCACAACTTAAGGAGCTAGCTTCAAGGATTCATGAAAACTCTCCATCCACCGAGAGATATGGTCGCCTTCTCAACTTGGTCACCTCCAACACAGATGAGGACATGATGAAGGTGCTCTTTCAGTTCTTTGATCGTTTACACCATTGCTTCATATTTAGCGACTATCAACTTGTGCCTACTTTGGAGGAATTCTCCCGACTCTTGAGGATTCCCATTCTCAATCAACTACCTTTCAACGGTACAGAAAGAGACCCAAAGCCAGAAGAGATTGCTCAAGCCCTACACTTGCACTCATCTGATGTCACAACTCATTGGGAAACAAGGAGTCGTGTCAAAGGTTTCTTAGCAAAGTTCTTATTCGAGAAAGCCCATCTCTCTTGAGCCTTACCTTAAATGGGTACAAAATCGTGCTCAGAGTCTTATGATGCCTTACCCTTCCATTCTCCCGGTAATCATTGAGCCTGTCATGGAAGGAGATGTTCCATACACTATCCTACATCCTGACATTCCTACCTCTCTTGAAGACCTACAAAGGGATTGGATACAACTCAAGGGGAGTGAGATACCTTCGAAGCACAATTCTACGCAAGCAAGAAGAAGGTTTTGGAACTCACTAGGCTACTTCATGAGGAGCAGACTCTGAATGCCTACATTGCACCAAAGAGGATGCGTACTACCTTTTTATCTTAGAGTTTTTTGTATTATTTTTCCCAAGAAGGCATTGATGTACTCAAAAGCTTTAGTTTATTAATATAACATGTGTTTCCTTTTTGTCTAAAACAAATTTGAATCTTAAAATCCTTGAAATCATTGCATATGCATTTATCATTCATCATAACATAAGCAGGTTTCTTGCAACAAGTCTCCTCGTCTCTCTAATGTTTATTTCAGTAAGATGGATCTCGAGCAAACAGTGAAGGACCTCCAAGCTCAGAATGCCAAGTTTCAACAGTTGTTCTTGACCCTAGCCAAAGGACAATAAGAGTTGAAGACTTTGTTGGCTAAGGAGAAGAAAAATAAGACGAAGCAGATAACCGGAGTTCTAAACATGGGAAGAAGATTCCAAGGGCATACAAGAAGGGCCTTAGACTTTGCAACAACATCCGGTGAGAAAGACAATCAAGATGGGAAAGGGAAAGAAACAGTTGTTCAGTCATAATCAAAAGTGGAAGATGAAGAAGAAGACTATTCTGAAGAACACTACCCTCCAGCTGATGACAAGTATAAACATCTCGAAGAACGGTTGAGTGCAATGGAAATCCAAAAAGTGCCTGGCTTAGACTTTGAGGAGTTGAGGTTAGTATCGGGAATTCTCATTCCTCCAAAATTCAAAGCACCTGTGTTCGCCAAATATGACGGAGTTTCATGCCCTAAAATGCATCTCCGGTCCTATGTGAGGAAAATCCAGCCCCATATCGCTGACAGAGATTTATGGGTACACTTCTTCCAAGACAGTCTGTCTGGAACTCAACTTGATTGGTTTTATCAGTTAGAAAGAGCCAATGTTCATAACTGGGAAGATCTTGCTGCAGCCTTTTACAAATAATACCAATACAACGCTGATCTTGCGCCTACCCGTACTCAGCTCCAGAGTATGGCCATGGTTTTAAGTGAAGGCTTCAAGGACTATGCGCAAAAATGGAGAGACTTGGCTGGAAGAGTTCAAACTCCCATATATGAAATAGAATTAGTAGACATGTTTTTGGGCACCTTGTATGGTCCCTTCTTCAATCACCTAATTGGGAGTTCATCGACAGGTTTTACTGAACTAATATTGACCGAAGAAAGGGTAGAAGCCGTGATAAAAAGTGGAAAGATTCAAAAAAATGCATCCTCTGCTGCTGTAAGGAAGCCATTTATAGGAAAGAAAGAAGTAGTTGCTATTTATCCTCAGAGAAATCAAGATATGGACGAACACCGTCCAATGGTAGGGACTGTTATGATTCCTAAACCTATGCCTGATCAGCAAAGAAACAACCAACCAAGGATGGAAAGACCAGTCAGACAATTCACCAGAATTAACATGACCTTATCTCAAGTATTTCCACACTTGTTAAGATCCAATCTAGTGACCTTGAAAGAAGCTCCAAAGAATCCTAACACAAGATCTCCTCACTATCATCCTAATGCCCGCTGTGCATACCACTCTGAGAGTCCCGGCCATGACACTAACAACTGTTAGGCTCTGAAGAACAAAGTACAAGACCTCATTAAAGCCAAATAAGTCGAATTCGATGCGCCCGAAAAGCCAAATGTCATTTCTGCCCCTATGCCCAAACATGGCCATAATGCCAACGCCATTGAGGAAGATATGTTTGTTACTTCAGTTGATGAACTTATGACCCCAATCCTTACTATCAAAAAGAACTTATTAAATGCCAGTGTATTCCCAGGCTGTGATGAAAGCTTCCATTTCTGTTTGTCCTCACCAACCAGCTGTCCTTTGTTGAAAGCAGGTGTTCAATGCCTAATAGATAACAAGGAACTTTTGTTTGAAAAGACTTCTGTTCCTCCTGTTCCTTTTAATGATGTTTCTATCATTACCATTTCTTCCAATTCTTCCAGGGTCTCCACCAAAAGACCCATTAGAGTTACATCAGCTCCAAAAATAACCCCTTTGATAATAACAATGCCTAGACCAGTCCCATATTCATCAGACAAAACCATACCATGGAACTATGGAGGGGATGTCTACTACCACGGTATCAAGCAAGATTGGCCAGCTGCCGAAGATTCAAGTTCCGAGAAAGATAACTTCGATATCAGTAATATTGTAGGGACTAGCAAGATTACTCGAAGCGGGAGGATATTCTCTCCAGAAATTGCTCCCCCAAAAGCTGTTTTTGGACCCGTGATCATTCTGGTTGTTGTTGCTCCTCTGAAGGTTACCCCTAATCCTACAATCATCTCCACCAATACTCCAACTGACAAAGCTGTTACAATCTCTGCTATCACTCCTACTGACATTCCTACTGTCGAGTTAACCAAGACTCGAGGTAAAAGTATTTTGATTGAGCCTGTCCGGATGAAGGCACAATCATTGGCTATCCCTGAGACCTCCCGAAAAGAGATGGAGGAAATTCTAAAGATCATAAAAAGAAGTGACTACAATGTAGTTGAGCAACTGGGGTAAACTCCATCTAAAATTTCCATGCTGGCTTTAGTACTATGTTCCGAGGTGCATGCAAAAGCCTTAGTAAAATTCCTGAAAACTGCCCATGTACCCCAAGAAACATTTGCCGATCAGTTCCAAGACTGCGTAGCCAGCTTGACTGCAGATAATGGTCTAGGTTTTTTGGATGCTGATTTAATGCCAAGAGGAAGGAAGCATAATGAGGCATTGCATGTCTCAGTTGAATGTAGGGGCACAACCTTGGATCATGTTTTGGTGGACACTGGATCATCTCTGAATGTATTTCCTAAAAAAGCTCTTGATAGGCTTGACTGTGAGGGATTGACATTAAAGCCAAGTAACATAGTAGTAAGGGCTTTTGACAGCTCGAAAAGGATGGTACATGGGGAAGTGGATATCCCTATAAAGGTTGGAACCCAAACATTTGATTCAACTTTTTATGTAATGGATATTTGCCCTTCATACTCCTGCTTGCTAGGCCAACCATGGATTCACAATATTGGCGCTGTTACTTCTATGTTGCACTAAATGCTGAAGTATCTAATTCAAGGGAAGATTATCATCGTTCATGGAGAAGAAAAGTATATGATCAACCATCTTAATTCCTTCAGATATGTAGAATTAGATGGTGAATTTATTGAAACTCCATTCCAACAATTTGAAGAAGTCCCTCAAGATGTAGCGGTAACCAGGGTTGTTCCCAAGATCACAAAGCCTCCACTCAGGATGTCATCTTTGAAGGATGCAAAGGCAGTGATATAAGAAGGTGGATGCACTATTTGGGGACACTCCCAGATATCTCATACAAGTCTGACAAGTTTGGCCTGGGTTTAACTTCAAGTGCTCAGAAGACTGTACGCCACGCTCGTGCTGGAGGACCACCCCTGAAGATCAGCAACCGTGAAGTCAACACGATAAAGGATGATGAAGATGGATGCAACCTGGAGGATTGGATCTTCCCAACAGTCAGTGGAGGGCTCAACAACTAGGAGGCTAGAGATTTTGTCCCGATCACTTTTATCCCACAGTAATTTGTCTTTACATTTTGTTGGATCTGTAATATTAAAACAATTCAGACTCTTAAGACCTTGTGTCTTACCCGAGGCACAATGGACCGTTTGTAAGGTTTATTATCTCATTTCCATGTGACATCAATGAATCATGGACGTTTTGCATACAAATTTTGTGCTCATTGTTTTTCTTTTTTACATTTTCATTTCTTTCAAAGATAGATATACCCTTACACACACTCACACTCATAATGCAGGTCTACATCCATTTAGGATCCCATGGATAACGGTTCTGCTATGGCTTTTCGTGGCTCTGAAAATCTAATCTACTAAGACAAAGACGAAGGTGTGGAAGATTGTGAAGTACCAGGGGAACTTGCCAGATTGCTACTACAAGAAGAGAGAGCCATTCATCCCCACGAAGAGCCAGTGGATACAATGAACCTAGGTACTGAAGAAGACAGAAGAGAGGTCAAGGTGGGTGCCAATATGGAACCCAGTGTCAAGGAGTGTCTGATTCAGTTCTTACACGATTATGTAGAGGTATTTTCCTGGTCATATAAAGATATGCCAGGACTTGATGCAGATATTGTGGTACATCGCCTACCTACAAAAGAGGATTGCCCACCAGTAAAACAAAAGGTCCGTCGCATACGACCAGATATATCAAAGAAGATTAAAGCAGAAGTCATGAAACAATTCAACATTGGATTCTTGGCCGTCACCTCCTATCCGCAATGGGTTTCCAATGTTGTTTCCGTGCCCAAAAAGGATGGCAAGGTATGGATGTGCGTCGACTACAGAGATTTGAATAGGGAAAGCCCCATGGATGATTTCCCACTTCCCCACATTGATATTCTAGTTGACAATACAAAACAACACAAAGTGTTTTCCTTCATGGATGATTTCTCAGGCTACAACCAAATCAAAATGGCGCCTGAGGACATGGAGAAGACAACCTTGGTCACACAATGGGGCATATTCTGATACAAGGTTATGCCATTCGGACTGAAGAATGCGGGGGGAACCTATCAGCGTGCCATGGTAGCCCTATTTCACGACATGATACATCACAAAATAGAGGTGTATGTGGACAACATGATAGCTAGATCTCAAACAGAAGAAGAGCACCTTGATCATTTAAAGAAACTGTTTGAGAGACTAAAGAAGTACAAGCTGAAGTTGAACCCGAATAAATGCACATTCAGGGTGAGGTCTGATAAGCTCCTAGGCTTTGTCGTCAGTAATAAAGGTATTGAAGTAGATCCTGCCAAGGTGAAAGTGATAGGAGAGATGCCTGCTCCTCGTACTGAGAAGGAAGTCAGGGGATTCTTGGGACGTTTGAACTACATTGCTAGATTCATTTCTCACCTAACAGCTACTTGTGAACCAACCTTCAAACTACTGAAGAAATATCAAGTAGTCAAATGGAATTATGAATCCCAATTTGCTTTTAACAAGATCAAAGAATACCTGCAAGAGCCTCCTGTGTTGATGACACCAGTTGAGGGAAGACCATTAATCATGTATTTGACTGTTTTAGAAAATTCAATGGGGTGTGTGCTGGGGCAGCATGACAAATCTGGTCGAAAAGAGCATGCTATTTATTACCTGAGCAAAAAGTTTACCGACTGTGAAACAAGATATTTACTGCTCAATAAAACTTGTTGTGCTCTGGCATGGGCTGCTCGCCGGCTAAGACAGTATATGCTGACCCATACTACCTTGTTGGTATCTAAAATGGATCCAATAAAATACATCTTCGAGAAACCTGCTCTCTCTGGGAGAATAGCAAGATGGAAGATAATCCTGATAGAATATGACATACAATATACTACCCAGAAAGCAATAAAGGGCAGTGCACTAGCTGATCACCTTGCTCACCAAGCTGTAGAAGACTATCAGTCCATGAAGTTCAAATTCCTAAATGAAGACATCATGATGGTAAACAACTATGAAGAATTCAGACCATATGACGGACCTAAACAAGGATCCCGATGGACCCTAGTTTTTAATGAGGCATCTAACGCACTCGGTAATGGTATTGGTGTTGTACTCATATCTCCTAAAGGATGTCATACTACTTTTATGGAAAGACTCTGCTTCAATTGTATAAATAACATGGCGGATTACGAAGCATGCATCTTTGGTCTCAAATCTGCCATAAACTTGGGGATCAAATCTTTGAATGTATTCAGAGATTCTGCTTTGGTTATCAGCCATATAAAAGGGGAATGGGACACCAAACACCCTAACCTTATCCCTTACAAAGAACATGTTTTGACGTTGCTCCCACATTTTGAGAAGATTACC
Organism: Vicia faba; assembly: GCA_948472305.1. Lineage (NCBI taxonomy): Eukaryota > Viridiplantae > Streptophyta > Magnoliopsida > Fabales > Fabaceae > Vicia > Vicia faba. Next base: position 1,525,113,294 of record OX451737.1, read on the forward strand.
TTCGAGCACTTCCCGCGAGAAGAAAATCAGCTAGCCGACGCACTAGCCACAACGTCATCTATGTTTAAACTTAAATGGGATAATGAGGCTCCCCATATCACCATTGAACGAAGGGATAAACTAGCACATTGTCACGAGATTCATACTGAAGAAGTAGTGGACCAGCCTTGGTTTCACGAAGTTAAAAGGTATCTCGAGGCTCAAGAATATCCAGAAGGAGCTTCAGTAAACGATAAGAAGTTCTTAAGGAGATTCTCCACTAAATTCTTCCTTAGTAATGGCATTCTTTACAAACGCAACCATGACTCTGTGTTACTTCGGTGCGTAGAGCAGGTTGAAGCTGAAAGGATCATGGTTGAGTTACATGAAGGCACTTTTGGAACTCATTCCAGTGGGCATACGATGGAAAAGAAGATCCTACGGGCAGGCTATTACTGGTCTACCATGGAAGCAGATTGCTATCAACACTCTCGAACCTGCCACAAGTGTCAGATTTATGCTGACAAGGTGCACGTACCTCCGGTTCCTCTTAATGTCTTGACGGCTCCTTGGCCCTTTGCTATGTGGGGGATTGATGTGATTGGGGAAATCAAGCCTACCGCATCCAATGGACACCGCTTCGTCTTAGTGGCCATTGATTATTTTATAAAGTGCACGGAGGCAGCTTCCTTCGCTTATGTTACCAAGAATGTTGTCGCCCGATTCATCAAGCAGAATCTCATTTGTCATTACGGTATCCCGGAGAGGATCATTACATACAATGGTACAAACTTGAATAATACTATGATCACTGCCTTGTGCGAGCAATTCAAGATCCAGCATCACAATTATTCCCCTTACCGATCGAAGATGAATGGTGATATCGAAGCCGCAAATAAGAACATTAAAAAGTTCATACAGATACTGGCATGAGATACTACCATCCACTCTCCACGGATATCGTACCACATCTCACACATCAACCGGGGAAACACCCTACTCTCTGGTATATGGCATGGAGGCTTTCTTGCCTATTGAGGTTCAAATCCCCTCTTTGAGAATTATGAAGGATGCAGGGTTGAATGAAGAGGATTGGATCCATACTCGACTTGATCAACTAAACTTGATTGATGAGAAAAGGTTTAATGTTGTCTGTCATGGTCAAATGTATCAAAAACGGATGATCAAGGCTTTCAACAAAAAGGTCAGACAACAAGTGTATCAAGTTGGGGATCTGGTGATCAAACGTATCATATTTCCGCAAGGTGATCCCAGGGGAAAATGGACTCCTATATACGAAGGACCATTTGTAATCAAAAACATATTCTCTGGTGGAGCCATGATCTTGACCACCATGGATGGCGACGACCTTCCGCACCCTGCAAACGCAGACATAGTCAAAGAATACTACGCATAAGAGACCCACTAGGTTGACGCACCTACGAAAAACAAGGGAATCCCGGCAACGAAAAAGGTTCGGGAAAAAATTAGGGATAAAACAAAAAATCTGTACAACCGGCAAGTTGAAAACCCGAAAGGGCGGCTTGGGCAAAAAAGGGTATCCCGGTGGACTGAAAACCCAAAAGGGCGGTCCAGGCAAAAGTTAGGGAATTAAAGCGTATGACTATGTCCCGTTGGATCACCATACAAACAACCTTTGGCTTCCACTGACAAACTCAGAGGTTCTGATCAATTCAATCATCTTCAGACAAGGAAACAAATAGACAAGATGCTCAGAGACACGAAGGCTATAGCAGAATGGGAACCCCATGGGATTATTGCACATAACTATCTTTTTTTTGTATCAAAATTTTCATTTTTTACGACAACATTCTCTTACTAGAATGTTTGTCTCGTTGTACAAAAATACTTACTCAAAATCAATACAAAGATGTCCCTTTTGAAAGTGCAAAAACTATCTGTTTTTTTTTTCCGCTGGTGTTTTGTTTACAAAAATGTCCAATGATTCATTGTTAAACATATGCATTTGAACATAATTACTGTTTACAAATAAACAAAATAAAAGACAGTCACTGATGGCTATAAGGGATAGGGAAATCTCTCTAAGTTTATCTCCATAAAATTCCCCACAGTGTGCAGTTTAATCCCCAGCGGAACAAAGCGTCCAGTTTATCAATTCCCTGTAGAAGTCGCCAAATTTCTCAGAATTCCCCAACCAAGATTTTTCAAACAGTACACGACATTCCCCTTACAACAGAGTTTATTTCTCTAAAGGGAAATTCATCAGCACTTCAACTTCACAACATGAAGACTTATGCTCCATATCCTTAGCAACAGACAAGGATTTATTTTCCCCAGTCCAATAGCAGTACAACAGAATTATCTCACATGCGCATACATCACATCCATATATCATAAACATTGATAACACGAATGCATTACACTATGCATTTCATACAACATGACTTTGCATTTTAGCTAACATTTTACCCTTTTCAGGATAAGGTTAACAACTACCATTAACAACGTTCAAAGTTTTCAGATACAATTCAGATATGCTCCAGACACGGATGCCATTCTGATACTCATTCAGATTCAACTCTCAGATACAGTTCAGATACGCTCCAGACACGGATGCCATTCTAATACTCATTCAAATCCAACTCTCAGATACAGTTCAGATATGCTCCAGACACGGATGCCATCCTGACACTCATTCAGATTCAACTCTCAGATACAATTCAGATATGCTCCAGACACGGACGCCATCCTGACATCATTCAAATAAAATATTCAGATACAGTACAGATACGCTTCAGACACAGACGCTATTCTGATACTCATTCTTTCAGCTTACAAATTACAATTCAACAATCACTCTTGGATTGCATCTACAAGCCCATCTCCAACAAATTTCTATCACCTCTCCAAATGGCATCTTTAAGCCCATTCCTTCTACCATCACATCGCATAGTGCAAATTTCTGGGCACTCTAGTGTCTAATCATCTTTCACCTTTCGAGTCACGAATGGAAAAACATGCCAATCTAACTCTTCAGGCTTAAGAAGACTGAACAGGGGAAGTTGTTGTACCCCAAAATTTTCCATCTCACTTATCAAGAATTTGCTCACAAGATCGTCGTGGGCTCTAGATTGCACTAGGGTTTGATCAGCTCAAGACACCTCCTTATGCACTGATGACCAAAATTAGGGTTTGAGTTTGCACAAGGATTTTTGAACTTTCAATGCTTCATATGACTTTCATGGATCATTATGGACCCCCAAGATTACTCATGTCAAGTTTCAAGCCTTGGATCACACTTTTGATCAGTCAATTGAGCAATTGACCTAAAAATCAATTGTATTGGGGGAAAAGTTAACTATGGCCAATTTACAGTCAAACTTCATAATTTTTTATCCGTATCAACATTATAAACTCATATGTATCATTTGATAAATTTTGGACCACAACTCCTCAAGAAATTTGATCAAATCTCCAAAAGGGCAAAATGGTCAAAATTAGGGTTTTGACTGGGAAAAGGCAATTTCTGGTTTTTTTGACCTAGCAATTGGTCAATTGGTTTAAGGCATGATCTGAAGAGTCCAATTGCATCATTTTAACCTAATGATATGGTTCAAAACATGGCAAGTCCATTAGATTGACAGATGAATTTTGCAGTCAACTGATCAAAAGTCAATTGTATACTGAAAAGTCAAACTTTGACTTTTTGGTCAAATTCAAGTGCCAAAGATCATAATTCATCAAAACATGTCAGAATATAAAACTTATTCTTCAAGAAATAAAAAAGTCAAGATTTCATTTTGAAAAGTCAAAATTTCTTAACTTAGAAATTTTTGTGTTTAAAAATTCATGTTTTTTCATAACTTTGAGCCAAATTTTCACCATGATGCAAGATGATTCAAGAGAAACTTACAACATGAAAGTTGTATATCTCCATGAAATATACAAATTTTCTTTACACAACTCCTTCCAAAAATGCTTGGATCTCAGGTTATAATTTTATGAACATAGGGTCATGAAACTAAACACTTAGTGAAATTTTGCCCTAATTTGGCAAGGATTTTGACCTAACTTCATGACACTTTTCATATAGTTCCAAGGGGAATATTCAAAAGCAATTCAAAGATGGGTTGTAGAGCACATTGCAAGCTTTCCAAAATGTCTAAGAACTCCTTGAGATCATTCTTGAGTAGGGAGAATCGAAGAGATGAAGTTAGGGTTTTGTCACTTGAATTACAAGCCATTTTTGATGAACACATGAACCAAATCCATGCTAGGCTGCATAATCCTTGCTTTGCAGGACTCAAACTTGTTTGTAACTCCATAATTAAATGTTTACACAGCTGTTAATGCTTTGATCCAAGCAATTGAGTTATTATCCAAGTTGCATTTCCATTAATGGCACAAAGTTAACACTGCCATTCTTGTAAAGCAAGCTTTTTGCATAAAGTTCACATTGAGCCTCTAACTTGTTCCCTCTAATCACACTCCATCCATAAATTCAAAAGCAAGCTTGTTTAAAGCATAACCACTCTATCTTAGCAAGTACACAAGGCATGGAAACTTGTTTTGTCAAAAAAATCACATGTCTAACTTAAATATGTAAATTTGAATTCTGATCAACTAGAGCACTCCAAACTTGTTGTCTATAAATAGAGTCACTATTTGTGAGCTAGGACAAGAGCTTAGACACCCTGAAATACACTAAAACTCTCTCAAATCAGAAATTTCCCAAAAACTCCATTGTTGCATAGTTTCTGACCTTGAACATCAAACTCACATTTCCCTCGTGCGTTTCTTGGCCTTTTAGTTTCTAAAGCTTCCTTACATCAAATACAACTCATCCCTATCCTTATTCCAGAACTGTAACACCATTTACCATAACTTCCACAACCAAAAAACAGAGTCTGCAACTTGACTTCTCCAGGCCATTTCAGCCATCCATTGTTCAAACTAATCATTGCTTTAGCTTCCTAGGACCTCAAGGAAGCTAACCTGATCATCACCATCACTTGAAACAAGCTCAAACTCAAAACACGATTTCCATTTTTGAGATAAGTTTTCTCAACTTGGAACTCTTCATACAGACATCATCAATAGTTTATTTGTGAATAAAACATGTAGATGTTATTGCCCTGAAGCTAACCATGTCCTTAGTTTCCATTAATTTTGCTTGAGCTTAGAGAATTTTGAAACTGAAATTTATGAAACTTTTAGGGTTCAGATTAGGGACATTAAAATTCTTGCTTGTCTTTGATCTATGGTTTTAATACTTTACATTTCTGGAATCGTGAGAAAATTTGCTACAAGTTTCATGTTTACAGTTTTCCTTTTTGATGAGAAATGAGCAAGTTACAGTTAGTCTGGTTGGAGGTTGAAGATGAAGTCTTCAGGGCGCGTTTTGCCTTACATATTTATTGTTTCATTTGTATTAACGGATATATAGCCACCCCAGTGGTAGAAGCGCACGCCTGTAACTTATGGGACCTGGGTTCGAGCCCCAATGGTACCCTTTTGCATTTTTCACACATTTTTGGCATTCTGACTTGTTTTTGAGCGACTGGGCCTTTATTGGGCTTGCTTTGTTTCTGTTTTTTTACTGACTAACCCCCTGTAGGCTCCGGGCACCCCTGGCCTAAGTTTATTTATTTATTTATTTATTTCATTTTTCTTTTCTTGAATATATATTTCTAAATACTAAAAATCATAAAATACAAAAAAAAATGATATATTTACGTTTTGACTTATTTTATTTCATTTTTCCACAAAAAAATATTTTTATTTATTATACTTTATTTATTTTATTAAGTAAATCTTATAAACTTAATTAATATTATGTTTTTATTTTTTATTTTTTTCACACCATTTAAAATACATTATTTTAATATAAAAAGACTAAAATTATTATATAATGCTATAAATATTTTCAAGATAAAAAAAAAACCAAAAATACTTTTCTTAAACTTATTTTCTTTTGATTAATTAATAGAACTAGGTTTTCATTTAAAATCTTTTCTTAATAAATCCAAACTTAATTAACTATTTTCTTTATTTAATTAGGTTAAGACAAAATCTTTTTTTCATAAAAACCAAACAAAATTCATTTTCTTTACATTTTGCATCCTTGTACATTTATTCATTTTTATACTTTGTATTTATTTAATTCCTTGTATATTCATACCAATTCAATATGGTTGTAATAGACTAATTAAGTTTAAATTCTTGCAATACCCATTCAATTTGTACACCCCCCCCACACACACACACACATGTTGTAATAGCGTAGTAACTTTAAATTTCGCAATTTATCGCTTTTATATAACATGCTAGTAATTAGGATTTGTATGGGAAGACTAAAACCAATGCTTAGAAAATCCTAACTCAATACAAAAACAAGCATGAAAATGATACACTTGCACACAAGCACCCCTAGGGTTACTCCACTTAGTTGCCTTATACAAAATGACCATATTACACATGTAAGGTATCTGAGCAAAAACAAGCAAATACAAGATCATAGTCCCTCGATGACGCTATCTAAGTTGCCTTTCAAATGATCTTAGTCCCTCAAAAAGAATGCTAAGATACCTTGCAACATTGCTAATCATGGTTATACGATGACCCACGCCTCTCCCGTTTACATCCAAAGATAGGGTTGCTTAACAAATCAATGGTAAGACAACAGTGTCAAAGGAAAAGAAAATGAACAAGAAAGACATTTTGAGTAGGTAGAATGCTCCTAATTACTTGCTCAATTTCAAACAAACATCCTTGCTATTTTCAAAACAAGCACATGCACTTTCAAACATCTTACAAACTTGAAAACATTTTCAAAAAATCAACATCTTTGTATACATTCTTACGAATGAGAATCATTACAAAGATTGCCTAAATAATGACCTCTTTACGAAATACTTTCAAAAACCACACAAAGCACAATTTCAAACAAAAGCAAGTGATATAGAAAGTAACTAAGATCCCATGGAAAACCATGGATGAAAAGGGTGCTAATACCTTCCCTTTTCATAATCTACCCCCCGAACTCAAGAAACAATCTCAAAGGTCTTTCCTGTGCTTTTTCACCTTTCCTTTTGGATAAAAGAAAAGTCGGTGGTGAATCTTGCTAACTGGAAAATTTGCGATTAAATTCAAAACAACCAAGTCAGTTCTCCCACTGTATCACAAACCCGACCACCTCCCACTGTACCATCACCATTGCCTTGGTATTACAAGACAGACCAAACATGTGCTTTTCATCAGGGAGCACCAGGGCATGATGTTGAGAATTGTTATCCTTTGAAGACTGAGGTGCAGAAATTGGTGAAGTCTGGTATTCTATCTTTCAAGGATACGGGACATAATGTGAAAAACAATCCTCTACCCAAGCATGGAGGAGTAAATGCTGTGAATATAGTGGTCGGTTGTCCAGGCGACTTCCAGATTTTTGATATTAATCTAGTTAGAGGAGATTTGGTGAAAATGCATGCAGACCTCTGTGAATTTAGCTACTACATGCATGACCATTCCGGTTGTGCTATTTGCACTACAGACATACAAGGTTGTGATAAGATAAAGGCTGATTTACAGGAGATGATGGATGAGGGCCTCATCCACATAATTAGGTCTAGGGCAGAGTATGAAGTGGAGGTGAATATGGTTTCTGGATGTCCTGGAGAGTTCATAATCTTTGGTGTAGAACACATGAATGAGTATCTGGTGCAATTGCATGCTACTTTCTGCCACTTGGCTGGTAAGGTGGAACACCTGTATGGATCTTGCTGAATTTGCTGCCAGGACTCCCGAGGATGTTGAATCGTGAAGAAGTGTGTTCAGTTGTTGTTAGATAATGGAATTATCAAGGTTACAAGTCAAAGGGATGATTACCATGAAGTTGATTTGATTGAGGTTTGCTTGACTGAAGAAGAGTCGGATGAAGAGTATGCCTCTACAGACGAGTATTTCTCCTTAGATGGGGATTTATTTTCCAAAAATGACTGATTGTGTTGAAGAAGGGGTAAACATTATTGTACCTTGTTTTAGGACACCCACCCATCTTGAAGTTGAATATTATAGCAAGCCAGATGTTACCCCATTGGTGATTAGTTTGCCGGGTCCTATCCCTTACAAGTCAGATAAGGATGTGCCATACAAATAGAACGCTACAATCTTAGAGGATGGAGTGGAAGTTCCCATCCAACCAATGCCTGATGTTGGGAATATTGCTGAAAATAGAAGGGTGACCCGCATCGGTCGTGTGTTTGCACCAATTTTTCGAGGAGATGTTAGTGCTGGAAAGAAAATTGTTGAGAATGTTGAACCCAAGAAGGCTACGGGTGAGACCAGTGGGGCCATATTAGAGAAAGAAGTGGATGATATTTTAAAGATAATCAAGATGAGCGACTAAAGAATTGTAGATCAGCTACTGCAAACTCCTTCAAAAATATCTATCTTGGCTTTATTAATGAACTCATCTGCTCACAGAGAATCCTTGATGAGGGTATTGGACCAAGCTTTTGTGGAGAGTGATATGCCGATAGACCAATTCAGCAGCGTAATAGGGAACATTACGTCATGTAATAATTTGAGTTTCTGCGATGATGAATTACCAGATGAAGGAAGGAATCATAACCTGGCCCTCCACATCTATATGACTTGCAAGAATGATTCACTATCCAATGTGTTGATTGATAATGGATCTGCTTTGAACGTTATACCAAGGAGCACTTTTATGAAGTTGAAATATCAAGGAACGTCTATGCGCCCGAGCGGCATCATTATGAAAGCGTTTGATGGATCAAGGAAATCTGTTATTAGTGAAGTGGACTTGCCTATTCATATAGGACCACATTTGTTTCAGTTAACTTTCTAGGTCATGGATATTGTATCCGCTTATAGCTGTTTTCTAGGAAGGCCGTGGATACATGAGGCAGGGGATGTCACTTCAACTTTACACCAGAAACTGAAATTTGTACGTGAAGGGAAAATGGTAATCATAAATGGGGAGCATGCATTATTGATATCTCATTTGTCCTCTTTCAGCATTGTGGAGGCGGATGAAGCTGCTGTTGGAACCCACTTCCAAGCCTTATCCATTGACAACATAAGAGGAAATGAGAATTCCATGGTTTCACTTAAGGATGCACAACAAGTTGTACGAAAGGGTCGTAGCGAGGTATGGGGGCAGATTGTGGATCCACCTGTAAACAAGAACAGAGCCGGCATGGGGTTCTCTTGGAAGAATGACAAAGGTAAGAGCATGAAGCCGAAGTCTGCTGCAGGCAAGTATCAAGACATTTTCTGTAGCGGGGGTTATCTTCATCCAATTGTTTCCATGATTAATGCCATTGTGGAAGATAAAGAAGAGCAGGAAATTCCGAATTATGTGACGCACGGAGTTAGGGTTCAGAACTGGATCACCATTGATGTTCCCTCTTTCATACATGTTTCCAAGTAATTTGTTTTATTAATCTTTTTGAAAAGCTTTCACTCTGCCCAAGGTGGAAGTATTAATGTTGTAGGGCTTATCTGTTTGCTGTGACTTTTAAAATCAATAATAAAAGTTGTCTTTGTTTCCCAAATTGTGTCTTTATTTTCTGCTTTTTCTTGGAAAATGGTAATCAGAAGAAAAAAAACTTTCAAAATAAATAATTAACTGAAATTCAATATGCATGATCACTTGTTATATGTGTCAGTTTCTAAAAGCAACCATAAATCATATGTGCAGATTAATTAAAAAACATGTTGAATACAATGACTCTGCACCCTCTCCCAACTTTGAATGTCCTGTGTATGGGGCCGAAGAAGAAGACTATGATGAGATTCCAGAAGAGGTCTCACGGTTTCTTGAGCACGAAGAAAATACCATTCATCCATATAAAGAGCCATTGGAAGTGATCAGTTTGGGTTCAGAAGAAGATCTGAAGGAAGTCAAGATCGGAGCATTGCTGCATCCTGATGTGAAGAGCAGGTTGATTGAGCTGTTGAAAGAGTATGTGGATATTTTTGCTTGTTCTTATCAAGATATGCCTGGTCTAGATACAGATATTATAGAGCACTGTTTGCCGTTGAAGCCAGAGTGTCCGCCAATCAAACAGAAGTTGAGAAGAACTCACCCAGATATGGCAGTGAAGATCAAAGAGGAGGTTCTAAAGCAGATTAATGCTGGTTTTCTTGTGACGTCAGTGTATCCTCAATGGATTGCCAATATTGTCCCAGTACCAAAAAAAGACAGAAAAGTTCGCATGTGCGTAGATTACAGAGATCTAAATAAAGATAGTCCAAAATATGATTTTCCATTGCCATACATTGATATGTTAGTGGATATCACAGCAAAATTCAAAGTATTCTCGTTCCTGGACGGATTTTCCAGGTATAATCAAATAAGAATGGATCCATAGGACATGGAAAAAACAACGTTTATCACACCCTGGGGAACATTCTGTTATAGAGTGATGTCCTTCGGGTTGAAGAACGTTGGTGCAACGTACCAGAGGGATATGACATCCCTATTCCATGATCTGATGCACAAGGAAATCGAAGTATATGTTGACGATATGATTTCTAAATCCCAGACTGAAGAAGGTCATGTAGAAGATTTGTTGAAGTTATTTCAGCGTTTGAGGAAGTATCATCTCCGTTTGAATCCAAATAAATATACCTTCGGTGTTCAATCAGGGAAATTGTTGGGTTTTATTGTTAGCCAGAAAGGAATTGAAGTTCACCCTGATAAAGTCAAATAAATTCAAGAGATTCTAGTGCCAAGAATTGAAAAAAAATTCAGAGGGTTCCTCGGGCGTTTGAATTATATTTCCAGATTCATTTCCCACATGACTGCAACATGTGAACCGATCTTTAAGTTTTTAAAGAAAGATCAAGGTTGTGTGTGGACGGATGACTGTCAAAGGGAATTTGAAAGTATTAAAGAATATATGTTTGAACCTCCTATCTTGCTCCCTCCTGTCAAAGGAAGACTGTTGATTATGTACCTGACAGTGGTAGATAAATCTATGGGTTGCATTCTTGGACAACAGGATGAAACAGGGAAGAAAGAGTTCTCAATTTATTATCTCAGTAAAAAGTTCACTGATTGTAATTCGCGGTATTCCATGCTGGAAAAGACATGTTGTGCTTTGGCCTGGGAGGCAAAGCGTTTGCGGTAGTATATGTTGAATCACACTACTTGGTTGATCTCCAAAATGGATCCAATCAAGTACATTTTTGAAAAGCCTGCTCTTACTGGGAGAATTGCCCGCTGGTAGATGTTGCTATCTGAATATGATATCGAATACCGCACTTAAAAAGCTATTAAAAGCAGTGTGTTGGCAGATTATCTTGCTTACTAACCAGTGGAGGATCATCATTCTGTAGAGTATTAATTCCCCGATGAGAATGTGATGTTCCTGAAAGTGAAAGATTGTGATGAACCATTGCCCGAGGAAGGTCCTGACCCTGAATCTCATTTGAGTATGGTATTTGATGGAGCTGTGAATTCTTATGGTAAAGGAATTGGTGATGTGATTGTCACTCCACATGGATCGTACATTCCTTTTACTGCAAGGTTGATATTTGATTGTACTAATAATATGGCAGAATATAAGGCTTGCATCATGGGTCTCGGAGAAGCTATTGATCTCAGAATTAAAATTCTAGATGTGTATGGTGATTCAGATTTGGTAATAAACTAGATTAAAGAATATTGGGATACTCGTCACCCTGGCTTGATCCTTTACAAATATTATGCTAGAAGGTTATTACCCTTCTTTAATAAAGTTGAATTCCATCATATTCCAAGAGATGAAAATCAAATGGCGGATGCTCTGGAAACTCTGGCTTCTATGTATCAAGTAAATACTTGGAATGATATACCTCGAATTATGGTTCGGTGACTGGATATACCCGCTCATGTGTTTACAACAGAGGAGGTAGCAGATGAGAATCCTTGGTATTATGATATCAAGCATTTTCTCCAGACTCAGGAATACCCGATTGGTGCATCGAATAAAGATAGAAAGACATTGAGAAGATTGGCAGGAAATTTCTTCCTCAGCGAAAATGTGTTGTATAAAAGAAATTATGACATGGTCTTGCTCAGATGTATGGATAGACACGAAGCAGGCTTGTTGATGCATGAGGTTCATGAAGGTTCATTTGGAACTCATGCCAATGGATATTCGATGGCTAAAAGGATGCTAAGGACATGTTACTATTGGCTGAGAATGGAATCTGATTGTTATAAATTTGCAAAGAAGTGTCATAAATGCAAGATTTATGTGGACAAGGTTCATGTGCCTCCAACACTTCTCAATGTGATATCTTTCCCATGGCCTTTCTCTATGTGGGGTATTGACATGATCGAGATGATAGAACCCAAAGCTTCGAATGGACACCTTTTTATCTTGGTAGCAATTGATTACTTCACCAAGTGGGTGGAGGCTGCTTCATATGACAATGTTACTAAGCAGGTGGTTATGCGCTTTATCAAGAATAACCTTATATGTCGGTATGGTGTGTTGAGCAGAATTATCACCGACAATGGCTCGAATTTGAACAATAAAATGATGAGAGAAATGTGTGAAGAATTCAAGATTGTCCATCACAATTCCTCTCCGTATAGGCCAAAGATGAATGGGGATGTTGAAGCTGCTAATAAGAATATCAAGAAGATTATCCAGAAAATGGTTGTTACTTATAAGGATTGGCATGAAATGCTCCCTTTTGCCTTTCATGGATATCGAACATCTGTCCGCACTTCAACAGGAGCAACCTCGTTCTCCCTAGTGTATGGAATGGAAGCGGTACTCCCAGTCGAGTTTGAGATTCCCTCTTTGCGTGTGATAATGGAAACCAAGTTGACTGAGGCTGAATGGGTCCAAAACCGGTATGACCAATTGAATTTGATCGAGGAGAAGAGAATGACAGCTTTGTGTCATGAGCGGTTATATCAGAAAAGAATGAAGAAAGCTTTCGATAAAAAGGTCAAACCTCGTGAATTCAGAGAAGGTGACCTCGTGCTCAGGAAGATCATGTCTTTCAACACTGATCTTAGGGGCAAGTGGACTCCCAACTTTGAAGGCCCATATGTTGTCAAGAAAGCCTTCTCTGGAGGTGCATTAATTCATGAAACTATGGATGGCGAGGAGTTCCCACATCCCATGAATGTTGATGCAGTCATGAAATACTTCGCCTAAATAAGTAAAAGAATAGATCGCTAAGTTAAAAACTCGAAAGGGCGACTTAGGCAAAAAAGAGTGTCTCGGTAGGCCGAAAACCCGAAAGAGAGGTCTAGGAAAAAGTTAGAGACATAAACAGAATAAATTTCGCGCTAATTTGAAAACCCGCAAGGGTAGCTTAGGCAAAAGTTATGGACTTTCTTGGCAAGTAACTGGATCATGCAAGATCTGACCATTGAAGCAACAATCTTCTCGAATCCTCATCATACTTCAACGGAAGCTGCTACTTAGGATTTCAAAAATTGTTATAAGGGATAGTGGTCATTGTATCTCAATGTATCTTTCTCATTATATATTACCATTTTCCAAACTTTGTAATCATCTATGGAGTCTCGTCGTTCGCAGACTACCATTCTATTAATAAAGTTTGAACTGTTACCCGATTCTTCGTGTTTCTTATTTTGTTTAGCTTGCAAAGACTCCATTTATTATTGATAATAACTTTCAAAGCAAAAAGATTAAATAACAAAATCTATTTTTCAAAAAGAATTTACAATTTGCTTTTACTTTAGAATTTGTGATGCGAAAAAATAAACAACAACAACAACAAAAATGGTGATCTCAGGAATGGACAAACTCCAGTTGTTTTGAGAAGTTTTTGTTCCCCTCGGGAAGGTTTACTCAAGATGATTCTCCGTATTGAGTTCGAGACTCTGGTATCCCCAGTCAAGTTTGGATTCATTTCTCCTCCTTGTCTGAGTTTTCATGATGTAAGGTTTTAATCCGAGATTTCTCCAGTGAAGTTTTCATTCGGTCTAATGGAAGTTCTTTTTCCAGAGAAGTCGGTACCATAATCACTCTTGAAGAACGCATGTCCCCGGTTTCTCTAGTGAAGAACGTACTATGGTTTTCCCTTTAAGGATGTGGTGATTAACCTCCTCAATGAAGTGGACCTGAATTCCCCAGTGAACGTTTTAATGATTTGGTGTCCATCTGCTTTACTTGAGATTGGTTTTGCAATCCCTAGTAAGAGCGTTACTCTTGAAAACATTTGTTTCCCCGGTGAAGCCTGGAGAAGGATGTTCTATCCCTGTATCTGTACTACTCTGCCACTTTGTTTTGTTTACTTCCGAATTATGTTTCTCCTTAGTAAAGCTAAAGCATGCAGTAGGTTATGTTTCCTCAGCTGGCATTTACCCTTTTTTTGGAATGATCATCTTGGATGCGATTTAGCCGAGTGTTGTTTGTGCCCGAGGTGGTTTTGCCTGGTGTGATCGGTGGATCTGGAACTGACTGTTTAACGCTGGTTCGCGAAATGTCGCGGTAAGCAAGAGTCGCCACCGTCTTTTATTTTCTCCAAATGGAAAGGACAAAAGCACAGAAAAATTCCTTAAAGAGATTGCTCTCGGTTCGGGAGGTAGATTATAGAAAGGGAAGGTGTTAGCACCCTTTCTATCCATGGTTATCCATGGGCTCTTAGATACTTGCTCACTTGTGTTTTCAAAAATGGTTTGTTTGCTTTTCAACTGTGGGTTTTAAAAAGTTTCTTTGAAAATTCCAGTTCGACTCTTGTATCAGTCCTCAAGAGTGTTTGAAAAATTGCTTTCGAAAGCTTTTTGAAAGGTGTCGGTGTGAAAAGTATTTTGATTTGTTTTTGAAGTTAGAGCAAGTATCTAGAGTCGTCTACCTACCCTAAGGAATTCGTCTGTGTAAATGTCCTTTAAAGTAGTGCCATCCCACCATTGAGAGGTAGGTAGCACCACCGTTGGAGGTGTTCGGGTCAATTCGAGGTTTGGGACATGGTGATCACCGGAGCAATGGGAAGACACCTTAGAAGCTACCCTCATGCCAGGTTCCCGGATCATGAGGACTTACTAAGACATCCTCTACTCGACGATCACCTTTCGAGGCAAGGCAACAGTGAGGCGTACCCTAGGGGTGGTGTGTGATTTGTGTGTCGTTTTCAGATGTTTTTGTCTTTTGTCATGTTATTGGTGATCTAGCGCTTTTGTTTTTATTTTTGTCATTCATTCTTGCATGCCTTGATTAAACAGTTAAAGATTGCGAGAAGGTAAAAATTCTAAGCTATTACAAAAGGCGCGGGTCCACATCGCCAAAATTTCTTGAACCCGATTTGACAGAAAGTAAAGAATGAAAAGTGCGAAAGATAAAGATTACATGGCCTTGGGAGAGATACACAAATATTATAAAGAATAAGAAATAAACAAGCGAATAAGAATTAAGACGAGGGCGTTGGACCCTTTTTTTGCAAAATTAAATTAAATGATGAAGTTAATTAATTAAAAAAGAAGAAAAGGAATTGTTTTTGGTATTTTTTGGTATTTTATGATTTTAAGGGAAAAGAATTAATTAAAATAACATGCTAACCCTAATTCTACAATTTTTATTTTATTATGAAAAAATGTTAAAGTTTTAACCTAAAATTAACCCTAATTAATTTACATGCAATTTAATTACAAAAATAAATATTTAATATTTAATTATTATGGAATAAAAGAAAAAAGATGAAAATTAATTAAACCCTAATTCTATATTTTTTAGATTTTTATTAAAAAGGTTAAGATTAAAACCTAATTTAAAACTAGTTAATTAATGAATTTATTTACAAAATACTAAAATAAACTATTTATTATTTTTTTCATTTTTTCTGATATTTTTATTGTTTTTTTTATTTTTATGAAAATATTAAATTAATCAAACAAAACAATAATTAAAAGAAAATAGAAATAATAAAGAAAAATAAAGAACAATAAAAAACTTGCAAACCTAGGGGGTCTGCCCCAAATTGGAGGGTTTTCTTTTAGCAGTCTGGGCCAATCAACCTTGGCCTGTTGGACTTTCGTGGCTAGCCTGTAGCTTTGTTGACTAGTGTGCACTGAGCTCATCAGATCATGGCCTTTGATTTGATGCCCTGGTACGCGTGGCATGTTTGATTTTGTGGGCGTACGGTGTGCTTTGGTATTGAATCTGCATAGGAATATTAGTTGAAAAACAATATGGAAAGAGGGTGAGGACCTGGGGCTCGAACCCAGGTCCTGAACATTACCAATCACTATGCTTGCCAACCGTTCCAAATGCGCGTGTTGTACCTTAAACAATAAACAATAAATATAAAATAAATAATGGTTAGTGGGGCGCTTTACGCGCGAAATTTGTACCAGTCAATCAACTGATGCCACGAGATCATCTTCCTCGTTCCTGAAATATAAAAACAATGGGCAACGGTTTTGCAAACGTTCTTTTAGGCATGCTTCTGGAAAATAACGAATAGCCCCTGGGGCATCATAAATTAAGCGCGAGGGTGGTTTTCTCTTCGTCCAAACATGGTTGATTCAATGGCCCAGGTTTTGAGTGCCAATTTTTCCTTATTCAAAAACCCCCAATTCACAGTTCTGCAAACCCTAAAATACGACCATGGCATCTTTGCATACAGTGCATAAAAATCCAATCAAATCATATGGTTAGCTTTAAAACACATCACTGAGCATGAATCTATAAATAAAATGCCATGAATGTGCATAGAATGTAAAATATGATTATGAGAAAAAGTGGAAAAAGCTTGACTTCTGTATACCGTTTCAAGGTGCGAGGGACGTGAAAATCTATTCAGTTAGGATCAGTGATGTCCTAGGAAGGTGATGGGATGATTCTTTTGGCTTGAATCAAACTCTAACCCCGTTTTCAGTTTTGAGATTTTTAAGCAAAAAGTCAAACTTTGTTTTCCAGATTCTTGCGCAGCTTAGTGGTTAGCAAGCATTAGGTCTTGATCAGGCTTATGTATGGAGTGAATTAGGTCAAAAAAACTTGATCAAAATCCTTTGCATTCATGGTTTGGAAGATTTGATTTTTCAAGATCTTTTTTTTCAATATTTTCCATGCTATTTTGTACCAATCATGACCAATTCTCTTCAATTCTTTCCATATTTGATTATGCACGAATTTTTGAACCTTGGATGATGAATTGTGGAAGAAAAATGGGCCCATTAGCAATTTTAGGTCATTTGAATCAATGTTGACTTTTCAAAATATCCAAAAATTTCCCAACTTCCACAAGGCATAACTTTCTCAATTTTTAAGCTTTGCTCATGTTCTTGGACATTTTGGAAAGGTCTTTGAGTCCTCTAACCAATGTCTTTGGTCCCATGCCATTTTGATTTACCAATATCAAGTTATGGCCTTTGACTTAAAGTCCCTTTTTGTTGACTTTTGAAAATGACCTATAATGTTGAAATTGATAACTTTTTGTGAGAGCATTTCTTGGACTTGAAATATGAAGATGAGTTGTAGGAAATGTCTTTCTCTTCAAAATGAGCTTTGGATGGAATTTTTCTGATAATACATGTGAAAGTTATGCCCTGGTCAATTTACAGTTGACTTTTTCAACTGTCCAAATAAGGAAACTTTTGCATCTTGATGATTTTTGAGCCAAGCTTTGAGAATCATGATCAAGCATTGATCAAATGATGTTTGTGGCTTAAAAATGAGATGTTGACCAAAAATTTGAACTTTTGACTGTCAAATGACCATTTTGCCCCTACAGTTGACTGTAGTGCAATTCGGGTTTTGACTGTGCAATTTTGTGCTGAAAGTCTTGAAACTTGATATGAGGATGCTTGACCATATTTATAGGCATGTGAGACTTGATTGGACCTTTGGAAACTTCATTTTCTTGATCAGAACCAAAACCCTAATTTTGACTGCTTAGGAGGCCCTTAAACTGTGCAACCCTTGGGGAATTTTGCAGCTTGACTTGGCAATTTCTGAAGAATATGGGAGGGCAAATTTTGGGGTACAACAGTTGCCCCTGTTCAATCTTCTTAGACCTGAGGATGCAGATTGGCTGACGTGCCTTTCGTAATCCGAGGGTGGAAGATGATTGAACACTAGAGTGCCCAGAAATTTGCGCTCACATAGTAGCAGTGTGATGATGGGAATGGGCTTATAGATGCCATTTGGAGATTCATGAATAGGACGATGGGCTTATAGATGCCATCTGGATGTTGATTGCGTAAGAGATTCCTTAGCGAGAACCTGCGTACCTGCAAAAGAAAAATGAGTACCTGACATGTTGCAGGAGTTGGTCTTCAGATGCTTTGTGTAGATATGTCCTGATTGGTTACAGGAGCTGGATCTGGAGCTTCAAACGGTGATGAATGAACCAGGGGTGGTTACTACCTCATCAGGAACGGTGAGAGAACCTTGGATGACTTTAACCTCAACAGCGAACGTTGAGAAAATCTTGGTGGGAATTATCATCTCCGTGGTATCGGGAAGAGAACCATAGGCAATTACAAACTCAAAAGCAAACATTGAGAAAAACCTGGAATGGAATTATCGTCTCCGCGGGATCGGGGAGAGAACCAAAGGAAATTATAATCTCAAAAGCGGACGTTTGAGACAAACCTGGAATGGAATTATCGTCTCCGCAACATTGGGGAGAGAACCATAGGAAATTATAATCTCAAAAGCGGACGTTTGAGAAAAACCTGGGATGGAATTATCGTCTCCGCAACATTGGGGAGAGAACCATAGGAAATTATAATCTCAAAAGCGGACGTTTGAGAAAAACCTGGAATGGAATTATCGTCTCCGCGGGATCGGGGAGAGAACCATAGGAAATTATAATCTCAAAAGCGGACGTTTGAGAAAAACCTCGAATGGAATTATCATCTCCGCAACATTGGGGAGAGAACCATAGGAAATTATAATCTCAAAAGCGGACGTTTGAGAAAAACCTTTGATAACTTCTACTGAGTCTTCATCAGAAAAATCTGTTTGGGGTCGATTTAGCTGGACTGGAGAAGGCCTTGGACTGGATAAGAAATCTTTGGAGTCGATTAACTGAACCAGATAAGGTCTTGAATCTTGAAATATAATTGAGAATTTAGCTGAATCTTTCCTGAAAGGTAAAGGTTAGTCATATGCAATGCATGATATGGACCAAGCAATGATGTTCTCAACATAAATGAGATTTGTAAGATATGATGCGTCTATGCATGCTATAATGATGTATGTGATGTTTAGGAATGTATGCTTTCGTCTAGGAAAGTAAATCCTTGACGGGCGCCGGGAAGTCATATCCTGGGCTGATGTTGAAGAATAGATTTCGCTTCCGCTGGGGATGATAGCTGCAAGAATATCGGTAGGAGAAGATAACTCCGTTGGGTGATAAACTTGGCGAATGGAATAACCCTGCGGGGAGGAAAGTACTCTAACGATCTTGTTGGGAAGCAATACTCTGTGGGGAGGAGATACTTTGCTGGGTTGTTGATAATAACTTGCTGGGGATATCCTTGTTGTGTTGGAAGTGCTGATAGACTTCGCTGGGGGTAAGAGAACTTCGTCGAGGACGCTCTTTCCATGGCTTTTGGCTGAGGATAACCCAGTTATATCCTGGTAAGGAAATAACTCTTTGAATAAAGCCGGGAGACGCGTTCGTGCTCTACGAGGATAAGCTTCCAGAATCTACTGGGGATAAGCTTGTTGCTTGGGGGAGATGGATTCCACTTTCCTGGGGACACTGGGCTGGACTCCTGGGGAAGTTTTGAACTGTACCGGGGAAGTGACTCCTTTGCATGTTGATAGAACGCCGGGGAACAATCTTAAATCAAGACTGTCGGGGATGCTTGTTAAGACTGTATGCTGCTGGGGAAGGTTGAGATTTGCGGGAGGATACCCAACTTCCTTAAGGTTGATAACTGCTTTGCTTGAGGAGAGTATACTGCTTGCTGGCTCACTCTCTGGGGAATTAAGATACCTGGTTGTGTTCTTCAGCTGAACCTACCTTAGTACCTTGGCGGACGGAACAATTAGATTGTTTAGACAACTCTTTATTGCCCCTGTTTCCAATGTTTCCTGTAATTATTCCTTTATTTCGTATGCAAATATTCATGAGTTAGCAAATTATTATCAATGCATATATCACAAATTGAACCTTGGACGTTCTTTGCAAAACAAAACAAAAAAGAAAAACAGTTGGCACTTTTAACTGAAAAGTATATTTGTATTGATTTTTGAATGGCCTGAAAATAGGCGTTTTGTGTACAAGAGGCTGACGTCCTAGTAAGAGAACGCCGCCGAACAAGAGAGTTTATACAAATTTGTACAAAAGAAAATAAAACAGTTGTGTGAAATATGATCCCACTGGGTTTCAACTCTGCTATTGCCTTTATAACTCCGAGCGTCTCATCACTTGATGACCTAAACGAAGAATGAAGCTGACTGATCGATGCCGTCTGAACTTGGTGTAGATACCGAATTCTGGATGCAAAGTGATCAATGAGACATAGTATTACGCTTTTATCCTTAATTTTTGCCTGGACCGCCCTTTCGGGTTTTCAGTCCACCGGGATACCCATTTTTGCCCAAGCCGCCTTTTCAGGTTTTCGACTTGCCGGGTGTACAGTTTTTTTTCGTTTTCATCCCTTCATTTTGCCCGAACCCTTTTGGTTCGCCGGGAAGCCCTAATTTTTGCCTAGGCATGTCAGCCTAGCGGGTCTTTTTTTCATGCGTAGTATCTTTTTACTATGTCTGCATTGGCGGGGTGAGGAAGGTCGTCACCATCCATGTTGGTCAATATCATGGCTCCTCCTGAGAACACATGTTTAACCACAAATGGCCCTTCGTACGTAGGGGTCCATTTGCCCCTTGGATCACTCTGAGGAAGGATGATTCGCTTGATTACCAGATCCCCAACTTGATATTCCTGTGGTCTGACCTTTTTGTTAAATTCCCTGATCATCCGTTTCTGATACGTCTGACCATGACAGATAGCAGCAAGTCTCTTTTCATCAATGAGGTTGAGCTGATCAAGTCGTGTCTGGATCCAATCATCCTCGTTCAGATTTGCATCCTTCATTATCCGGAGAGAGGGTATTTGCACTTCGATCGGTAAGACTGCCTCCATACCATAAACCAAGGAGAAAGGAGTTGCCCCGATTGACGTCCTAGCTGAGGTACGGTACCCATGTAGAGCGAACGGTAACATCTCGTGCCAATCCTTATAAGTCACTGTCATCTTCTGCACGATTTTCTTGATGTTTTTATTTGCTGCTTCTACAGCCCCATTCATCTTCGGTCTGTAAGGAGAAGAATTGTGGTGCTGTATCTTGAACTGCTCGCAGAGCTCAGCGATCATCTTGTTATTCAGATTGGTACCGTTATCTGTAATAATCCTCTCTGGGACGCCGTACCGACAGATCAGATTATGTCGAATGAACCGTGCCACAACAGTCTTGGTTACCGTAGCGTAGGAAGCTGCTTCGACCCACTTTGTAAAATAATCAATCGCCACTAGGATGAAGCGATGCCCATTAGATGCCGTAGGTTTAATCTCACCAATCATGTCTATACCCCACATTGCAAACGGCCAAGGCGCAGTCAGAACATTCAGAGGAACTGGAGGAACATGCACCTTGTCTGCATAAATCTGGCACTTATGGCATGTCCTAGAATGTTGGTAGCAGTCAGCTTCCATTGTGGACCAGTAATATCCTGCCCGAAGGATCTTCTTTGCCATTGTATGTCCACTGGAATGTGTACCAAAGGTCCCTTCATGTAGCTCTTCCATGATTCTTTCTGCTTCAGTCTTATCCACACAACGCAGTAAGGTTGAATCATGGTTTCGCTTGTACAAGATGTCGTTGCTAAGGAAGAACTTGGCTGCGAACCTTCTCAGGAACTTCTTATCATTGATAGAGGCACCTTCAGGGTATTCCTGAGTTTCCAAATATCTCTTCACCTCATGGTACCAAGGCTTCTCAGTTACCAATTCAGTCTCGAGATCGCAACAGTATGCCGGTTCGTCCAGTTTCCAGATGATGATCCGGGGAGCCTCATTGTCCCATTTGACCTTGAACATAGAAGACATTGTAGCTAACGCGTCCGCCAGCTGATTCTCCTCTCTTGGAAAATGTTCAAAGGTTATCTTCGTGAAGTGAGGGATCAACGTCAACACACATTCTCTGTAAGGGATAAGATTCGGATGTTTCGTATCCCACTCTCCTTTGATCTGATTGATCACAAGAGCGGAATCTCCGAAGACACTCAGAAACTTGATCCTTAGGTCGATCGCAGCTTGAAGACCCATGATGCACGCCTCATATTCCGCCATGTTGTTGGTACAATTGAAACATAGTCGGGCAGTGAGCGGAGTATGGGTACCTTGAGGTGATATGATTATGGCGCCGATACCGTTACCCAAAGCATTGGAGGCTTCGTCAAAGTGCATAGACCATCGGGATCCCTCCTCAGGTCCTTCATCCGGTCCAGGTACTTCACAATCCGTTACTATCATGATGCTTTCATCCGGAAACTCGAAGTTCATTGACTGATAGTCATCTACGGCCTGATGTGCCAAGTGGTCTGCCAATACACTTCCCTTGATGGCTTTCTGGGTCGTGTATTGAATGTCGTATTCCGTCAAGATCATCTGCCATCTTGCAATTCTCCCAGACAGAGCAGGCTTTTCGAATATGTACTTTATAGGATCCATTTTTGAAATCAACAGGGTAGTGTGAGTCAACATATACTGTCTCAGCCGGCGAGCAGCCCATACCAAAGCACAGCAAGTTTTCTCAAGCAGTGAGTATCGGGTCTCACAGTCGGTAAACTTTTTGCTAAGGTAATAAATGGCATGCTCTTTTCGGCCAGACTCGTCATGCTGCCCCAGCACACACCCCATTGAGTTGTCAAGCACTGTTAGATATAGTATCAGAGGTCTCCCTTCAATCGGTGGCATAAGGATGGGTGGTTCTTGGAGATACTCTTTGATTCTGTCAAAAGCAGCCTGACATTCATCATTTCAACGTACTACCTGATCTTTCTTCAGCAGCTTGAAGATTGGCTCACAGGTAGCAGTCAGATGCGAGATGAATCGAGCAATGTAATTCAGGCGTCCTAAAAAGCCTCTGACCTCTTTCTCTGTCCTAGGAACTGGCATCTCTTGAATAGCTTTGACCTTGGCAGGGTCCACTTGAATTCCTTTGTCACTTACAACAAAGCCTAGCAACTTTCCAGATCTTACCCCGAAGGTGCACTTGTTCGGGTTCAATCTCAGCTTGTAAAGTTTCAACCGGTCAAACAACTTCTGCAGATGATCTAGGTGCTCTTCCTCAGTCTGGGACCTTGCGATCATGTCGTCAACATACACTTCTATCTCATGATGGATCATGTCATGAAATAAAGCAACCATGGCACGTTGGTAGGTTGCCCCAGCGTTCTTTAGTCCAAAAGGCATGACTTTGTAACAGAAGGTGCCCCACTGAGTAACAAATGTAGTCTTTTCCATGTCTTCAGGTGCCATCTTGATCTGATTGTAACCTGAAAAACCATCCATGAAAGAGAATACCTTGTGCTGAGCTGTATTATCAACAAGGACATCAATGTGAGGTAGAGGGAAGTCATCTTTGGGGCTGGCCCTGTTTAGATCCTTGTAGTCGACACACATTCTGACCTTACCGTCCTTCTTAGGTACCGGTACCACATTAGCAACCCACTGAGGGTAAGACGTCACTGCAAGGAACCCAGCGTCAAACTGTTTCATAACCTCGGCTTTAATCTTCTCAGACATCTCTGGACGCATCCGTCGGACCTTTTGCTTGACCGGAGGGCAGTCTTCCTTAGTAGGCAGGTGATGGACCACAATATCGGTATCCAGTCCGGGCATGTCTTCGTAGGACCAGGCAAAGATCTCCATATAATCATGTAGCATCTGAGTCAACCGTTGCTTCACGCTGAGCTCTAGGTTGGCACCAATCTTTACCTCTTTCCTGTCTGCCTCAGTACCCAAGTTTATTGTTTCCACTGGCTCTTCATGGGGTTGAATTGCCCTCTCTTCCTGAAGCAACAGTCTTGCAAGCTCTCCAGGCACTTCGCAATCATCTTCACCTTCGTCTTCGGCTAAGTTGATCGGATTTTCAAAGTCATAACGGGCGATAGCAGAGTCGTTATCAGTGAGATCCAGAGTGGATTGAAACCTGTATGAGTGAGTGTGTGTGTAAATACAGCTGTTTTGAAATATATGTAAAGGAAGAAGAGACAAAAAAGGAGCATAAGATTTGAAATGCGAGAAAACGTCCAAGATTTTCATTTATGATATATGAAATGACAATTTATATGCCCTCACAAATGAAACCACGGTGCCTCGGGTAAGACACCGGGCCATAGAGTTTATTATTGTTTATTACAAAAAACAAAACAAAGAAATTTATTACTGCGTCACAAAGGTAACAGGAGTATGGTCTTTGGCAATCCAATTGGTCAATCCGCCTTCGGTTGTCGGGTAGATCCAGCTATTGAATTCTGCTTCATCCACTTCGTTGTCTTCCCCAACAGCATTCACTCCTGGATTTGTAATGAACACAGGAGGTCTTCCGGTCTTCGCTTTCCGCATAGCTTTCTGACCCTCTGCAGTAAAACCCAGCCCAAATTTATCAGTCTTCTGTGTAAAGTCTGGAAGCCTTCCCCAGTTAGCGCATTCACCCTTCTGAACCATAGCTCGGGCATCCTTTAGGGAAGCCATCTTCAAAGGAACATTCTCTTCTACTGCTGTTTCTGCTGCCGCCGAAATTGGAAGCACCTCTTCGAAATGCTGAAAGGGGGTTTCAATGAACTCCTCGTCCATCTCAATATATCTGAAGGAATTCAGATGGCTTACCATGTACTCCTCTTCTCCTTGCACAGTGACGATCTTCCCTCTGACGGGGTACTTCAGCTTCTGGTGCAAGGTAGAGGTCACTGCTCCAGCTTTATGGATCCAAGGTCGACCCAGTAGACAAGAGTACGATGGACGGATATCCATCACATAAAATGTAGAGTCAAACACCTGAGAACCCACACGAATGGGAATGTCAACCTTTCCATGAACCATCCTTTTTGAACCGTCAAAGGCCCTGACGATGATATTGCTGGGTTTCAATTCCAGGCCTTCACAATCTAAACGGTCCAAAGCCTTCTTGGGTAGCACGTTCAAGGACGAACCAGTATCCACCAATACATGTGCCAGAGTAGTGCCCCTGCATTCGATAGAGACATGCAGGGCATCATTGTGGTCTCTTCCTTTTGCAGTCAGATCAGCATCTGAGAAACCTAGGCCATTGTCTGCTGTCAGATTTGCTACGCAATCAGTGAACTGGACTGCAGATGTCTCCTGTGGCACATGGGCCGTCTTGAGGAACGAGATTAAGGCCTTAGCATGGGCCTCGGAGCACAGTAATAAAGAGAGCATGGAGATCTTGGAGGGCGTGTGCCCCAGCTGTTCCACAACATTGAAGTCACTCTTCTTTATAATTTTCAAGATCTCCTCCATCTCTTGTTGGGAGGCCTCAACAGTTATAGGTACAGGTGCCTCCATCTGGGCAGGCTCGACTTCAATTCCTTTGCCCCGAGCATTGGATGACTCGACAGCAGGAGAAACAACTTGATCAGCAACAGGAACAGGTACACTTGTAGGAGTTATAAGGAGTGGTCTTCGAGCAGCAGGCGGTGCAATGTCAGGCGAGAAGAGCCTGCCACTGCGGGTAACCTTGGCTGGGCCAGTGATATCACAGATGCTAGCCAGTGTTGAATTCTTGTTTGATCCCATTCACATACACATCTGCCCCGTAATGCCAAGGGACAACTTTATCAGATACGTAGGGAAGAGGCCCCGGAACAGTGATAACAATAGGTGCGACAGTCATTATTTGAACAGGCTTCTTCGGGAGAGCCTTGATCGGATTATTGAAGATGGTAACCACATAAACTTCTTCTACCGGGACCAACTGAACAGCAGACTTCTTAAACAAAATCTCCTTGCTATCCATTAGGCTTTGGATGCCTAACTTCAGCAAGGGGCAACCAGATAGGGAAATAGCACAGAACAGGCAACCCTCACTGCAACCCGGAAATAAACCGGCCAGCAGCAGGTTCCTCTTGACAGTCTTCAGAGGAGTGGCTAGATCATCCACAGAAACAGCGTAAACATCTTCGTCAACAGCATTTACCCCATGCTGAGGCATAGGGGCAGTAACCACATTCGGCCTCTCGGGCGCTTCGAACTGTATCTCCTTCGCGTCGATAAGGTCTTGCACCTTACTCCTTAATGCCCAACAGTCATCAGTGGAATGCCCTGGGCTATCAGAATGGTAAGCACAACGAGCATTTGGATTGTACTTAGGAGATGTAGTATTTGGAAACTTCGGAGCCTCTCTGACAGTCACTAAATTGGTGGATAGCAACTGTGGCAAGATCTGCAATAAAGTCATGCTCAAACGGGTAAACTCTCTCTGGGGTCTTTCAGCCCTTTGAGGATTGGTTGGCCGAGGAGCGGCAGCAGGCTTAGCAATCATTACCGCACTGACAGATTGGCGGCGCTCAGATCTATCTGGTCTCTTGGAACCGTATACAGCACTAGCCTCCTTCTTGAAGGGTTTCTTTTCAGAACTAGATGATGCACCCTTCGGAATCTTTCCAGACTTCAACCCAGCCTCAATTCTCTCTCCAGTCAGAATCAGATCAGTGAACCCTGCAGACGAATTCCCGATAAGATGGTTGAAAAATGGCCCAGATAGGGTCCCCAAGAACATGTCTACTAACTCCCGGTCAGTCAACGGTGGCTGCACCCTGCCAGCCAGGTCTCTCCACTTCTGAGCGTACTCCTTAAAACCTTCACTTGAACCTAACGACATACCCTGGAGTTGGGTACGTGTAGGGTCAAGGTCGGCATTATATTGATACTGCTTATAGAAAGCAGTAGCCAACTCCTCCCAGTTACGAACCTTGGTCCCATCCAGCTGATAGAACCATTCGAGATGAGTCCCTGAAAGACTCTCCTGGAAGAAGTGGATCCACAAATTCTTATCCGCTGAGTACGGTTGGATTTTCCGAACATAGGACCTGAGATGTAGCTTGGGACAAGACGCCCCGTCATATTTAGTGAAAGATGGTGCTTTGAACTTCCGAGGAATGATCACACCAGTAGACAAACCCAGATCTCCAAAATCCAGCCCAGGTACCTGTTGTATTTCCATAGCATTCAGCCTGTCTTCCAGCTGCTTGTAACGGTCTTCTGCCGGAGGATATTGTTCTTCATCAAAATCAGTCTCGTTGTCGGAGACTACCGGACTAGGGCCTTTTTCTGCCTGAGGAGTACTCTTGCCAATGGAAGAACCAGCCTCTTCATGCTGCAGAGTATTGCCAAACCTTCGGCCCGAGCTGAACAGAACAGTTCTTCTCTTCTTCTTCTTCTCCTTCTTCAGGAGCAGAGCCTTCAGCTCTTCTTGGCCTTGAGCCAGACCCTTGATTAATTCCTGAAATTGCGCATTCTGCGCCTGAAGAGCTTTGATGGATGTCTCAGTTGATGACGAGTCGGGATTCATGATGCTGAAATAAACAGCGAAGAACTGTAAGCAACCTGAAAAGGGGAAAGCCTGTTATGCACATGATGAATGATATGTGTTTATGCAATGCATTCAAGGGTTCGAAAGTTCAAATTTGTTGTAGACAAAAAGGAACACACGTTATCATTAAGGTAATAATTGTTTAGTACATCAAAGCCTCATGGGCAAAATAATACAAAATCAAATCAATCCCAAAATACACTACGCATCCTCTTTGGAGCTATGTAAGTGTTGAGATTCCTCTCCTCCTGCAACAGGCGGGTGAGCTCCAAGACCTTCTTTTCACTGGCATGTAGACTGGTCTCAAGAGAATTCCGTTCTTCCTTAAGCTGGATCCAGCTCTTCTGCATCTCTTCCCAGGATGTGGGCATATCAGGGTGCTGAATAGTGCAGGACACTTCTCCTTCCCAGACTGGTTCTTTGATTACTGGGAGCATATGGGGATAGGGCATCACTAACTTCTGGGAGCGGGCGCGTACCCACTTGAGATAAGGTTCCAACGGGATGGAGTTCCTGTGCCCCAGTGTCTTGCTGTCTATCCTACTTGGCATCCTCCAGGCTCTGATAAATCTCTGGCGAAGTCCTTGAGTATCGTTGTCGAAGTCAAAAACTATGTCAGGAATTAACATGTCATGAGGACCATCCCTCCGAGCATAACCAAACTGTCTCCAAGCCAGGCATGGGTTGTAAGTAATACCTCCTCTGATTCCAAGTAAAGGAACATTAGGGTACTCCCCGCAATGATCAATGATAGTGACATCTTCTCTGGACCTAGGGCACCAATGTATATCTGCATGTGTAAGAGTCATCAACCGTTGTGACCATCTCAAACCCCGCTCATTCTTCAAAACTGATTGTGGAAGGTGCGAAATAAACCACCTTCCCAGGAGGGGAGTGCAACACATAAGGACACCGCTTTTTCTCATGGTTCGAGTGTAACATGAGTGAAGGATGTCTCCCAACAACGTAGGTACAGGATTTCTGGACATAAAGATCTGGACAGCACTGATATCTATAAGCTGATCTGGGTTAGGGAACAACACCAAACCATAGACAAGGAGGGCCACAACTTCTTCAAAAGCTTGTAGGTCAAGGGAATTCCAACATTCATGGGCCTTTTCAAACAGAAACCTGGCTAAGAACCCTTTGATACCACTTCTAATTTCCCAATGTCCCTTGAGGTCAGATGACTGTAGGTGCAAGGCTTTAGCAATCTCTTCAAGCTTGGGTTCCTTTTCCGTACCGTTGAAGGGTAGCTAATCAAGGATAGGGATCTTCAGGAGCCGGGAGAACTCCTCCAATGTAGGTACCAACTGATAGTCCAAGAAGGTGAAACAGTGATGCAGAGGGTCAAAGAATTGGAACAGGACCTTGATCATATCTTCCTCAATATTGGTATTGACCAAGCTGATGAGACTTCCATGTCTTTCACTGAATGAAGAGCTCTCGGGAATCCTGGATATAAGTTCCTTAAGCTGAGGAGGGATCCTTACAAGACTGACTTGAATGGTCTTTCTTCGAACAGTTTCCATGTCCTACAAAACAAGAACAAAGATGAAAATTCGAACCCCTGAAATGGTTAGTCAATGCATATGATGTTGGATGATGTCATGATGCTATGATTAAACACACCACAGATATTTACAAAGACAAACATGTAAGGCACACAAGGCACACAAGACAAGCCCTTAGGGTTTAAGGCCATCATGGGGTCTGGGTAGTACCCTCTTGAAGTTGGTGGGTTCAACCTGTCCTATCAAAGTAACCGGGTTCTAAGGGTCCCAATATCACGGGATTGCTTTCATTGTTCATCGTTTCGATTTAGCCACTGAACTGGCGACCGAAATATTCCAGGAAAGCAACCCTCAATTGAGCGTAGTATCGAGTATCAACCAACCTCGGACTGCACCAAAGTCAGTTATCTCACTACCCTAAAGAGGCCAAGATGGTTCAATTAAGGTTCCTAAGGTCTGTTGATGCTTCACGACACCACGCGGAGGCCCCGTACTCTCCTTGACTGAACTCAAGGGTTACCGGTACACACCAAAGTGCCACATCAACGTAGCAGACTGTTTCAACCATGTCGGTATACCCCGCACAGTTCCCTCACAGCCTTGTTGCTACTTTCTAAGAAGGTATCCCCCAGATCCGGGTTAGGATCTATAGAACTCCCAAGTAACCCACAATTTTAAAGCAAGCAAGGAAAACAATTGAAAACACAGTTATGAACTAGCCCTAAGGTACACCTCACTTTAAGTTTAAGTCCCCAGCAGAGTCGCCAGTTCTGTGATCGGTGGATCTGGAACTGACTGTTTAACGCTGGTTCGCGAAATGTCGCGGTAAGCAAGAGTCGCCACCGTCTTTTATTTTCTCCAAATGGAAAGGACAAAAGCACAGAAAAATTCCTTAAAGAGATTGCTCTCGGTTCGGGAGGTAGATTATAGAAAGGGAAGGTGTTAGCACCCTTTCTATCCATGGTTATCCATGGGCTCTTAGATACTTGCTCACTTGTGTTTTCAAAAATGGTTTGTTTGCTTTTCAACTGTGGGTTTTAAAAAGTTTCTTTGAAAATTCCAGTTCGACTCTTGTATCAGTCCTCAAGAGTGTTTGAAAAATTGCTTTCGAAAGCTTTTTGAAAAGGTGTCGGTGTGAAAAGTATTTTGATTTGTTTTTGAAGTTAGAGCAAGTATCTAGAGTCGTCTACCTACCCTAAGGAATTCGTCTGTGTAAATGTCCTTTAAAGTAGTGCCATCCCACCATTGAGAGGTAGGTAGCACCACCGTTGGAGGTGTTCGGGTCAATTCGAGGTTTGGGACATGATGATCACCGGAGCAATGGGAAGACACCTTAGAAGCTACCCTCATGCCAGGTTCCCGGATCATGAGGACTTACTAAGACATCCTCTACTCGACGATCACCTTTCGAGGCAAGGCAACAGTGAGGCGTACCCTAGGGGTGGTGTGTGATTTGTGTGTCGTTTTCAGATGTTTTTGTCTTTTGTCATGTTATTGGTGATCTAGCGCTTTTGTTTTTATTTTTGTCATTCATTCTTGCATGCCTTGATTAAACAGTTAAAGATTGCGAGAAGGTAAAAAATCTAAGCTATTACAAAAGGCGCGGGTCCACATCGCCAAAATTTCTTGAACCCGATTTGACAGAAAGTAAAGAATGAAAAGTGCGAAAGATAAAGATTACATGGCCTTGGGAGAGATACACAAATATTATAAAGAATAAGAAATAAACAAGCGAATAAGAATTAAGACGAGGGCGTTGGACCCTTTTTTTGCAAAATTAAATTAAATGATGAAGTTAATTAATTAAAAAAGAAGAAAAGGAATTGTTTTTGGTATTTTTTGGTATTTTATGATTTTAAGGGAAAAGAATTAATTAAAATAACATGCTAACCCTAATTCTACAATTTTTATTTTATTATGAAAAAATGTTAAAGTTTTAACCTAAAATTAACCCTAATTAATTTACATGCAATTTAATTACAAAAATAAATATTTAATATTTAATTATTATGGAATAAAAGAAAAAAGATGAAAATTAATTAAACCCTAATTCTATATTTTTTAGATTTTTATTAAAAAGGTTAAGATTAAAACCTAATTTAAAACTAGTTAATTAATGAATTTATTTACAAAATACTAAAATAAACTATTTATTATTTTTTTCATTTTTTCTGATATTTTTATTGTTTTTTTTATTTTTATGAAAATATTAAATTAATCAAACAAAACAATAATTAAAAGAAAATAGAAATAATAAAGAAAAATAAAGAACAATAAAAAACTTGCAAACCTAGGGGGTCTGCCCCAAATTGGAGGGTTTTCTTTTAGCAGTCTGGGCCAATCAACCTTGGCCTGTTGGACTTTCGTGGCTAGCCTGTAGCTTTGTTGACTAGTGTGCACTGAGCTCATCAGATCATGGCCTTTGATTTGATGCCCTGGTACGCGTGGCATGTTTGATTTTGTGGGCGTACGGTGTGCTTTGGTATTGAATCTGCATAGGAATATTAGTTGAAAAACAATATGGAAAGAGGGTGAGGACCTGGGGCTCGAACCCAGGTCCTGAACATTACCAATCACTATGCTTGCCAACCGTTCCAAATGCGCGTGTTGTACCTTAAACAATAAACAATAAATATAAAATAAATAATGGTTAGTGGGGCGCTTTACGCGCGAAATTTGTACCAGTCAATCAACTGATGCCACGAGATCATCTTCCTCGTTCCTGAAATATAAAAACAATGGGCAACGGTTTTGCAAACGTTCTTTTAGGCATGCTTCTGGAAAATAACGAATAGCCCCTGGGGCATCATAAATTAAGCGCGAGGGTGGTTTTCTCTTCGTCCAAACATGGTTGATTCAATGGCCCAGGTTTTGAGTGCCAATTTTTCCTTATTCAAAAACCCCCAATTCACAGTTCTGCAAACCCTAAAATACGACCATGGCATCTTTGCATACAGTGCATAAAAATCCAATCAAATCATATGGTTAGCTTTAAAACACATCACTGAGCATGAATCTATAAATAAAATGCCATGAATGTGCATAGAATGTAAAATATGATTATGAGAAAAAGTGGAAAAAGCTTGACTTCTGTATACCGTTTCAAGGTGCGAGGGACGTGAAAATCTATTCAGTTAGGATCAGTGATGTCCTAGGAAGGTGATGGGATGATTCTTTTGGCTTGAATCAAACTCTAACCCCGTTTTCAGTTTTGAGATTTTTAAGCAAAAAGTCAAACTTTGTTTTCCAGATTCTTGCGCAGCTTAGTGGTTAGCAAGCATTAGGTCTTGATCAGGCTTATGTATGGAGTGAATTAGGTCAAAAAAACTTGATCAAAATCCTTTGCATTCATGGTTTGGAAGATTTGATTTTTCAAGATCTTTTTTTTCAATATTTTCCATGCTATTTTGTACCAATCATGACCAATTCTCTTCAATTCTTTCCATATTTGATTATGCACGAATTTTTGAACCTTGGATGATGAATTGTGGAAGAAAAATGGGCCCATTAGCAATTTTAGGTCATTTGAATCAATGTTGACTTTTCAAAATATCCAAAAATTTCCCAACTTCCACAAGGCATAACTTTCTCAATTTTTAAGCTTTGCTCATGTTCTTGGACATTTTGGAAAGGTCTTTGAGTCCTCTAACCAATGTCTTTGGTCCCATGCCATTTTGATTTACCAATATCAAGTTATGGCCTTTGACTTAAAGTCCCTTTTTGTTGACTTTTGAAAATGACCTATAATGTTGAAATTGATAACTTTTTGTGAGAGCATTTCTTGGACTTGAAGTATGAAGATGAGTTGTAGGAAATGTCTTTCTCTTCAAAATGAGCTTTGGATGGAATTTTTCTGATAATACATGTGAAAGTTATGCCCTGGTCAATTTACAGTTGACTTTTTCAACTGTCCAAATAAGGAAACTTTTGCATCTTGATGATTTTTGAGCCAAGCTTTGAGAATCATGATCAAGCATTGATCAAATGATGTTTGTGGCTTAAAAATGAGATGTTGACCAAAAATTTGAACTTTTGACTGTCAAATGACCATTTTGCCCCTACAGTTGACTGTAGTGCAATTCGGGTTTTGACTGTGCAATTTTGTGCTGAAAGTCTTGAAACTTGATATGAGGATGCTTGACCATATTTATAGGCATGTGAGACTTGATTGGACCTTTGGAAACTTCATTTTCTTGATCAGAACCAAAACCCTAATTTTGACTGCTTAGGAGGCCCTTAAACTGTGCAACCCTTGGGGAATTTTGCAGCTTGACTTGGCAATTTCTGAAGAATATGGGAGGGCAAATTTTGGGGTACAACAGTTGCCCCTGTTCAATCTTCTTAGACCTGAGGATGCAGATTGGCTGACGTGCCTTTCGTAATCCGAGGGTGGAAGATGATTGAACACTAGAGTGCCCAGAAATTTGCGCTCACATAGTAGCAGTGTGATGATGGGAATGGGCTTATAGATGCCATTTGGAGATTCATGAATAGGACGATGGGCTTATAGATGCCATCTGGATGTTGATTGCGTAAGAGATTCCTTAGCGAGAACCTGCGTACCTGCAAAAGAAAAATGAGTACCTGACATGTTGCAGGAGTTGGTCTTCAGATGCTTTGTGTAGATATGTCCTGATTGGTTACAGGAGCTGGATCTGGAGCTTCAAACGGTGATGAATGAACCAGGGGTGGTTACTACCTCAGCAGGAACGGTGAGAGAACCTTGGATGACTTTAACCTCAACAGCGAACGTTGAGAAAATCTTGGTGGGAATTATCATCTCCGTGGTATCGGGAAGAGAACCATAGGCAATTACAAACTCAAAAGCAAACATTGAGAAAAACCTGGAATGGAATTATCGTCTCCGCGGGATCGGGGAGAGAACCAAAGGAAATTATAATCTCAAAAGCGGACGTTTGAGACAAACCTGGAATGGAATTATCGTCTCCGCAACATTGGGGAGAGAACCATAGGAAATTATAATCTCAAAAGCGGACGTTTGAGAAAAACCTGGGATGGAATTATCGTCTCCGCAACATTGGGGAGAGAACCATAGGAAATTATAATCTCAAAAGCGGACGTTTGAGAAAAACCTGGAATGGAATTATCGTCTCCGCAGGATCGGGGAGAGAACCATAGGAAATTATAATCTCAAAAGCGGACGTTTGAGAAAAACCTCGAATGGAATTATCATCTCCGCAACATTGGGGAGAGAACCATAGGAAATTATAATCTCAAAAGCGGACGTTTGAGAAAAACCTTTGATAACTTCTACTGAGTCTTCATCAGAAAAATCTGTTTGGGGTCGATTTAGCTGGACTAGAGAAGGCCTTGGACTGGATAAGAAATCTTTGGAGTCGATTAACTGAACCAGATAAGGTCTTGAATCTTGAAATATAATTGAGAATTTAGCTGAATCTTTCCTGAAAGGTAAAGGTTAGTCATATGCAATGCATGATATGGACCAAGCAATGATGTTCTCAACATAAATGAGATTTGTAAGATATGATGCGTCTATGCATGCTATAATGATGTATGTGATGTTTAGGAATGTATGCTTTCGTCTAGGAAAGTAAATCCTTGACGGGCGCCGGGAAGTCATATCCTGGGCTGATGTTGAAGAATAGATTTCGCTTCCGCTGGGGATGATAGCTGCAAGAATATCGGTAGGAGAAGATAACTCCGTTGGGTGATAAACTTGGCGAATGGAATAACCCTGCGGGGAGGAAAGTACTCTAACGATCTTGTTGGGAAGCAATACTCTGTGGGGAGGAGATACTTTGCTGGGTTGTTGATAATAACTTGCTGGGGATATCCTTGTTGTGTTGGAAGTGCTGATAGACTTCGCTGGGGGTAAGAGAACTTCGTCGAGGACGCTCTTTCCATGGCTTTTGGCTGAGGATAACCCAGTTATATCCTGGTAAGGAAATAACTCTTTGAATAAAGCCGGGAGACGCGTTCGTGCTCTACGAGGATAAGCTTCCAGAATCTACTGGGGATAAGCTTGTTGCTTGGGGGAGATGGATTCCACTTTCCTGGGGACACTGGGCTGGACTCCTGGGGAAGTTTTGAACTGTACCGGGGAAGTGACTCCTTTGCATGTTGATAGAACGCCGGGGAACAATCTTAAATCAAGACTGTCGGGGATGCTTGTTAAGACTGTATGCTGCTGGGGAAGGTTGAGATCTGCGGGAGGATACCCAACTTCCTTAAGGTTGATAACTGCTTTGCTTGAGGAGAGTATACTGCTTGCTGGCTCACTCTCTGGGGAATTAAGATACCTGGTTGTGTTCTTCAGCTGAACCTACCTTAGTACCTTGGCGGACGGAACAATTAGATTGTTTAGACAACTCTTTATTGCCCCTGTTTCCAATGTTTCCTGTAATTATTCCTTTATTTCGTATGCAAATATTCATGAGTTAGCAAATTATTATCAATGCATATATCACAAATTGAACCTTGGACGTTCTTCGCAAAACAAAACAAAAAAGAAAAACAGTTGGCACTTTTAACTGAAAAGTATATTTGTATTGATTTTTGAATGGCCTGAAAATAGGCGTTTTGTGTACAAGAGGCTGACGTCCTAGTAAGAGAACGCCGCCGAACAAGAGAGTTTATACAAATTTGTACAAAAGAAAATAAAACAGTTGTGTGAAATATGATCCCACTGGGTTTCAACTCTGCTATTGCCTTTATAACTCCGAGCGTCTCATCACTTGATGACCTAAACGAAGAATGAAGCTGACTGATCGATGCCGTCTGAACTTGGTGTAGATACCGGATTCTGGATGCAAAGTGATCAATGAGACATAGTATTACGCTTTTATCCTTAATTTTTGCCTGGACCGCCCTTTCGGGTTTTCAGTCCACCGGGATACCCATTTTTGCCCAAGCCGCCTTTTCAGGTTTTCGACTTGCCGGGTGTACAGTTTTTTTTCGTTTTCATCCCTTCATTTTGCCCGAACCCTTTTGGTTCGCCGGGAAGCCCTAATTTTTGCCTAGGCATGTCAGCCTAGCGGGTCTTTTTTTCATGCGTAGTATCTTTTTACTATGTCTGCATTGGCGGGGTGAGGAAGGTCGTCACCATCCATGTTGGTCAATATCATGGCTCCTCCTGAGAACACATGTTTAACCACAAATGGCCCTTCGTACGTAGGGGTCCATTTGCCCCTTGGATCACTCTGAGGAAGGATGATTCGCTTGATTACCAGATCCCCAACTTGATATTCCTGTGGTCTGACCTTTTTGTTAAATTCCCTGATCATCCGTTTCTGATACGTCTGACCATGACAGATAGCAGCAAGTCTCTTTTCATCAATGAGGTTGAGCTGATCAAGTCGTGTCTGGATCCAATCATCCTCGTTCAGATTTGCATCCTTCATTATCCGGAGAGAGGGTATTTGCACTTCGATCGGTAAGACTGCCTCCATACCATAAACCAAGGAGAAAGGAGTTGCCCCGATTGACGTCCTAGCTGAGGTACGGTACCCATGTAGAGCGAACGGTAACATCTCGTGCCAATCCTTATAAGTCACTGTCATCTTCTGCACGATTTTCTTGATGTTTTTATTTGCTGCTTCTACAGCCCCATTCATCTTCGGTCTGTAAGGAGAAGAATTGTGGTGCTGTATCTTGAACTGCTCGCAGAGCTCAGCGATCATCTTGTTATTCAGATTGGTACCGTTATCTGTAATAATCCTCTCTGGGACGCCGTACCGACAGATCAGATTATGTCGAATGAACCGTGCCACAACAGTCTTGGTTACCGTAGCGTAGGAAGCTGCTTCGACCCACTTTGTAAAATAATCAATCGCCACTAGGATGAAGCGATGCCCATTAGATGCCGTAGGTTTAATCTCACCAATCATGTCTATACCCCACATTGCAAACGGCCAAGGCGCAGTCAGAACATTCAGAGGAACTGGAGGAACATGCACCTTGTCTGCATAAATCTGGCACTTATGGCATGTCCTAGAATGTTGGTAGCAGTCAGCTTCCATTGTGGACCAGTAATATCCTGCCCGAAGGATCTTCTTTGCCATTGTATGTCCACTGGAATGTGTACCAAAGGTCCCTTCATGTAGCTCTTCCATGATTCTTTCTGCTTCAGTCTTATCCACACAACGCAGTAAGGTTGAATCATGGTTTCGCTTGTACAAGATGTCGTTGCTAAGGAAGAACTTGGCTGCGAACCTTCTCAGGAACTTCTTATCATTGATAGAGGCACCTTCAGGGTATTCCTGAGTTTCCAAATATCTCTTCACCTCATGGTACCAAGGCTTCTCAGTTACCAATTCAGTCTCGAGATCGCAACAGTATGCCGGTTCGTCCAGTTTCCAGATGATGATCCGGGGAGCCTCATTGTCCCATTTGACCTTGAACATAGAAGACATTGTAGCTAACGCGTCCGCCAGCTGATTCTCCTCTCTTGGAAAATGTTCAAAGGTTATCTTCGTGAAGTGAGGGATCAACGTCAACACACATTCTCTGTAAGGGATAAGATTCGGATGTTTCGTATCCCACTCTCCTTTGATCTGATTGATCACAAGAGCGGAATCTCCGAAGACACTCAGAAACTTGATCCTTAGGTCGATCGCAGCTTGAAGACCCATGATGCACGCCTCATATTCCGCCATGTTGTTGGTACAATTGAAACATAGTCGGGCAGTGAGCGGAGTATGGGTACCTTGAGGTGATATGATTATGGCGCCGATACCGTTACCCAAAGCATTGGAGGCTTCGTCAAAGTGCATAGACCATCGGGATCCCTCCTCAGGTCCTTCATCCGGTCCAGGTACTTCACAATCCGTTACTATCATGATGCTTTCATCCGGAAACTCGAAGTTCATTGACTGATAGTCATCTACGGCCTGATGTGCCAAGTGGTCTGCCAATACACTTCCCTTGATGGCTTTCTGGGTCGTGTATTGAATGTCGTATTCCGTCAAGATCATCTGCCATCTTGCAATTCTCCCAGACAGAGCAGGCTTTTCGAATATGTACTTTATAGGATCCATTTTTGAAATCAACAGGGTAGTGTG
Source organism: Vicia faba (assembly GCA_948472305.1). NCBI lineage: Eukaryota > Viridiplantae > Streptophyta > Magnoliopsida > Fabales > Fabaceae > Vicia > Vicia faba. The sequence goes on from OX451737.1 coordinate 1,525,151,378, forward strand.
AGTCAACATATACTGTCTCAGCCGGCGAGCAGCCCATACCAAAGCACAGCAAGTTTTCTCAAGCAGTGAGTATCGGGTCTCACAGTCGGTAAACTTTTTGCTAAGGTAATAAATGGCATGCTCTTTTCGGCCAGACTCGTCATGCTGCCCCAGCACACACCCCATTGAGTTGTCAAGCACTGTTAGATATAGTATCAGAGGTCTCCCTTCAATCGGTGGCATAAGGATGGGTGGTTCTTGGAGATACTCTTTGATTCTGTCAAAAGCAGCCTGACATTCATCATTTCAACGTACTACCTGATCTTTCTTCAGCAGCTTGAAGATTGGCTCACAGGTAGCAGTCAGATGCGAGATGAATCGAGCAATGTAATTCAGGCGTCCTAAAAAGCCTCTGACCTCTTTCTCTGTCCTAGGAACTGGCATCTCTTGAATAGCTTTGACCTTGGCAGGGTCCACTTGAATTCCTTTGTCACTTACAACAAAGCCTAGCAACTTTCCAGATCTTACCCCGAAGGTGCACTTGTTCGGGTTCAATCTCAGCTTGTAAAGTTTCAACCGGTCAAACAACTTCTGCAGATGATCTAGGTGCTCTTCCTCAGTCTGGGACCTTGCGATCATGTCGTCAACATACACTTCTATCTCATGATGGATCATGTCATGAAATAAAGCAACCATGGCACGTTGGTAGGTTGCCCCAGCGTTCTTTAGTCCAAAAGGCATGACTTTGTAACAGAAGGTGCCCCACTGAGTAACAAATGTAGTCTTTTCCATGTCTTCAGGTGCCATCTTGATCTGATTGTAACCTGAAAAACCATCCATGAAAGAGAATACCTTGTGCTGAGCTGTATTATCAACAAGGACATCAATGTGAGGTAGAGGGAAGTCATCTTTGGGGCTGGCCCTGTTTAGATCCTTGTAGTCGACACACATTCTGACCTTACCGTCCTTCTTAGGTACCGGTACCACATTAGCAACCCACTGAGGGTAAGACGTCACTGCAAGGAACCCAGCGTCAAACTGTTTCATAACCTCGGCTTTAATCTTCTCAGACATCTCTGGACGCATCCGTCGGACCTTTTGCTTGACCGGAGGGCAGTCTTCCTTAGTAGGCAGGTGATGGACCACAATATCGGTATCCAGTCCGGGCATGTCTTCGTAGGACCAGGCAAAGATCTCCATATAATCATGTAGCATCTGAGTCAACCGTTGCTTCACGCTGAGCTCTAGGTTGGCACCAATCTTTACCTCTTTCCTGTCTGCCTCAGTACCCAAGTTTATTGTTTCCACTGGCTCTTCATGGGGTTGAATTGCCCTCTCTTCCTGAAGCAACAGTCTTGCAAGCTCTCCAGGCACTTCGCAATCATCTTCACCTTCGTCTTCGGCTAAGTTGATCGGATTTTCAAAGTCATAACGGGCGATAGCAGAGTCGTTATCAGTGAGATCCAGAGTGGATTGAAACCTGTATGAGTGAGTGTGTGTGTAAATACAGCTGTTTTGAAATATATGTAAAGGAAGAAGAGACAAAAAAGGAGCATAAGATTTGAAATGCGAGAAAACGTCCAAGATTTTCATTTATGATATATGAAATGACAATTTATATGCCCTCACAAATGAAACCACGGTGCCTCGGGTAAGACACCGGGCCATAGAGTTTATTATTGTTTATTACAAAAAACAAAACAAAGAAATTTATTACTGCGTCACAAAGGTAACAGGAGTATGGTCTTTGGCAATCCAATTGGTCAATCCGCCTTCGGTTGTCGGGTAGATCCAGCTATTGAATTCTGCTTCATCCACTTCGTTGTCTTCCCCAACAGCATTCACTCCTGGATTTGTAATGAACACAGGAGGTCTTCCGGTCTTCGCTTTCCGCATAGCTTTCTGACCCTCTGCAGTAAAACCCAGCCCAAATTTATCAGTCTTCTGTGTAAAGTCTGGAAGCCTTCCCCAGTTAGCGCATTCACCCTTCTGAACCACAGCTCGGGCATCCTTTAGGGAAGCCATCTTCAAAGGAACATTCTCTTCTACTGCTGTTTCTGCTGCCGCCGAAATTGGAAGCACCTCTTCGAAATGCTGAAAGGGGGTTTCAATGAACTCCTCGTCCATCTCAATATATCTGAAGGAATTCAGATGGCTTACCATGTACTCCTCTTCTCCTTGCACAGTGACGATCTTCCCTCTGACGGGGTACTTCAGCTTCTGGTGCAAGGTAGAGGTCACTGCTCCAGCTTTATGGATCCAAGGTCGACCCAGTAGACAAGAGTACGATGGACGGATATCCATCACATAAAATGTAGAGTCAAACACCTGAGAACCCACACGAATGGGAATGTCAACCTTTCCATGAACCATCCTTTTTGAACCGTCAAAGGCCCTGACGATGATATTGCTGGGTTTCAATTCCAGGCCTTCACAATCTAAACGGTCCAAAGCCTTCTTGGGTAGCACGTTCAAGGACGAACCAGTATCCACCAATACATGTGCCAGAGTAGTGCCCCTGCATTCGATAGAGACATGCAGGGCATCATTGTGGTCTCTTCCTTTTGCAGTCAGATCAGCATCTGAGAAACCTAGGCCATTGTCTGCTGTCAGATTTGCTACGCAATCAGTGAACTGGACTGCAGATGTCTCCTGTGGCACATGGGCCGTCTTGAGGAACGAGATTAAGGCCTTAGCATGGGCCTCGGAGCACAGTAATAAAGAGAGCATGGAGATCTTGGAGGGCATGTGCCCCAGCTGTTCCACAACATTGAAGTCACTCTTCTTTATAATTTTCAAGATCTCCTCCATCTCTTGTTGGGAGGCCTCAACAGTTATAGGTACAGGTGCCTCCATCTGGGCAGGCTCGACTTCAATTCCTTTGCCCCGAGCATTGGATGACTCGACAGCAGGAGAAATAACTTGATCAGCAACAGGAACAGGTACACTTGTAGGAGTTATAAGGAGTGGTCTTCGAGCAGCAGGCGGTGCAATGTCAGGCGAGAAGAGCCTGCCACTGCGGGTAACCTTGGCTGGGCCAGTGATATCACAGATGCTAGCCAGTGTTGAATTCTTGTTTGATCCCATTTACATACACATCTGCCCCGTAATGCCAAGGGACAACTTTATCAGATACGTAGGGAAGAGGCCCCGGAACAGTGATAACAATAGGTGCGACAGTCATTATTTGAACAGGCTTCTTCGGGAGAGCCTTGATCGGATTATTGAAGATGGTAACCACATAAACTTCTTCTACCGGGACCAACTGAACAGCAGACTTCTTAAACAAAATCTCCTTGCTATCCATTAGGCTTTGGATGCCTAACTTCAGCAAGGGGCAACCAGATAGGGAAATAGCACAGAACAGGCAACCCTCACTGCAACCCGGAAATAAACCGGCCAGCAGCAGGTTCCTCTTGACAGTCTTCAGAGGAGTGGCTAGATCATCCACAGTGAATGGCGGTGCTATGATATATTATCTTTCTACCTTTAGTGAAAATTGGTGTTTGCTATCTTTTTCTACCCTCAGTGAACGTTGGTAGTTCATCGTCAGTGAACGGTGGTGCTATGATATATTCTCTTTCTACCTTCAATGAAAGTTAGTAGGTCACCTTCATTGAAAGTTGGTGTTTGTTATATTTTTTCTACCCTCAGTGAATATTGGTAGTTCATCGTCAGTGAACGGCGGTGCTATGATATATTCTCTTCCTACCTTCAGTGAAAGTTGGTAGGTCATCGGCAGTGAACGTTGATTATTGTTATATTTTTGCTACCCTCAGTGAATGTTGGTAGTTCATCGTCAGTGAACGGAGATGCTATGATATTTCTTTTCCTTCTACCTTCAATGAATGTTGGTAGCTCACCGTCAGTGAACGCCGGTGTTGTTATTTCTTTCCTCTCTACCTTCAGTGAGCGTTGGTAGCTTTACCTCCTGTAGGAGTTGGTGTATCCTTTGACCATTTTACCATACTCTCTGATTCAGGTCTTTTCGATCCATCGGTGATTTATTTTCCTGGTTGGGTTACTCTCTTGTTTCTTTATTTTTTTGTTACATCCCCAGTGGTGTTTTGCGTCCCTCTGGAGTTGTCCATGTGCACTCATATTCATAAGCATTGCATGTCATCTTAGGGCCAAAAATAGGGTTTGTTTTATATTTAAGTAACTTCGATCGCGTCGACATGAAGATTTTTAACCTTCGTATCTCCGGATAGAAGAAACTTAAATAAGGGCAGCCGTTGTACCCCAATTTTTTCCCCTAAGATCCCTTCATCATACCATTTTGAGTCATTCACAATAAGATCACATTAGGATTCTTGGTTCCCCTCCCTATATTTAGCTTTGCTCTTTGAGGAATCACCAAACACCTTGACTTGTGTTCTTTTGTGATCATGAATGTTTTTGTCTTGATTTCTCCTCTTAATTAATAAAATGCAATGTTTGGTTTGTCTTGCTTGTTACTAATATAGGTAAAGGCAATGAGATTTAACAAGTTGCTCCATGGGTTCATGAGTTTATTTCCATGCCATAGTCAATAAAGCTTGAGAAGTTCAAACCTCACCATTGGATTTGTTTTGGAGGAAATGGCATGGCAAGGTTATTTTGGCTCACCATATTTCAAGATTATCAAATTTGGTTCAAAGGTACAAGGGATTGATTGGAGAGTTGTCATGCTTGGACAAGGCTTTGTTCCCATTGGTCGCAAATGCATATTTCTCTCAATTATCAATATATGGAAGTGGTTGTGGTTGCTATGAGTTCTCATTATTATCCTCAACAACTTATATTTACAAAGCATTTATGTTGGTACAAGAAGTTTGTTCAAAATTGTCAAAGTTCCTCAAGGCATGTTTCTTGATCTAGGAGCTAGGGTTTTGAACTTCAAAGAAGTATATCTTGCTCATCTTTTGGTATTTTTGAGTGATTCCAAAGACATCCTTCTCTTCAAAGGGTTATTAACAAACCACTTCAAAAGTTTCAAGGAGTTTTCATATGGAAGAAACTTGATAAAGAAAAATTACAAGTCCTCCAGATGAATCCCCATCTTTCCATGTGTGACTTCAAATGATCATAACTTGGTCAATTTTTATCACCTTGAGCCCATTATTTTTCCATAATGATCTTGAGGATGTGAAATTTATGCCTTCTTTTATGTGAAAATTGATAAAATGGATGGAAGATGCCCTAAGTATGCAAAGGATTGTAGGTCATTTCATGATTTTTTGCCAACTTCAACAGTTCATAACCCTCTCAATTTTTGGAGATTTTGAATGGTTCAAGTTTCAAAATGTCATTAAAGAGTTCTATTTCATGCCATCTTTTTTGGTCAAGAGCAAATTCCAAGTGGAAGGCCATGTTTGGATGCAAAACACTATAGGTCACTTTTGAAGGAAAATTTGAAATATTTCTAAGTATGGAAAGTCAACCTTTTTTCCCCAACTTTGACTCAATGCAACTTTCAGCTCAAGCATCCATTTGATCCCATTCTTTTTCCATTGCAAAGCTCGTAACCTCATCTTTCTAAACTATCAAGAATCATGCCCTAAGACCCTTTAAGCTGAGAATGCCATAATTTTAAAGTTGGTAACTTGGAATTGAAGTTTCATCTCAAGTCAGATTTTGAAATCTTTGTTTTGGCTTCTAATCACAATTTTTCCACGTGTTTATGGCTCTAAACATGTTTAATGAAGTTCCAGAATTGTTTAGCACAACAAAACGCGTGTTTTGGATGAGTTTTGATCAAATTAGAAGTCACACTTTTCTTGTTTGCAACTTCACACGATTTCCCTCCAAACTTCATCATTTCACACGCTTGGACATTCCATTTGATTCCCTATAAATAGATGGTCATCCCCCATTCATTTCCTCAAGCTTGGATAGCCAGAATCACCCTGCCAAACTTGTTCCATAACTCAAAATTCATCAACTTCGAAATCTATTCTAAAGCCTTTTTCAATCCAATTTTTCCATAAATTCACCTTCCTTGATCTTCCCTGAAGCTAATCATATAATTACATTCAAGAATCGTGCCCTATATTGCTCCATAGAAGTCCAGTTTCAGAGCTCTGCAACTCAACTTCAATAGGTAGATTCCTTCATCAATTATTCAAAACTTTGATATCATTGTGATGCTCTCATTTCCCTGGTTCTATTCGCAACACTTGCTTTTTACTAGAAACACGTTTTGACCATGAAATTTCAAATCCCTTTTCAAAACTTTCCTTCCAAATTGCTTGAGCTACAATTTATATAAATTTGTTGCGAATGTGTGGTTGTCTTCGTCTTGAAGAGACGAAGCGAATGACATAGGTCTCGTGCTCTAATTTTACAGATTGAGCAACCTAGTTTTAGGACTGACTGGAGGTTGAAGATGACCAACGTATCATCTTCCAACCAATGAAGGCGCACCATCTGTGTTTTTCAAAAATCTGATTTAATTAATGATCCTATGCATTATTCACTAAAGTCCATAACATGCACAGTGCATCAGGTCCACTTGATCTATTTACTAACGCGTTTTGACATTGATCAAATGGCCCATATTCTTTTGGTTTTTATTTTCTTTTCTGATTTTTATATTTAATTGTTTTAAACTTTAAAAAATCATAGAAAATTCATTTTTAGTCCAAAAAATCTGAAAAAATTATGAAATATATTTTTGATTATTCTCTTTCTGATTTTTATTTTTTCATAATTTAATTTTGTGTTTTGGTATTTTTTATAAATTTTCACTTTATTTGAATTGTTTTAAATGTTTAAAAATACTTTTATGCATTTTTAAATTCTGAAAAAATTATGGAATGATCCAATGACATTGTGACAAATATTGGTGAACTCATTTTATTTTTATTTCTGACTTTGGTATTTTTTATCATTTTTAGTTTATTTTACTCATTTCTTTTAATTTTAAAAATAGTTTCTGACTTTAAAAAATTACCAAAAAATTTATAAAATCATTTGAGTCCTTATATGATTTTTCTATGGACTTACTTTTTATTTCTTGATCAATTTGAACATAATTTATATTTTTATCCCTTATTTCTATATTAAATATTTCTAAAACCTTTTTTAATGTATATATATTAAAATATATTATTATTTTGTGACTATTTTCTGGCTGATCTTGGGTTAAATTTTTTATCATGAACTTTATTAACATCATTGGATCCATGGTATTGAGTTTAACTCAACAAAAATGGATGAATGATTTTAATAATAGTTTGATTAAATTTAATTCAAAAGTGGTTTGTATATTCTCTCTCACCCCTCTTCATCTCATCCCTTTCTTATTGCACTAAGTGTTATTAGAGCATGATCTCTATATCATATCTTAAAACAAATGGTGTATAGATTGCTATTGACCGACCTCAAAATAGGTGTGACTTCTACATAAGTCCACTTACGATTGCTTAACATAACGCTAAATTTTGTCCGGATTCAAATAAATGATCATTCGTGGCCCAAACTTATGTTTGCAAGCCCAAGTATGTTAATTTGATCTCTTTGATCCAATAACCTTGAGATTCATTGTGTGAGGGCTTTGGTTCTACCAATCCTCTAATGGATCTACAACACTTGTGGTCAACACGGATCACTTAAACATCGTTGATCATTAAATGGTACTCATGAGGATTCCAAATGGACGATATACTTGAAAAAAAGCAAATGAAACTTGTTGTATGGAGGCTTTGGTTCTACCAATCCTCTAATGAGTTCCAAATGCAAGTTTCAAGATGATCATCCAACTAACCACTAATCACTAATAATTGACTTTACCCTTTATTTTTATTATATGCCCCCTTTTATTTTTATGCACTATCTACTTTTAGCATTTACATTTCATGCCATTTTCATCTTTGCTCATTTGAGTATTTACTTTCTTGTCATTTTTATCTTTGCTCACTTGAGCTTTACTTTTCTTTTTTAAAACACCTAATAATCAAAATAAACCCTAAAAATCTTTAATGATACTTGGACTATTTGGTTACTATCCTTGGCATTATGGAGCATTGGACTTCTTGGACTTAGGATTATAAGCCTTGAACTATGTTGGAGACCTTGTGACCTTGATTAATATTTTTTATGGAGCTCTTGAGGTTTACCTCAAGGCATTGGGTTGTTTGTTTGTTTTGTGTGCAGGTCATTATGATTACACTCTTTGCTTGTAATCTAGAATTCACCCGTATACAACCGTCACTCTGCCAAATTTTTGTGAAGACTTAATATACTTGAAGTTTGATTCTTTCAAGAGGTCTAGTATCATTGCTTGTTTGGTTTCAATTCAAAGACTGAGAATTCTATCTTGGCTCATAGTGTCAAGTATTGGCTTCTTGTTGGTTAGATGGTTCTTATCCTTAGCGTTTACCTTATGCTTTTGGATAGTCCCTTCTTCTTCTCCCATCTTCTTTAATTTCAAAAAATATTCTCTCTCCTTTTGAAAAACTCTTCTTGTTTTTTTAACTTGAACCACTTTCATAATAAACTTGGACTTAGGTCCATGCATTTTCAAATTATTTTCATAAATAAACTTAATAATACTTTGACATTTTTTTGAGAAGACTAAAAGTCAATCAATCTCATTTCAAACCATTTTTCCACTTTGGCTTTTATCTTTAAACTTTTCTCAAAAAGATTGGACTCTTGTCAATCCTTGTAGTGATGCTAATAACTATACTTCTACAATATGTAGTGAAGAGAGATATTTTCCACTTGGGTGTTGAGTGAGGCATTGTTGATTTTAAAATCCAAGCCATATCCTTCACTTTGAGATGATGCAAATTCTCCTTTCTCATAATTGTGGGTAGTAAGTATGATTTCCACATGGACAATGACAATGATGTCTTATCTCATAAAATTAACCCACACACTTGTGTTTTTTTTTAATTTTTAAAAGAGCAACTACGTGTACACTGATCCCCTATTGCACGAAAGGTGGTACGTAGACACTAAAGGTTCGCAACTGCAACAGGTGAAAAAACCATAAAAATATATTTCTTTTATCACCTTCACCATCCATTTTTTATACAATATTTACATAGCCAAAATATACAGATTTTACAAAGAGGTTCCTGCGGAGTACCGTAGATGTTTAGGGTGCTAATACCTTCCCTTTGCATAACCAACCCCCTTACCTTGAATCTTTTTCCTTTTTTTGGGTTATTCGCTCTTTTCCCATTCCTCTAGAAACAATAAAGTGAGGTGGCGGTTTTATTTTGATTTGTACAAGTCTAGTCAATCCCATGGCTAAGTTTTAAACATTTCTACTGTCACAACATGTAACCAATGAAAAAGGAATTCCGAAAAGGGAAGATAGCCCGCACCCCAAAGTGAATCGACAAGTCACCTTCAATCCACCAGCCAACATCCAAATAGACAAGTGGTGGAAGTTTAGTCAAAGCAAGAGGGAAGGAAAAGGCAAAGTGTGATACGGTGGGAGAACTGACTTGATCGTTTTGCGTTTGATCGCAAATGTTGCAGTGAGCAAGAGTCTCCATTGGCTTTTCTTTTATCCAAAAGGAAAGGTGAAAAAGCACAGGAAAGACCTTTGAGATTGTTTCTTGAGTTCGGGGGGTAGATTATGAAAAGGGAAGGTATTAGCACCCTTTTCATCCATGGTTTTCCATGGGCTCTTAGTTACTTGCTAGATCACTTACTTTTGTTTTAAAATATGCTTTGTGTGGTTTTTGAAAGTATTTTGAAAAGGCGCCATCGTTTAGGCAAACTTTGTAATAGTTCTCGTTCGTAAGAACGTATACAAAGTGTTGATCTTTTGAAAATGTTTCAAGTTTGGGAAGTCTTTTGAAAGTGTTTTTGAAAGTGTTGGTGTTTGTTTGGAAAATAAGCAAGAGTGTTTGATTTGAAATTGAGCAAGCAACTAGGAACAATCTACCTACTCAAAAGTCTTAGTTCATTTATTCCTTTCCTTTGATATTTTTATCTTACCATTGATTTGGTAAGAAGCCTTATCTTTGGATGTAAAGGGATGGGCGTGGGTCGTTTGTATATTCTTAGAAGGCAACCTATGGGACGTTTTAGAAATTTTTGTTTAGGGACTAGATCGTTTACCAAAGGCAACATCGAGGGTCATCGAGGGACTACGATCTTTTATCGAGTGTCTTTTGCTAAAACGCCTATGTTCAAGGGACATGACTATTTTCTGAAAGGCAACAAAGCGGGATTACCCTAAGGGTGTTTGTGTGCAAGTTTATTGATTTACATGTATTGTTTTTGTCTTTGATTATGGTTTTCTATTGATTGGTTTTAGTCTTTCCATACAAAACCCCAATTATTAGCATTTATATTCGAAAGCGTTAAATTGCGGAAAATAAAGTCTTACGCTATCACATCGTTTAGGGGATGGGGGGTACAATTTACAAGTGGGGATGAAGTAGGAACTTAAATATTAAAACCATATCGAATAACAATGAGGGAAATGTAAAAACAATGTAAAAAGGACGAAAAATTGCATTTTGAACTTTTATGCGTCGACACATAACTTTCCTTGCCCCTGTATTACCAAATTAACTCAGTATGAGTCGATACATAATGGTATGTGTCGACTCATACACTACATGTATTGACTCATACGTGCTTTGTGTCGACTCATACACTGTTTTTTGCTTCTGTTTTAGGCATGTATAGCAGTATGTATCGACTCATAAGGCTATGTGTCGACTCGTACTGTCATTTTTTTACTTCAACATTATTCTGTTGTATACATGGGTTAGTTCTCAACACATAATGAAAAGAATGGAAGATAAACAAAAGGTTAGCTTCAAGGACAATGGTTACTGCACTTTGTCTTCAAAAAATGAATTACTAATGATGCTTGAAATGAAGAACTAAAGTCAAGAAACTTACCTTGGGGTTGGATCTTATACTCTGAGTTTGAGTTGTTATCTTGACTGTTTTTGAACTTGGAAAAGAAAACAAATATGTTGTAGGAGCTTGTTCTTGAGTTTGAACAATTTCTAGGTGATGTATGTGAGGTGCTTAGATGTTTGGACAGGGCTTACTAGGTATGAGAGTTCCAAATATTTGGACTTTAAAACTCAAGAGTGGAACCTTTTTTGACAGTTATGGCTTTTTGGAGAGTGTGGGATCTTGATGACTAGTTTACAATAAAACTTCTGGCTTTTCTCTCTATTTTCTCGAACCTCCTCCTCTTGCAAATGCTTCTTCTATTTATAGGCAAGGGGTTTGTGCATATGAGCTGATTAGATTTTCAAAACAGCATGTTATGGTTTGGTTGGATTACAAAGATCAAACTAAGTCAAGTACTCCATAGTCCCAAGATGAAGTACCAAAGTTGCTGGTATTGAGGAGCTACTTCCCATGTTTTATGGTGGAGTATAATCAGCAACTAGCAAGGTATGGGCTCAAGACAAACTTTGTACAAAAAGCTTGCTTTTCAAGAATAGCAATGATGCCTTTATGCCATAAATGGAATGATCTTTTGGACAATGACTCAAACACTTGGGTAATAGCTCAACCTCTTGTGTAAACATTAAATTATGATGAGATTTGCAAGTAAGGAAGCCTGCAACATAAGATTATGCAACAAATCATAAGAGTTTTCTTATGTGTTCTTCAACAAAAATGGCTTGCAATTCAAGAATGAATGCCCAACTTCAGGCCCTTGAATCTCCCAGCTCAAATATGATAAATTCATGCTCTTGGATGTTTTAGAAAGCTTGAAACACCCTTTACAACTTTCATGTTGGACATTTTGACAAAATCATCTTGGAACTATGTGAAAAAATGCCAAGAAGTTGGGATAAAATCCTGAACAAAATCTGTTGAAAATTTCTCTAAGTATTAAATGAAAATGTCATGACTTCATGAATTCATAACTTGAGATCCAATCATATTTAGGAGAATTTGTGTAAAGCAATGTTGTAGATATCATGGAGATCTACAAATTTCATGTTGAAAGTTTCTTTTGAATCATCTTGCATCATGATGAAAAATTGGCATGAAGTGATGAAATTATCATGTATAAAAATACTTAGAAAATTTCAAAGTTTTGGAAATCTTGACTTTTCAAGTTAACTTTTGACTTTCTTGACTTCTTGATGATCAAGCTTGATATTATTGAATTTCTTGATGAAATTTGATCTTTGGAATATAATGTTGACCAAAAAGTCAAAGTTTGACTTTCCAGTATACAATTGACCATTTTTCCCTTGTGCCAATTCCAAGCCTAAATTGATGTATCAGTGCTACAAACTTGACGTCATAGAAGATCTTATAAGAGAATCCTTGAGAAATGAGAGGGAAAATTTTGGGGTACAATAGTTGCCCCTGTTCAATCTTATTAAACCTGGAGAGTTAGATTGGCGAGTCCGCCATTCGTGACTTGAAGGTGAAAGATGATTGAACACTAGAGTGCCCAGAAATTTGCACTCGAAAATGAATTATGAATGGACTTATATATGCCATTTGGAGGAATGTTGTTAAATTCTAGAAGAAGTATCAACACAAATCTCTTGTTGATTTATACTAAAACTTGATGCTTTACCTGTGAGAAAAAGAGTTAGTAAAATGCAGATGTATGCATGATGTTTTCTAGATGTGGTATTATGCTAAACGCATTTTGTATGTACGTGATATGATGTATGAATGTGAGATGTATGTTTCTGTCCGAGAAAATAAATCCCTGACTGCCGCTGAGGAAATTCTGGGGGGTTAAATCCCTGATTTCCGTTGGGGATGAAGAATATGCATATCTTCAAACTTTGTTGAAAGGATGCTTTCGCTGGGGAATATCTCTTGAATGTCAGTTGTTATCTAGTCGGATCCAGGCTTCACAATTTGTTGAGGATGAAGTAGTCAACTTCTATCTGGTCGGATCCAGGCTTCACGGCAACTTACTAGGGGAAGAGACGAATTAACTGTTATCTGGTTGGATTCCAGGCTTTGCAGAAAATTTCTTGAAATTGAATAGTTATCTGGTCGGATCCAGGCTTCACAATAACTATCTGGTCGGGTCCAGGTCTCATGGTTTTTGGAAAGTTGTACTATTATCTGGTGGAGTCCAGGCTTCATAGTGTCTCTTTGGGGATCATAGTTAATTGTTATCTGGTAGGGCTCCAGGTTTCATAATAAACTGTTTGAAAAACTATCATCTGGTCGGGTCCAGGCTTTGCAGATTTCTGAGGTTGATGAGGTCAATTGCTATTTGGTCGGGTCCAGGTTTCACAATAAACTATTTGGGGATTTAGTTGTTATCTGGTCGGTTTCCAGGTTTCACAATGAATCTCTGAGGGTAATTTCTATCTGGTCGGATCCAGGCTTCACAACAACTTATTGGGGTAGAGGCAAACTCTACTAGGGAGAAGAAGTTAAACCTTGGTCCGATTGAGTCCAGGTTCTTTTATATTTTGAAGAGTTAAACTATTATCTGGCCGGGTCCAGGCTTTTAGTAACTTGAAATTGAGATCAACTATTATATGGTCGGGTCCAGGTTTCAGACACTCAAACTGTTATCTGGTCAGGTCCAGGCTTCAGTAATAACTTGAAAATTGTGCTAATATCTAGTCGGGTCCAGGCTTCATAGTATCCTTTTAGAAATAGTAAAGGCTTTGTTGACGACTTTACTGGGGATCAGGGGTTATGGCCCTATGATTTGTAATAGTATGAAAGGAAAACCCAAGTTGTAGAATCAGTCGGGTAGGAAAAACTCAGCTTGGGAAGGATACACTCAACTGGGGAGAATATACTCAGCTGGGGATAACAGGCTCAGCTGGGGAAGATAGACTATACCGGGGGAAATACAGACTCGATTGGGGAGGATGTACTCGGCTGGGGAATTTTGTGGTTCCTCGATTGTTGTTGGGGAAATAAAACCTGTTGGGGAAATAAACCCTACTAGAGAAATAAACCCTCTTGAGGAGGTGAGTTTCTTTTAGGAATAGATCTATGAGGCTTCAACTTGTAAAATTCGACTTAGCTGGCGAGAAAGTTGCCAAGAGATTGAGACTCTGGTTGGGGATTATCCTATGTAAAGAGACTTTGTGAGTAAATTTGTTGAGGAGGATGTTAATGACATAACTCTGTGGGGGTATTCCATATTCATTAAAGAGGTGCCCGTTACTGCTTAGGTCATATGTGCTAAACAACTTTAATCATGTTCATATGTGTTGTACCCCAAAATTTTCCCTCGTATTTTTCCACAAGAAATCACAGTTTCAGACTCTTCCTGATTTTTCAGACTGGCTCAAGAATCAGTCAAACAGACTTTTCTCGTCAGTCAGATAAAATTAGGGTTTTATTGATTTTCATTGATTTCAAAACAGTTCATACAGTTTGCTTAGGGTTTGGTTGATTTTGGCTCAAATTTGATCAGGCGAACGCTTCTTTGGCATTTGATCAGGAATTAGGGTTTTTATGTGTGCATTCTCAGAAAGAATTAAATCCCCACAGTGCTTTTCAAGTTATTCTGAGATGTGGACTGAAACATTTGGATTGAATTCGCAGTGTTTGACTAAATCAATGAAAAGAGGCATTGGGATTGAATTTGCAGTGTTTGGTTAAAATCAGTAGAAGGAAAATACGTATGGGCAGTTGTTGTGATTGACTGTGCATTGATTTGGATTTGTGAAGTGCCAGGCTTATTAGTTGATCGATGCCAAAACCACAATGTTTATTTAATTGCTTATTATTCTGAGTTTAAATAATTGGAATTTATTTTCAATTATTATAATTTAAAGAATTATAAATAATAAAATGAACAATTGAAAAGAAGAAAAGAATTAATTGGATAAAAGGAATTTTTATTTCATCTTTAAATAATTGTTACAATTATTATTTAAATACAAGTATTCGTTTAAAAAGTATTTACAATAATAATATTACAGTTATTTAAATTTAAATAAAACTATCCTAATATTTTTCTAAGCCTTCAATTCTTCATCCTCCATCTGTTGCTATTCCTCTCCATTTAATTTTTATCTGCAAAGAATAGAAAGAAGAAACAGTCAGTTGAAGCAGATAAATTAAAGAGACAGACAGATGAAAAAGAATTCATCATTAAAAGCAAATGGCCGGGATCAGTTCGCCCTCTTTGCAAATCACGAGATTTCTCCCGGTTCACAAAGAGGGATGAGAATATTTGCAAATTAAAGTATGAAAATGCACAAAAGTTAAATTGCACAAATTCAAAGTTTGTCAAAATATACTGCATAAAGTGCCAAACAAAATCCAAGTGGGCAACCAAAAAGGCAAGTCACAATTTCAAAACTAAGTCCAAAGTCAACTAGAGCTGCCCAAAGCCAAAGATATCTAAAGAATGTCCAAAAAGATATCAGAATATCAAAGTATCAAAAGGCTATTCAGATGCAAGTACAAGATGCAGCACAAAGTATGGAAAAGAGATATGCAAATATGCAGAGAAAAAAGTAGAGTGCAAGCAACATCATGTCATCACTTCCCTAGGCCATTGCTTTTTCAGAATTAGTACATAATAAGCAATATAATATGCTTAAGTACTGGAGAGAGAGGAGGAAGAGAAAAAAGAGGTTGGGCTTACAGGTTTAGGCATAGAAAAATATATAAAACTGCTAACACAGTCAGAAGAAGGATATATCAAAAGGGAGGCAGAATTGACCAAAAAAAAACAGAACTCAAACAACAGCTAGCCTCAATCAAAACCTGCTGAAGCAAAAAAGCATAGGCCTAAGCATCAAACAGCTTAAACCATTAACCTGCTAAGCCAAACCTGAAGCAAGCCTCACCAAGGCCATAACCTGCAAAACCCCTGTCAAAACCTGATAAGCCTAAAACCAATCATCAAGCCTGAAGCCTAAAGACAACATAAGCTGCCTTCCAACCTTACAACCTGCTGGAACCACAAACCATCGAAAACCTGCTGAAACAGAACATAAAGCCCCAGGCTATAACCTGTAACCTGCAAGCAACCCTCAAAGGCCAAAATCTGCCTGAAACCAAGTCCATCAAACCTTCAGCATTAAAACAGCCTAAACCTGTCAAAAGGCCTCCCAAATCTGAACCCTTAAAAACCTGCATCAGCACTTAAGCCTTACTTGCAATAACCATCAGAAGACCTGTCCAAGAACCACAAACTGGCTAGCCTCAAAAAGACCAGTTGACAAGAAACACAAGGCCTTGGTTCAAAACCTGTGAGAGCCTATCACACAGTCTAACAAGCCTTTGCCCTCACCTGTCAAGCTTTTTCAAGCATATTCACCAACCAACCGAATCAACAAACATTCAAACAGGCAACCCAATAATCAAGGCCCTCAGAAAAGATTCATCACTGGGCAAAAGACATCCAGCACATAGCAACAGAAGTACATAGCAACAGAAGAGGCAACACAAGCATATAGAAAGCGAGCAAGTAGAAGAAAGAAGTGACAAAGAGGTTTTCAGCTTATCATCATCAAACCTAAAGAGGGCAAAGAAACACAAAATACCAGGATTCCGAGCCAACATCCTCACGCGTCCCCTCGACGTCAAGCCGCGCCACGCCTCCGGATCCACCGTCCTCCGTCTCCAAAAGGTAATATAATTTTTTCCCTCTCTTCACACCTCAAACAAAAGAAACGCATTTAATCAGAACCAATAAACAAAATCATAATCAAACAATAACGAAAACCCTAAACAAGATTGAAACGGGAATCTACCTTTTAAACTGTCGCCTGGATTCTCCATGGAGGGAAAAGGGAGGATGGTTGCACTGGTGGCTTGGGCGAAGGAAACTCAGACGAAGGCGAACGAGAAAGACGAATCGAATGCAAACGGCGCCACTTCTGTAAACCCTAGAATCCCCAATTGAAAACAAAAACTAATGAACCCTAAAAAATATTCGTCTCAAGTCTTTGGGCCTTGCCCTTTCATTTGCCCTAAGCCCAAACGTGTTCTCATTGGCACCCCCCTCATATCCATTCTGGTTGGGCCATTTATTCCCCTTAGCCCATCTCCCTTTGCACATAACTTAATTTTTTTTACATTAATATATAAAACTTAAAACCCTTTTTTGTGTATTTTATTAAAACATTAATTTTTGTACATAAAAAAAATACTAACATAAAATACATAAGAATTAGAATTATTTAAAACACTTTTTATTTTATTTTATTAAACTTATTTTGATTTATACATAAATTTTCTTTAAGTTAATACATTTTTCTTTTCTTAAAAATAATTTGTACATAAATACATAATTACATAATTTTTCCTTTAAAGTTAATATTTTTCTCCTTAAAATTAGAACTTTTGATTTGTACATAATTAATTAAATGCATTATTTTAAATATCTAAAAAAATAGAATTTAAAAACATTTTCCTTTCTTTTAATTAAAATACTTTTTTGTACATAATACAAAAACATATAATACACTTAATAATACATTTAAATTCACATTTCGCACTTGTAAATAATTCTCATACACGTACACTTACACATACACAATACACTCGCATTGATAAATCATACATTTGCTTATTTTTGTATATTAGATACATTTACATTTGATCGCAATTCGATTTGGTTGTAATTATTTAAGTCTCATCCCCATTTGTGAGTTTGTACCCCCACTCCCGGATACTATTGGTAATAGCGTAGACTTTAAAATTCCCGCAATTTACCGCTTTCGAATTATACCATGAATAGACCTAGGGTTTGTATGTACATAAAATCAAACGCTAGATAACCTAATACAAAACAAATGCATGAAATCAATACACAATCACACTTGCACCCCCTAGGGTAATCCCACATGTTGCCTTCCAAAATGGGCCATGCTTGCACGTCGAGTTTCTTTGGCAAAACAAATTCAAATGATCATAAGTCCCTCGATGACGCTTTCGAAAGTTGCCTAAACGGAATGATCATAGTCCCTTCAAGCAAAATTGCCAAAGACACTTGGCACCATTGCATTCATGGTCCATACGATGACCCGCGCCCATCCCGTTAAACATCCTAAATGCAAGCTTGTCCACCAAACTCAATGGTGGAGCAAAATTGTTAAAAGGGGTTGAAAACATAGAGAAAACCTTTGAGTACAATAGGGGTAGACCAAACTCTTAGTTACTTGAGATCAACTTGCAAAAACACTTGCCTCCTTTTCAAAAACCTCACTTCACAAACACTTTCAAACAAAACTTCCAAAAACATTTTGAAACATCTTTTCGAAAAGATACACACCGTTGCATATACTCAAACACGAGTCATTACAATGGTTGCCGAAACAAAGGCGTCTATTTCAAAAACATTTTCAAAACACACACGTACACCACAATTTCAAGCAATCAAAAATCAAGGCAAGTGATCTAAAACCAAGTAACTAAGAGCCCATGGATAACCATGGATGAAAAGGGTGCTAATACCTTCCCTTTTCATAATCTACCCCCCGGACCCACGAAACATCTCAAAAGGTTTTTCCTGTGCTTTTTAACCTTTCCTTTAGGATAAAATAAAAAGTCGGTGGTGACTCTTACTAAACCGAACAAGTGCGAATACAAACGCAAAACTCAAATCAGTTCTCCCACCGTATCACAATATGCATATGTTCATTCAATTTTAGTCATTGGACAAACTTGCACTCAAAACAAAGATATAATTTTGCACTTCAAAGTATATTTGTATTGATATTTTACCCATGAATAGGCATTTTTGTACAGAGAGACAGAGATCCTAGTAAGAGGAAATCATCGAAAGGAAAACAAAATTGGAAACAAAACAAATAGCCATGTGAAATAATCTCATTGCCTCCCAACTCTACTATTGCCCCAATGTCTTCGAATGTCCCTTGTTGTTGATAGAAATTGATTGGGTTGATCTTGGACCGTTTGAACTTGGACCTTGGTGATAAAATTGATTGTGGTGGTTCCACGGGACATAGTCAAACACTTTCAATCCTTAATTTTGCCTGGACTGCCCTTTCGGGATTTCAGCCCACCAGGATACCCCTTTTGGTCCAAGTCTCCCTTTCGGGTTTTCAACTTGCCGAGTGTACAATCTTTTGCATATATCCCTAATTTTTTCCCAAACCTTTGGTTTTCCTGGATGCCTTTATTTTGCCTAGGTATGTCAACCTAGCGGGTTTTTTATGTGTAGTACTTTTTAACTATGTATGTGTTTATAGGATATGGGAAATCTTTACCATCCATGGTAGTCAGCACCATGGCACCGCCAGAGAAAACTCTCTTGACAACAATCGACCCTTCATAAGTGGGATTCCATTTGCCTCTGGGGTCGCCTTGTGGTAGAATGATGCATTTTATCACCAAATCACCAGCTTGGTATACTCGAGGCTTGATCTTTTTGTTGAAAGCCTTGATCATACGTTTTTGGTACGTCTGACCATGGAAAATAGCAACTAATCATTTTTCGTCGATCAAGTTCAGCTGATCCAATCTCGTTTGAATCCACTCGTCTTCGCATAAGCCTGCCTCATTCATAATCCTCAGTGAGGGAATCTGAACTTTCACTAGTAGAACAACTTCCATGCCATAGACTAAGGAAAAGGGAGTTGCCCCAATTGATGTTCTAGCTGAAGTACGATAGCCATGTAGAGCAAATGACAACATCCCATGCCAATCCTTATAGGTTACTACTATTTTCTGCACAATCTTCTTGATATTTTTGTTGGCTGCTTCGACTGCGCCATTCATTTTCGGTCTATATGGAGAAGAATTGTGATGCTTGATCTTAAACTGAATGCAAAGCTCAGTAATCATAGCATTGTTGAGGTTAGTCCCATTGTCGGTGATAATCCTTTCAGGGATACCATAACGGCATATAGGTTGTGTCTGATAAATCTGGCTACCACATTCTTTGTGACTGGGGCAAAAGAGGCGGCTTCGACCCATTTGGTAAAATATTCGATAGCAACAAGAATGAAGCGATGTCCTTTGGAAGCGGTGGGCTTGATATCTCCAATCATATCAATACCCCACATTGCAAATAGCCATGGAGCAGTCATGATGTTCAAAGGGATAGGGGGCACATGGACCTTGTTAACGTAGGTTTAGCATTTGTGACAAGTTCTTGAATGTTGACGGTAATCAGTCTCCATTGTTGACCAATAGTAACCAACTCTTAAGATTTTCTTAGCCATCGTATATCCACTTGAGTGAGTACATAAGAGACCATAGTGCATGTCTTCCATGATTTCCTCTTCCTCCTTCTTGTCCACACATCAGAGTAGAGTTGAATCATGGTTGCGTTTATACAATATTCCGTTGCTTAGGAAGAATTTGGCTGCAAATCTTCGTAAGAACTTTCTGTCATTGATGGATGCTCCCTCGGGATACTCTTGTGCTTCAAGATATCTCATCACCTCATGGTACCATGGCTTTTCCGCATCGGTGTCAAGCTCACAGCAATGTGCAGGTTCGTTGAATCTTTCAATTGTAATCATAGGGGCTTTGTTATCCAATCTGACCTTGAACATTGAAGACATGGTTGCGAAGGCGTCAGCCAACTGGTTTTCCTCCCTAGGGAAGTGCTTAAAGGTGATCTCTTCGAAGTAGGGAATCAGGGATAGCACAAGTTCCTTGTAAGGAATAAGATTAGGGTGTTTAGTGTCACAATCTCCTTTTACTTGACTGATCACTAGGGCGGAATCCCCGAACACATCCAAATGCTTGATCC
Organism: Vicia faba; assembly: GCA_948472305.1. Classification (NCBI taxonomy): domain Eukaryota; kingdom Viridiplantae; phylum Streptophyta; class Magnoliopsida; order Fabales; family Fabaceae; genus Vicia; species Vicia faba. The sequence continues at coordinate 1,525,171,971 of OX451737.1, forward strand.
TCAAGTCAATAACAACTTTCAGACCTAAGATGCATGCTTTATACTCGGCCATATTATTCGTGCAATCGAAGCATAATCTGGCAGTGAATGGAGTGTGGCAACCTTCAGAAGAGATGATTACAACATAAATTTGGTTACCTAAGGCGTTAGAAGCCCTGTTGAAGACCATAGTCCATCAGGATCCTTGTTCAGGTCCGTCATATGATCCATGTTTTGCACAGTCGGTTACCAGCATGATGTTCTCATCCGAGAAGTCGAAGTTTATTGACTGATAATCATCCACAACTTGATGGGCCAAATGATCAACTAGCACGCTTTCTTTGATGGCCTTTTGCATAGTGTATTGAATATCGTACTCAATCAAGATCATTTGCCATCTGGCTATCCGTCTGGAAAGGGCAGGTTTCTCGAAGATGTACTTGATTGGGTCCATCTTAGAAATCAACAGAGAGGTATGAGTCAACATATACTGTCTTAGCCGGCGAGCAGCCCATGCCAGAGCGCAACAAGTTTTCTCGAGCAGTGAATATCTGGTTTCATAGTCGGTAAACTTTTTGCTCAGGTGATAAATAGCATGCTCTTTTCGGCCAGACTCGTCATGTTGGCCCAAAATACACCCCATAGAGTTCTCTAATACTGTTAAGTACATGATAAAGGGTCTTCCTTCAAATGGAGGCATGATAATAGGAGGTTCTTGTAGGTACTCTCTGATTTTGTCAAAGGCAACCTGGCACTCATCATTCCATCTGACTACCTGAACTTTCTTCAAGAGTTTGAAGATTGGCTCACAAGTAGCAGTCAAGTGTGATATGAAGCGAGCAATGTAATTGAGACGACCCAAGAATCCTCTAACTTCTTTTTCAGGATGAGGGACTGGAATTTCTTTGATGGCCTTTACCTTGGCTGGATCAACTTCAATGCCTTTATTACTGACAACAAAACCTAGAAGCTTTCCAGATCGTACTCCAAATGTGCACTTGTTAGGGTCTAACCTCAGCTTGTACTTCTTCAGCCTCTTGAATAATTTGTACAGGTGATCAAGATGTTCTTCTTCGTTTTGTGATATGGCAATCATATCATCCATATATACCTCTATCTCATGATGAATCATGTCATGAAATAAAGCTACCATATCCCTTTGATATGTTGCCCCTGCATTCTTTAATCTGAACGGTATGACCTTGTAGCAGAAGGTGCCCCATTGCGTAACGAAAGTAGTCTTCTCCATGTCTTCGGGAGCCATCCTTATTTGATTATAGCCTGAGAAGCCATCCATGAAAGAGAAGACTTTATACTGGGCAATATTATCAACTAAGACGACAATGTGTGGTAGAGGAAAGTCATCCTTAAGGCTTGCCTTATTCAGATCTCTATAGTCTACGCACATGCGAACTTTTTCGTCCTTTTTCAGCACCGGTACTACATTGGAAACCCATTGGGGATAGGATGTCACAGCTAGGAACCCTGCATCAAATTGTTTCATCACTTCAGCTTTGATCTTTTCAGACATATCAGGCCTCATGCGATAAACCTTTTGTTTAATAAGAGGGCAGTCTTCTCTTGTCGGTAGATGATGAACTACGATATCGGTATCTAACTCAGGAATATCTCCATATGACCAAGCAAATACTTCCACATAATCATGCAACATCTGAACCAACCTGCTCTTGACTCTGCTTTCCAAGTTAGCACCGATCTTTATTTCCTTCTTATCTGAATCAGTATCCAGGTTGATAACTTCAACCGACTCTTCATGCGATTGAATAGATTTTTCCTCTTGTAATAGAAGTCTGGCTAGTTCTCCCAGTATGTCATAATCTTCCTCGCCTTCGTCCTCGGCTTGGTTGATAAGACATTCAAAGTCATATTCGACAATAATATAGTCATTAGCAATAGGATCCAGAGTGGATGTGGACCTTCAAGGGTGTGTGTGTGCATGTAAGATACATGGCTATTTTTTTGAATAATATATTTGAAAGAAAGGAAAGACAATGAACATAAATATTTGAATGCAAAAGAGTCCAATATACTGAATGATCATATGATTAGATGAACATAAATAAAGCCCTTGACAAATGGACCAAAGTGCCCCGGGCCAGGCATATGGCTGAAAAGTCATTGTTAAAATATTACAGACAACATGTTCTTGAATTGAAAGAAAAGTAATAACAAGTAGATTTCTCCTCAATGAAGGAGATGGGCACAAAGTCCTTTGTATTCCAATTCTTCAGCTCCGTTGTAGTTGGATACACCCAAGCTTCAAATGCAACTTCTTCATCAGAATCACCCATGGTGTTGACTTCATGGCTTCCAATGCGGAGAGGTGGCTTTCCAGCACGAGCATGCCTCACTTCCTTTTGAGCTTTGACGGTGAAGCTTAAACCAAACTTATATGCTTTAAATGGGATATCGAGGAGTTTCCCCCAAGTATCGTAGTTTCCTTCTTCAATTGTCGCACGAGCGTCTTTGACTAAAACCATCTTTGGTATGACTTTAACAGTTTCGGATTCCTCAGAAGGACATTTGGTAGAAACAACCATTGGTGGTACAACCTCAAAGGCTTGACACAGGGTCTCAATGAATTCTCCATCCATCTCTACATACTTGAAAGAGTTAAGGTGGCTCACCATAAACTCTTCTTCTCCACAGTCGGTGACTATTCTGCCCTTGACTGGATATTTAAGTTTCTGGTGGAGGGTTGAGGTTACTTCCCCAACTTTATGGATCCACGGGCGACCTAACAGACAAGAATAGGCAAGACGAATATCCATAATGTAGAAGGTGGAGTTGAATATTTGGGAGCCCACTTTGATTGGAAGATATACCTCCCCATGAACAGTCCTCTTTGATCCGTCAAGAGCCCTTACAATGATATCACTTGGCTTCAAGACTAAACCTTCACAGTCTAGACGGTCTAACGCCCCCTTGGGTAATACATTCAGAGAAGAACCAGTGTCGAATAGCACATGTGCTAAGGTAGTCCCTTTGCACTCGACAGAAACATGTAAAGCTTTATTATGATTCTTCCTAAGTGGTGTTAAGTCAGAATCTGAAAATCCCAAGCCATTATCAGCTGTCAGGCTAGCCACGCAATTCTCAAATTGGTCCGTTGTTGTCTCATGGGGGACGTGAGCCTTTTTTAGGAACTTGATTAACGTCCAAGCATGGGCATCGAAACAAAGCAGTAATGACAACATTGAAATCTTAGAAGGGGTTTACCCCAACTGTTCCATAATCTTGAAGTCACTTCTTTTTATTATCTTCAAGATCTCGTCCATCTCACGGGCGAAGGGTTCTTCATCAGTTACGTCCTTGGAGGGTACTTCAATCACATCAGGCTCAACAACCTTCTCCTTCCCTCTTTTATAGTAACTTGGCTTGGCAGCAAGAATACGGATGGGCATTCTTGTAACAGCTGGTGGTGAGAACATTCAGAGGAACTGGAGGAATGTGCACCTTATCAGCATAGACCTGGCACTTGTGACATGTCCGAGAATGCTGATAACAGTCAGCTTCCATTGTGGACCAATAATATCCTGCCCGAAGGATGTTCTTTGCCATGGTATGTCCACTGGAATGGGTTCCGAAGGTACCTTCATGTAGCTCTGCCATGATTCTTTCTGCTTCAGTCTTATCCACACAACGCAGTAAGGTTGAATCATGATTACACTTGTAAAGGATGCCATTGCTGATGAAGAACTTTGCCGCAAACCTTCTCAGAAACTTCTTACCATTAACAGATGCACCCTCGGGGTATTCTTGAACTTCAAGGTACCTCTTCACCTCATGATACCAAGGTTTTTCTGTTACCTCTTCAGTCTCAAGATCACAGCAATGTACAGGTTCGTCCAATCTTTCAATAATGATCTGGGGAGCCTCATTGTCCCAATTGACTTTGAACATAGAAGACATCGTAGCCAGCGCGTCCGCCAACTGATTCTCCTCTCTAGGAAAGTGTTCAAAGGTTATCTCCTCAAAATGGGGAAGCAACGTCGATACATACTCCTTGTAAGGAATAAGATTTGGGTGTTTCGTATCCCACTCGCCTTTGATCTGACTGATCACGAGAGCGGAATCTCCGAAGACACTTAAAAACTTAATCCTTAGGTCAATTTCAGCTCGAAGACCCATGATGCATGCTTCATACTCCGCCATGTTGTTGGTGGAGTTGAAACATAGTCGGGCGGTAAATGGAGTATGAGAGCCTTTAGGATATATGATTACAGCGCCAATGCCATTACCCAAAGCATTCGAAGCTCCATCAAAGTACATAGACCATCGGGATCCTTCCTCAGGTCCTTCATCCGGTCCAGGTGTCTCACAATCAGTCACTACCATGATATTCTCGTCCGGAAATTCAAAGTTCATAGACTGGTAATCATCCACTGCCTGATGTGCCAAATGGTCTTCCAATACACTTCCCTTGATTGCTTTTTGAGTCGTGTAATGGATGTCATACTCAGTCAAGATCATCTGCCATCTTTCTATTCTTCCGGACAAGGCAGGCTTTTCGAAGATATACTTGATTGGATCCATCTTTGAAATCAATAGAGTAGTGTGAGTCAGCATATACTGTCTCAGTCGGCGAGCAGCCCATGCCAAAGCGCAGCAAGTTTTATCAAGCAGTGAGTATCGAGTCTCACAGTCGGTAAACTTTTTGCTAAGGTAATAAATAGCATGCTCTTTTCGGCCAGACTCGTCATGCTGCCCCAACACACACCCCATTGAGTTGTCAAGTACTGTCAAGTATAAGATCAGAGGTCTCCCTTCAACTAGTGGCATTAGGATGGGTGGCTCCTGGAGATACTCTTTGATCCTTTCGAAAGCATCCTGGCATTCATCGTTCCAACGTACCACTTAATCTTTCTTCAGTAACTTGAAGATTGGCTCACAAGTAGCAGCTAGGTGCGAGATGAATCGGGAAATGTAGTTTAGTCGTCCTAGAAAGCCTCTGACCTCCTTCTCTGTCTTGGGAGCTGGCATCTCTTGTATGGCTTTCACTTTGGCAGGGTCCACTTGAATACCTTTGTCGCTTACGACGAAACCCAGTAGCTTACCAGACCTCACCCCGAAGGTGCACTTGTTCGGGTTCAATATCAGCTTGTACAACTTCAACCTGACAAACAGCTTCTGTAGATGGTCAAGGTGTTCCTCCTCAGTCTGGGACCTCGCAATCATATCGTTGACATATACTTCAATCTCATGATGGATCATATCATGAAACAAAGCGACCATGGCACGCCGATATGTTGCCTCAACATTCTTTAGTCCAAAAGGCACGACCTTGTAGCAAAATGTACCCCACTGAGTAACAAAGGTGGTCTTCTCCATATCCTCGGGAGCCATCTTGATTTGATTATATCCGGAGAAACCATCCTTTAAGGAGAATACCTTGTGCTGAGTAGTATTGTCAACCAGAACGTCGATGTGAGGTAGAGGGAAGTCATCCTTAGGGCTCGCCCTGTTCAAATCCCTGTAGTCAACACACACTCGAACCTTACCATCCTTCTTCGGTACCGGCACCATATTGGCAACCCACTGAGGGTAAGAAGTCACTGCTAGAAAACTGGCATCAAACTGTTTCATAACTTCGGCTTTGATTTTCTCCAACATCTTTGGGCGCATACGAAGAACCTTCTATTTTACCGGAGGACAATATTTCTTAGTAGGCAGGCGATGGACCACAATGTCAGTATCCAATCCAGGCATATCTTTGTAAGACCAGGCAAAGATCTCAACATAGTCATGCAGCATCTGAATCAACCGTTACTTCGCACTAAGCTCCAAATTTGCACCAATCTTGACTTCCTTCTTGTCTGTTTTAGTACCCAGATTCACCGTTTCCACTGGCTTTTTGTGTGGCTGAATGGCCCTCTCTTCCTGGAGCAGCAGTCTTGCAAGTTCACCAGGCACTTCACAATCATCTTCACCTTCATCTTTGGCTAAGTTGATCGGATTTTCGAAGTCATAACTGGCAGTAGCAGAGTCGTTACCAGTGAGATCCAGAGTGGATTGAGACCTGTATATGTGAGTGTGTGTAAAATAGTTGTTTTGCAATATATAATAAATAAAAACAAGGAGCGCAAAATTTGAAATGCAAGAAACGTCCAATGCTTTTATTAATGATATATGAAAATGGCACACAAAAGCCCTCACAAATGAAGCCACGGTGTCCCGGGTAAGACATCGGGCCATAAAGTTTCACAACATTGTCTGTTACAAATTCAAAACAAAGAGTTCATTACTGGTTAACAAAAGTAATAGGGATGAAGTCCTTTGCTGTCCAGTTGCTTGGTCCACCGTTGGTCGTAGGATAAATCCAGCTGTCGAATTCAGACTCCTCCACATCATCTTCGATGGCATTTATTCTCGAGTTGCTGATGAACACGGGAGGTCTTCCAATCCTTACACTTCGAACAACCCTTTGAGCTTCTGCAGTGAAACCCAAACCAAATTTGTTAGTCTTCTGAGTAAAATCAGGGAGTCGGCCCCAATTTGCACACCCACCCTTCTCAATAATAGCCCGGGCATCCTTTAAGGAAGCCATCTTCATAGGAGAATCTTCAACCACAGTCTCGGCTAATGCCAGTGTCTGAGGAACCTCTTCAAAGTGCTGAAATGGGGTCTCAATGAACTCCTCATCCATCTCTACATACCGGAACAAGTTGAGGTGGTTGACCATATACTCTTCCTCCCCTTGTACTGTCACAATCTTCCCTCTGACCGGGTATTTCAGCTTCTGGTGAAGCGTTAAGGTTACGGCCCCGGCTTTGTGGATCCATGGACGACCCAGCAAACAAGAATAGGATGGCCGAATGTCCATTACGTAGAATGTAGAATTGAAGACCTGAGAACCAACTTTAATTGGAATATCAACCTCACCATGCACCATCCTTTTAGACCCGTCAAAGGCCTTGACAATGATGTTACTTGGCTTTAGCTCCAACCCTTCGCAATCCAACTGGTCTAGAGCTTTCTTGGGCAAGACGTTCAATGAGGAACCAATGTCAACCAATACATGTGCAAGAGTAGTGCCCCTGCATTCAATGGAGACATGCAGGGCATCATTGTGGTTCTTCCCTTTAACAGTCAAATCAGCGTCGGAGAAACCCAAACCATTATCAGCAGTTAAATTGGCCACACAATCAGTAAACTGATCAGCTGATGTCTCTTGTGGAACGTGGGCAGTCTTCAGGAAGGTAATCAGAGCCTTGGCATGGGCCTCTAAACACAACAACAGTGACAACATAGAAATCTTGGATGGGGTTTGCCCCAGCTGCTCAACTACGTTATAATCACTCTTCTTAATAATCTTCAGAATCTCTTCCATCTCCTGTTTGGAAGCTTCAACAGTAATAGTCTTCGGTGCCTCCGTCTGGGAAGGCATATCAGTGGTGATCCCTTTGCCCCGAGCGTTGGATAACTCGGTGACAGGGGTAAGGATAGGAACTTGATCAGGAATCGTGATAGGTACACTTGTAGGTGTAATGACAATAGGTCTTCGTACAGTTGGTGAAGCAATATCAGGTGAGAAAAGTTTACCGCTGCGGGTGACTTTAGCAGGCCCAGTAATGTTGCTGACGCCAGTACCAGCATCCAACTCTTGCTTAACTCCTAGAACATAAACATCTGCCCCATAGTGCCAAGGGACAGCTTTGTCAGAGGTGTAGGGGATGGGCCCCGGAACAGTGATGATTACGGGTGCGATCTTCGGAACAGATGTAATTCTAACAGGCTTCCTCGAGGGAGCCTTGGAAGAATTGTCGAAAATGGTAATGATGGCGACTTCTTCAGTAGGAATGGAAGGAACAACAATCTTCTCAAATAGGATCTCCTTATTATCCATCAGGTTTTGGATACCTGACTTCAGAAATGGGCAACCAGTAGGTAAAACAGAACACATATGGCAACCTTCGCCACAACCCGGAAATAAACTGGCTATCAACAGGTTCTTCTTGACAGTCATCAGAGGAGTAACAATATCATCCACGGAAACTACAAACAAGTCCTCTTCTAGAGCATTCACTCCATGATTGGGCATGGGAGCAGTTACAACATTAGGCCTCTCGGGCGCCTCAAACTCAATCTCCTTTGCCTCAATCAGGTCTTGCACCCTGTTCCTTAAAACCCAACAATCATCTGTATTATGCCCCGGGCTATCAGAGTGAAAAGCGCAGCGGGTATTAGGGTTGTACTTTGGTGATGTGGTACTTGGATTCTTTGGAGCTTCTTTTAGAGTCACCAAATTGGTCTTCAACAACTGTGGCAGAATCTGAGACAAAATCATGCTGAGACGAGTGAATTGCCTTCGAGGTCTCTCGTCCTTTTGTTGGTTGGGATGCTGAGGAGCACCAGCAGGTTTTGAAATAACAACCGCATTGACAGCTTGGCGGTGTTCAGGTCTATTCTGTCTTCTCGAACTGTAGACAACACTGGACTCTTTCTTAAACGGTTTCTTTTCGGTGCTCGATGAGGCACCCTTCTGTATCTTCCCAGCCTTAATACCAGCTTCAATCCTCTCACCAGTCAAAATAAGATCGGTAAACCCAGCTAAAGAGCTTCCAATCAGATGATTAAAGAACGGACCAGACAGGGTCCCCAAAAACATGTCAACAAGTTCACGATCAGCCAAGGTGGTTGCACCCTTCCGGCAAGGTCTCTCCATTTCTGAGCATACTCTTTAAATCCTTCACCCGTTCCTATTGACATACCCTGGAGTTGGGTACGTGTAGGAGCGAGGTCGGAGTTGTACTGATACTGCCTATAGAATGCAGTAGCCAAATCTTCTTAGCTGCGGATACTGGCTCTGTCCAACTGATAGAACCACTCAAGCTGAGTCCCTGAGAGACTGTCTTGAAAGAAATGGATCTACAAGTTCTTATCAGCAGTGTAAGGCTGGATCTTCCTCACATATGACTGGAGGTGCAGTTTCGGACAGGAGACTCCGTCATACTTGGCAAAGGCAGGTGCCTTGAATTTATGGGGAATCACCACCCCAGATGATAGACCCAGATCTCCGAAGTCCAGACCGGGCACCTTCTGAATTTCCATAGCGCTTAAACGGTCTTCCAGCTGTTTGTACTTATCCTCAGCAGGAGGATACTGTTCTTCATCATAGTTTGTCTCGTTGTCGGAGACCATAGGGCTAGGAGCCCTCCTTTCTTGTGGACTATCTTTCCCTCCATATGAGGTGGTCAGATCAACTTCATTATGCAGCCCGCTTCTAAACCTGCGTCCAGTATTGAATAGGATGATCCTCTTCTTCTTCTTCTTTTTCTCTTTCAGAATCAAGGTCTTCAAGTCCTGCTGACCCTTGGCTAGATTCATGAACAATTGAAATTGTGCATTCTGGGCCTGGAGGGCCTTGATAGCTTGCTCAGTTAAAGGCTCAGCAGACATGATGATTGCTGAAATAAACAGCGAAGAAGATAAGAGACCTGTAATGGGGTACTTGTTTATGAAGTGCATGGGATGAAATGTGTATGATTTATGATTTCAAAGACAATCGAGATTCAAATTTGTAAACAAGAAAGGAAACACACTTTATTAGATTTAATACTTCAAAATTTAAATTGTTCAACAAATTGCCCTTAGGCGTTATAAGAACGGAAATACTAAAAAGTAAATAAAAACTGTAAAAGAAATCATCAAAGGTTCATCAATGCTCCCATGGTCTCTTCTTCTCAGTGTAGAAATAATCATTCAGGATCCGCTCATTCTCCAGTTGCCTAGTCAGCTTCTGGATCTTTTGCTCTTGTTCATTGAACCTCTCCCGATAAGAATCTCTTTCATTCCTCAATTGCATCCAAGACCTCTTCAGTGCTCCAATATCAGTGGGCATATAAGGGTGGAGAATAGTTGGAAGAACCCCTTCCTCATTAGCAACTTCAAGAGTAACAGGCCTGACAGCTTCATATGGCATACCTAATTTCTGGGCACGGATGCGGACCCATCTGAGATATGGCTCCATTGGCAGAGAAGTCTTTGGTCCCAACTCATGTGGGTCAGATTGGTGAACTCTGTCCCAAGCCCTTATGAATCTACGACGCATCTCGTCGCTATCTCCTTGAAAATCAAAGATGATATGAGGCATCAACATCTCATGAGGCCCTTCTCTTCTGGCTCTTCCAAACTGACGGAGAGCTAAGCATGGGTTGTAAGAGATCCCTCCATGGGTTTCGATCAATGGAACATTAGGATACTCTCTGCAGCAATCAATGATAGTTACCTCGTCCAAGCCTTTAAGAGTCCAGATAATGTCATTATTAGAAAGAGACATCACCCTATAAGCCCAGCCCATTCCTTCTTTGTTCTTTAGTACGGACTTAGGGAGGTGCGAAATAAACCACCTCGACAATAAAGGAGTACAACACATCAAAGTTCCCCGCTTTCGGGCAGTACGAGCATAGAGCTGATGAAGGATATCACCCAAGAGAGTGGGTACCGGATTCTGAGAGATAAAGATCTTTATGGCATTAATATCAACAAAAGTGTCAGGATTAGGAAATAATACCAGACCATAAATCAAGAGAGCCAGAATGTCCTCGTACGCCTTGAAGTCTAAGCTGTCCCAGAAGTAATTAGCTTTGTCAACCAAAAACTTAGTCAGAAAACCCTTAGCTCCACTTTTAGTCTCCCAGTTAGCCATTACCTACTCTTTGGTCAAGTGAAGGGTTGCAGCAATTTCTTCGGGCTTAAGGGTCTTTTCCCAACCAGTAAATGGAGTTTGTTCCAAGACAGAGATATCAAGTAGCTCAGATAACTCTTCTAGGGTAGGCACCAGCTGGAAGTCTTGAAAGGTGAAGCAATGGTATAGAGGATCATAGAACTGGACCAGAACACTCATCATTTGCTCGTCCAATTTTGAGGTGACCAAACTGAGGAGAGAACCATGCCTTCTGATGAAGGAAGTAGTGTCTGGAATCCTGACAACCAAATCTTTAAGCAGGGTAGGTACTTGGAGAAAGTTGATCCGGATAGTATTCCTACGCATGGGCATCATGATGACCTACAAAACAGAGCAAAGATGAAACCCTCTTGTCTTTGAAATAGGTTAGTCCTTATGCAAAATGTATGCAATGTTATGATGTCATGGTAAAGGCACACCACAAGTATCCACAAAAGGCAAACATGGTAAAGACACACAAGTCACACAAAAGAGCCCTTAGATTTCAGGCTGGCATAGAGCTTAGGTACTACCCTCTTTCAGTTCAGTTGGTTTAAACCTGTCTTAAAAATAGTAACCGGGTTCTAGAGGATCTCAATATCACTGACTACCCTCAATTGGTCATAATTCCAGTTTAGCAACCTTTTCTTGCGGCCGGAATCATCGCGAGAGTTTAGTCTCAATGAGTGTAGCATACTGCTACTGTTCTATGGCCAAGTTGGTCGATTTAAGGTTCTAAGTTCAGCTGGTGCTTAATGACTCCTTAGAAGACCCATATTCTCCTCGTTCCAACACAAGGGATATCGGTACAAACCAAGGTGCCACACCAACGTAGCTACTGCTTCATCCGTGTCGGTCTACGCCGGACAGATCCCTCACAGTTTATTGCTACTTACCTAAAGGGTATCCCCAGATCCTGGTTAGGATCTATAGAACTCCGATACAAGCCCACAAAATTAAAGCATACAAAGCATACAATTGAAAACATAGTGATCTAATCCTAAGGTACACCTCACTTATTAATCATCCCCAGCAGAGTCGCCAGTTCTGTGATCGGTGGGAAGAGAACTGACTGTTTTGGAATGCTGGTTCGCGTTTGCGTTTGTTTTCGCAAAATGTCACGGTAAGCAAGAGTCGCCACCGTCTTTTATTTTATCCAACAAGGAAAGGACAAAAGCACATACAAATTCCTTTTTGAGATATTTCTCGAGTTCGGGAGGTAGATTATAGAAAGGGAAGGTGTTAGCACCCTTTCTATCTGTGGTTATCCACGGGCTCTTAGGTACTTGCTCATTATGTTTTCAAAAGTTTGCTTTTCTTTGTGATTGTGGGTTTGAAAGGAGTTTTTGTTTGAAAGGGGTGTAAGTGCGAAAAGTTTTGTTTTGTTTTTAGAAAAGAGCAAGTACTTAAGAACATCTACCTACTCAAAAAGGAATTAAACTGTGCAAGTGTCCTTTAGACAATGTTATCCCACTATTGAGGAGTAGGTAGCACCGTCGTTGGAGTTTTCGGGTCAATTCGATTAAGGGACGTGTGGTCACTAAAGCAATGTTAGGACGCCTTAGCGGTAACCCTAATGTCTTAGATCATTTTATCCGAGGCAACCGTTTCGAGGCAACTTATGATTTTTGGACAAGAGGGCGACCTCTAAAACTTCCTATACTCAATGACCACGTTCGAGGCAACCGAGTGAGGTGTACCCTAAGAGTGCGCATGTGCGAGTGTATTGTTTTTCAGTTATTTATCTTTGTACATGTTATGGTGAGCTACTGTTGATTTTTAAAAAATTTGATCTTGTCATGCATTGCCTATTATTCAAACATCTAACAGTTAATGGTTGCGGGAATTAAATTGCAGAAAATAAATCTAAGCTATTACAAGGCGTCGGGTATTTACATCGCCAAAGACAAACCCTTTTAAAATTAAATTGCGAAAAGTAAATAAAAGCGGTAAATAAATCCTAATTTACAAACTATTACATCCTCGAAGCAGTTACAATATTGAAATATGGATTAAAAATTATACGCGCGCGAGAAAACTAAATCGAAGTGTTTTTTAGGGTTTTGACCCTTTTTATTAAATAAAGCATATTTTTGTTATTTTTGAATTAAAAATTAATCTAAATTAATAATTGAGTTAATTGATTAAATGAAAATATTTTTGGGTTTTTATTTTAATTAAGGAAATAAAAGAAGAATAGTTAAAAAAATATTAAAAGCCTAATTCTAAATTAATTTTAATTTAATGCAAAAGATATTAATGTTAAGCCTATTTAAACTAAATAAATAAATTAATTGTTATTTACAAAAATAAATAATAAAATTAATGGAATTAAAAAAAATATTATTTTGTTGTTTTCTGATTTTATGAAATAAAAGTTAATTGGTTAATTTTAATTAAGATAATAATAATAAAATAGAAAAAGAAAAATGAAAATAAAATAAAATGAAGAACAAACCCAGGGGGTGCTGGGCTTGATTTGGGTGTGAATCAGCAATTAGTTGGCCCATATTCAATCAGCCTGTTTGACCTTTGGAATCCAGCGCATGCTTGTTGACTCTAGTCCATGGTGGTCCTCCAACTTTGGCCAATGGATCTTGGCCTGAAGCCACTTGGCATTTGATGAGGTGGGAAGCATGATGATCCACGCTTTGGGGCGCTGCACATGAGTACCTGAAATAAAATTGCATAAAGTTTTGGGGGACCTGGGATTCGAACCCAGGTCCCAATGGTATCACGCACTAACGCCTTGCCAGCTGAGCCATGTTGTTAACTTGTTAGTGGAATATATAACAAATATTATATGGTAAACAACTAATTATGCCTGGCAAAATAAATAAAAAACGCGCAATTGATTCAAATGAACCAATCACGCCCAGCCACGTCTTCGTCTTCTTCAAACGCCCTGGTTCATTTACCTGCGGATTTTGTTCCGCGGGAAGATTCGTAACATCTCTTAAAAATCCTTCCTATGCCATGTAAATGCAAGCTAAGAGTGCCAATACACTCGTCTCTCTCCCCTGAACTCATCCATGGCCATTATTGGTCCTAATTATGCATGTATCAAGAATGCCCAAAAAACAAGAATACGAACCCTAGCTTTGAATCCAGGGCTATAAGTCACGAAAACAAAATCAAATATTGCAGAATCAATGGAAATTGAATGGCAAGCATGATAGTGTAATCAAATTGGCAAAAAGATGCGAGGAGAATGATTTACGATTTCATGTGCAGAGGCATATTCGTGGAGACTTACAGTGAGTTTCAGAGGGTCTTAAGGCTTGATTTTGATTGGTATAGCTCCACTGGATGTCAAGGAAGAGGGTTGCGTTGTGATTTTGCTTTGAAAAGGCCTCCAAACCAGAATCCGATCTCCACTTTTTCAAGGTTTTTCACAAACTTTGTATGGCCGTTTCTGCAGAGTTTTGCGCGTGTCCTAGGTCTGGCTTGCTTATGTGCATATAATAGAATGTGTCTAGGTCAAAATTTGGGTATTAAATCTTGTGCATTGAAGATGGAATATTGGATTTGATCACCATTGATAAGCTTTCCATAATTGCACCAAATCTGAGATTTTGTGCTTGTTTTGACTTGGCACGAGTTTGATTGAGTTGCACATGATATTTGCAAGTTGTATTGATCACAAGAATCCCCTTACATCAATTTTTTAGATTTTATTTGATTTAATATTGATTAATAATGAATTAAATCAATAAAAATGAAATAAAATAGAAAAATAAATGTTTAGTCATGAAATTAAAGATGGAACACGTGTGTGGCATGACAAGACTATATAAAGTGGAAAAAAGTGGGCCCTTTTGTCAAAAATTGGAGTTTTGAGGATAGTTGACTTTTGGCAATTTTGGAAAAATGCCCAACTTCAACAATGTATAACTTCTTCAATTTTTAACTTTTGGAGGTGTTATTGGACTTTTTAGAAACCTTGAGATGTCCTATAATCAACCCTTTTGGTCTCATCTCATTTTGATGTTCCATTCTCAAGTTATAAGCTTTGGAAAAAAAAGTGTTTTTGTTGACTTTCAAAAATGACCTATAATGTCCAAATTTGTAACTTTTTGTGAGAGCATTTCTTGATATTGGGGTGTGAAGGTGGATTGTAGGTAATTGAATCCTATTAAAAATGATATTTGGATTGGTCATTGCTCATAAAGTATGAGAAAGTTATGCTTGGTCAAAGTTGAGTTGACTTTTCCTACAAAACCCTAATTTAGCAACTTTTGAATCTTGATGAATCTTGAGCAATCCTTGATGAATCATGATCATCCCTTGATAAAATGATGAATTATCCTTTAAAATGAGAATGTTGACAAAAATTTTGAGGTTTGACTGTCTGTAGGTCACAATTGACTTTTGCCCTAGCACAGTCGATTTTTGGGTCTCTTGAGCAATTGACTGACCAAACTTCCTCTGCAAGGCTTGAAATTTGACATGGATGAACTTAAGAACATATTAGGACATTGGGGAGCACTTGAGGTCATTTGGATGTGAGGACCTTGATGCAACACAAAACCCTAATTTTGACTTGACTGCCTTAGGAGGTGATTTGACTGTCCAAACCTTGAGCCAACTTGAGCCAACTTGAAGATCATTCTTGACAAATATTTGAGGAATATGGGAGGGAAAATTTTGGGGTACAATAGTGGAGTAGTCAATTCTTTAATAGAGGCAACAAAAATTGTATCTTCAACAGCATTAACACTCTTGTCATGCTTCAGCACTGGAGCTGTAATTACATTCAGCTTCGGAGGAGGATCAAACTCAATAGTCTTGTTGTCAATTAAATCCTGGATTTTGTTTTTCAAGGCCCAACACTGGTCAGTCTCGTGCCCGGGGCTGCTTGAACGGTAAGCACACTTAGCGTTTGGATTATACATTGGTGACGAGGTATCAAGGTTGGCGGGAGGATCGTGCAATGTCACTAAATTAACCTTGAGAAAATGTTGTAAGGCTTGAGACAATGGAATGCCTAACCTCGTAAATTGTCTTCTTGGAGTTTCAAAATGTTGATGATTTGCAGATGGTCTTGGAGTAGGAGTTGGATTGGAGATTCAGACAACATTGACAAATGGACGATCATTCTTCTTGGTATAGGCCCTTGCCTCGTACACAACATTGACTTCCTTCTTTGCAGCAAAAGGTTTCTTGATATGATTGGGAGTGGAGGTAGATGCCACAGAGATATTCCCACTTCTGATGCCACTTTCAACTCTTTCATCGGTTAAGGTTAATTCGGTGAAACCAGAAGAAGAGCAACCAACCAATACATTAAAGAAGGGACCAGACAAAGTGCCCGTGAACATGTCGATATGCTCCCTATCAGTCAAGGGAGGTTGGACCCTACTAGCAAGGTCTCTCCATTTTTGCGCATATTCCTTAAATCTTTCATTCTTTCCCATGGTCATATCTTGTAATTGAACCCTCGTTGGCGCCAAGTCGGTGTTGTACTGATACTGATGGTAGAAGGCAGTAGCTAAATCCTCCCAAGTATTGATATGAGAACCGTCTAACTGATAAAACCATTCAAGTTGTGTTCCAGCCAAGCTCTCTTGGAAAAAGTGAACCCATAGCTTCTTATCAGAGGTGCACGGCCGTATCTTGCGCACATAAGACTTTAGGTGGAGTTTTGGACAAGAAACTCCATCGTATTTTGCAAAGACTGGTATTTTGAATTTGTGGGGGATGACTACCCCAGAGATCAAACCCAAATCATTAAAATCTAAACCGGGGATGGCTTGGATTTCAACATCTTTCAATCTGTCTTCTAACTGCTTGTATTTGATGTTGGCGGGTGGATATTGCTCTTCGAAATAATAATCATCAGATACTTGATCATTAGTACAGTCAGCCTGAGTACTCTTGACCTCACCAATCTGGTTCTCGTCCTCTTCAGATGAGTCTCCTCCTACTGAGATTTGACGGACTGTCTCCTTAAACCTTCTACCCATGTTGAGTAGAGCTTTCTTCTTTGGCTTCTTCTTAACAACCAGCAAAGCCATCATATCTTGTTGCCCCTTGGCTAGGGCTAGTAGAGTCTCCCAAAATTGAGAATTTTGGGCTTGGAGATCCTTCACAGTTTTTTCTAGATCCATCTTGCTGAAATAAGCAGGAGAGAGATAAGGAAACCTGTTATGCAAAAAGCTGTTATGTTATGATGCATAGAATATGTACATACAAATGATTTCAAGGATTAATGAGATTTAAATTTGTGTAGACAAAAGAATGAACAAACATTAATTTTCATTAGACAAAACAAGAGAGATTACATCATGCCTCTTGGGCTTACAAAATAACTTTCTAAGATAAAAACACCGAACGCATCCTCTTTGGCACGAGATAAGCGTTTACACTTTTCTCTTCTTGTAGCTGCTTTGTAAGCTCCAAGACCCTCTTATCACTAGCATATAATTGAGCTTCAAAAGTATCTCATTCTTCCTTAAGCTAAATCCAACCCTTTTGCAAGTCTTCGAGAGAGGTAGGCATGTCGGGATGGAGGATAGTGTAGGGAACATCTCCTTCGACCACAGGCTCCATGGTGACTGGTAAGATGTAAGGATAAGGTATCACAAGTTTCGGAGCACGGGCTCGCACCCATTTAAGGTAAGGCTCGAGGGGAATGGAGTTCTTGTGTCCTAACGTCTTGCTATCCACCTTGTTCAACATCCTCTAGGCTCGGATAAACCTCTGACGGTAACCTTGATCGTCATTCTCGTAGTCAAATACCACTCCTTGGATAAGTATCTCGTGGAGACCATCCCTTCGGGCGTAACCAAACTGTCGTAGGGCTAAGCATGAGTTATAAGTGATACCTCCTATAATGCCAAGCAAAGTGACATTAGGGAATTATCCACAATGGTCGATGATAGTAACATTCTCCAAAGAGAGGGAACACCAATGAATATCTGAATGTTTGAGCATCATCAACCTATGGGACCATCTTGAACCTTGTGCCTTCTTCAACACAGATTGGGGAAGATGCGAAATAAACCATCTTACCAAGAGAGGAGTACAACACATGAGGATACCTATCTTCCTCAAAGTGCGAGAGTGAAAAGAATATAGGATGTCTCCTAACAAAGTAGGCACCGAGTTACGAGACATGAAGATTTTTACGGTGTTTACATCTATGAGTTGGTCAGGATTTGGGAACAAAACCATCCCATAGATGATAAGGGCCACAACTTCCTCAAATTCTTGTAAGTCCAAGGAGTTCCAACAATCTTGAGCTTTCTCAAACAGGAATTTGGCCAAGAAACCTTTGACACAACTCCTTGTTTCCCAATTAGTTGTGACATCAGATTGTTGCAAGTGTAGGGCTTGAGCAATCTCTTCAGGTTTTGGATCTCTTTCCGTACCGTTGAAGGGTAGTCGATTGAGAATGGGGATCCTCAAGAGTTAGGAGAATTCTTCTAAAGTTTGCACAAGTTGATAGTCGGGAAAAGTGAAGCAATGGTGCAGAGGATCAAAGAACTGAAAGAGCACCTTCATCATATCCTCATCAATGTTGGAGGTGACCAAGTTTAGGAGGTGACCATGTCTTTTGGTAAATGGAGAATTCTCAGGAACCCTTGATGCTAACTCTTTGAGTTGAGGATGAATCCTTACGAGATTGACTTGAATGGTTTTCCTGCGAATAGAATCCATGTCCTACAAAACAGAACAAAGATAAATCCCAAAAATCCTTGAAATGGTTAGTGAGTATGAGTATGATGTTATGGTGTTTATGATGTTATGTACAAGTAAATATATATAAACAAGGCAAAAAAATCCTTAGGTTCAGGCTTGCATGGAGTCTCATAGGTAAATACCCTCTTAAAGTTTAGTTGGCTTAAACCTGTCCTAGAAATAGTAATCGGGTTCTAAAGGAGCTCAATATCACTGGTCTGTCTTCTCGGGCATTGTTTCAGCACAAGCCTCTTTAATGGTGACCGAAATATCCCAAAAAACCAAACCTCAATGAGTGTAGTATCGAGTATCTACCAACTTCGGACTGCACCAAAGCCGGTTATCTCACTACGTCCTAATGGCCAAGTTAGTCAAGTAAAGGTTCTAAAAGTTCATTAGTGCTTCATGACATTACTCAACGACCCTGTATTCTCCTTGACTACTCAAGGGCTACCGGTACCCACAAATATGTCGCACTAACGTAGATATTTCTTAGACCATGTCGGTATACCCGCAGAGTTTCCACAATGTATTGCTACTTACCTATAAGGTATCCCAAATCCGGGTAAAGGATTCAAACCAAAATAAAGAACCATAATGTAAAGCATACAAGTCAAACAAAGAAAGCAAGTAAATGTGATCTAACCCTAAGGTAACCCCACTTTTAGAATTTTCCCCAGCAGAGTCGCCAGTTCTATGATACGGTGGGAGAACTGACTTGATTGTTTTGCGTTTGATCACAAATGTTACGGTTAGCAAGAGTCGCCACCGACTTTTCTTTTATCCAAAAGGAAAGGTGAAAAAGCACAAGAAATACCTTTGAGATTGTTTCTTGAGTTCAGGGGGTAGATTATGAAAAGGGAAGGTATTAGCACCCTTTCATCCATGGTTTTCCATGGGCTCTTAGTTACTTGCTAGATCACTTGCTTTTGTTTGAAAATATGCTTTGTGTGGTTTTTGAAAGCTTTTTGAAAATGCGACATCGTTTAGACAAACTTTGTAATAGTTCTCGTTCATAAGAATGTATACAAAGTGTTTATCTTTTGAAAATGTTTCAAGTTTGGAAAGTCTTTTGAAAGTGTTGGTGTTTGTTTGGAAAATAAGCAAGAGTATTTGATTTGAAATTGAGCAAGCAACTAGGAACAATCTACCTACTCAAAAGTCTTAGTTCATTTCTTCCTTTCCTTTGATATTGCTATCTTACCATTGATTTGGTAAGAAGCCTTATCTTTGGATGTAAAGGGACAGGCGTGGGTCATTTTTATAGTCATAGAAGGCAACCTGTGGGACGTTTTAGCAATTTTCATTTAGGGACTAGATCGTTTGCCGAACGCAACATCGAGGGTCATCGAGGGACTACGATCTTTTATCGAGGGTCTTTTGCTAAAACGCACATGTTTGAGGGACATGACTATTTTCTGAAAGGCAACAAAGCGGGATTACCCTAAGGGTGTTTGTGTGTAAGTGTATTTATTTACATGTATTGTTTTTGTCTTTGATTAGGATTTTCTATTGATTGGTTTTAGTCTTTCCATACAAAACCCTAATTACTAGCATTTGTATTTGAAAGCGTTAAATTGCGGAAAATAAAGTCTTACGCTATTACATTGTTTAGGGGATGGGGGTACAATTTACAAATGGGGATGAAGTAGTAACTTAAATATTACAACCATATCGAATAACAATGAAGGAAATGTAAAAACAGTGTAAAAAGGAGGAAAAATTGCATTTTGAACTATTATGTGTCGACACAAACTCCTATGCATCGACACATAACTTTCCTTGCCCCTGTATTACCAAATCAAATCAGTATGAGTCGATACATAATGGTATGTGTCGACTCATACACTGCATGTGTCGACTCATACGTGCTTTGTGTCGACTCATACACTGTTTTTTGCTTCTGTTTTGGGCCAGTATAGCAGTATGTATCGACTCATAAGGCTATGTGTCGACTCATAATATCATTTTTTTTACTTCAACATTGTTTTGTTGAATACATGGGTTAGTTCTCAACACATAATGAAAATAATGGAAGATAAACAAAAGTTTAGCTTCAAGGACAATGGTTACTACACTTTGTCTTTAAAAATTGAATTACTAATGATGCTTGAAATGAAGAACTAAAGTCAAGAAACTTACCTTGGGGCTAGATCTTATACTCTGAGTTTGAGTTGTTGTCTTGACTGTTCTTGAACTTGGAAAAGAAAATAGAGATGTTGTAGGAGCTTGTTCTTGAGTTTGAACAATTTCTAGGTGATGTATGTGAGGTGCTTAGATGTTTGGACAGAGCTTGCAAGGTATGAGAGTTCCAAATATTTGGACTTTAAAACTCAAGAGTGGAAACTTTTTTTGACAGTGATGGCTTTTTGGAGAGTGTGAGATCTTGATGACTAGTTTGCAACAAAACTTCTGGCTTTTCTCTCTATTTTCTCTAACCTCCTCCTCTTGCAAATGCTTCTTCTATTTATAGGTAAGGGGTTTATGCATATGAGCTGATTAGGTTTTCAAAACAACATGTTATGGTTTGGTTGAATTACAAAGATCAAACTAAGTCAAGTACTCCATAGTCCCAAGATGAAGTACCAAAGTTGCTGGTATTTAGGAGCTACTTCCCATGATTTACGGTGGAGTATAATCAGCAACTAGCAAGGTATGGGCTCAAGACAAACTTTGTACAAAAAGCTTGCTTTTCAAGAATAGCAATGATGCCTTTATGCCATAAATGGAAAGATCTTTTGGACAATGGCTCAAACACTTGGGTAATAGCTCAAGCTCTTGTGTAAACATTAAATTATTATGAGATTTGCAAGCAAGGAAGCCTGCAACATAAAATTATGCAGCAAATCATAATAGTTTTCTTATGTGTTCTTCAACAAAAATGGCTTGCAATTCAAGAATGAATGCCCAACTTCAGGCCCTTAAATCTCCCAGCTCAAATATGATAAATTCATGCTCTTTGATATTTTGGAAAGCTTGAAACACCCTCTACAACTTTCATGTTGGCCATTTTGACAAAATAATCTTGGAACTATGTGAAAAAATGCCAAGAAGTTGGGATAAAATCCTGAACAAAATCTGTTGAAAATTTCTCTAAGTATTAAATGAAAATGTCATGACTTCATGAATTTATAACTTGAGATCCAAGCATATTTAGGAGAAGTTGTGTAAATAAATGTTTTAGATATCATGGAGATATACAACTTTCATGTTGAAAGTTTCTTTTGAATCATCTTGCATCATGATGAAAAATTGGCATGAAGTGATGAAATTATCATGTATAAAAATACTTAGAAAATTTCTAAGTCTTGGAAATCTTGACTTTTCAAGTTGACTTTTGACTTTCTTGACTTCTTGATAATCAAGCTTGATATTCTTAAATTTCTTGATGAAATTTGATCTTTGGAATGTAATGTTGACCAAAAAGTCAAAGTTTGACTTTCCAGTATGCAATTGACCATTTTACCCTTGTGCCAATTCCAAGCCTAAATTGGTGTATCAGTGCTACAAACTTGACGTCATAGAAGATCTTGTGAGAGAATCCTTGAGAAATGAGAGGGAAAAGTTTAGGGTACAACACAAAGGGACATGGAAGAGTTTCGAGGAAGGTGGCAGATCAGTGTGGGCATATCAAAGGAAGTTCCAGTCAATGAAGCAACAAGCTTACATGTCTGAGAACTATAAGGGGGAAAACCCAATGACAAGGTCCCAATGGCGAAGATACCAGAGGACCAAGAGGGCCCAAATAGAACTCACAAGAAACGAAGTAGGGGAATCAAGTACGAATCAGACTTCGTCTGCTGTACCTTTTGAAGAGAAGCCCCCAGCACAAAGGAGGCTTTTTCCCCCCAAAAAGACATAGGTGTCCGTCGAAAGGACTATAGAGGAACCAACTAACGAAGAACCAACCAATAATGAGGACATGCTTACTGACAACTTCGACTCAGGTGTGGAGTCCTCTTTGAGTATCAACTGCAATGTAGTTTATGTACTACCGCATGAATACGACCAAGTGACGGAGATAGAAGATTCTGAAGAAACAGATGAATTAGAAATGGCGAAGCACAAGCATGTATGCTATTATGTTATGAATAACGGAGAAGTTGAAGATCATAATGCATTTTTTGAAAGACCAGACCAAGGTATGAAGAATCACCCGAAGCCTCTATTTATTAGAGGAAAGATCGAACAAGTATGGATTAACAAAGTGATGGTATATGGGGGTGCTGCTGTCAACCTAATGCCTCAGTTCTTGCTGAAGAGGATAGGTATGTATGATACAAATATAAAACCCCATAATATGGTATTATCTAACTACGAAGGGAATATTGGTCATACTCTCAGCGTAGTTCAAGTCGATCTCACTATAGGAACCATTACAAGACCAACTATGTTCATGGTCATAGTGGCCAAGACAAATTACAACTTACTCTTGGGCCGTGAGTGGATTCATGGAATAGGCGAAGTTCCCTCCTCAATGCACCTACGTGTAGAAATTTGGAGAGAAGATGGAATTATAGAAAACATCGAAGTTGACCAAAGCTATTATATGGCAGAGGTTAATCAAGTTGATCGAAGAAATTTTGATTAAAATCTGGCCAACATAGGGCCTTGCAGTGCTACAGATGGCGCATATGCTCCAAACAACAATGTTATGTATTTTCTAACCTTACATCCAAGGCATGTATTTTGCTGGGATAGGGAGACTCTGGGGAAATAAGATGATGCACCTGGACTCCTAGGAATATGGCCTACAGGATGGGATGGCTAAGATAGTGGTCATGTCTGAGTCCTCCTTCTTCGAAAAGATTTCGGCCTATTTGGCTGAAAATAGATTAAAAGCTTTGGAAGCCGAAGTGAAGATTATGGCTATGGAGGTCAATGAAGAAACAAATCATACAAAAGGACTTGGGGTGTTCTTCAAGCCAAAACCCCCTGACAAAGAGAAGTTCGTCGAAGAAAAAGACCAAAGGTTGGACGCTATATACGATGATAGGCCTTTGGGATTCGAGAAGGATCCAGTGGCGTCGAACGCGAAGATGATAGAACATGACCCTCTTGAAGAAGTGGATCTAGGAGATGGGACTGTAAAAAGACCCACGTATGTCAGTTCGAATCTTAGTCCAGGAGTAAAAGCAGAAGTGATCCAGTTGCTTAAGGAGACAAAGATTGCTTTGCCTGGGACTATGACAAAATTCCTGGTTTGAATAGGGACCTGGTCGAATTGAAGCTGCCCATAAAGGATGGCAAGAAGCCCATCAAGCATACGCCAAGAAGATTTGCACCAGAGATTCTCTCGAAGATAAAGGAAGAAGTCGAAAGACTTATGCGCTGCAAGTTCATCCAGACCACAAGGTATGTCGAATGGATTGTAAATATAATACCAGTAATTAAGAAAAATGGATCTCTTAAAGTATGCATAGACTTTCGTGATTTAAATTATGCAACTCCTAAAGATGAATATCCAATGCCTATGGCTGAAATGTTAGTAGATTCTGCTGCTAGTTTCGAATATCTTAGTATGCTTGATGGATATTCAGGATACAACCAGATTTTTATTGTAGAAGAGGATGTGCCAAAGACAACATTTTGATGCCCTGGGGCAATAGGCACCTATGAGTGAGTGGTTATGCCATTTGGTTTAAAAAATGTTGGGGCAACTTATCAAAGAGCAATGAACTTATATTCCATGATTTCATCGAGACTTTCATGCAGGTCTATATTGATGATATAGTAGTAAAATCTATATATGGATCTAGTCATTTGGATCACCTTCGCCAGTCATTCGAAAGAATGAGAAAACATGGCCTGAAAATGAATCCCCTTAAATGTGCATTCTTTGTGCAGGCTGGTGACTTTCTTGGCTTTGTGGCCCATAAGAAAGGCATATAAATCAACCAAAACAAAACAAAGGAAATAATGGAAGCAAAAGCGCCATCGACGAAGAAAGAGTTGCAATCTCTGTTGAGAAAGATAAACTTCTTGCGAAGATTTATATCAAACCTAAGTGGTCGAACTCAAGCCTTCTCTCCACTCTTGCGGCTGAAGCAAGGAGACTTCGCATGGAACGGAGAACATTAAGAGGCATTCGAGAAAATCAAACAGTACTTGGTGCATCCACCTATTCTATCGCCTCCTCGAAGAGACGAGTGCATGAGGTTAAACATATCTGCGTCAGATAAAACTATAGGAAGCATGCTGGCTCAAGAAGATGAAAATGGCATCAAAAGGGCCATTTACTACTTAAGTATAGTACTGAATGATGCAGAGACTAGATATAGTACAATAGAAAAACTATGCCTTTGCTTGTACTTCTCATGTACCAAATTGAAATATTATATAAAACCAATCGATGTTTATGTTTCCTCACATTTTGATGTTATTAAGCATATGTTGTCTAAGCCAATTTTACATAGTCGAATTGGTAAATGGGCATTGGCTCTAACAGAGTACTCTTTGACTTTCATGCCTTTAAAAGCAATGAAGGGGCAAGTAGTCTCTGATTTCATTATCTACCATGCATTGGTCGAAGCATCCCAGGATCTTGTGGAGTTAGAACCTTGGAAGTTAATCTTTAATGGTTCTACACATAAGGAAGGAAGTGGAATTGGAATTCTGATTATTTCTCCAGATAAAATTCCAGCAAAGCTTAAGTACAAAATAGAAGGACTCCCTTGTTCGAACAATGAGGCATAATATGAATCATTGATAGCAAGACTTGAAGCTTTATTGGAATTGGGGGAAACTAGAGTCGAAATAATGGGTGACTCTGAATTAGTAATCAAACAAATTACTAAAGAATACAAGTGTATAAAAGAAAACTTGATATTTTAATTCGTGATAGCAGACAGGTTACTTTGAAAGTTTGAGTATGTAGATATCAATCACATCCCCAGGTTGAAGAATCAATAAGCAAATGATTTGGCTTAGATTGCTTCAAGATATAAAGTATCAAAAGAAAGATTGAAAGATTTGATCGAAGTACGTGGCAAGGTACTAGCTACTAGACTTTCTCCAGTAGATTTAAAAAATTCAAGTCTAGGTTATGGAAACAAAGTACATTTCAAAATATTAGCCGTAGATAGCTTAGCAGATACAGATTGGAGAAGTCCAATAATAAATTATTTGAAAGATCCAACAACAAATACTGAAAGAAAGGTAAAATATCATGCCTTAAGTTATGTGCTAGTAGGCAACGAATTGTTTAAGAAAACTCCAGAAGGAGTCTTGTTGAAATGCTTAGGAGAAAGTGAAGCTTATTTAGCACTAGCAAACGTGCATAGTGGGGCATGTGGAGCACATCAAGCAGGTCACAATATGAAGTGGATTTTGTTTCGATATGGCATGTATTGGCCTACAATTTTAAAAGATTGTATAGATTTTGCCAAAAGATGCCAAGAGTTCCAGATTCATGCAGGAATTCAGCATGCTCCTACAAGTGAGCTACATTCAATTGTCAAGCCATGGCCCTTTATAGGTTGGGCATTGGATTTGATTGGCGATATTAGACCATCATCGTCAAAGAATCAGAAATACATTTTGGTGGGAATAGATTATTTCACAAAATGGATAGAAGCAATACCTTTGGTGAATGCTGATCAAGAAAGCATCATCGAATTCATCCAGAGGCATATTATTTATAGATTTGGAATCCAAAAAACCATTACAACAGATCAAAGATTAATATTTACTGGTTGAAAGATGCAAGAGTTTGCTAAAGATATGGGTTTCAAATTACTAACATCTACGCCTTATTATGCACAAGCAAGTGAACAAGTCAAAGCAACTAATAAGGTAATCATTGGGCTAATCAAGAGACGTGTGGGCAGAAAGCCAAATAATTGGCATAAAACCTTAGATCAAGTCTTATGGGCTTGTCGAACATCCCCTAAAGAGGTAACAAACACAACTCCATTTTGTCTAATGTTTGGACATGATGCAGTTTTGCCAGTGGAGATTTACTTATAATTAGTTAGAATCCAAAGGCAAAACGAAATTCCCGCAGATCTCTATTGGGAGATGATTATGAACGAATTGATGGATTTGGAAGGTTACATGCTTTGGAAGTTCTAAGAATATAAAAAGAAAGAGTAGCCAGAGCATATAATAAGAGAGTTAAGGGAAAAGTCTTCTCAAATGATGATTTGGTTTGGAAGGTGATTTTGCCAATGGATTGAAAGAATAAGTTATTAGGAAAATGGTCCCCACATTGGGAAGGCCCATTTCGAATCATTCAAACATTCACTAACAATGCCTACAAAATTGAAGAACTGGAAGAAGATCGAAGAGTCCTAAAAATTAACGGTAAGTATTTGAAAAAATATAAACCTTTTCTTCAATATTTAAAAATTACGGCAGAGTAGCAAAGTAGTAAAATAACGAAGCCAACATGGTATAAATTAAAAGGGTTCCAAAATGGCTTTGTCAAAATATTACAAAAGGGGTTATGAAAAAGTTAATGCATAATGGAGAAAAACATTCAAACACAAATTTCAGAAAGGCAAGTTATCCTTCATCTTGTCATATTTGCCTTCAAGAATCCTAGCCTGCAGTCAATCGAAGCTTTGGTTGTGCGAAGAGCAATGATCTCATCTTCTAAGCCTCTAGCTTCATCAATGAATTGAATGCTTTGAGTCAACTCTTCATTGGCCTTGTTGTTGTTCATGGCTTCGAGAACTTTCTGACGATCCTCTGCTTGAGGAATTTGTTTCTGCAACTCTTTGATTTGTTGCTTCCAGAGCATGATGGATTTACCATTCTTATCATGTTCCTCTTGGACAAGCTTGAGAGTTTCTTCGCGTTTTTCAGCTTTCTCTGATAATTCGAATGCATTAGACCACCTAGTCTCTTGAAGGGTTTGTTTTTCTGTGATCTTTGAATCAACAGCCCTATCCTTGAGAAAATCTGCTTCCAAATTGGTGATGAGAGTGGTCGCGTCGATCAAAAACTCAACTGTTGTAGGAGGGAAATTAACCAGATCAATCCTGTTAATGAGCTTCCTTAAAGAGACGCCAGCAGTATCATTCACCTTTGCAAGTGCCAACAGGTTGACCCCAAATACTTTTTCCTTAATCTTTTGGAGAAGTGCTTCATTCGTTTCACCAGACGAAGTGCCACTTGAAGTAGTGATTGGACTGGGGCAAATACTTTGTACAAGTGACTCTTTTCGAGCTTTGAAAAGTTTGACGTACTCCAGAGGCTTAGTCTTTTTAAGAAGCTCCATTTCTTTGAGTGAAGGGAGTGTATCTTCAGTAACCATAGGAATGGACATTTGAGCCTGGGCCACTTCAGGATTGTCGGTTTGATGTGGAATTTGTTAGGGTTGGTCATTGTTGTTATCATTGCCTTGCATTGTTGTATCATCTTTTGGTGGATCTTCCTTCTCAGCAAAAGTTTCATTGGCTTCGCTCGTTGAATCCTCATCTTCATCAGAAACCCCTCTATTTGCTTTTGGGGAAGAATCAACATAATGATTTTCTTCTGAGCTTGCGTTATTAGGTTCTTCTTGGACAACAGTGTCCACCTGATCATCATCAAACTCCTTTGTCTTCGACTTTTGGGAGGAATGAGGTGAAGTTGGGACTTCTTGCTGAAGATCTTGCATGTAAGCATCAATAGTGGAACCCTTATTGGAATCCTTTGTTGAGGAAGGATGGATTGATGAAGTGTTGCTGCTATGAAGTACTTCGTAGTGAATTGGAGATTCAGTAACTTGAAGTTGTTGATCCTGCGAAGTGAAGTGTTAGTCACCAACAAGAAGATTTAAAGGAAATATAAGGCTTCCTTTAATGGAAGATTTTTACCTTTTCTCCCTCTGCCCCAAGGCTCGAATTGTCACTTTCGATTTGCTCCGAGATATGGGCCACATTCAAGGCCAAACTTTCTTTCTTTTTCTTTGGTCTAGGGGGAAGGTTTTCGACTGTACAAGTTCCATGTGAAGGAGAACCTGCACTAGAAGGCTTCAACTTCTTTTTCTTCTCAAGCTTCTTTGCAGTATCTTTGGAAGGCATTGTATAAGCCTTTTCTGTAGCAGTGGTTGAATCATCATTGGTATGTTTTCTTTTCTTGGGAGTGAGAGGTGGCTTCCTGCTATCCTGCAACAAAGTAAAATATAAACAAGTAAGTTACATAATTCGAAAGATAAAAACAGGTAAAAGAGTAACAAAATTTACCTTGTTTACTTTGAGTGTTTCTTTAGCTTCCTCAGGGGCATTGGTTGTCGAAGGTTGAGGTTCTGGGGTTACTTTCGTAGACCTAGTAGATGTGTTAGGCTTCACCATCTTAGTGTATTTTCTTTCGACAGCTGCAAAATAAATGTATGGTTATAACCATTTCGAGAAGAGATAAATGTATTCGGAGTAGCCAGGGAGCCCTTGGTTTCCACACCTTCACTTTCTGGAGTGTCCATTCTGACATGTTTTAAATCCAAGTGAAGGAAGCCTTTGAAACTGTACAAGGTGTGCTTGGTCGCAACCACTCATTTTTCGAGTTTTAGAGCATCTTGTTTCATAACTTTGAAATCTACCTTCATGCTTAACCAGTTAGGATAAGGTGGATACCAAGCCAAAGCGAAGTCAGCTGTAGGCAATCTGGGGAATTTTGGAGGCTCTAATCGAAAAGCCAAGTCATATCGATCCTCAGGTTTGACACACGAAGGTATACTCATACGTGGGAGTTTTTATGTAAACTTTTTCTTTAAAATTAAAGATGCATCTCGAATGGTTTGACCAAGATCAGTAGGCTTGTAGACAGTTTCAAAGTACTTTTGGAATGTCTGGATCTTCTTAATGTGTTGATGCGTACCTTCCTTTGTTTTGTCCTGCACATAGGAAAAAGCTTTGATTATATGATTATTGAAGTCAGTGACACCAAACATATTAGAGACATAATGTTCTTGCCACTAGCTTTCGAAGTCTTGAGTACAGAAAGTCGAATGTTTGAATGGGACAAGATTGAGATGGAGGAAGCCTGTGAATTTTCTTATAATTTTCTTCGCTTAGACAGTTGTGAAATTCATTCCTCTATGACAGATGTCACTTTTGTGGCGGTACAATGCTTCAGGAAGGATTTGGCAGAGTCCAAATTATCTTGTGACAAAATTGGGTTGATAAGTAAGTAAAATATTTTGAGTTTTCTTGGGCATAATTCTGGTAACAAGAAGTCTTGGGATCAGGAAAGCTTCCCAAATCTGGAGGGATTATGTTTGCTATTCAGTCGAAAGGCCAGTGAGAGGTATTGTGAACCATTATGGGTCATGGGTTCTTTGAGCAAATGGTGCCATTGAAGGGGTAAATTTGTACCTCTTTGCAAACATCATCAGGTGCCTAGTGAAGCACTCTTGCATGTTTTGCCCTCCATCATCCGGGGTCAAACAAACTAGTCTAGTCCCTTCGACATTCCTGTTCTGCATTTCAGGGTCAGATTCATCAATTGGATTTGTATTCGAAAGGGAAGGTTCGAAGGTGGCATTGAGCCACAATTGAAGTAGCCAATACCGACCAGCCAGTAAAATGTTGGTTTTTGGTTCAAAGTTTTTTAATCTTGTGGAAGCCTCCCCAAGGCTCTCATACAGTCCAACAAGAATTAGTTCGCTCAAGCAAACATCTCGACCAACATGGAGTTTGTTGGCGAGGGTCAAAAATCTTCTGGCAACTTGCAGAGATTTACAGTAGAGGACACATCGAGAAAGCCATAAAGCAAGAAAAGCTATGTGTTCCTAATCACTAACTTCGTCTGTTGATCCCAAGTAGTGATCAATGTAATTGTTGTAAGTGGGAGAAGCATTACTGAAGTCGATGGAGTCATCAACGTCCAAGGTAGGGTCAAAAGTCTCTCCTGTGGGTCGAAGGCCCGTGATTACAACAACATCGAAGGGCGTTGGAGTTAACATCCCGCGGGATAGGTGAAAGGTGTTATAAGTACTATCCCGGAAGTAAAGGGAAGCTGTTAGCATTAGCTGACAGTATTCAGGGCCAAACTTCAACAGATGAATCAAGTCGAAGATTCCCAGGTTTTTCCATGTTTTCGATTTCGCTTTCTCTATCCTAGCTAACCATCCAAGGTACTTATTGTCCTCTTTCGATGGACCTGACCTAAAAGGTCTCATAACTTCTGTGACGAAATCTAGCTTAAAGGAAGGTTCATTTTGTTCTTTACCCTCTTGAGGAGTATTTTTCCGAGGAATTGTTTCTTCTTCTACCCTAGTGTTTTCAGCAGATTTCTTACTAACCCTAGGTTTACTAGTTATGGGTCTAGTCAAGTGGTAAGCAGGAAAAAATCTCTTGAGTTTTGATATATCTAATACATTGGGTAGAGGACCCATATATCCTAAGGTATCAGAAGCAAGAGTGAAGGGAATTATTACCTAGGAAGCGTAGATGGCAATTTGTTCATTCCTCAGAGATGGTGTGAGAATAAATTCTTGATTTCCAATCATGATGGGTGTTGTTACTTTGAGTAAAGGGTTGGAAGCAACGTCGTCTTTGTTTTGTTTACTCTTTCCAAACTTTTATTTCTTCTGGGACGCCATTCATTGTGTTTTGAAGAAGAAGAAGTTATAGAAAAGTTTGTTGAACTTTGGAAGAAGAAGGGAGAGCTTTTGATTTGGAAAAGTGCAGAAAAGAGAAAAATAAAATGAATGGTGTTAATTTGTATAAAGGGAAATTGAACCATTTTTTGATGGAAAGAGGGAAGTTGAACTTTTGGGGTAGTGGGACACGCGTAAGTTGATCCTTTACTTGATTAACGATTTTTGTAAGTTCCAAAGTTAAGACTATTCATCATAGCTAATGATGAGATTTATAGATATCCATACTGCGATTAGACGTTTGGGAATCAAAAGTCATTATGATAAATGACGTCATAATAGTTGAAGCGGTTGATGAGTTGTTCAGAAGGTTAAAATTTGAGGAGATTAAAAAAAATATGCATTTCTGGTTTCAAATTGAATATTTCTTGGGGGTAATTTGTTGGCTGGAAATGTCGACTAAGGAGAAATTGAGCTGAGTCAATGGTATGAATATATTTAGAGAATTGTTTGGCTATTTTTGTTTGTTAAAAGTCATGAAGATTCAAATTCGAAATTGGTTAAGAGATTGATGGATAGTTTATAATTTGAATTGCGAAATAAAGTTATCATTTAAAACATGGTTTAAGATTTTATACTTCGACCGTTATCAGATTTTATTGGTTTTGGCGCTTAAGAAGGATAGTGAAGGGTTTGAATTCGAATATTCATTCTTATCCAGAAGGACGCGTGGAATCTCTTGGATTGTTGAAGACATGCCAGCGGAAACGTGACATTAGTTTGTTAGGAGACCGTTAGGGTCGAAGTTCTATAAATTGTAGCTTTTGTGTTTTGATTTAGTGTGTTCACATCTTTGTACAAAATACTCAAAATACTCAAAGTACCAGTGTTCGAGAAAAGAGTTAACGAGAATGTATGTATGATGCATCATATTTTATATTCAATGTCATTTACATTCAATGAAGTTTCTTTACGTTA
Source organism: Vicia faba (assembly GCA_948472305.1). Taxonomy (NCBI): domain Eukaryota; kingdom Viridiplantae; phylum Streptophyta; class Magnoliopsida; order Fabales; family Fabaceae; genus Vicia; species Vicia faba. The sequence continues at coordinate 1,525,203,824 of OX451737.1, forward strand.
TTTACGTTCTTTACAATTCCCAGTCTAGACTAGTTTATATTTCATTACTTTTATAAAAGTTTCACTTCGACATGCGAAGTGCTTCCTTTTGTTTAAAGAGATTATCATCAAAACATGCTTTCTAAATAATAGAACACAATAGTTCTGAGATCAATCTGATCGATCTCGTGAGTAACTGAATCTGTTAAAGGATCAACGGTTGTTTACCAAATTCCAGGATAAACAACACCATAATTTGAAACGTACGTGGCACAAGTGTTTCTTATAATTTGCATGCACTATTAGTATAATCCAATTTTTTATCAAAGGAACTAATAAAATGAGATTTTGGAAATGGTACAAAGTGACAGGCAAAAATATGTTAGTATTAATAGGCATTTTAATTTTATTTCATCTTAGTTTTACATCAGTAGTTGAAGTAAAATAAGAATAAAGGTGTTCCATAAATATAATCAACTATAATAAGATAGGACATGGCTAAAATAAATATTCTATGAATCAGTATCAATTGTCAAAGTATTTCAACAACAAATTTACTCGGTTTAATCGGTTAAAATAGATTGATTTATTCTATTAAATCTATCTTTCAAAGTTTAATATTTTTCTTTTTTTGTTATGCTATTATGAGTGATAGATTTAAGGGTATCAAATTATATTCAATTTTGCTTTAATAATAATTTAATTAGGCTTTGTTAGAGAGTTTGTTAGATAGGGAGGAAAAGGCTTTTAAAAATATATATTTTTAAAAATATAGAAAAATATTTGACATTTTTAATGAATGATTTTGTTTAAATTGATAAAGGAGTGTGTATCATTTATATATTTAAAATTTTCATAATACTATAATAACATAATAATTATTTAGAAAATTTATATAAATTCTTCAAAATTCTCCGAAATCCATTCAATACAAATTTTTAGTTATTTAAAGTAGGTGAATTTTGTACTCTCAATTAAAAAAAACCCTCTCCGCCTAGATCTTTATATTTTTTTCACTCTATTCTTCTCTTTTTTTCAAAATCTTCCCTTTAAAACCCTAAACAAATCATTAGAATATGTTTTTAATTTAATTAATTTTGATTTTGATTTCTAAATTTTAGATAATATAACGATTTTAATTTTTAGGTTCACATATAAACGTGAACATATTTATGAGATATCAGCAGTAAACTGTTCATTTTAATCTTTATCTTTTAAATTTTTATTTTGATGATATTTTATATAATTGAAATTAGAAAATCTAATGTATACGATTTATTATAAATATATAATAATAATTTGATAAACGTGTAATATGAATTCAGACATTCAGACAAGACTAATGCGATAACACCGATAAATAAATGTAAGAAAGGTAAATAGGAGGGAAAGAGTAAATAGACACCGGTGGGGGCGGGGTGGTATTTGGTTCACTTCATGAATCATGAGAATCCCTATTTGTGGGTGGGGGCATCCACTTATTCTATATATAAACAGTTTTTTTCTACCGATCTACCAGCAACAACGCTTCTTTTTCTACAAGGTATTTTCATCAACAACAACCAATGGTATGTGCTTAATCATTTTTAGTTTTGTTTTTGATTTTGATTGAATTAAACTGAATAGAGTCATTTTTGTAGAAATCTCCAACAGACCAGACATTAGGGTTTCTCATGGGAGTTGCATTTCAACCTGAGAGGAAAAAGTATGATCAATTTTTGAACTAGGAGATTAAAGCTGGAAATGAATAAATTAGGAACTGTTTCTATATGTATACAACTCAACTCACTTGAAACTATATTATTATTTGTAAAACAGATTCACAGTAAACTATCTGTTCTTGCAGGAAGCCTCTTGAAGAAATTACTTGGTACAGAAGGCAGTTTGTTCCTAAACTTTGGGTGTCTCAAATGATACAAGCCTGTCACCAAAACCACAACTCTAAATGGTGTTGCATAGAAAATCACAGCTGCACAAATACTAAACAACACAAACAGGGTACTTCCTCTGGGGTCTCTCCAGCTCAGTAGAGACACGAACCTCTCCCCTTGTGTAGCTATGTCACCGACAATGGTTTGAATCCTGCCTGCCACAGTTCTAAGCCTATCATACCTCATTCTCACTGTATCGTGTGACCTTGATGTTGGAAATGTGTCAAACTCTTCATCAAGTTCATCAGGGTGAACAGATTCAGCCCATGAGAGTTTAGTATCCATGTGAGGCGGTTGCCTCGGTCGAAACCGATAGTTCCATAAGCCAATCAAGAACATGTAGAGAAAAAAAGTTGGTAGTATCAATTCTGGATACCATGTAAGTATCAAAAAGAGGATATGGACTAGTATTGATGTGATGTGATTCTTCCAATGACAAACATCGTTGAACCATCTTCCAATTGTGATCAAACCAGAGAAAAGCGACATCACGCGAAAGAAGTTAGCTTTGCTTCTTCTCATGCTCCATATGCTGGAGTCAACATCCAACATGTACTCAACTACTTCCTTTCTGAGAGGTGGTTCAGCTCTACCAAGCCTTGTTGCTACAATATTCATTGCTTGGTACCTTAAGTTATCGATTTGATTAACTGTGAAAGGTTGTAAATAATGCATCTTTGGAAGCAAAGGTTGGCCATATATATGAAAAATGTTAGCTAGTGAAAGAGCAGTGAACCTCACTGCAAGTTGAAGCTCGCCCATTTTCTTAACTCCGTATTGGTGTAAAACAAGTAGTGGAAAAGAATTGGTGTAAATTTTATTTGCTTCGAGTGTTGATAGCCTAATCCTTACCTTTCCAATTCTTGAATCTTTGATTGAACTTCCACTAGGAGCTTTTTCACCTAAATGGCAATTGTCAAAAACACCTAATGTTATGACAGTGCAAGGATCATAAACCTCCCATGTGTATTGTTCATTCCATTTTGGATTGAAAGTGTCTAAAAGTGTTCTAGTTCTGATCCATTTCTGACCATATTTGGCAATACAGTATGCATCTGTCCTACCATGTCCATCCTTCATCTTCATAGGGAGAAGCCCTTTTGCTCCTAAGACCCCTATCTCAAGTATTCCAATAGGCTGTTTCCATAGCTGCCTTGCTGTTGGTCTTTGATCACTTATGTACAATGTGGATTCATCTAAGACATGGTATCCACCTTCAAGACAAACTCTAAGGTGAATCCTGCTCGAAAATTTAAGATCATTTCTTCTATCACCTTCTAAGACTCCAATACCAAATTTCTCGAGGTTAAACCAACGAGAATTAACCGGTCTATGGTCTAGCCTCTTATCAAAGAGGTTCAATGGTATGTTTATCTTCCCTAGTACCTCATCTTTTGAAGGTTGCACATGATCCTCCACGGTTATTGTCAATTGCTCCTCAAATGGTTCAGCTGCAACAAAAACCAAATCTTCATTCCAAAGCGGAGTAGTTGTCCGGGTGGAGCAAATCTTTGTCTTCAGTACTTGGCATCCTAACTGAGCTTTCACAGAAACCTCCGGTAAGCGATTTCTGTCATTCGGGATAACATCTTGAGCTTCAATGACATTGACCCGTAGATACCATAGTTTTGGAGAGACATAAACCTTTGATCTGATGTTGTATACACCCTCACCATAGACAGTGGCAGCATCAGAATGCCAAGCATCAGAGAAAGCTTCATCAGCTTGTGTTCCCATCCAAACTGCAAGCATAATATCGCCTCTCATCATGCCTTCGCCTCGCAAGTGTTGGAGTCTGTACCATTGAGGAGCCAGTGGACTATCTGGTGGAACTCTTGTTGGAATCTCATTGAGGTCAAAGATCACCCTTCCTAGATAATCATCTCTTCCAATCATTTCCTTATCTCTTACAAAGACTTCGAGAAACGAAGATTGAATCCGGTCTTTGGAGAAAGCGAATACTTGGTTCCATTCTGGATTTAATTTCTTCTCCAAATGCTTTGTTCTTCCTCTATAGTTCCCTAGCTTCACTTCCACATAAGGATCACAGCTTGAGGTGATGGTTCCTGGTGGAAGATCCTTTGCTTTCATAACGCGAACATAGAGATAAAACATCTGCTCAACAAGGTCATGTGTGCTAGTGGATCTTTCAGCACCACTCATCCATTTTCTTCCACCATAAGCTCCACCACTAGGCCACTTCTCACCAATTTGTGGATTGGTTTCCTTCAGACCGTAGTCTTCATCATTGCTAGTGTGGACTTGCGGATCTAGACGGTGTTTTGGGGGTGAAGAAACATGCCGCGGTGTCTCTACTAAAATCCTTGGCTGTTGGTTGGTTCCCTTGAGATTGTATCTTTCATCATACCTAGGCTGGACTTGTGGATTAACTGAGTATGTTGTTGATGGAGGAGTACCTTGTGGCCGCGGTCGTCTCTTGATTGAAATCCTTGGCTGCATGTTGGAGTCGATGTTGTGATTATAGTTTTCGGCATGACTAGATTGAACTTGATGAGGATCAACTGAATGCATTGTGAATAGATTATCTTGTGGTCTTTTCTTTATTGAAATCCTCGGTTGCTGGTGAACTTGATGTTTATCTAGTTGGAAAGCTTCTTTGCCTTCTACCTTTGGCTCTTGATCAATATCAATGCTGCCAGATTGATCTTCTTCAATGGAGTAATTGGATGCAGCAACAGGATGTGTTATTTCTGCTTCTTCTCTTGTTACTTTTGGTGTGTCAAGTGCAGGATCTTCCTCTTCCGGATCAGCTTCTAATGTTTCTGTGGCTGAGAGAGTACTATTAAGAGAAGAAATGTTAGTATCTGTGGATTCGAGTGCTTGTTTTGGATTAGAAGGGGAGAGTTTTTCTAGCTCTGGAGTGAAAGTGGGAGTAAAAAAATCTTCAGCTTTGGACTCTGATGCAATGTATACTTTTAGGCCAATCTCACCCTTAACAGGTGAAAAAAACCACTTATTTTCTAGCGGCAAAATCTGATACACTTCATCGCCTTCTTTAACAATATTTGAGCAAGGAATTCTGACTCTTCCAAGGAAGTTTCGGCCAGGTATCGGTTGTCTTCTCTCGTTGTAGACAGAAACTTCAATAGTTTTGTGACGGTAAGGTTTGGTTGTATCTAAATGAAAGACGAGTTTTTGATTCCAAGCAGGGTTGAGATTTTTAGGGACAGTTCTTGTTCTGCTCAGTTGGTTTTCAAAGTCTACTTCAACAAAGGTACTAGCTGATCCTTCGCCATCTTTTGGCATAAGATCATGAGCATTAATAACCTCAACAATCAGTTTCATATCCTTTTCTTTCTAGTGTGTTTAATTGCCGCAAGTAATTTGCAACTTTGTGATATCTATTGGAAGTAACTGCAAATTTGAGTTTGAAACAAAGAAGTTGTACTTAGGAGTGAAATAGATGAAAAGTGACAAAGTTTTGGTTAAGCAAAGAATAATTTCATGGAGAAGCTGCATGATGAGCTTTAGGAATACGGAAAAGCTTTCGAGATTTTCTAACTTGAAGCTGACATTCTTGATAGGATTCTATATCAATTCTTCATTGATTATTTGTACAATGAGATTAAGGAAAGTTTGTTTGATTCCTAACTTACAAAAACAGCTTATAAGATTCTCAACTTTCTGTCATGTAATAGTTACTTAATATAGGTAATAGCCTAAAGGGAGTAATTGAATGAAAACAGTTGTATAGTTAGTTATTATATGTGTATTTTAGTATCATTATTACTTTCTTCTATGCACAGCAATGCCAAAGTGAAGAAAAAAAGTGTTTAAGCAAGGCATAAAACCATAGCTGCAGCACTAAAAGTAAAGGAAGATTGATTAGCTTAGTTAGAGATTCTTTGCTTGTGCTTTAGTGTCCTGCATCTTTTGAGACTGTGAATTGCATCTCTTGAGATTGTGAATTACATCTTTTGAGATTGTCATGCATTTAATCTGCCAGTTTTCTAATACTGCCAATTTATCGTTTTTTATCGATTTTGAGTGATTCTGACTGGTTTCCAATAATTCAATAGCATATCGTGTCCAGAAATCAGACAGACTGGTGACCTATCTGATTTTCAGTTCCACCAGTTCGACCGATCAGTTGGATCTAATTTTTAAAACATTGAAATTATTGCATGATTAAAGTGTATTTATAATGTGTTCTATTAATATAATTCAGTTAATAGTTGTGAGAGGCATCAGAGATGCAGGAATGTGTATCGTGTGGATCGAAATCTCAATCAATAAGAAAAAAAAAAGATATATTTTCACCGATAAAGTATATTTTCAATCACTAATTTAAATTTTATTAAAGTATATTAATAAAATAATTTAAGAAACAATCAAAATTGAAAGCCGTGATACTTAATTTAAATTGAAAGTGCGTATAAATGTAAAAAGAGGTTTATATCTCTCGATGGTAAAAAAATTGAATAGTTCAACTTTAAAAAAGAATTTTTTTTACTATAAATGAAAATTAAAAAATAAATTAAAATAACTAAACTACTTTTTTATGGATTTTAAAATAACATTTAAATACATATTTTTATTATATTTAATTCAAAATAACTATTTTTTATAAAACTTACACATTTGTTTAAAGAATTTAATTGAAATACAGTGAAAAGAAGTTTTACACGAATCATAATTGTTAGATTGTATATTATGTTTTATTTTTATTTTAATTATTTATTAAATAGCATTAATGGGTGGTTGTAATGCTATTTAATAAATATTACATTAACGATTAATCTCTTAATTAAATAATATTTAAGATAATAAATATAAAATTTTAATCAATTATTATAATTTCTGCTCTTTTTTTATATATATTTAGATATATATTTTCAATAAATTTTAAAAAGGCTAGTTAAAATTTATTCTTTAAGAATAAATCGTTTGTATTATTTAATTTATCATACCCTCAAAATGAATTTTTTTTTAAAAATTTAATGATTTATAAAAAAAATTGAATCCCGCTCATGACAGTTACCTATTGTTGAGAGCCTAATATCCAAGTTCAAAAATAGGGACTAATGGCCAAACGATAAAGATATTATATAAACCTTCACATTTGTGAGGGTCAGGTATTCAAGAGGACATTATATAAATCCTCAAACTTGTGAGAGTCAGATATTCAATATTCACTTCTAAAAATCGTATATTCTCTCTTGTATTTCTTTGCATTCTTACTTACTTGAGCATCAAAGTGCCTTGCAGGTACACCCTTCCTCTTTGATTTTAACCCTGCAGACACATATATTGGTCCATTGTAGATTATGATCACCGGTAAGATCAGTGACGCCGCCTGTGGGAAACTATTTTTCCCATCTTTCTTTTCCCGAAAATTAAAGATCAAAGCAACGTTTCAAGATTCAGATCATGGTTGATCAAGATGACAGCCACCTTGCTTGCAAAACTGTCATCTCCCCTGTCTGCAAGACCGACGATGACAGAGAGATGCCTCTCCATGAAGACATTGCCCTGAGGAGAGATGACTGTACCACATCTCCTTCCTATGACGGAGCTAAGGATGACGATATCCAGTTCTTGGAATCTAACAGATCCAAGAAAGTTCAAGAAAAAATATCGACCGTCTTCCAGCCTGTTCCGATACCGACCAACACTGACCCATCTATGGCAGTGTTACTCACAGCACTAAATCAGCCAACGCTCTGATCCTCCAGCAAAACAACATGACAGGGGCTTTGGAAAAGATACGTCGGTCCATATCTCCTCCAAGACACCAACGACGAGGGTCTCATAGTCCATTTCCACGATGACCCATCTGTCGTTCCGCTCCAGAAAAAACTAGGAACCTCGCTAATCAAGAAACGCAAGCGTATTCCTCACAGAGACCGACACTCCCCGGTCACGAAGAAGACCAGAGGCAACCAGCGGGCAGAAAATCATCATTCTCCCTCGCCCAAGCCAAAGGGGCGTCGGAGAAGCACGTCCCCTCGACGTGACGATAATCCTGGACGAGGAAGGAATAATTACTCTCCCTACCATCACCATACCAGAGCGAAGACGACGAACCCCGCGACCCATTATTAAGAGAAATCATGGAGACTCCCCTACTTGTCGGGTTGGAAAAGCCCCCAAATATGAGGACGTACGACAGAACCACCGATCCAAACGAGCATATCGAGAATATCGACGCCCTACTCGATTACAAAGGCGTTCGAGGTGCCATTGACTTTTTCCCACCACTATGAGAAAATGGGCTATGGCTTGGTACAAAATCCTTGCCGACGAGTCAATCATTTCCTGGAAGAACCTGGGGAAACAGTTCTCCAGGTACTTTACCGTCTCCCGCCGACAATCAAAATCTAAAGCATCGTTGGAGGCAATTATCCAAGGGAAGGGCGAATCTCTCTGGGCATATATAGAAATATTCAACCGGAAATCCGTTCAGGTCTCCGCGATCTACGATATGAAAAAATATTTGCTTGAACGTGAGATACGTCCCCGCAGTGATTTTTCCAAGGCAGATAGCATCAAAATACCTGCTACATTGGATGCCCTCTTCCTTAAGGCCCAAACATACATCCAATATGAAGAAAAAGAAGATGCCAACAACGAACGAGACTCACAGCATCAGGAGAATGCCAAAGTCTCAAAGCACGACGACTCCTCGACATCTCGTCGGGGAGCACATAAAAGAAGAGATGATAAACCCCGCAAATTGCAGGAATACAAAGGGCCCGCTGGCCGGTTTCACGAGTACACTCTCATGACCGACTCACACGAGCGTATCTTAACCGAATGCGTAAACTCTGAGTTTCGTCAGGTCGGAGTGCGTTTTCCCCGACAGACACCATCCAAGCCCAACACGAACAAAAAAAATATTGTCGGTTCCACAAAAGCCACATGCATACGACTGAAGACTGCATCCATCTGAAGGATGCTATCGAGATCCTTATCAGAGATGGACATCTCAAACAATAAAAGAAAAAAAAGAGTTCTCACGAGGAAGCCCCAAAGAAAGTCGATGAGGAGAAACCATCCCCCAATAACGCCAACATGACACTCGCTCTGTGTATCTCGCGACCGAAGGATTTCTACACCCCCGATGATGTCGGGCATTCCCTCTACTTCTCAATGCACAATCCCTAGGATACCTTCCCCTTTGCTATGGTGATCTCAGGTGGGGGATTCAACAAATTCAACGTGGGCTCGATGAAGAGGAAGTTCGAACAGCTGATAGACGCGAGCTCCAACAGAAACTCCATCCTCAACAAGTTTCGAGGAAAAATTTTCCCCATCGCATTATACCGCGAAGAACTCCCTGGAGGGTCCCCTAACTTAACTCTCCCTTTGCTCGTGAGAGCACATATGGCCAATTTTAATGTCCGATGGATTCTGATCAACCAAGAAAGCTCGGTCAACATTATGTACTCCCAGTTGCTCACCACCTTTCAACTCAACGAGACGCACCTAACGCCTTACGTGGGCTCACGTTTACAAGGATTCAACGATGTAGTCACCAAACCATGGGACTACGTCGAGATAATAGTTACCTTTGGAGCAGCAGAGACAACTAGATCCATCAAGGTATAATTCATGGTAATTGAATGCCCGTCTCTATACCAGTGTATTCTAGAAAGGCCAACTCTGGGCAAGCTAATAATGGTGCCCTCCACCATGCATATGAAGTTGAAGTACTATACCTCAAAAGGACTCGTCGCTAGCCTCTACGGGGATATAGAATCTACGAGAAGATGCTTCGAGGCAGCTTCGAAGGGGCTAAACTCCATTAGAGCACCTCTCAAAACGACCAGTGATTCTACCTGAGCCAACAACTTAGAAGAGTCAAATCCGCTGCCTCACGTTGACGCGATTGACCTTGACAACCGTTTCACTAAAGATGGTATGCGGGATCAGAAGAAGAAGGGGAAAGAGGCCCGACTGGCTGCAGAAAGTTCCTTGATGTCAGCTAGTAACGAGGAGCATGCCCATCCTCTGCGCCCATTTCTAGACGAGGAGTTCAAGATTATCCCCCTCGGCAGTGATCCCAGTAAGCGAGTAAAGATTGGTACCGGTCTTCCCGACCTGGCGAGGAAGAAGCTAAAAGATGCCTGAGGGAGAATGCAAGTTTGTTTGCATGGAGCGTCACAGAGATGCCCGATTTAGATCCAGAAGTAACATGTCACTAGCTGACAATAGATCCTACCCTTAAGGTTGTTGCATGACATAGGAGAAAGCAGTCTCCGGAGAAAATGGAGGCTGCCGAGCATGTTGTAAAAGACCTCTTAGAAGCAAACTTTATTTGTGAAGCCCAATACACAACCTGGATATCTAATGTTGTACTTGTGAAAAAATCAAATGGAAAATGGATAATGTGTGTTGACTATACCGATCTTAACATGGCTTTCTCCAAATATGCTTATCCTCTTTCTAACATAGATAAATTATTTGATAATTATGATGGTTTTAAATTATGGTCTTTTATGGATGCATACTCTGGATATAACCAGATCTCCATGGAGAAAAGAGGCACAAAATGCATGACTTTCATGACCGAGTCGGAAAATTATTACTACAACGTAATACCCTTCGACTTGAAAAACTTTGGTGCTACATAACAAATAATAATGAACAAAGTATTCCAAGGAGAGATCAGAGACATGCTCGAGGTCTATATGGGCGATATGATCATAAAGTCCCAAGAGGAGTCCGACCATACGCTCCACTTAAAAAGGGTGTTCGACCAAGCAAGGAAATGCAAAATGAGATCCAGTCTGGAGAAATGCACCTTCGACGTACGAGTAGGTAAATTCCTCGGCTTCTACCTAACAAAACAATGAATCAAATCCAACCCTGACAAGCGCAAGGCATTCTTCGAGTTTCCAACACCAAATTCAAAAAAGTCAATCCAATCTCTGAACGGGATGCTCACCTTATTATCCAGCTTTGTGGCAAAACTTGCCCAGCACACACATCCCCTTTTCAAACTTTTTTGCAAATAAGCAACATTTGAGTGGACTGAGGAGTGCGAACAAGTCCTCCTCCACCTTAAACGAGCGCTCTCACAGCCACCGGTCCTCTCGTGACCAGACAATGAAGAAATTCTCTATCTCTATCTCACCGTTGCAATCGAGGTTGTCAGTGCGACTCTCATTTGAGACCCCCCTAAGGGGTAGAAATCCATATACTTTACAAGCAAGGCCATACAAGGCCCGGATCTCAGGTATCAACAAATCGAAAAGGTGGCTCTGGAGCTCATCAATGCAGAGAGAAGATTAAGGCACTACTTCCTATCCCACACGATCGTCGTGCAAATAGACCAGCCTATAAAATAACTAATCGGCCATTCGGAAATGGCAGGCAGGATGCTTAAATGATCGTTAGAGTTGTCTGAGTTAGACATCAGGTATGAGGGTAGAAAGGCCCTTAAAACCCAAGTACTAGTCGACTTCGGGGCACAAATGACCTCGCCATGTCCCCTAACATGCAGGGCATGCAAATGGATCATCTTTGGTGACAGAGCCTCCAGTTCATCTGGAAGCGGAGCAGTCATCATCCTCGAAAAAGGGGAAGAAATCCTGATCGAAGTCTCCCTCACTTTATCCTTCCCAACCTCCAACAACCAGGAAGAATACATAGCTTTCCTCGTAGGACTGTGTTTGGACAAAGGCTTAGAAGCCGAAGAGGTGAGAATCTTCACAGACTCCCATCTCTTCGCTTCTCAAGTACGAGGAGAATATCAAGTAAAGAACGATAACCTCTTTGAATACTTGGCCCTAGTTTGGGAAAGAATGACAAAATTTGAATTCTTAGAAGTACAACATGTTCCCCGCGAACATAACACTTGATCAAATATTTTTTCAAAACTTGTAAGCACAAAGAGGAAAAGAGGAAACAAATCTGTGATCCAGGAAATACTTCCTCGACCAAGCATCAAAAAACCCTCTGTGATGCAAGACCTAAACGCCATTGGTGATAGAAACTACTGGATGACCCCGACATATGACTACCTCACAAAAGGGGAGCTGCTAGCCGATCAAAATGAGGCCAGCATTTTCAGGCGTCGTGCCTGCTCTTATGTCTTGGTAGAAAAAAAACTATACAGATAGGGATTTCCATTCTCTTCATGCGTGCGTTGAGGAGCCCAAATTCGCCCATATCTTACACGAAATTCACGAAGGAATCAACGCTCAACACCTCAGGGGAGATCCCTCTCCAGAAAGGCCTTACGAGCAGGATATTATTGGCCTACCATGCAATACGACATGGAGGAATACATGAAAACATGTGACAAATGCCAACGCCGCAAGGACATGCACTTGGCGTCCCCCAACAAGCTCAATACCCTTTCATCCCCGTGGCCCTTCGTGTGTTGGAGTTTGGACATCCTCAGACCATTTGTCGTGAGATCAAACCAGAAAAAGTACCTGATAGTGGGCGTAGACTACTTCAAAAAGTGGGTAGAAGTAGAGGCACTGGCCAAAATCACGATATAAAACATACTCTGTTTCTACAAATGAAACATACTTTCCTGATTTGGCATACCTCAAGCTATTGTCATCGACAACTGGACACAACTTACAGACATAAACTTTCAAGAATTTGTCACCAAGTTGGGCACTATCCAAAACTTTACTTTCGTTGAGCACCCGCAAATGAACGGATAAGCCGAAGCCACAAACAAGGTGATCCTACGAGGCATCAAACAAAGGCTAGATGAAACAAAAAAGAAGTGGATCGAGGAGTTACACAACGTACTCTGGGCCTACCGGACAATCCCTCGGTTGTACCCCAAAATTTACCCTCTCCATTTCGACCCTTTGGGCTTATATTTCATCATTACGTGTATGCATATTATTGGTTCTATGGTTATGAGATCAAGGTATCTATAGCAAGCCTCTTCAGATTACAGGTGACGTTTATTTTATCAATGGATGTTCTCAGAGTATTTTCCGTGCTGAAGATCGGTTCTTCGTTTCGCAACGATTCAGGGTTCAAAGATTCACAAGTCAAACCTGGTACGTCATATTCATGTATTATTTCGCCAAGATATCCCTGGTGACGTATTCTTAAATTCAGGTTTGGCTCGAGAGCCAATTCTTTAAAGAAGGTCTCTAAATGTGTGAGTTTTCTCGAAGAAATATGGGGGAAAAGTGTGTTGAAAATGCAGTTTTTACGCACTAAAAAATTCATAACTTGAAGCCCGTGGTTCGTTTTGAACCTGTTCTGGTGGCCAAAATTCCATCTTGACATCATCTACGTTTTCATCTCTCACAGCTGGAAGCCAATTTCATTCAGAAAGTCTCCGAAAATATGAATTTATCAAGTGTTTCCGCACAGGAAAATTGTGACATATGTTTATCTGCTCCGTATTCAAAAAATTATAACTCGGTTGATTTTTATCGTATCAAGCTGGTTCAGTGGTATTGTCTCAAAAATTGAGTTAGTTAAATTTTGGTTTTTATTTTCAAAAGTAAACGGTACCCTGAAGGCTTTCGTTTTTGACCCGAATCGCGTGTAACTCATTGAAAATTCTGAAGCTGGAAATTAAGTTGTCTGAGGCGAAACTTCAAAAATTCATAACTAATTCACCGTTTATCCGATTGAGACCATTTTCAGACAGGAGTTTGTTCTCAACGTCGGCTATATTCTTTTTTCATACTTCAACTTCAAAAATCACACCGAGGTCCCTGCGAAATTTCCTGGAACATGTCAGACTCAAGTGAATAAAAATCTGCACTATTGCTTGTGGTTATTGGAGGCCCAATTGCACATTCAAAGCCCATATCTTTGCCCTAATATCTATTATATAATCTCATTCTTTCCATACAAACAAAAACATAAAAAAACCCTTGCCACAACCTTGTCAAAATATCAAGTTCTTTCAAGAATCTTAGAAATCTTGAGATCCTTGTTACAAACCTCCATCTCACTACAAACAAGTCATCTCATTCACTTTCAGGAACTCAGTAGGGTTTGGACCATTGTAATGGTCCTATGCAGGTATATTATAAAACGTGCTGAGGCCAGATCATAACACCAACCAATGCATGGCAAATGCTAGAAGGGCGTGGGTTCAACACCCACCTCTACTGATTTTGGTTTTATTCCATTCTATTTATCCTTTTTACCTATTTTCCTTCTTTCTGTTTAAAACTTTTTTCATAAAACCTAACATTTTTCACAAGCCTTTGATTTTTCATAATAAACTCAAATAATTAATTTTAGGTTTTTTAATAAAATCAACTTAGATTTTAGGGTTTTATTTAAATTAATTACTAAACTTTTTCTATTAATTAAAATCAACTAGGTTTTAGGTTAATCATCAAACTTTTTATTATCAAACAATCAAATCAAATTTTCTCTTTTCTTTTACTTTTATAATTTCGCGTATGTTATTACTGTCGCATATTTTATTATTTTTTCTGATTATTATAATTGCTTAAGGAATGTAATAGCTTAAATTAGAATTTTATTCGCTTGCTATTTTTCCCCAATTTTGTAGTTTTGTACCCCTTCTCGAAGCGATGTAATAGCGTAGGTATTTCTTTACTGTTTTATTACTACCGTTAATGCTTGAATTAATAGGATTGTATGGCAAGACATAAAAGAAATAATTAGCTAACCCTAATTTCAAGATAAATGAATTGAATCAAGCACACTTTGCACACTTCACCTCTAGGGTAACCTCTCTCGTTGCCTCAGAAAAATAATGGTCATGTCCCTCGAACATAGGGATACCATTAACAAAGACCCTCAGTTATAAATCATCATAAAGATCATGGTCCCTCGATGTCCCTCAAAGTTGCCTATGATATATGATCTTGTACCTCGATGTTGCCTATGAATATATGATGACAGTCCCTTCAAATTGCTAAAGGTATCCCTACATGTTACCTTCAATGACCATAACGACGACCCTACGCCTGTCCCTCAAACATCCAAAGATAGGGATTCCTGCTAACTACTGGTATGGATAACACTATTCAAAGGAGGAGGAAAAATACAAGAAAGACCTTGAGTGGGTAGTTACTGTTAATTGCTTGCTCACAACTTAAAACACTTTTTCACATCTCACACTTTCAAAAACATTTTCAAAATGCTTTATCAACACTCTTGAGGACTGCTACAAGAGTTATCATAAATAAAACTTCCTTGCTATTTGGAATTTCAAAACTTTTTCAAAAGCACACACACAAAACAAATAAAGTGAGCAAGCGATTAAGAGCCCGTAGATAACTACAGATGAAAAGGGTGCTAACACCTTCCTGTAGCGGTAAAATCAATGAAGTCACCACTGAGTATTTATTTATCCCATGTAAAAGGGAAAGGAAAATAATCTAAGAAAAACCTAAAGGGGAAATCAAGGTCTTGCGACCGAGAGATTGGGTAATGGAGTCGATTACGCGAGGGGAAGGTATTAGCACCCCACATGTCCGTAGCACTCTACGGGATCCACTCTAGTTGTTCTAATCAAAGGGTGTGTTTAATCTAATGCTTAAGAGTTATAAACTAAGAGGGAACGCATGCAAAGTAAACACATGGAAAAAAAGGAAATATTTACAAATTTTCGCTCGGTTGAGTCCCGTGACCAGATGCCTACATATCCCTTTTAAGGAATCAGAGCGCCGTAGTTCGGTTCACATATTTCGTTTGTTTGTATTTTTTAATGAACAATATTAATCTCTTCTTCTGCCGTAACTCAACCTTTGGGGACTTACGCGTCAGCACATAAGTGACTTAACATGTCCTTTTGGAAAGAATTTTGAAAGAAAAGCCCAAAGGCAAAATAATTTGTGTTGGTTGGTGTTTTTGTTGCAGATAACAGCTAGTTAATCTCAAGAGAGAGATATTAGCCATTTCTCTACTTATTCATGAAATAAGTCTTTGAGACTTGAACTACACCAAGGCTCGAAATGGAAGAACGATAAGATCGAGAAGAGACCCGCTTATCATTTCCTATGCTCAACAAATGTATGACTCTCATCAGTAATCTTTAAGTGTCTTGAAGTTTGCAAGAAAAAGAAGTTTTTATTTTAATTCAAATTCAAAAGGGGAAAGAAAAGTCTAAAGGGAGACTAACCTAAATCTATCTCTAATGTTATCATACAACGATTGATCCTAAAGTTGAGCTTTGAAGGGAAATCTCTACCCTAAGTTGACATGCTTGGATAACAGTCCTAATATGTGTCTCAACTCATCATCTATAGATGAATCAAGAAGTCCTAAAGGAGCATAACAAGGATCTATCATCTCAAAACATGCACACAAAGACGAAATCAAGTAAACAGGCCAATAAGCTCAAGAGAGCACTCCTAGAAAGATCCTATCTAGGTTAGCATGCGAAAGAAAGTCTAACAAAATTATTCTATGGGGAACATACAATGAGAGCGAATTCGTGATCTCAATTTCTAAATTGAGTGACTCATCGATCAAAAAGAAATAAAGGAAATCCATAAAATCCTATAGGGAGCATGCACTTAGAGCGAAGTCGTGATCTCAATTTCTAAATTGAGTGACTCATCATTCAACAACCGAGGAAACAAACATAAGCATAATCATATGGCAAATGAAGTGCGGAATGTCTGCTACAGGTCTTTAAACAGCGAATTCGAGCGCACGCTCTTTATTTCCTACTTCTCATGATATCTAGAAAGCAATAAACGCGGAAATATAACTTGGAAGCAGTATAATAACAAACGAACAACAATGTCCGCAAAAAGCGCAACCAAAGCAAAGAAACCCAGAATACTTTGCACGAGCTGGCATCAACAAACAAACAGTCAGAGATCGAATATTCGGAATAGGTGTCGAAGCTTCATAGATATGAAAATAAATCACAATCAGAATCCAAACACATCTGCATATCAAATAATGAACCTGCATAAGACTCAACTCAACATGCAAAGGTGAATCACAAGTTTCAAGTAATCGAAAAAATTAGGAATTAATTTCCTAAAAAATCAAATGAGAAATCTAACAAATTTTATTGATTTTTGTAGTTTATTACCCTAAAAAATATGAGGCAATCCTAAAATCTATATTTTTTATTGTTTTACTATATGTATTTTATTTATTATTTTTATTATATATAAAAAAAGAAATAAATTTAAACTAAACAAAAAAATGAAACTTAAAAAAGGGCCATGAATTAGAAAGGGCCAGGGGGGTATTAAACTGGATCTAGGGTGCTGCAGACAGATAAATTGGTGTTAAGCCCAATCTGAATAGATCCATAAGAAGTTTTTTTCTCACAAGCTAAACAAATCCCAAAAATTCTATCTATGGGCCTAATTGAGTGTAATTCAGTCTATTAGGTTTTTTTTAAAAAAATGCTATGTGTAAACGGTGGGAGAACTGACTTTGGTGTTTTACGTTTTATCGTATATGTTTCGGATAGCAAGAGTCGCCATCGACTTTTCTTTTATCCAATAAAGGAAAGGGTCAAAAGAATAGGAAAGACCTTTCGAGATATTTTTCTTGAGTTCGGGGGGTAGGTTATGAAAAGGGAAGGTATTAACATCCTTTTCATCCGTAGTTATCTATGGACTTTTAGTTGCTTGATCACTTTTAAAATGCTTTGTTTGAGATGTGTTTGTGATTGGTGTGAGTTTGAAAATATTTTGAAAACGCCTTTGTTTCGACAAACTTTGTAATGATTCTCGTCTCTATAAGAATGCATACAAAGTGTTGATTTTGAAAATAGTTCAAAGAGATGGTTGTTTTTGAAGATGTTTTGAAAGTGTGAGTGTGAAAATGGTTTTAGTTTTTGAGCAAGCAACTACGAGCGTCCTACCTACTCAAAAGGTCGTTGTTATTTTCCTCTTCCTTTATATATGGCTATCTTACCATTGATTTGTAATAAGCCCTATCGTTGGATGTGAAGAGACAAGCGCAGGTCAAATGTATAGCCATAGAATGAAACTTATGAGACGCTTTAGCAATTTTCGTAAGGGACTAGATCGTTTACCGAAGGCAACATCGAGGGACATCAAGGGACTAAGATCTTTTTTATCGAGGGTCTTTGATAAGGCGCCCATATTCGAGAGACATGACTATTTTGCGAGGCAACAAGCGAGGTTACCCTAGAGACGCACATGTGAATAGTGTGTTTGATAGCATGCATTGTTGTCTTTGAGATTAGGGTTTTCTAGCGGTTGATTTTATCTTGCCATACAAACCCTAATTACTAACAATTATATGAAAAGCGATAAATTTATGGAAATTAAAATCCTACACTATTACATCATTAGGGGAGTGGGGTACAATTTACAAATGAGGATGAAGTAGATGCTTTAATCATTACAACCATATCGAATAAATGGACAACAATGAAGAAAATATGTGAAATATGTAAAGACAGTGTAAAAAGAAAGAAAAATTGCATTTTGAACTATTATGTGTCGACACATGCTGCTATGCACCGACACATGCTGTTATGCATCGACACATAACTCTTCTTGCTCCTGTAAAACAAAATCAACTCAGTATGAGTCGATGCATAATGGGATGTGTCGACTCATGTACATGTTTGTGTCGACACATACGCGTTTGTGTCGACTCATGCACCTTTCGTCCTTCTGTTTTGGGGACCTGGATAACAGTATGAGTCAAAGCATAAGGCCATGTGTCGACTCATACCCTATTTTGTCACTAGAATGAGTCGACTCATGTGGGTATGTGTCAACTCATGCTGCAGTTTTTCGCCTCTATCATTATTCTATTGTGTATACAGATCAGTTCACAGTATATAATTGATAAAAAATGAATGGAAAGCAAATGGTTAGCTCAAAGGGGAAATGATTACTACATTTTATCGTAAAAAATGAATCATTAGTGATGTATGAAAAATGCAAAGTCAAGGGGACTTACCTTGAAACTACACTTTATGTTTTGAGTCTGAACACTTTTCAAGATGCTGTGTGGACTTTAGTGAACCTCCAAAAAGCAGTTGAACCTCCTTCTATATTGAAAGTTGCTGAACCAAACTCCAAACTGTCAAGTTGTACAATACTGTTTTTGTGTTTGGAAGGTGAAGATAATGGCACTACAAAAACTGTTTTTATGTTTGAACAATCTCTATGTGATGTGAAGTGTTTGGCTGGTTAGTTTATGTGAGAGTTTGTAAGATGGAATAATGGGTTGAGGTTCTATTTTGTGACTAATAATACAGATGAGTATGAGTAAGGGTCTTTTGTGAATGAGCAGAGTTTACAAAGGATGCTGTTTTTTTTTCTATTCTCTTTTTTTTTCTCTAAAATCCAGCCCTTTTTCTCCAAAAGCCCACCCTTTGTGTGTTGTGAAAACAGTCTATTTGCAGATGAGTTTTGCTGGGATTTTGGGAGGGAAACAAATAATAATTTGAACTGTTTGGGTATACTGTTCCATTGCTTTTTGATGCAGCTCTTATGTGCTAATTCTGTGCAAATATGGGGCTGAGATAATGCAGGCTTGGACTGGGTTAGGAGTAGTATAACAGGGCTGTTTTACAGCAGTTTTGGAGTGTTGTGGCAATGTTTAGAGATAACATAGCATGGATGTTTTGTTCAGGACAACAATCTGTCTTCTATACATGATTTTGAGCTTGTAGTAAGAAGGCTTGGACTTGGCATCATATTGTAGCATTGTATAAAATCTAGTTTGTGGACCAATTTATGTAGATTGTAACAAAGACAAAGCATAATAGCAAGGTTTTGAGTTAAAAGGAAAAAATTTCAAACAAGACAAAGCTTTAGGATTTGTAAATTTGCAAAAATGCAACCTTGTAATAACTTGAATTATTTGTAACACCTTGAATTATTTGTAACATCTTGAATTATAGTGAAAAGATGTCATGAAGCAATGAAATTAACAAGTATACAAATTCTTAGTAAAAATTTTAAGCCTTACAAAGTTGGATTTTTGACTCTCTTGATTTTTATGATCACATTTCATATTTTGAATGTCTTGATGAAATGAGAGGGCAAATTGTGGGGTACAACAACTGCCCCTATTCAATATTCTTAAACCTGAAAAGTTAGATTGGCGAGTTTTCCATTCGTGACTTGAAGGTGGAAGATGATTGAACACTAGAGTGCCCAGAAATTTACACTCGATGATGTGTTGATTGCATCAGGAATGGGCTTAGAGATTCCATTTGGAGAAATGATGAAGAGCTATCAGAGATGGGCTTATAGATGCCATCCAAAGTGACTGCTGGTAAGTATAAAGCTTGATTGCGACGTATAATGAAGGAATCTTTGACGTCTACTACTTCGACAGGTAATGAAGGAATCTTACAACAACTACTTCAACAAGTAATGAAGGAACCTGAAGACTACTACTTCAACAGGTAATGAAGGAATCTGACGAATAATACTTCAATAGGTAATGAAGGAATCTGACGACTACTACTTTGATAAGTAATGAAGGAATCCGACAACTACTACTTTAACAAGTAATGAAGGAATCTTAGACGACTACTACTTTAACAGGTAATGAAGGAATCTGACGACTACTACTTCGACAAGTAATGAAGGAATGTTTGATGACTACTACTTCAACAGGTAATGAAGGAATCTTTAATGACTACTACTTCAGCAGGTAATGAAGGAATCTGACGACTACTACTTTAACAGGTAATGAAGGAATGTGACGACTACTACTTCAAAAAGTAATGAAGGAATCTTTGACGACTACTACTTCGACAAGTAATGAAGGAATATTTGATGACTACTAATTCAACAGGTAATGAAGGAATCTTTGATGACTAGTACTTCAACAAGTAATGAAGGAATCTGACGACTACTACTTCAACAAGTAATAAAGGAATCTTTGACGACTACTACTTCAACATGTAATGAAGGAATATTTGACGACTACTACTTCAACAGGTATTGAAGGAATCTTGGACGACTACTACTTCAATAGGTAATGAAGGAATCTTTGACGACTACTACTTCAACATGTAATGAAGGAATCTTTGATGACTACTACTTCAACAGGTAATGAAGGAATCTGACGACTACTACTTCAATAAGTAATGAAGGAATCTTTGACGACTACTACTTCGACAATTAATGAAGGAATCTTTAACGACTACTACTTCAACAGGTAATGAAGGAATCTTGGATGACTACTACTTCAATAGGTAATGAAGGAATCTTTGACGACTACTACTTCAACAGGTAATGAAGGAATCTTTGACGACTACTACTTTAATAGGTAATGAAGGAATCTTTGAAGACTACTACTTCAACATGTAATGAAGGAATATTTGACGACTACTACTTTAACAGGTATCAGAAAAAATCCAAGCTTGATTTTGTCTCGAAGAAGTTTAAAAATATTTGATGACGTTCATCTGTTGATTGATCTTTTCCTGAAAAGGTAAAGAGTTAGTTGTATGCAATGTCATAATGCATGCATTGTGTAATGATGTTCTCAAAATAAATGAGATTGTGTTATATGCATTTTGTATGTATATGTCATGATGTGTGAATGTGTAATGTTATTGAAATGTATCTATGTTTGGGAAAATAAATCCCTGACAACTGCTGGGGAGATTTGGGAAGCTCAAATCCAGGACTACTACTGGAGATGAAGAGTATGTGTATCTTCTACCTTGCTTAGAGTGCTTCTGCTGGGGATTCCTGTTTTGTTGTTTGAGGAGAAATTCGCTGGGGAACATTGATTTTGCTTGAGGGAAACTCTATGAAGAGTGTTGATTTCTGCTTGGGGAAAAGAGTTCAGGAGTTTTAGTTGTCCGTTGCTCTACTGGGGAGTTATCTATTGGTTGGAGAGAAAGGAAGTTAACAACTTGTTGGGGATAGTAAAGTTAACTGTTATCTGGCCGGGTCTAGGTTTCAGCAATTTGAACTTGAGTTTAACTGTTATCTGGTAGGGTCCAGGTTTTGCAGTAACTCGGACTATTATCTGGTCGGGTCCAGGTTTCAAAAATTTGATCTTGAGGTTAAATGGTATCTGGTCAGGTCCAGGCTTCAACAACTCGAATTGTTATCTAGTCGGGTCTAGGTTTCAGCAATTTGCTTTGAAAAGAAAGGAGTCAACGATTATCTTGTCGGGTCCCAGACTTTACAATAACCTCTGGTGATAGTAACGACTTCGTTGGGGGTTGTAATGACTTAACCGGAGATTAAGGGGTTTTGTCTATTGGTTTGTAATAGTCTAAAAGCAAACTCGAGTTGGGGAATTTATAGTTTGTTGGGGAAATAAACCCTGTTGAAGAAAATTAGATGACCTGCTGGGGAAGTGACTTCTTTAGGTAGAATTCCACAAGGCTTTTTTAAGACCAACTCAGCTAGGGATTGGGTTTTTTGGAGATTGAAACTATGGTTGGGGATTTCATGAATCCAACTTTGTAGGGATAATTCTATGGAGATATCCATGAATTTGGCCTTGTGGGGTTTGGACCCTTATCCGTGAAGATTATTCTGTGGGGATAACCTTATAGAGGTGGCTCCGACGACTTCACTAGGGATCACCTTATGAAAGGGACTTTGTGAGGATTTGTCATTGTTCATAATAGTAAGTGTTGTAGCACTTCCAGAAAATGTTTGCTTGGTCATGCATGACCTTTTATTGGAATTCATGTTCGATGCCCCAAGTGATTCAGATGGAGACCTACCCCGACTATGAGAGATTTCTTGGAATCTTGACTTGACTGCCCCGGATGAGTTGGACAACAACATGTCATGCCACTTGAATATGGGAGAGTTGTCATTGGAGGTGTCTTTCCATTTGAAGTGATTATGTTTCTTTGAGAGAATTTTCCGTTCATTGGATATTCACTGCGTGAATTTCTCTGTTGTGCATCAATTGGCCATATGCAAACAATGGTATTCAAATAATGCAAAGTTTTATGTTTTTTTGAAAATTTTGAAAATGTATTTTTGGAAAATAAAATAATATTGTAAGAATATGAATTCAATTCAGGATTTACAATAAGCCTTACAGGAGTCAGGATACCTTTTGTAACAGTATGCTTTCAAACTAACCCATGCTTCAATTAGGACTTTTAAAAGGTTGTGACGTAGACTGGTTCATGGTTTAAGAAACAAAGGATAAAGCTCAAAGTTTATTTGCACCCACCCGTTCTTCATGATGTTCTACAGTACTAAACTCAGTTAATTGTACGTTTGAACTTCTATTAAATATGGAATGACATTTTGGTGATGGTTCGGATAAATTAAGTTTATTTGTGAAGGCAATCATTTTTTGCAACATTTTCACGTTGTCGAGTATTTGTAGCGACTTATTTTTGATTTATTATCCCTAATTTTTGCCTGACTGCTTTTTTGTTTTGTTTTGAGACTACAGTCAGCGGGATGCCCTAGTTTTTTAAGTCTCCTTCATAGGTTTTGACCTAGTGGGCTTTTCTTTTTGAGAGGTAAAGACCGCCTATTTTATGGGAAACCAACACCATCTTTTGATTCAGAAGGATATTTTTGTTGTGAATTGACATCTTATGACGGAATGCACATTTGAATTAACTGAGAAACTACCCTGCCCCAGGTTCTGATTAAAGGTTTCAATTTGTATGAAAAAGAAAACTCCTACTTCTTTGGCTCAAAGGGGTTGACTAGGGATTATATTCCTTATAACTCCACTATTTAGGAATTGAAACAACGCCTGTACATCGTCAGCAAAGTCTATCTAAAAGCATACTGTATGAGATTATGGCATTATTTTCGCCATCCTCCCTCTAAAGTCTTGCAACTTTTAACGAGAGTTGAATATCACAAAAGGGAATAAAAGAATAATTTAAATATAGTTAAAACGTTTGGATTAATTCAAGGCAAACATATGCAATGCATTAATGAAACAAAGCTTGACATAATAGATAAGTGTTCGAACAAAAAAATAAATTACAATTGAAAATTCAAAATGAACTGAGCACTCTCAATGATTTGGCATGGGAGTAGTGATTACGTTGGGAGTTATCGGAGGGTCGAATTCAATTGTCTTGTTATCAATTAGGTCTTGGATTTTATTCTTCAGATTCCAATAATCATTGGTATCGTGTCCGGGGCTATTTGAATGGTAAGCACATTTGGCATCGGGGTTGTATTGAGATGAAGATGTATTGGGATTTGTGGAGGGTCTCTTAGTGAAATGAGCTCAGCTTTCCATAAATGTTGTAGGGCTTGTGGTAAGGACATACATATCTTGGTGTATTGTCTTTCTTGACATTTCGTCCTACGCCTACCCTCTTGTTGTGATTGAGTAGATGTAGGATTGGAAATTAAAACTGCCCCCACTGAGTGATGGCGGCCAGTCTTAGCACGACTTCTTGATCCATACACAACATTAGTCATTTTTTTTTTACCAATAAAGGGTATCTTTACAGAGTTGGACGCAAAAGCAGATGTCAAGGGGATTTTTCCACTCTTAATGCCACTTTCGACCCTTTCACCAGTTAGGATTAACTCGATGAAACCAGATTAACAAGTTGAAAAAGGGGTCAATTAACGTACCCATGAACATATCAACTAGTTCTCTGTCAGTTAGTGGTGGTTGGACACTACCAGCAATATCCCTCCATTTTTGCGTGTACTCTTTAAACCCTTCATTAGTACCCATTGTCATTTCTTGAAGTTGAACTCTTGTTGGTGCTAAATCAGTGTTGTACTGATATTGATGATAAAAAGAGTGGCCAGATCTTCCCATGTGTGAATGTGGGATCCCTCCAATTGATAAAACCATTCTAACTGAGTCCCAGCCAGGATCTCTTGAAAGAAATGAACCCAGAGTTTCTTGTCAATAGTGTGAGGTTGTATCTTGCGGACATAGGACCTCAGATGAAGTTTCGGGCATGAAACTCCGTCATACTTAGAAAAGACTGGTATTTTGAACTTATCGGGAATGACGACCCCATGTACTAAGCCCAAATCACATAAATCCAAACCAGGTACGACTTGAATTTTAACAGCTTCCAGTCTATCCTCTAACTGCTTGTGTTTATCCTCGGCCGATGGGTACTGTTCATCAATGTAGTCTTTGTCCTTAGAAGCTTGATCATTTACACCCTCAACACGAGTGTTCTTTGCCTCTTCCACCTAGTTCTCGTCTTCCTTGAATGACTCTTAAACTATCTGCACCTGACGGACTGGGCCTTTAAACCTTTTTCCCATGTTGATAAGGGCCTTCTTTTCAGTCTTCTTTTTTGCCACCAGTAGTGTCATAAGCTCTTGTTTTCCCTTGGCCAGGGTAAGCAAGGTCTCTTGGAACTGGGAATTATGTTCTTGCAAATCTTTCACGGTTTGTTCAATATCCATCTTACTGAAATAAACAGTAGAAAGATGAGGAAACCTGTATGGGGAAAACCTATCATGAGATGATGCATGGTATGTGGATGCAATGTTTTCAAGGATCTCGCGGGGTAAGCACAAGAAGATGTTAGAAGTTGAACTTTGATTACAGCTTTCACATTGTTTAATGTCCTTCTACGAGAATCAAGATCACCATGTCAAGTGGGTCATAGCCCTTGACTCGAGTTTTTGTGCTTTGGGTTCTTTGACAGCATTTGGCTAGAGGAAAATAAATCCTCTTGCCCCTTGATAGACGTCTGGTTCAATATAACCCTGCATTACAAACCCTTGAGATCCTTGAAATGGTTATTGAAAATGATATGGTATGATGTCATGATGTTTTGTACAAATACTCATATACAGGCAAAGCAAACAAGTCCTTAGGTTTAGGATTGCATGAGGTTTCATTGGTAAGTACCCTCTTGAAGTTTAGTTGGTTCAACCTGTCCTAAAAAATAATCGGGTTCTAGGGGATCTAAATATCACTGATCTTTCTCCATCGGGCATTGTTTCAGCGCAAGCCTCTTTATTGGCGACTGGAATATCCCAAAAGTATGATCTCAATGAGTGTAGTATCGAGTATCAACCAACTTCGGACTGCACCAAAGCCGACTATCTCACTACTTCCTAATGGCCAAGTTGTTTAATTAAAGGTTCTAAGGTCAGTTAGTGCTTCATGACACCACACAGCGGCTCCGTATTCTCCTTGACTGAACTCAAGGGCTACCGGTACCAACAAATGTGTCACACTAACGTAGTTATCTCTTCAAACATGTCGGTATACCCCGCACAGTCCCCACGATTTATTGATACTTACCTAATCATGTTCCCAGATCTGGGTGGAGGATAAAAAAAAACCCAAACAAGGACCCATAAGTGTAAAGCAAACAAATCAAACAATGAAAGAATTTAAAGGTGATCTAGCTCTAAGGTAACCCCACTTTTAAGTTAAATCCCCAACAGAGTCTCCAGTTCTATAATACGGTGAGAGAATTGACTTGGGTGTTTTGCGTTTTATCGCAAATGTTGTGGATAGCAAGAGTCGCCACCGACTTTTCTTTTATCCAATAAAGGAAAGGGTGAAAAGAACAGGAAAGAACTTTTGAGATATTTTTCTTGAGTTCGGGGGGTAGGTTATGAAAAGGGAAGGTATTAGCACCCTTTTCATCCGTAGTTATCTACGGGCTCTTAGTTGCTTGATCAGTTTGAAAATGCTTTGTTTGAGATGTGTTTGTGATTGGTGTGAGTTTGAAACTATTTAGAAACCGCCTTTGTTTCGACAAACTTTTTAATGATTCTCGTCTCTATAAGAATGCATACAAAGTGTTGGTTTTGAAAATAGTTCAAAGAGATGTTTATTTTTGAAGATGTTTTGAAAGTGTGAGTGTGGAAATAGTTATAGTTTATGATCAAGCAACTACGAGCGTCCTACCTACACAAAAGGTCGTTGTTCTTTTCCTCTTCCTTTAGATGTGTCTATCTTACCATTGATTGGTAAGAAGCCCTACTGTTGGATGTGAAGGGACAAGCACAGGTCAAATGTATAGTCATAGAAGGCAACTTATGAGACACTTTAGAAATTTTCGTAAGGGACTAGATCGTTTACCAAAGGAAACATCGAGGGACATCGAGGGACTACGATATTTTTTATCGAGGGTCTTTGCTAAGGCGCCCATATTCGAGGGACATGAATATTTTCTGAGGCAACAAGCGAGGTTACCTTAGAGGTGCACGTGTGAATAGTGTGTTTGATTGCATGCATTGCTGTCTTTGAGATTAGGGTTTTCTAGCAGTTGATTTTATCTTGCCATACACACCCTAATTACTAACAATTATATGAAAAGCAATAAATTTGCGGAAATTAAAATACTACGCCATTACATCATTAGGGGAGTGGGGGTATGATTTACAAATGGGGATAAAGTAAATGCTTTAATCATTACAACCATATAGAATAAATGGACAGCAATGAAGAAAATCAGTGAATATTGTAAAGACAGTGTAAAAAGAAAGAAAAATTGCATTTTGAACTATTATATGTCGACACATGCTGTTATGCACCGACACATAACTCTTCTTGCTCCTGTAAAACAAAATCAACTTAGTATGAGTCGATGCATAATGGGATGTGTCGACTCATGCACCTGTTTGTGTCAACACATATGCATTTCATGCCTACTCATGCACCTTTCATCCTTCTGTTTTGGGGGCCTGGATAACAGCATGAGTCGATGCATAAGGCCATGTATCGACTCATACCCTGTTTTATCACTAGAATGAGTCGACTCGTGTGGGTATGTGTCGACTCATGCTGCCATTTTTTGCCTCTATCATCATTCTATTGTGTATACAGGCCAGTTCACAGTATATAATTGATAAAAAATGAATAGTAAGCAAATGGTTAGCTCAAAGGGGAAATGATTACTACATTTTATCTTCAAAAATGAACCATTAGTGATGTATGAAAAATGCAAAGTCAAGGGGACTTACCTTGAAATTGCACTTTATGTTTTGAGTCTGAACACTTTTCAAGATGCTGTGTGGACTTCAACCTCCCAAAAGTTGTTGAACCTCCTTCTGTATTGAAAGTTGCTGAACCAAACTCCAAACTGTCAAGTTGTACAATACTGTTTTTATGTTTGGAAGGTGAAGATAATGGCACTACAGAAACTATTCTTATGTTTGAACAATCTCTATGTGATGTGAAGTGTTTGGCTGGTTGGTTTATGTGGGAGTTTGTAAGATGGAATAATAGGTTGAGGTTCTATTTTTTGTGACTGAAAATAAAGATGAGTATGAGCAAGGGTATTTTGTGAATAAGCAGAGTTTACAAAGAATGTTGTTTTTTTCTATTCTCTCTTTTTCTCTCTCTAAAAGCCAACCCTTTTTTTTCTTCCAAAAGCCCACCATTTGTGTGTTGTGAAAACATTATATTTATAGATGAGTTTTGCTGGGATTTTGGGAGGGAAACAAATAACAATTTGAACTGTTTGGGTATACTGTTCCACAACTTTTTGATGCAGCTCTTATGTACTAATTTTGTGCAAATATGGGGCTGAGATAATGCAGGCTTGGACTGGGTTAGGAGCAACATAGCAGGGCTGTTTTGCAGCAGTTTTGGAGTGTTAAGGCAGTGTTTAGAGATAGCATAGCAGGGCTGTTTTGTTCAGGATAGTAGACTGTCTTCTAAACATGATTTTGAGCTTGTAGTAAGCAGGCTTGGACTTGGCAGCATATTATAGCATGGTACAAAATCTGGTTTGGGGACCAATTTATGCAAATTGTAACAAAGACAAAGCATAGTGGCAAGGTTTTGAGTCAAAAGGAAAAAAATTCAAACAAGACAAAGCTTTAGGATTTGTAAATTTGCAAAAATGCAACCTTGTAATAACTTGAATTATTTGTAACACCTTGAATTATTTGTAACATCTTAAATTATAGTGAAAAGATGTTATGAAGCAATGAAATTAAAAAGTATACAAATTCTTAGAAAAATTTTTAAGCCTTACAAATTTGGATTTTTGACTCTCTTGATTTTTGATGATCAAATTTCATATTTTGAATGACTTGATGAAATGAGAGGGCAAAGTTTTGGGTACAACACTATGGACCTAAGAAAACTGCAGAATTCGGCCCATATCCATCTGTTTTCACCAAGTCCATATCCAATCCTCCTATTGTTAGTTTTTTATAACACTCTTATTCAACTTTGTTTATTAAAAAAATGAATTAAAAGAAAAAACAAATTAAAAGAAACAATCAAAAGAGGAATTAGGGAGAAACATATGACTCTTCACATTCACGTGAAAAAGCTTCTTCTCCAACTTCGCGAACAACGATCATCACCTCTCGCCTCTGTATTTTACTATGTTCACCACCTCATCATCTCCGTTCACCCTTCGTATTCCTCCCTTCTCTGTCTCGATCTCTCTTCATTTCCGTCAACACGTCGCCGCGACCACCTTTAAACACTCAATCTTCTTCTTCACAAACGATTCACAGCGGCATTCTCATCCATCGTAGTCTCGTTTTCCATTAATACCGTCATCCAAATTTGATGTGGCGGTATCAAGCTCGACTCCACCTTCCACTTTGAAGTTTCAGTTTAATAATTCGCTCCAGTTCGGATATCCACAGTGTTGTACCCCAAAATTTTCCCTCCCATATTCTTCAAGATTTGCCAAGTCAATGCTTCAAAATCTCCCCAAGGGTTGCACAGTTCAAAGACCTCCTAACAGTCAAAAATTAGGGTTTTGGTTCTGACAAAGAAAATGAAGTTTCCAAGGGTCCAATCAAGTCCCACATGCTTATAAACATGGTCAATCATCCTCATCCCAAGTTTCAAGACTTACAACACAAAATTGCACAGTCAAAAACCCTAATTGCACTACAGTCAACTGTAGGGGCAAAATGGTCATTTGACAGTCAAAATTTCAAATTTTTGGTCAACATCCCATTTTGAAGCCACAAACATCATTTGATCAAGGCTTGATCATGATTCTCAAAGCTTGGCTAAAAAAGTCTCAAGATGCAAAAGTTTCCATATTTGGACAGTTGAAAAAGTCAACTGTAACTTGACCAAGGCATAACTTTCACATGGTTT
Organism: Vicia faba; assembly: GCA_948472305.1. NCBI lineage: Eukaryota > Viridiplantae > Streptophyta > Magnoliopsida > Fabales > Fabaceae > Vicia > Vicia faba. Next base: position 1,525,233,625 of record OX451737.1, read on the forward strand.
ATCAGAAAAATTCCATCCAAAGCTCATTTTGAAGAGAAAGACATTTCCTACAACTCCTCTTCATACTTCAAGTCCAAGAAATGCTCTCACAAAAAGTTATCAATTTCAACATTATAGGTCATTTTCAAAAGTCAACAAAAAGGGACTTTAAGTCAAAGGCCATAACTTGAGATTGGTAAATCAAAATGACATGGTACCAAAGTCATTGGTTAGAGGACTCAAATACCTTTCCAAAATGTCCAAGAACATGATCAAAGATTAAAAATTGAGCAAGATATGCCTTGTAGAAGTTGGGAAATTTTTGGATATTTTGAAAAGTCAACATTGCTTCAAATGTCTTAAAATTGCTAATGGGCCTCTTTTTCTTCCAAGAATCATTATCCAAGGCATGTGCACGACCATTTGGCCCAAAGGGAAGTTTTTTATCATTTTTATTTATTTATTTGGATTTTTAATTATTAATAATTCATTTAATTAAAATAAATATGTGAAAAATATCAAAGCAAGTCAATCAAATCTTTTTGTGCATAGGTTAACTTCAGATTTTCGTGCATGATCAGATTTGGAAAGAATCAATATGATTGGACATGATTGGAACCAAAATAGCATGAAAAAGATTGAAAATATTTGCCATGAAAATCCAATATCCATTCCATCAATGCTTTGATCCTTTGGCTCAGATTTTTTACCCTAATCATTCCATACATAAGCATGAAGCCAACCCTAATGCAAATGACCACAAAGTTGCACAGAAACTCCATAACAAAGTTTGAATTTTTTGTCAAAAATTTGAAAACTGAAAGTGGTCTTAGAGGACGATTCAGAGGCCAAGATTAATCCCAATAGCTTGCAAAAGTGTTACTGAAGCTAACTGAATAGTTTTCCATATCCCTAACATCAAGAATTGGTAATTCAAAGTCAAACTGTATCACTCTTTTTGCATAATCGTGCTTTGTTATTTAGACCATATCCATGCATTTTTGTTCTTGATTTGTATTAATTGGATGATTCTGGAACTAACCATATGATTGAATTGAGTTTTTATGCATTGTATGGAGAATTGCCATGAACGATTATTAGGGTTCTTCAAGTTCTAATTTGGGCGTTTCTAAATACTGTAAAATTAGAGAACCTCAGTGCCATGTTTGGATTCAGGAAGCTTGGACGAATTAATTTCCATAGTCGCGCCTAATTTATACTCCAAGACGGCCTAATCGCTATTATTGGAAACTGCATGTTTTGGGGGGGTTTAAAACCCCCGCTAACCCTTTTATGTTTCAGGAAAAAAAGCAAAACGAAGAAGAAGGAGACCCGGTGGCAAGCTGTGATTGGTTGATTTGAAATTCGCGCGCGGAAATCCCACTAACCCTTGTTTTCTCTTATATTATTTATGTGTTATTTTATGTACAAACGCGCGTCACTAGCTCCACTGGTCAGGCATGTGTATGGTAATCCCTGGGACCTGGGTTCGAATCCCAGGTCCCCCTTCCCTTTCCATATTATTTTGCTAACAATGCTTCTGTGCAGTTTCGTTACAAGAGAACACCATACGTCCCTCAAATCCAGCTTGCCACTTGGCCAATGGAGACAATCTGAAGGCCTAGATCTGGTGAATACCATGGGCATGAGTCAAAGAGGTGACACGCTTCCAGGAAAAGTCAACGAAGGCCTCCAAAGATGGGCCTAAAATGCTACATTCATACCTCCAATTGGGGACAGAACCCCCCCAAGGTTTGCTATTTCTTTTATATTTTCCATTTTTTATTCGATTTAATTAATTTCTTGTAAATTCTTCAATTAATTTATAAAATATAAAAATAACACAAAAAATCAGAAAGGTCATAAAAATAAAAAATATATTTTATTTTAATATTTTGTAAATAAAAACTCATTAATTAACTTAGTTTTAAATTCTAGAATTAAACTTAATATTTTTTTCAATAAACTTAAAAATTGGTAGAATTAGGGTTTCAAGTAATTTTCCATTTTTTTTTCTTTCTTCTCACCATAATTAATTATTTAATATTATTTTTGTAAATACTTGCAATTAATTAATTAGGTTTAATTTTAGGTTAAAGGTTAATGCTTTTCTTAATAAATAAAAATTAGAATTAGGGTTAATTTCTCAATTTCATTTAATTCTCTCATAAAAAACCATAAATCCAAAAAATATCAAAATAATTTCTTCTTTCATTTTAATTTTATTAATTTAATAATTTAATTCCATTAAAAAGGGTCCAACGCCCTCGCTTCCAATTTTAATTCCAATTCGCGCATTTTGTTTTATTTCTTATAATATTTATGTACCTCTCCCAAAGCCTTGTAAACTCGGACATTTTATTTCTCGCACTTCTTTATTTACTTTCTGTCAAATCGGGTCCTGGATTTTAATTTGGCGATGTGGACCCGCGCCTTTGTAATAGTTTAGGAATTTTATCTTTCCGCACTTTCTTTTAACTGTTAATAAATGCATGCAAGAATGAATGACAAAATAAAAACAAACGCGTAGATCACCCATGACATGACAAAAGACAAAAATAAATGAATCTGACACACAAATCACACACCACCCCTAGGGTATGCCTCACTGTTGCCTTGCCTCGAAAGGTGATCGTCGAGTAGAGGATGTCTTAGTAAGTCCTCATGATCCGGGAACCTGGCATGAGGATAGCTTCTAAGGTATCTTCCCATTGCTCCGGTGATCACCATGTCCCGAACCTCGAATTGACCCGAACACCTCCAACGGTGGTGCTACCTACCTCTCAATGGTGGGATGGCATTACTTTAAAGGACATTTACACAGACGAATTCCTTAGGGTAGGTAGACGACTCTAGATACTTGATCTAATTTCAAAACAAATTCAAAAATACTTTTCACACCGACACATTTTCAAAAAGCTTTCGAAAGCAATTTTTCAAACACTCTTGAGGACCGATACAAGAGTGGAACTGGAATTTTCAAAGAAACTTTTTAAAACCCACAATTGAAAAGCAAACAAACCATCTTTGAAAACACAAATGAGCAAGTATCTAAGAGCCCATGGATAACCATGGATAGAAAGGGTGCTAACACCTTCCCTTTCTATAATCTACCTCCCGAACCGAGAGCAATCTCTTTAAGGAATTTTTCTGTGCTTTTGTCCTTTCCATTTGGAGAAAATGAAAGACGGTGGCGACTCTTGCTTCCGCGACATTTCGCGAACCAGCGTTAAACAGTCAGTTCTAGATCCACCGATCACAGAACTGGCGACTCTGCTGGGGATATTTATAAAGTGAGGTGTACCTTAGGGTTAGTTCATAACTGTGTTTTCAATTGTATTGACTTGTCTGCTTTAAATTTGTGGGTTGCATGGGAGTTACATAGATCCTAACCCGGATCTGGGGATACCCTGTTTAGGTAGCATAAGCTGTGAGGGACCTGTCCGACGTAGACCGACACGGGTGAAACAGTGGCTACGTTGGTGTGGCACCTTGGTCTGTACCGATATCCCTTGTGTCGCAACGAGGAGAATATGGGTCTTCTGAGGAGTCATTAAGCACCAACAACCTTAGAACCTTAAATGACCCAACTTGGCCATTAGAACAGTAGCAGTATGCTATGCCCATTGAGGCTAAACTCTCGTGATGGTTCTGGCCGCAAGAAAAGATTGCGATGTTGGAGTTATGACCGATTGAGGGTAGTCAATGATATTGGGATCCTCTAAGAACTCGGTTACTTTGATAGGACATGTATGAACCAACAAACTGAAAGAGGGTAATACCTAGACCTCATGCTGGCCTGAAATCTAAGGGCTTCTCTTGTGTGACTTGTGTGCCTTCCAACTTGACTACTTGCATGTTTGTTATCTGACACTTGAGTTTTCTTGCAGGTTTTGGTTATAGTCCTTAATTGGGACTCATAACAGGGTTACTGAGTCTCTTGCAGGTTTTGTTTATAGTCCTTAATTGGGACTGATAACAGGGTTTACTAAGTTTCTTGCAGGTTTTGGTTACAGTCCTTAATTGGGACTCATAACAGGGTTACTTGCATTACCCCATGCATAAACATAACATCATACCATTGCATACATCCTAACCCATTTCAAGGATCTCAAAGGCTTGTGATGCAGGTCATGATAAATCAAACATCTAGCAAGAGGCAAAGAGGATTTATTTTCCTCTAGCCAAAGTGTCAGGGGCTATGACCCACTGGATATGGTGAGCCTTTGACCCTTGAAGAAGGACTCTCCACAACATGAAGTTCCTTCAATCAAACCACCAGTTTCCAACGCTAACAATTTTCTTGTTTACCCTGCGAGGTCCTTGAAAACATCGCATGCATGCATATATATCATTGCATAACAGGTACCCTTTGGACATGTCACTTACCATCTCTGCTGTTTATTTCAGCAATGACTTCCCAACAAGATAACCAGGACTTTCTTGCTCAAGAGACTCGGTTCGGGGAAATCCTCCTGAATCTATCCAAGGGGCAGGAGGAGCTGAGAACACTTCTCATGGAAACTTTTGTCAGGAACAGTGCTGAGGATGAAAGGCTGAAACACCTGCAAGCTGAGATGGATGCATTGAAAGTCCAGATGCTGGGGCAGGTGATTGCCATTCAAGGGTTAGCTCAAAGACAAGATGAGCTCGGGATTCTCGTCAACCAACTGCTTCAGGGTAACCAACTGGGGCAAATGTCTAAGGGTAAAAAGCCAGTCATCGTTCAACCACCTTTGAGACAAGGAGATAAGGGGAGGACTCCTCAAATGGCTCCAGTGTCACAAATTCAGCATCAACCTCACCAGCTTCAGCCAGACAAGCCCAGGAGGCAATTCACCCAGCTCAACATGTCGCTGTTTCAAGCTTTACAACGCCTGTTGAGATTGAACCTGATCACATTAAGGGCTCATCCCCAGAACCCCAACACAACACATCCTGCTTATGATCCTAATAAAAGGTGTGCCTACCACTCTGCCAGTCCAGGACATGATACAAATGAGTGTTGGGCTCTGAAGAACAAGATCCAGGACCTGATTGATGAAGGGGCACTGGAGTTCACACAAGATGGTCAGGCTGAGTTTTTCTACCATCCCTCCAAGGCTCACCATTTGAAGTAACAAGCCCTGATACTAGAGAACTTTTGTTCATTCGAATGTTCAAGTTGTGTTGTTCTTTGATTGTTTAAACATTTACTCATGTTAAACGTTGTTATTTCATTAATGCATCACATACGTCTATTTTGAAGCAATATATTCGTATTCACTATATGCAAATTATTTTCATATTTTTTCTGATGATCAACGCTCGATTAATAATTCTAAGCCTCTTGAGGGAGGATGACGAAAACGATACCACAATCTACAGTATGCTTTTGAACAGACCCCGCTGATGAGGTACAGGCATTGTTTCAATCCCTAAACACTGGAGTTATAAGGATGATAATCCCTCGTCAACCCCTCTGAGCCAAAGAAGTAGGAGTTTTTCTTTTCGAAAATTAAAACCCTTTATCATAACCTGGGGTAGGGTAGTTCTCTCAGTTGATCCGAGTGCATAATGAATGGCACCAAAGAGGTCCTTACAAAACAAAGAAAGACAGTGATGGTTCCGAATAATCAATAAAGAAGGGCAGTCATTATCTCAAAAAATAAAAAACCCATTAAGTCAAAACCCATGAAGGAGACTTACAAAACTGGGGCATCCCGCTGACTGTAATTCCAAAAAAGGAAACAGTTCAGGCAAAAAAAGAAAGGGATAACAAAAAATCAGACAAGAAAGAGGTCTTACAAACCCTCAACAAAAAAGGAAGGACTGCCTAATCAAAATAAATCGTCAGTATCTGAACCATCACTGGTATATCAAAGCAAAGACGCAACAAGGTCTAACGCACGATCAGCTGAGTTTAGGTTTGAAGAACATCACGAAGAGCGGGTGGGTACAAATAATTTGAGCCTTTATCCTTTGTTTCTTAAACCGTGAACTAAGCCACGTTATAACCCTTAAAAGTCCTAGCTGAAGCATGGGTTAGTTCGAAAGCATACTGTTACAAAAGGTATCCTGACTCCTTAAGGCTTGCGGTAAAATAACGAGTTGACATCGCAGTTTACAAAATTCACTTGTTTTTACTAAAAAATGCATTTTCAAAAAACTTCAAGACAGACATAAGCTTTGCATTTCTAATATAACATTGCTTGCATATGACTAGTTGTTTGAACAACAGAGAAATTCGCATGACGAAAGTCTAATGAACAAGAGTATCTCCAATCAAGGGGCACGGCATGATCATTGTCCATCATCTGGGGCAGTTAAGTCAAGAATCAGAGAATCTCTCAAATGCCAAATAGCCTGGGGCAAATCTCCGCCTGAGTCACTTGGGGCATTGGACATGAATTCCAGTGACGAATCTTGCACGATCAGACATCTTCTGGTAATATGGCTACACAACGCTACTGACAGTGACAACTCCCTACACTCTGAGAATATGGACATAGTCGAAAAAAAGTACTACGCATAATCAAAGACCCGCTAGGTTGACACACCTAGGCAAAAATAAGGGCTTCCCGGCGAACCAAAAGGGTTCGGGCAAAAATAAGGGATGAAATAAAAAAATCTGTACACCCGGCAAGTCGAAAACCTGAAAAGGCGGCTTGGGTAAAAAAGGGTATCCCGGTGGACTGAAAACCCGAAAGGGAGGTCTAGGCAAAAGTTAGGGATTAAAGCGCACGACTATGTCCTGGCATCTCGTCACCTGTCTACCAGAAGATTTGTCAACTACATCCATAAGATATCCTCTCCCACCTCAGAAACAGGGGCAATAATGAGTCGTCCAGGCGATCCAATTGCTTTATCAACCAAAGTACAAAGGAAAGGTCAATACAAAGATGATTACCATCTACCTTTACAAATTCCAGATCGTGGGTTAACATCCGAAACCAAACAGGACAATCATCCATTTGATCATCATCAGGCAACCCTACACCGGTTCCTTCTCAATTTTCAGACGAAGTCTTACACGGACTCACCCTCTACAATTAACCTTACCCCGGTTCCTCCAGAAGTCTTACACAGACTTATCTCAAGATAACCTTACCCCGGTTCATCCAGAAGTTTTACACGAACTTATCCTGCAGTAACCTTACCCCGGTTCCTCCAGAAGTCTTACACGGACTTATCTCAAGATGACCTTACCCCGGTTCATCAAGAAGTTTTACACGAACTTATCCTACAGTAACCTTACCCCGGTTCCTCCAGAAGTCTTACACGGACCTATCTCAAGATGACCTTACCCCGGTTCATCAAGAAGTTTTACACGAACTTACCCCACAGTAACCTTACCCCGGTTCCGCCAAAGTTTTACACGAACTTATCCCGAAGAAACCCTACACAGGTTTATCTCCCCAAAGAATGCAGTTTTACACGGACTCGTCATCAGAAACCCTACCCAGGTTTTGCCTCTTCCAGGATGCAGTTTTACACGAGCTCATCGTCAAAATAACCCCACACAGGTTCCCTTCTCAAGCTCCAGACGTAGTTTTACACGGACTCGTCATCAGTAAACCCTACACAGGTTCCTTCTCCATTTTAGATGCAGTTTTATACGGACTCGTTGTCAGTAACCTTACACAGGTTTCCTTCAACTCCAAATGCAGCTCCACACGAGCCCAACCTCAAAGTAACCCTACACAGGTGTCCTTCTCTCCAAGATGCGGTTTTACGCGAGCTCATCATCAGGCAACCCTACATAGGTTCCCTCTTTCAACTTACAAAATTACAGTTCAAGATTTCCCCAAGAGAGTCCAATCCAGTTTCCCCAAGAAAGTTGGAATCCATCTCCCCAAGCAGTAAGCTTATCCCCAGTAGATTCTGGAAGCTTACCCTCACAGAGCATGAACGCGTCCCCCGGCTTTATTCAAAGAGTTATTTCCTTACCAGGATATAACTGGGTTATCCTCAGCCAAAAGCCACGGAAAGATCGTCCTCGACGGAGTCTTCTTATCCCCAGCAAAGTTTATTAACACTTCCAGCACAACAATGGTATCCCCAACAAGTTATTATCAAGAACTCAGTAAAGTATCTCTCTCCCCACAGAGTATTGCTTCCCAGCAAGATCATCAGAATACCTTTCTCCCCGCAGAATAATTCATTCGTCAAGTTTATTCCCCAACGGAGTTATCTTCTCCTACCGGTATTCTTGCAACTATCATCCCCAACGGAAGCAAAGATCTATTCTTCAACATCAGCCCAGGAGTGACTTCCCGGCACACGTCAAGGATTTACTTTCCTAGACAACAAAAACACATTCATAAACATTTCCATCATTCTAGCATGCATATACGCATCATATCTCACAATCTCATTTATTTTGAGAACATCATTGCTTGATCCATATCATGCATGGCATACGACTGACCTTTACATTTCAGGAAGGATCCAGTTAAGTTCTCAGCTATATTTCAAGACCTAGACCGGTTCAGTTAAATCGACCCTAAGATTTTTCTGTTTCTTATCCCGTCAAAGGCCTTCTCTGGTTTAGTCAGATCGACCCTAAGATCTCCCTGTTTCTTATCCAGTTGAAGATTTCAAGACCTAGACCGGTTCAGTTAAATCGACCCTAAGATTTTTCTGTTTCTTATCCAGTCCAAGGCCTTCTCTAGTCCAGCTAAATCGACCCCTAACAGATTTTTCTGATAAAGACTCAGTAGAAGATATCCAAGATTCTCTCAATGATTACTGTTGAGGTTGTAGTCGCATGTGGTTCTCTCCCCGTTACTGCGGAGGTAGTAATCGCCCCAAGATTCTCTCAGCGTTACTATTGAAGTAGAAGTTATCCAAGATTCTCTCAATGATTACTGTTGAGGTTGTAGTCGCCTGTGGTTCTCTCCCCGTTACTGCGGAGGTAGTAATCGCCCAAGATTCTCTCAATGATTACTGTTGAGGTTGAAGTTGCACAAGATTCTCTCAATGATTACTGTTGAGGTTGAAGTCGCCCAAGATTCTCTCAATGATTACTGTTGAGGTTGAAGTCGCCCAAGATTCTCTCAATGATTACTGTTGAGGTTGTAGTCGCCTATGGTTCTCTCCCCGTTACTGCGGAGGTAGTAATCGCCCCAAGATTCTCTCAGCGTTACTGTTAAGGTTGAAGTCGTCCAAGGTTCTCTCACCGTCCCGTTGAGGTAGTAACCATCCCTGGTTCATTCATCACCGTTTGAAGCTCCAGATCCAGCTCCTGTAACCAGTCAGGACACATCTACAAAAAGTTTGAAGACCAGCTCCTGTAACAGGTCAGGTAATCATTTTCTTTTGCAGGTACGCAAGTCCTCGCTAAGGAATCTCTTACGCGATCAACATCCAGATGGCATCTAAAAGCCCATCCACCTTCTATCATCTCTTAGCATGGCATCTATAAGCCCATCATCCTATCCATAAATCTCCAAATGGCATCTATAAGCCCATTCCCCACATCACACTACTATGTGAGCGCAAATTTCTGGGCACTCTAGTGTTCAATCATCTTTCACCTTCGGATTACGAAAGGCACGTCAGCCAATCTGCATCCTCAGGTCTAAGAAGATTGAACAGGGGCAACTGTTGTACCCCAAAATTTGCCCTCCCATATTCTTCAAGATTTTCCAAGTCAATGCTTCAAAATCTCCCCAAGGGTTGCACAGTTCAAAGACCTCCTAACAGTCAAAAATTAAGGTTTTGGTTCTGACAAAGAAAATGAATTTTCCAAGGGTCCAATCAAGTCCCACATGCTTATAAACATGGTCAAGCATCCTTATACCAAGTTTCAAGACTTACAGCACAAAATTGCACAGTCAAAAACCCTAATTGCACTACAGTCAACTGTAGGGGCAAAATGGTCATTTGACAGTCAAAAGTTCAAATTTTTGGTCAACATCCCATTTTGAAGCCACAAACATCATTTGATCAAGGCTTTATCATGATTCTCAAAGCTTGGCTCAAAAAGTCTCAAGATGCAAAAGTTTCCATATTTGGACAGTTGAAAAAGTCAACTGTAACTTGACCAAGGCATAACTTTCACATGGTTTATCAGAAAAATTCCATACAAATCTCATTTTGAAGAGAAAGACATTTCCTACAACTCCTCTTCATACTTCAAGTCCAAGAAATGCTCTCACAAAAAGTTATCAATTTCAACATTATAGGTCATTTTCAAAAGTCAACAAAAAGGGACTTTAAGTCAAAGGCCATAACTTGAGATTGGTAAATCAAAATGACATGGTACCAAAGGCATTGGTTAGAGGACTCAAATACCTTTCCAAAATGTCCAAGAACATGAGCAAATCTTAAAAATTGAGCAAGATATGCCTTGTGGAAGTTGGGAAATTTTTGGATATTTTGAAAAGTCAACATTGCTTCAAATGTCTTAGAATTGCTAATGGGCCTCTTTTTCTTCCAAGAATCATTATCCAAGGCATGTGCACGACCATTTGGCCCAAAGGGAAGTTTTTTATCATTTTTATTTATTTATTTGGATTTTTAATTATTAATAATTCATTTAATTAAAATAAATATGTGAAAAATATCAAAGCAAGTCAATCAAATCTTTTTGTGCATAGGTTAACTTCAGATTTTCGTGCATGATCAGATTTGGAAAGAATCAATATGATTGGACATGATTGGAACCAAAATAGCATGAAAAAGATTGAAAATATTTGCCATGAAAATCCAATATCCATTCCATCAATGCTTTGATCCTTTGGCTCAGATTTGTTACCCTAATCATTCCATACATAAGCATGAAGCCAACCCTAATGCAAATGACCACAAAGCTGCGCAGAAACTCCATAACAAAGTTTGAATTTTTTGTCAAAAATTTGAAAACTGAAAGTGGTCTTAGAGGACGATTCAGAGGCCAAGATTAATCCCAATAGCTTGCAAAAGTGTTACTGAAGCTAACTGAATAGTTTTCCATATCCCTAACATCAAGAATTGGTAATTCAAAGTCAAACTGTATCACTCTTTTTGCATAATCATGCTTTGTTATTTAGACCATATCCATGCATTTTTGTTCTTGATTTGTATTAATTGGATGATTCTGGAACTAACCATATGATTGAATTGAGTTTTTATGCATTGTATGAAGAATTGCCATGAACGATTATTAGGGTTCTTCAAGTTCTAATTTGGGCGTTTCTAAATACTGTAAAATTAGAGAACCTTAGTGCCATGTTTGGATTCAGGAAGCTTGGACGAATTAATTGCCATAGTCGCGCCTAATTTATACTCCAAGACGACCTAATCGCTATTATTGGAAACTGCATGTTTTGGGGGGGTTTAAAACCCCCGCTAACCCTTTTATGTTTCAGGAAAAAAAAGCAAAACGAAGAAGAAGGAGACCCGGTGGCAAGCTGTGATTGGTTGATTTGAAATTCGCGCGCGGAAATCCCACTAACCCTTGTTTTCTCTTATATTATTTATGTGTTATTTTATGTACAAACGCGCGTCACTAGCTCCACTGGTCAGGCATGTGTATGGTAATCCCTGGGACCTGGGTTCGAATCCCAGGCCCCCCTTCCCTTTCCATATTATTTTGCTAACAATGCTTCTGTGCAGTTTCGTTACAAGAGAACACCATACGTCCCTCAAATCCAGCTTGCCACTTGGCCAATGGAGACAATCTGAAGGCCTAGATCTGGTGAATACCATGGGCACGAGTCAAAGAGGTGACACGCTTCCAGGAAAAGTCAACGAAGGCCTCCAAAGATGGGCCTAAAATGCTACATTCATACCTCCAATTGGGGACAGAACCCCCCCAAGGTTTGCTATTTCTTTTATATTTTCCATTTTTTATTCGGTTTAATTAATTTCTTGTAAATTCTTCAATTAATTTATAAAATATAAAAATAACACAAAAAATCAGAAAGGTCATAAAAATAAAAAATATATTTTATTTTAATATTTTGTAAATAAAAACTCATTAATTAACTTAGTTTTAAATTCTAGAATTAAACTTAATATTTTTTTCAATAAACTTAAAAATTGGTAGAATTAGGGTTTCAAGTAATTTTCCATTCTTTTTTTTCTTTCTTCTCACCATAATTAATTATTTAATATTATTTTTATAAATACTTGCAATTAATTAATTAGGTTTAATTTTAGGTTAAAGGTTAATGCTTTTCTTAATAAATAAAAATTAGAATTAGGGTTAATTTCTCAATTTCATTTAATTCTCTCATAAAAAACCATAAATCCAAAAAATATCAAAATAATTTCTTCTTTCATTTTAATTTTATTAATTTAATAATTTAATTCCATTAAAAAGGGTCCAACGCCCTCGCTTCCAATTTTAATTCCAATTCGCGCATTTTATTTTATTTCTTATAATATTTATGTACCTCTCCCAAAGCCTTGTAAACTCGGACATTTTATTTCTCGCACTTCTTTATTTACTTTCTGTCAAATCGGGTCCTGGATTTTAATTTGGCGATGTGGACCCGCGCCTTTGTAATAGTTTAGGAATTTTATCTTTCCGCACTTTCTTTTAACTGTTAATAAATGCATGCAAGAATGAATGACAAAATAAAAACAAACGCGTAGATCACCCATGACATGACAAAAGACAAAAATAAATGAATCTGACACACAAATCACACACCACCCCTAGGGTATGCCTCACTGTTGCCTTGCCTCGAAAGGTGATCGTCGAGTAGAGGATGTCTTAGTAAGTCCTCATGATCCGGGAACCTGGCATGAGGGTAGCTTCTAAGGTATCTTCCCATTGCTCCGGTGATCACCATGTCCCGAACCTCGAATTGACCCGAACACCTCCAACGGTGGTGCTACCTACCTCTCAATGGTGGGATGGCATTACTTTAAAGGACATTTACACAGACGAATTCCTTAGGGTAGGTAGACGACTCTAGATACTTGCTCTAATTTCAAAACAAATTCAAAAATACTTTTCAAACCGACACATTTTCAAAAAGCTTTCGAAAGCAATTTTTCAAACACTCTTGAGGACCGATACAAGAGTCGAACTGGAATTTTCAAAGAAACTTTTTAAAACCCACAATTGAAAAGCAAACAAACCATCTTTGAAAACACAAATGAGCAAGTATCTAAGAGCCCATGGATAACCATGGATAGAAAGGGTGCTAACACCTTCCCTTTCTATAATCTACCTCCCGAACCGAGAGCAATCTCTTTAAGGAATTTTTCTGTGCTTTTGTCCTTTCCATTTGGAGAAAATGAAAGATGGTGGCGACTCTTGCTTCCGCGACATTTCGCGAACCAGCGTTAAACAGTCAGTTCCAGATCCACCGATCACACACAGTACCGCCAATCCGCCAATATGTTCACAGATTCAAACGAAGAAGAGAAAAAAATAATAAAAGTATAAGCATAACATCTTACCAACCGGAGTAGTTTAGGTGACCCTTGGACCTTGATGATGATGTAGAGAACCAGAGCTGAAACGTCAACCAGGTACGGTTGTGATGAAACTTTTGATTTCGATCTTTTCCTTCTACCTTTCTTGCATTCGGGAATCTGGTTATTGGTTCAACTAATAATGATGTGATTATTACCGATTCAGAAACAAGGAAGTGCGACATTGATGATGTTGCCCATTTTTGTGGAAAGAAGGAGTACACAAAGATTTTGTTGATGATGGAGAATGTTGGTGATGAAGAAAGGTTGACATAGAGAAGAAAGTTTCAGAGTTGAGGATGATAAAGAATCAAGTGAAAATTCCAGGTAAAAAGTGTGAAATCAAAATGGTTGAAGGAAGAGGAAGAGAGAGTGAAGGTCGATGAAGATAGAGAGAATGGAGGTTGAAAGAAGACAGAGAGAATGGAAAAAGGTCTGTCTTGCAATATTTGTTATCTCTTATGTATCAACCCCCCCCCCCCCCCCCTTTGATAATTCTATTACAACTTTGTTATATAGGTTCAAGTGAGAAGCTCCTAGCTGTTAGATTTTTTGAGAGTTTGTTATGGAATGGAGGGAAGAGGTTAGGTGGTTAGAAATCAGTTAGGATTTTGTACTAGGTTGTTAGGAAAATGCAGTTAGGAGTTATTTTCTATTTTCTGTTAAGAAGTTTGTTGAAATCTATTTTGAGAGTGAGTTGGTTAGAGAAATCTGTTGTGACTTCTGTTATATAGCTGAAAGTTTTGTCATAGGTAATGCAATCTCGGCCCCTAGTCTCTGAATTCTGTTAGAAGAACTAAGGATTGAGATTGATAGTTATTTCATCTGAAATTCTGTTAGGCCTGTTGAACTATGCTCATGATATCTCGTGACAGTTGGCTTTTTGATATACATGGCTGAAGTGTGGAAGAGGTATTACTGTGATCGGTGGAAATAGAACTGACTGTTTTTTAAGCTGGTTTCGCGAAATGTCACGGTAAGCAAGAGTCGCCACCGTCTTTTATATTCTCCAACATGGAAAGGACAAAAGCACAACAAAATTCCTTATTCGAGAATGTTTCTCGGTTCGGGAGGTAGATTTATAGAAAGGGAAGGTGTTAGCACCCTTTCTATCCATGGTTATCCATGGGCTCTTAGGTACTTGCTCTTATGTTTTCAAAATTTGTTTGCTTTTCAAATGTGAGAGGGTTTGAAAAAGTTTCTTTGAAAGATTTCTGAATGACTCTTGTATCAGTCCTCAAGAGTGTTTGAAAAATTTGTTTTGAAAGCTTTTGAAAGTGTGAGGTGTGAAAAGTATTTTGTTTGTTTTTGAAAAGAGCAAGTACCCATGAGTCATCTACCAACCCTAAGGAATTATGCTGTGTAAGTGTCCTTTAGGTAGTGCCATCCCACCATTGAGAGGTAGGTAGCACCACCGTTGGAGGTGTTCGGGTCAATTCGATTGTAGGGACAGTGTGGTCACCGAAGCAACAGTAGGACACCTTAGAAGCTACCCTTATGTCCTTGATCCTTTTTTAATCCGAGGCAACCGTTTCGAGGCAACTGTTTCGAGGCAACTATTTCGAGGCAACTGGATCATGGACATAAGGACCGCTAAGACGTCCTATACTTGACGACCACGTTTCGAAGGCAACAAGTGAGGCGTACCCTAGAAGTGGTGTGTGTATTTGTGTGTTGTATTCAGTTAATGTTTGTCTTGTTAATTAGTGAGCTACGAGTTGTTTTTATTTACATACATTCTTTCATGCAAGTTTAGCAGTTAAGGGGTGCGGAAAGTAAATTTCCGAGACATAAATCCTACGCTATTACAAGGAGCGGGTCTATACATCGCCAAAAATTACAAAGACCCGTTTTTTAGTAAATAAGTACGGAAATTAAATAAAGCGATAAACCTATTTAACTATTACATTCTTGAAGGCAATTACATAATAATCAAATAAAGTAAACGCGCGCGAATAAATTAATCGGGAATGTCTAAGGGTGTTGACCCTTTTTTTTTTAGAAAAGAAATTGATTTTTTTTGTCTTTTTTGTAATTAAAATGAAATTAAAGCTAATTAATGACTAATTAATTAATTTAATTAAAAAGAAATATTTTTTTGTTTTTATGTTTTTATGAAATGAAATAAAATTAAAAGTTAACTTTACCTAATTCTAGATCTATTTTAATTATTTAAGAAAGGAATTAAAATTGCCTAATTAAACTATTTTGGTTAATATTTATTTACAAAATAAAATAATAATAATAATAATGTTAATTCTATTTATTTGATTTTTTTTATGAAAATGTGTTAATTATGCTAATTATTAAAAAAATAAAATAAGGCAAATAAATAAAAGAAAAGAAAATGACAAAACAAAATAAAATAAGAAAAAAGTAAATAAACCCAAGGGGGGTGAGATGGCCTTCATGGAGGTTTTCTGAAGTAATTCTGGCCCAACAACAAGAAGCCTTATTTGACTTTTTCGGTTGCCTACGCATGCGCTGACTCCAGAGCATAGTACTCTTGCATTTCGGGCCTTTAGATCTGCCTCCAATGACACTTGGCTTGTTGGATGGGTGAGGCTTATGGTGGAAACTACTTGAGAAACTGCACAAGAACACTTTAACAAAAATGATATGAGAATTATGGGGGACCTGGGAAGAACTTACAGCGCGGTATGAGCCTCAGGACTTGGCAAAGGTTGCTTTAGCCACGTGCTTGTTTTGATCTGAAGATGCTCGCAACTATGTTTTAGAACTCTCACTTTTTGAATAATTTTTGGTTTTGCTCTTGGCCGTTTCTGCACACACTATTTTTTGAATGAGGTTGGGAAGGCTTGTATATATAGTAATGTAAAGTGTATCAATAAGAATAATGGTCATTAAGCTTATGCAATTATGTTCTTGATTTCCTCCATAACCAACATTGAAACAACTTGCCTTTTGTGTCAAAATTTGAATTTCTTGCTTGGATTAGGCCTTGCACGAATTTGGAAGGTGAGTGATGGTGTATCAAAGCATTTCAATACAAAATATATCCTTTAATTAATTTTCTTGATTTTCATTTGAATTTTAAAGATTTAAAATGATTTAAATCAAATAAAATTAAATAAAAATGGAAAAATTAACTTTTAATCTTGAAATAAATTGTGGGACACGTGGGAGGCATGGCCAAGCTGAAACAAGTGGAAAAAGTGGGCCCCTTTTGTCAAAAATGAAGTTTCAAGGATAATTGACTTTGGCCATTTCACAAAAATTTCCCAACTTCTCCAATGCATATCTTGCTCAATTTTAAAGCTATGAACATATTCTTGGACATTTTGGAAAGGTCTTGAAGTCCTCTAACCAATGTCTTTGGTACCATGTCATTTTGATTTACCAATCTCAAGTTATGGTCTTTGACTCAAAGTGCCTTTTTGTTGACTTTTGAAAATGACCTATAATGTTGAAATTGATAACTTTTTGTGAGAGCATTTCTTGGACTTGGAATGTGAAGATGAGTTGTAGGAAATGTCTTCCCCTTAAATATGAGCATTGGATGGGATTTTTCTGATGAACCATGAAAAAGTTATGCCTTGGTCAAGTTACAGTTGACTTTTCAACTATCCTAAAATGGAAACTTTTGCATCTTGATGATTTTTGAGCCATTCTTGTGGAATCATGATCAAGACTTGATAAAATGATGATTGTGGCTTCAAAATAATATGTTGACCAAAATTTTTGACTTTTGTCTGCCAAATGACCATTTTACCCCTGCAGTTGACTGTTGAGCAAATGTGACTTTTGACTGTGCAACTTGACCTTGTGAGCCTTGAAACTTGACATGTAGGTGCTTGACAATGTGTATGAGCATATGGGACTTGATTGAGCCCTTGAAAACTTCATCTTCCTTGCAAGAACCAAAACCCTAGTTTGACTGGCTTAGGAGGATGGTTTGACTGTGCAACCCTTGAGTAGACTTTGAACCAATTGAGGTGATGCTTGGCAAAACTTTGAAGAATATGGGAGGGAAAATTTTGGGTGTACAACAGTTGCCCCTGTTCAATCTTCTTAGACCTGAGGATGTAGATTGGCTTGTGTGCCTTTCGTGATCCGAGGGTGGAAGATGATTGAACACTAGAGTGTCCAGAAATTTGCAATCATATAGTAGAGTATCAGCAGTGTGATGTCGGGAATGGGCTTACAGATGCCATTTGGAGAGATGATGGATGGGAGGATGGGCTTAAAGATGCCATCTGAAAGTGTGACAGAACCTTGTCGGGAATGGGCTTATAGATGCCATTTGGAAAGATGGTGGATAGGTGAATCTGAATAAGAAATAGAATAGTTTCCGTGTCTGGAGCGTATCTAGTCTGTGTCTAATTGCTGACGTCTGAATAAATGGTAGAATAACCGCTGTGTCTGGGGTATATGAGTAACAGAATGTCATCCGAATCTGGATCGTATCTGGACTGAACAATAGAAGAGCATCCGGGATGGAGCATCTCTAAGTTGTCTTTTAGAAGTTTGAATCTGAATAAGCGATAGAACGGTGTCCGGATCTGGAGCATCTCTAGGCTATATCTGAAAGGGAATCTGAATAAGTATTAGAACGTCACCATGCCTGGGCCACATCTGAACTATATCTAGAAGGAGTCTTGAATAAGAAAAGGAACAACATCCATATCTGGAGCATGTCTAAGCTATCTCTGAAAGGAAATCTGGAATAAGTATCAGAACGTCGCCATGCCTGGGTCACATCTGAACTATATCTAGAAGGAGTCTTGAATAAGCAAAAGAACAACATCCATATCTGGAGCATTTCCAAGCTATCTCTGAAAGGAAATCTGGAATAAGTATCAGAACGTCGCCATGCCTGGGTCACATCTGAACTATATCTAGAAGGAGTCTTAAATAAGCAAAAGAACAGCATCCATATCTGGAGCATTTCCAAGCTATCTCTGAAAGGAAATCTGGAATAAGTATCAGAACGTCGCCATGCCTGGGTCACATCTGAACTATATCTAGAAGGAGTCTTGAATAAGCAAAAGAACAACATCCATATCTGGAGCATTTCTAAGCTATCTCTGAAAGGAAATCTGGAATAAGTATCAGAACGTCGCCATGCCTGGGTCACATCTGAACTATATCTAGAAGGAGTCTTGAATAAGCAAAAGAACAGCATCCATATCTGGAGCATTTCCAAGCTATCTCTGAAAGGAAATTTGGAATAAGTATCAGAACGTCGCCATGCCTGGGTCACATCTGAACTATATCTAGAAGGAGTCTTGAATAAGAAAAAGAACAGCATCCATATCTGGAGCATTTCCAAGCTATCTCTGAAAGGAAATCTGGAATAAGTATCAGAACGTCGCCATGCCTGGGTCACATCTGAACTATATCTAGAAGGAGTCTTGAATAAGCAAAAGAACAACATCCATATCTGGAGCATTTCTAAGCTATCTCTGAAAGGAAATCTGGAATAAGTATCAGAACATCGCCATGCCTGGGTCACATCTGAACTATATCTAGAAGGAGTCTTGAATAAGCAAAAGAATAACATCCATATCTGGAGCATTTCTAAGCTATCTCTGAAAGGAAATCTGGAATAAGTATCAGAACATCGCCATGCCTGGGTCACATCTGAACTATATCTAGAAAGAATCTCTGAACAAACAATAGAATAGCATCCGTGGTTAGAGCATCTCTAAGTTATCTCTGAAAAGAAACCCTGAATAAGCAACATAATTGCGTCCATCTGGAGCATATCTGAACTATTTCTGAACAAGTAACTCTAAACAAGCAACAGAATAGCGTCTATCTCTGGAGCATTTCTAGCTATCTCTTTAATCTCTTTAATGTAGATATGCCCTATCTAGATACAGGTATCGAATCCATAATCAATCGCTCACAGATATGCCCTGGCTAGATACAGGTATCGAATCCATAATCAATCGCTCACAGATATGCCCTGGCTAGATGTAGGTATCGAATCTGGAATTGCAACAATTGATAGTAATCGTCTTTGGATTGACCTTTTTCCTGAAAAAGGAAAAACATCAGTTGTGCAATGCATGATGTCATGATGTTCTCAGGAAGAAATGAGATTGTGTGATATGATGCGTATGTCTATGCATTGTGTATGTAAGCAAGATGTATGAAAAGTGATATGTTTATGAATGTATTTTCGTCTAGGAAAATAAATCCTTGACGAATGCCAGGAAGTTGAATCCTGGGCTGATGTTGAAGAACAGAGTTCTTCGTTTCCGCTGGGGATGATGGTTGCAAGAACAAACCGGTAGGAGAAGATGACTCCGTTGGGGAATAAACTTGCTGGAGAGATACTCTGCGGGGAATACTCTGTGGGGAAGGGATACTTCGCTGAGAATTTGATGATAACTCCACTGAGGGATACCGTTGATAAGCTTTGTTGAGGGAATTGATGAACTCCGCTGGGGGGTAGGAAGAAACTTCGCCGAGGACGATCTTTCCGTGGTCATTAGCTGAGGATAACCCAGTTATAAGCCCTGGTGGGAATAACCTTTGGATAAAGCCGGGGAGACGCGTTCGTGCTCTGCAGGGGATAAGCTTCCAGAATCTACTGGGGATAAGCTTCCTACTGGGGGGGATTGATTTAACTCTCCTGGGGAAACTTTTGAACTGTACTGGGGAAGTGGCTCCACTGGGGTGTCTGGTGTTCCGCCGGGGAACAATCTTATATTAAGACTGTCGAGGATGCTTGCTTGGGAACGTCTGTATACTCCGCTGGGGAATGTTGAGATTTTCTGGGGATACCCATCTTCCTTAAGGCTGACAGTAGGCTAACTCTGCTTGGGGAGAGCGTTGCTGACTTGCTAGAGATACTGTGCCTTGTCAGGGCTGCTGGGAGATCAACTCTTCTCGGGGGAGAGTATGGCTGAATCTGGTCTTACTCTTGGGGAGTGGAGGTATCTTGGTTACGTTCTTCAGCCGAACCTGCCTTGGTACCTTGGTGGACAGAGCAATTAGATTGCTTGGACAACTCATTATTGCCCCTGTTTCTGATGTGAGAGAAGAAGATACCTTGTGAGGTGTTAGACGACTGCCGATTCGACAAATCTTCTTTTGGTAGGCGAGTGACGAGATGGCGGGACATAGTCGTACGCTTTTGATCCCTAATTTTTGCCTGGACTGCCCTTTCGGGTTTTCAGTCCACCGAGATACCCATTTTTGCCCAAGCCGCCTTTTCAGGTTTTCGACTTGCCGGGTGTACAGATTTTTTCATTTTATCCCTTATTTTTGCCCGAACCCTTTTGATTCGCCGGGAAGCCCTTATTTTTGCCTAGGTGTGTCAACCTAGCGGGTCTTCGATTACGCGCAGTATTTTTCGACTATGTCCGCGCTCTCAGGATGTAGGGGGTGCCCCTGTTGTTGTGTTGCCATGCCACCAGAAGATCTTCGTTTGATCGTCCAATGCCCCAAGTGACTCAGACGGAGATTTGCCCCAAGCTGGTTGGCCTTTTGAGAGATTCTCCGAATCTTGACTTAACTGCCTCAGGTGATGGACAATGATCATGCCATGCCCCTTGATTGGAGGTGCTTTTGTTCATTAGACATTCGTCGTGCGAACTTCTATGCTGTTCAAACAAATAGTCATATCCAAGCAATGTTATATTAAAATGCAAAGCTCATGTCTGTCTTGAAGTTTTTGAAAATGTGTTTTTCAGTAAAACAAGAAAATTTTATAAAATGTGATGTCAACTCAGGATTTTACAGCGAGCCTTAAGGAGTCAGGATACCTTTGTAACAGTATGCTTTCGAACCAACCCATGCTTCAGCTAGGACTTTTAAGGGTTGTAACGTGGCCTGGCTCACGGTTTAAGAAACAAAGGATAAGGCTCAAAATGTAATTGTACCCACCCGCTCTTCGTGATGTTCTCCAAACCTAAACTCAGTTGATCGTGCGTTAGACCGTGTTTGAGTCTTTGCTCTGATATTCCGGTGATGGTTCGGATGTTGACAATTTATTTTGAATAGGCAGTCATTTCTCTTTTTGTTGAGGGTTTGTAGGACCTCTTTCTTTTTTTGATTGTGTTATCCCTGTTATTTGCCTGAACTGTTCCTTTTTGTGATTACAGTCAGCGGGATGCCCCAGTTTTTGTAAGTCTCCTTCATAGGTTTTGACTTGTTGGGCTTTTATTTTGGGAAATGATGACTGCCTATCTTTATGAATATTCGGACCCATCACTGTCTTTTGTTTTGTACGGACTTTTTGGTGCCATTCGTAGTGCACTTGGATCAACTGAGAGAACTACCCTGCCCCAGGTTATGATTAAGGGTTTTAATTTTTGAAAAGAAAAACTCCTACTTCTTTGGCTCAAAGGGGTTGACGAGGGGTTATCATCCTTATAACTCCAGTGTTTAGGAATTGAAACAATGCATGTACCTCATCAGCGGGGTCTGTTCAAAAGCATACTGTAGATTATGGTATCGTTTTCGTCATCCCCCCTCAAGAGGCTTAGAATTATTAACCGAGAGTTGGACATCACAAAAAATATAAAAGCAATTTGAATATAATGAAAATAATTGGATTAATTCAAAAACAGACATATGCAGTGCATTAGTGAAATAAAAGAGTTTGCTATGACATTAATTGTTTGTATAAGCAAAAAATTACAAATCGGAAATTCAAATAAACAAAAGCCTTCAATGATTGGGCAAAGGAGCATTGATTATGTTTGGAGTCTCTGACACTTCAAACTGAATCTCTCTGGCGTCGATCATGTCTTGAATCTTGTTCTTCAAAGGCTAGCAGTTGTCCGTAGTATGACCCGGGCTATCGGAGTGGTATGCGCACCTCTCATTAGGATGGTAGTTGGGAGCAGAGGTGTTTGGATTCCTGAGAGGAGCCCTCAAGGTAATCATCCCTGCCTTCAACATTTGCTGTAGCGCTTGATCCATTGGCATGTTGATTTTAGTGAATTGTCTCTTGGGTGCGACCTCCTTACGTTGATGCCCCTGTCCTTGTTGAGCAGGCCTAGGATTAAAGATCTGGACTGCCCCTACATGTTGATCATGGCGACCCTTTTGGCTGTACGCAACATTGGCCTCTTTCTTCCCAGTGTAAGGCTTTTTGTGAGTATCAGAAGGTGCAGCTTCTTGAATCTTTCCAGCCTTGATGCCAGCTTCGATCCTCTCCCCGGTCAAGATCAAATCTGTAAACCCAGCAGAAGAATTTACAATCAGATGGTTGAAGAAGGGACCAGACAGGGTCCCCAAGAACATGTCAACGAGCTCACGGTCAGTCAATGGCGGCTGCACCCTTCCAGCCAGATCTCTCCACCTTTGCGCATACTCCTTAAAACCTTCACTCGTCCCAAGTGACATACCCTGGAGTTGGGTACGCGTGGGAGCGAGGTCGGCATTATACTGATATTGCTTATAAAAAGCAGTTTCCAGGTCCTCCTAGTTACGAATACTGGTTCCATCCAACTGATAGAACCAATCGAGCTGAGTCCCTGAAAGACTCTCCTGGAAGAAATGGATCCATAGATTCTTGTCTGCCGTGTAGGGCTGGATCTTCCTTGCGTATGAACGGAGGTGCAGCTTAGGACAGGAAACCCCGTCGTACTTTATAAAGGCAGGTGCCTTGAACTTGTGAGGGATCACCACCCCAGAAGATAAACCTAGGTCCCCAAAGTCCAACCCAGGCACTCGTTGGATATCCATAGCATTTAACCGGTCCTCCAGCTGTTTGTACCTGTCTTCAGCAGGGGGTATTGTTCATCATTGAAGTCTGTCTCGGTGTCAGAGACCATAGGGCTAGGAACCTCTCTCCCTTGGTGACTGCCTTCCCCCACAGATGGAGTAGTCCTCTCAGCTTTATTCTGCAGTGTGTTCCTAGATCTGCGTCTAGGGTTGAACAGAACAGTCCTCTTGTTCTTCTTCTTCTGAATCAGAGTCTTCAATTCCTTTTGACCCTGGGCTAGGCTCATAATCAACTCCTGGAACTGGGCATTCTGGGCCTGGAGGGCCTTGATAGCTTGTCCATTGGATGATTCAGGATTCATGATGACTGCTGAAATAAACAGCGAAGAAGGTAAGTGACCTGCAACAAGTGTACATGTAATGCAATGATATGTATGATATGCATGCAATGTTTTCAAGGACCTCGCGGGATAAACAAAGAAGTTTGTTAGAATTTGAATCCGGTGGCTTGATTGAAGGAACTGCATATTGTTGAGAGTCCTTCTTCAAGAGTCAAGGCTCACCATATCGAGTGGGTCATAGCCCCTGACTCAAGTCATTAACCTTGACTAGAGGAAAATAAATCCCCTTTGCCCCTTGCTAGACATTTGATTCATCATGACCTGCATCACAAGCCCTTGAGATCCTTGAAATGGATTAGTCCTTATGCAAGATGTATGCAATGGTATGATGGTATGATGCTATGACAAGAGCACACCACAAGTATTCACAAAAGCAAACATGATAAGGCACACAAGTCACACCATAACCCTTAGAGTTTAGGCCAGCATGAAGTTTGGGGTACTACCCTCTTGAAGTTGGTAGGCTCAAACCTGTCCTATCAAAGTAACCGGGTTCTAAGGAGCTCAATATCATTGGATTGTTTTCTGTGTTCATCGTTTCGATTTAGCCACTGAACTGGCGATCAAAATATCCCAAGAAAACAACCCTCAATGAGTGTAGCATCGAGTATCAACCAACTTCGGACTGCACCAAAGTCAGTTATCTCACTACCCTAAAGAGGCCAAGATGGTTCAATTAAGGTTCCTACGGTCAGTTGATGCTTCACGACACCACGCGGCGGCCCCGTACTCTCCTTGACTTGACTCAAGGGTTACCGGTACTCACCAAAGTGCCACATCAACGTAGCAGACTGCTTCAACCGTGTCGGTATACCCCACACAGTTCCCTCACAGTCTTGTTGCTACTTTCTAAGAAGGTATCCCCCAGATCCGGGTTAGGATCTATAGAACTCCCAAGACAGGCCCAATAATATTAAAGCACACAAATCAGGCAATTGAAAACATAAGTATGAGCTATCCTAAGGTACACCTCACTTTAAGTTTCCCCAGCAGAGTCGCCAGTTCTGTGATCGGTGGAAATAGAACTGACTGTTTTTTAAGCTGGTTTCATGAAATGTCGCGGTAAGCAAGAGTCGCCACCGTCTTTTATATTCTCCAACATGGAAAGGATAAAAGCACAACAAAATTCCTTATTCGAGAATGTTTCTCGGTTCGGGAGGTAGATTTATAGAAAGGGAAGGTGTTAGCACCCTTTCTATCCATGGTTATCCATGGGCTCTTAGGTACTTGCTCTTATGTTTTCAAAATTTGTTTGCTTTTCAAATGTGAGTGGGTTTGAAAAAGTTTCTTTGAAAGATTTCTGAATGACTCTTGTATCAGTCCTCAAGAGTGTTTGAAAAATTTGTTTTGAAAGCTTTTAAAAGTGTGAGGTGTGAAAAGTATTTTGTTTGTTTTTGAAAAGAGCAAGTACCCATGAGTCATCTACCTACCCTAAGGAATTAAGCTGTGTAAGTGTCCTTTAGGTAGTGCCATCCCACCATTGAGAGGTAGGTAGCACCACCGTTGGAGGTGTTCGGGTCAATTCGATTGTAGGGACAGTGTGGTCACCGAAGCAACAGTAGGACACCTTAGCAGCAACCCTTATGTCCTTGATCCTTTTTTAATCCGAGGCAACCGTTTCGAGGCAACTGTTTCGAGGCAACTATTTCGAGGAAACTGTTTCGAGGAAACTGTTTCGAGGCAACTGGATCATGGACATAAGGACCGCTAAGACGTCCTATACTTGACGACCACGTTTCGAAGGCAACAAGTGAGGCGTACCCTAGAAGTGGTGTGTGTATTTGTGTGTTGTATTCAGTTAATGTTTGTCTTGTTAATTAGTGAGCTACGAGTTGTTTTTATTTACATACATTCTTTCATGCAAGTTTAGCAGTTAAGGGGTGCGGAAAGTAAATTGTGGAAACATAAATCCTACGCTATTACAAGGCGCGGGTCTATATATCGCCAAAAATTACAAAGACCCGTTTTTTAGTAAATAAGTACAGAAATTAAATAAAGCGATAAACCTATTTAACTATTACATTCTTGAAGGCAGTTACATAATAATTAAATAAAGTAAATGCGCGCGAATAAATTAATCGGGAATGTCTAAGGGTGTTGACCCTTTTTTTTTTAGAAAAGAAATTGATTTTTTTGTCTTTTTTGTAATTAAAATGAAATTAAAGCTAATTAATGACTAATTAATTAATTTAATTAAAAAGAAATATTTTTTTGTTTTTATGTTTTTATGAAATGAAATAAAATTAAAAGTTAACTTTACCTAATTCTAGATCTATTTTAATTATTTAAGAAAGGAATTAAAATTGCCTAATTAAACTATTTTGGTTAATATTTATTTACAAAATAAAATAATAATAATAATAATGTTAATTCTATTTTTTTGATTTTTTTTATGAAAATGTGTTAATTATGCTAATTATTAAAAAAATAAAATAAGGCAAATAAATAAAAGAAAAGAAAATGACAAAACAAAATAAAATAAGAAAAAAGTAAATAAACCCAAGGGGGGTGAGATGGCCTTCATGGAGGTTTTCTGAAGTAATTCTGGCCCAACAACAAGAAGCCTTACTTGACTTTTTTCGGTTGCCTATGCATGCGCTGACTCCAGAGCATAGTACTCTTGCATTTCGGGCCTTTAGATCTGCCTCCAATGACACTTGGCTTGTTGGATGGGTGAGGCTTATGGTGGAAACTACTTGAGAAACTGCACAAGAACGCGTTAACAAAAATGATATGAGAATTATGGGGGACCTGGGAAGAACTTACAGCGCGGTATGAGCCTCAGGACTTGGCAAAGGTTGCTTTAGCCACATGCTTGTTTTGATCTGAAGATGCTCGCAACTATGTTTTAGAACTCTCACTTTTTGAATAATTTTTGGTTTTGCTCTTGGATGTTTCTGCACACACTATTTTTTGAATGAGGTTGGGAAGGCTTGTATATATAGTAATGTAAAGTGTATCAATAAGAATAATGATCATTAAGCTTATGTAATTATGTTCTTGATTTCCTCCATAACCAACATTGAAACAACTTGCCTTTTGTGTCAAAATTTGAATTTCTTGCTTGGATTAGGCCTTGCACGAATTTGGAAGGTGAGTGATGGTGTATCAAAGCATTTCAATACAAAATATATCCTTTAATTAATTTTCTTGATTTTCATTTGAATTTTAAAGATTTAAAATGATTTAAATCAAATAAAATTAAATAAAAATGGAAAAATTAACTTTTAATCTTGAAATAAATTGTGGGACACGTGGGAGGCATGGCCAAGCTGAAACAAGTGGAAAAAGTGGGCCCCTTTTGTCAAAAATGAAGTTTCAAGGATAATTGACTTTGGCCATTTCACAAAAATTTCCCAACTTCTCCAATGCATATCTTGCTCAATTTTAAAGCTATGAACATATTCCTCGACATTTTGGAAAGGTCTTGAAGTCCTCTAACCAATGTCTTTGGTCCCATGTAATTTTGATTTACCAATCTCAAGTTATGGTCTTTGACTCAAAGTGCCTTTTTGTTGACTTTTGAAAATGACCTATAATGTTGAAATTGATAACTTTTTGTGAGAGCATTTCTTGGACTTGGAATGTGAAGATGAGTTGTAGGAAGTGTCTTCCCCTTCAAGATGAGAATTGTATGGGATTTTTCTGATGAACCATGAAAAAGTTATGCCTTGGTCAAGTTACAGTTGACTTTTCAACTGTTCAAAAATGGAAACTTTTGCATCTTGATGATTTTTGAGCCATTCTTGTGGAATCATGATCAAGACTTGATCAAATGATGATTGTGGCTTCAAAAAAAGATGTTTACCAAATTTTTTGACTTTTGACTTCCAAATGACCATTTTACCCCTGTAGTTGACTGTTGAGCAAATGTGACTTTTGACTGTGCAACTTGACCTTGTGAGCCTTGAAACTTGACATGTAGGTGCTTGAAAATGTGTATGAGCATATGGGACTTGATTGAGCCCTTGAAAACTTCATCTTCCTTGCAAGAACCAAAACCCTAGTTTGACTGGCTTAGGAGGATGGTTTGACTGTGCAACCCTTGAGTAGACTTTGAACCAATTGAGGTGATGCTTGGCAAAACTTTGAAGAATATGGGAGGGAAAATTTTGGGGGTACAACAGTTGCCCCTGTTCAATCTTCTTAGACTTGAGGATGTAGATTGGCTTGTGTGCCTTTCGTGATCCGAGGGTGGAAGATGATTGAACACTAGAGTGTCCAGAAATTTGCACTCACATAGTAGAGTATCAGTAGTGTGATGTCGGGAATGGGCTTACAGATGCCATTTGGAGAGATGATGGATGGGAGGATGGGCTTAAAGATGCCATCTGAAAGTGTGACAGAACCTTGTCGGGAATGGGCTTATAGATGCCATTTGGAAAGATGGTGGATAGGTGAATCTAAATAAGAAATAGAATAGTTTCCGTGTCTGGAGCGTATCTAGTCTGTGTCTAATTGCTGACGTCTGAATAAATGGTAGAATAACCGCCGTGTCTGGGGTATATGAGTAACAGAATGTCATCCGAATCTGGATCGTATCTGGAATGAACAATAGAAGAGCATCCGGGATGGAGCATCTCTAAGTTGTCTTTTAGAAGTTTGAATCTGAATAAGCGATAGAACGGCGTCCGGATCTGGAGCATCTCTAGGCTATATCTGAAAGGGAATCTGAATAAGTATTAGAACGTCACCATGCCTGGGTCACATCTGAACTATATCTAGAAGGAGTCTTGAATAAGCAAAGGAACAACATCCATATCTGGAGCATGTCTAAGCTATCTCTGAAAGGAAATCTGGAATAAGTATCAGAACGTCGCCATGCCTGGGTCACATCTGAACTATATCTAGAAGGAGTCTTGAATAAGCAAAAGAACAACATCCATATATGGAGAATTTCCAAGCTATCTCTGAAAGGAAATCTGGAATAAGTATCAGAACGTCGCCATGCCTGGGTCACATCTGAACTATATCTAGAAGGAGTCTTGAATAAGAAAAAGAACAACATCCATATCTAGAGCATTTCCAAGCTATCTCTGAAAGGAAATCTGGAATAAGTATCAGAACGTTGCCATGCCTGGGTCACATCTGAACTATATCTAGAAGGAGTCTTGAATAAGCAAAAGAACAGCATCCATATCTGGAGCATTTCTAAGCTATCTCTGAAAGGAAATCTGGAATAAGTATCAGAACGTCGCCATGCCTGGGTCACATCTGAACTATATCTAGAAGGAGTCTTGAATAAGCAAAAGAACAGCATCCATATCTGGAGCATTTCCAAGCTATCCCTGAAAGGAAATTTGGAATAAGTATCAGAACGTCGCCATGCCTGGGTCACATCTGAACTATATCTAGAAGGAGTCTTGAATAAGCAAAAGAACAACATCCATATCTGGAGCATTTCCAAGCTATCTCTGAAAGGAAATCTGGAATAAGTATCAGAACGTCGCCATGCCTGGGTCACATCTGAACTATATCTAGAAGGAGTCTTGAATAAGCAAAAGAACAACATCCATATCTGGAGCATTTCCAAGCTATCTCTGAAAGGAAATCTGGAATAAGTATCAGAACGTCGCCATGCCTGGGTCACATCTAAACTATATCTAGAAGGAGTCTTGAATAAGCAAAAGAACAACATCCATATCTGGAGCATTTCTAAGCTATCTCTGAAAGGAAATCTGGAATAAGTATCAGAACATCGCCATGCCTGGGTCACATCTGAACTATATCTAGAAAGAATCTCTGAACAAACAATAGAATAACATCCGTGGTTAGAGCATCTCTAAGTTATCTCTGAAAAGAAACCCTGAATAAGCAACAGAATAACGTCCATCTGGAGCATATCTGAACTATTTCTGAACAAGTAACTCTGAACAAGCAACATAATAGCGTCTATCTCTGGAGCATTTCTAGCTATCTCTTTAATCTCTTTAATGTAGATATGCCCTAGCTAGATACAGGTATCGAATCCATAATCAATCGCTAACAGATATGCCCTGGCTAGATACAGGTATCGAATCCATAATCAATCGCTCACAGATATGCCCTGGCTAGATGCAAGTATCGAATCTGGAATTACAACAATTGATAGTAATCGTCTTTGGATTGACCTTTTTCCTGAAAAAGGCAAAACATCCGTTGTGCAATGCATGATGTCATGATGTTCTCAGGGAGAAATGAGATTGTGTGATATGATGCGTATGTGCATGCATTGTGTATGTAAGCAAGATGTATGAAAAGTGATATGTTTATGAATGTATTTTCGTCTAGGAAAATAAATCCTTGACGAATGCCGGGAAGTTGAATCCTGGGCTGATGTTGAAGAACATAGTTCTTCGTTTCCGCTGGGGATGATGGTTGCAAGAACAAACCGGTAGGAGAAGATGACTCCGTTGGGGAATAAACTTGCTGGAGAGATACTCTGCGGGGAATACTCTGTGGGGAAGGGATACTTCGCTGAGAATTTGATGATAACTCCGCTGAGGGATACCGTTGATAAGCTTTGTTAAGGGAATTGATGAACTCCGCTGGGGGGTAGGAAGAAACTTCGCCGAGGACGATCTTTCCGTGGTCATTAGTTGAGGATAACCCAGTTATAAGCCCTGGTGGGGAATAACCTTTGGATAAAGCCGGGGAGACGCGTTCGTGCTCTGCAGGGGATAAGCTTCCAGAATCTACTGGGGATAAGCTTCCTACTGGGGGGGGATTGATTCAACTCTCCTGGGGAAACTTTTGAAATGTACTGGGGAAGGGCTCCACTGGGGTGTCTGGTGTTCCGTCGGGGAACAATCTTATATTAAGATTGTCGAGGATGCTTGCTTGGGAACGTCTGTATACTCCGCTGGGGAATGTTGAGACTTTCTGGGGATACCCATCTTCCTTAAGGCTGACAGTAGGCTAACTCTGCTTGGGGAGAGCGTTGCTGACTTGCTAGAGATACTGTGCCTTGTCAGGGCTGCTGGGAGATCAACTCTTCTCGGGGGAGAGTATGGCTGAATCTGGTCTTACTCTTGGGGAGTGGAGGTATCTTGGTTACGTTCTTCAGCCGAACCTGCCTTGGTACCTTGGTGGACAGAGCAACTAGATTGCTTGGACAACTCATTATTGCCCCTGTTTCTGATGTGAGAGAAGAAGATACCTTGTGAGGTGTTAGACGATTGCCGATTCAACAAATCTTCTTTTGGTAGGTGAGTGACGAGATGGAGGGACATAGTCGTACGCTTTTGATCCCTAATTTTTGCCTGGACCGCCCTTTCGGGTTTTCAGTCCACCGAGATACCCATTTTTGCCCAAGCCGCCTTTTCAGGTTTTCGACTTGCCGGGTGTACAGATTTTTTCATTTTATCCCTTATTTTTGCCCGAACCCTTTTGATTCGCCGGGAAGCCCTTATTTTTGCCTAGGTGTGTCAACCTAGCAGGTCTTCGATTACGCGCAGTATTTTTCGACTATGTCCGCGCTCTCAGGATGTAGGGGTGCCCCTGTTGTTGTGTTGCCATGCCACCAGAAGATCTTCGTTTGATCGTCCAATGCCCCAAGTGACTCAGACGGAGATTTGCCCCAAGCTGGTTGGCCTTTTGAGAGATTCTCCGAATCTTGACTTAACTGCCTCAGGTGATGGACAATGATCATGCCATGCCCCTTGATTGGAGGTGCTTTTGTTCATTAGACATTCGTCGTGTGAACTTCTATGCTGTTCAAACAAATAGTCATATGCAAGCAATGTTATATTAAAATGCAAAGCTCATGTCTGTCTTGAAGTTTTTGAAAATGTGTTTTTCAGTAAAACAAGCAAATTTTGTAAAATGTGATGTCAACTCAGGATTTTACAGCGAGCCTTAAGGAGTCAGGATACCTTTGTAACAGTATGCTTTCGAACCAACCCATGCTTCAGCTAGGACTTTTAAGGGTTGTAACGTGGCCTGGCTCACGGTTTAAGAAACAAAGGATAAGGCTCAAAATGTAATTGTACCCACCCGCTCTTCGTGATGTTCTCCAAACCTAAACTCAGTTGATCGTGCGTTAGACCGTGTTTGAGTCTTTGCTCTGATATTCCGGTGATGGTTCGGATGTTGACAATTTATTTTGAATAGGCAGTCATTTCTCTTTTTGTTGAGGGTTTGTAGGACCTCTTTCTTTTTTTGATTGTGTTATCCCTATTTTTTGCCTGAACTGTTCCTTTTTGTGATTACAGTCAGCGGGATGCCCCAGTTTTTGTAAGTCTCCTTCATAGGTTTTGACTTGTTGGGCTTTTATTTTGGGAAATGATGACTGCCTATCTTTATGATTATTCGGACCCATCACTGTCTTTTGTTTTGTACGGACTTTTTGGTGCCATTCGTAGTGCACTTGGATCAACTGAGAGAACTACCCTGCCCCAGGTTATGATTAAGGGTTTTAATTTTCGAAAAGAAAAACTCCTACTTCTTTGGCTCAAAGGGGTTGACGAGGGGTTATCATCCTTATAACTCCAGTGTTTAGGAATTGAAACAATGCCTGTACCTCATCAGCGGGGTCTGTTCAAAAGCATACTGTAGATTATGGTATCGTTTTTGTCATCCCCCCTCAAGAGGCTTAGAATTATTAACCGAGAGTTGGACATCACAAAAAATATAAAAGCAATTTGAATATAATGAAAATAATTGGATTAATTCAAAAACAGACATATGCAGTGCATTAGTGAAATAAAAGAGTTTGCTATGACATTAATTGTTTGTATAAGCAAAAAATTACAAATCGGAAATTCAAATAAACAAAAGCCTTCAATGATTGGGCAAAGGAGCATTGATTATGTTTGGAGTCTCTGACGCTTCAAACTGAATCTCTCCGGCGTCGATCATGTCTTGAATCTTGTTCTTCAAAGGCCAGCAGTTGTCCGTAGTATGACCCGGGCTATCGGAGTGGTATGCGCACCTCTCATTAGGATGGTAGTTGGGAGCAGAGGTGTTTGGATTCCTGAGAGGAGCCCTTAAGGTAATCAGCCCTGCCTTCAACATTTGCTGTAGCGCTTGATCCAGTGGCATGTTGATTTTAGTGAATTGTCTCTTGGGTGCGACCTCCTTACGTTGATGCCCCTGTCCTTGTTGAGCAGGCCTAGGATTAAAGATCTGGACTGCCCCTACATGTTGATCATGGCGACCCTTTTGGTTGTACGCAACATTGGCCTCTTTCTTCCCAGTGTAAGGCTTTTTGTGAGTATCAGAAGGTGTAGCTTCTTGAATCTTTCCAGCCTTGATGCCAGCTTAGATCCTCTCCCCGGTCAAGATCAAATCTGTAAACCCAGCAGAAGAATTTCCAATCAGATGGTTGAAGAAGGGACCAGACAGGGTCCCCAAGAACATGTCAACGAGCTCACGGTCAGTCAAGGGCGGCTGCACCCTTCCAGCCAGATCTCTCCACCTTTGCGCATACTCCTTAAAACCTTCACTCGTCCCAAGTGACATACCCTGGAGTTGGGTACGCGTGGGAGCGAGGTCGGCATTATACTGATATTGCTTATAAAAAGCAGTTGCCAGGTCCTCCCAGTTATGAATACTGGTTCCATCCAACTGATAGAACCAATCGAGCTGAGTCCTTGAAAGACTCTCCTGGAAGAAATGGATCCATAGATTCTTGTCTGCCGTGTAGGGCTGGATCTTCCTTGCGTATGAACGGAGGTGCAGCTTAGGACAGGAAACCCCGTCGTACTTTATAAAGGTATGTGCCTTGAACTTGTGAGGGATCACCACCCCAGAAGATAAACCTAGGTCCCCAAAGTCCAACCCAGGCACTCGTTGGATATCCATAGCATTTAACCGGTCCTCCAGCTGTTTGTACTTGTCTTCAGCAGGGGGGTATTGTTCATCATTGAAGTCTGTCTCGGTGTCAGAGACCATAGGGCTAGGAAACTCTCTCCCTTGGTTACTGCCTTCCCCCACAGATGGAGTAGTCCTCTCAGCTTCATTCTGCAGTGTGTTCCAAGATCTGCGTCTAGGGTTGAACATAACAGTCCTCTTATTCTTCTTCTTCTGAATCAGAGTCTTCAATTCCTTTTGACCATGGGCTAGGCTCATAATCAACTCCTGGAACTGGGCATTCTGGGCCTGGAGGGCCTTGATATCTTGTCCATTGGATGATTCAGGATTCATGATGACTGCTGAAATAAACAGCGAAGAAGGTAAGTGACCTGCAACAAGTGTACCTGTAATGCAATGATATGTATGATATGCATGCAATGTTTTCAAGGACCTCGCGGGATAAACAAAGAAGTTTGTTAGAATTTGAATCTGGTGGCTTGATTGAAGGAACTGCATATTATTGAGAGTCCTTCTTCAAGAGTCAAGGCTCACCATATCGAGTGGGTCATAGCCCCTGACTCAAGTCATTAACTTTGGCTAGAGGAAAATAAATCCCCTTTGCCCCTTGCTAGACATTTGATTCATCATGACCTGCATCACAAGCCCTTGAGATCCTTGAAATGGATTAGTCCTCATGTAAGATGTATGCAATGGTATGATGGTATGATGCTATGACAAGAGCACACCACAAGTATTCATAAAAGCAAACATGATAAGGCACAGAAGTCACACCATAACCCTTAGAGTTTAGGCCAGCATGAAGTTTGGGGTACTACCCTCTTGAAGTTGGTGGGCACAAACCTGTCCTATCAAAGTAACCGGGTTCTAAGGAGCTCAATATCATTGGATTGTTTTCTGTGTTCATCGTTTCGATTTAGCCACTGAACTGGCGATCAAAATATCCCAAGAAAACAACCCTCAATGAGTGTAGCATCGAGTATCAACCAACTTCGGACTGCACCAAAGTCAGTTATCTCACTACCCTAAAGAGGCCAAGATGGTTCAATTAAGGTTCCTACGGTCAGTTGATGCTTCACGACACCACGCGGCGGCCCCGTACTCTCCTTGACTTGACTCAAGGGTTACCGGTACTCACCAAAGTGCCACATCAACGTAGCAGACTGCTTCAACTGTGTCGGTATACCCCGCACAGTTCCCTCACAGTCTTGTTGCTACTTTCTAAGAAGGTATCCCCCAGATCTGGGTTAGGATCTATAGAACTCCCAAGACAGGCCCAATAATATTAAAGCACACAAATCAGGCAATTGAAAACATAAGTATGAGCTATCCTAAGGTACACCTCACTTTAAGTTTCCCCAGCAGAGTCGCCAGTTCTGTGATCGGTGGAAATAGAACTGACTGTTTTTTAAGCTGGTTTCGCGAAATGTCGCGGTAAGCAAGAGTCGCCACCGTCTTTTATATTCTCCAACATGGAAAGGATAAAAGCACAACAAAATTCCTTATTCGAGAATGTTTCTCGGTTCGGGAGGTAGATTTATAGAAAGGGAAGGTGTTAGCACCCTTTCTATCCATGGTTATCCATGGGCTCTTAGGTACTTGCTCTTATGTTTTCAAAATTTGTTTGCTTTTCAAATGTGAGTGGGTTTGAAAAAGTTTCTTTGAAATATTTCTGAATGACTCTTGTATCAGTCCTCAAGAGTGTTTGAAAAATTTGTTTTGAAAGCTTTTGAAAGTGTGAGGTGTGAAAAGTATTTTGTTTGTTTTTGAAAAGAGCAAGTACCCATGAGTCATCTACCTACCCTAAGGAATTAAGCTGTGTAAGTGTCCTTTAGGTAGTGCCATCCCACCATTGAGAGGTAGGTAGCACCACCGTTGGAGGTGTTCGGGTCAATTCGATTGTAGGGACAGTGTGGTCACCGAAGCAACAGTAGGACACCTTAGAAGCAACCCTTATGTCCTTGATCCTTTTTTAATCCGAGGCAACCGTTTCGAGGCAACTATTTCGAGGCAACTGTTTCGAGGAAACTGTTTCGAGGCAACTGGATCATGGACATAAGGACCGCTAAGACGTCCTATACTTGACGACCACGTTTCGAAGGCAACAAGTGAGGCGTACCCTAGAAGTGGTGTGTGTATTTGTGTGCTGTATTCAGTTAATGTTTGTCTTGTTAATTAGTGAGCTACGAGTTGTTTTTATTTACATACATTCTTTCATGCAAGTTTAGCAGTTAAGGGGTGCGGAAAGTAAATTGCGGAAACATAAATCCTACGCTATTACAAGGCGCGGGTCTATACATCGCCAAAAATTACAAAGACCCGTTTTTTAGTAAATAAGTACGGAAATTAAATAAAGCGATAAACCTATTTAACTATTACATTCTTGAAGGCAATTACATAATAATCAAATAAAGTAAATGCGCACGAATAAATTAATCGGGAATGTCTAAGGGTGTTGACCCTTTTTTTTTAGAAAAGAAATTGATTTTTTTGTCTTTTTTGTAATTAAAATGAAATTAAAGCTAATTAATGACTAATTAATTAATTTAATTAAAAAGAAATATTTTTTTGTTTTTATGTTTTTATGAAATGAAATAAAATTAAAAGTTAACTTTACCTAATTCTAGATCTATTTTAATTATTTAAGAAAGGAATTAAAATTGCCTAATTAAACTATTTTGGTTAATATTTATTTACAAAATAAAATAATAATAATAATAATGTTAATTCTATTTTTTTGATTTTTTTTTATGAAAATGTGTTAATTATGCTAATTATTAAAAAAAATAAAATAAGGCAAATAAATAAAAGAAAAGAAAATGACAAAACAAAATAAAATAAGAAAAAAGTAAATAAACCCAAGGGGGGTGAGATGGCCTTCATGGAGGTTTTCTGAAGTAATTCTGGCCCAACAACAAGAAGCCTTATTTGACTTTTTTCAGTTGCCTACGCATGCGCTGACTCCAGAGCATAGTACTCTTGCATTTCGGGCCTTTAGATCTGCCTCCAATGACACTTGGCTTGTTGGATGGGTGAGGCTTATGGTGGAAACTACTTGAGACACTGCACAAAAACGCGTTAACAAAAATGATATGAGAATTATGGGGGACCTGGGAAGAACTTACAGCGCGGTATGAGCCTCAGGACTTGGCAAAGGTTGCTTTAGCCACGTGCTTGTTTTGATCTGAAGATGCTCGCAACTATGTTTTAGAACTCTCACTTTTTGAATAATTTTTGGTTTTGCTCTTGGCCGTTTCTGCACATATTATTTTTTGAATGAGGTTGGGAAGGCTTGTATATATAGTAATGTAAAGTGTATCAATAAGAATAATGGTCATTAAGCTTATGCAATTATGTTCTTGATTTCCTCCATAACCAACATTGAAACAACTTGCCTTTTGTGTCAAAATTTGAATTTCTTGCTTGGATTAGGCCTTGCACGAATTTGGAAGGTGAGTGATGGTGTATCAAAGCATTTCAATACAAAATATATCCTTTAATTAATTTTCTTGATTTTCATTTGAATTTTAAAGATTTAAAATGATTTAAATCAAATAAAATTAAATAAAAATGGAAAAATTAACTTTTAATCTTGAAATAAATTGTGGGACACGTGGGAGGCATGGCCAAGCTGAAACAAGTGGAAAAAGTGGACCCCTTTTGTCAAAAATGAAGTTTCAAGGATAATTGACTTTGGCCATTTCACAAAAATTTCCCAACTTCTCCAATGCATATCTTGCTCAATTTTAAAGCTATGAACATATTCTTGGACATTTTGGAAAGGTCTTGAAGTCCTCTAACCAATGTCTTTGGTCCCATGTCATTTTGATTTACCAATCTCAAGTTATGGTCTTTGACTCAAAGTGCCTTTTTGTTGACTTTTGAAAATGACCTATAATGTTGAAATTGATAACTTTTTGTGAGAGCATTTCTTGGACTTGGAATGTGAAGATGAGTTGTAGGAAATGTCTTCCCCTTCAAGATGATCATTGGATGGGATTTTTCTGATGAACCATGAAAAAGTTATGCCTTGGTCAAGTTACAGTTGACTTTTCAGCTGTCCAAAAATGGAAACTTTTGCATCTTGATGATTTTTGAGCCATTCTTGTGGAATCATGATCAAGACTTGATCAAATGATGATTGTGGCTTCAAAATAAGATGTTGACCAATTTTTTTGACTTTTGACTGCCAAATGACCATTTTACCCCTACAGTTGACTGTTGAGCAAATGTGACTTTTGACTGTGCAACTTGACCTTGTGAGCCTTGAAACTTGACATGTAGGTGCTTGACAATGTGTATGAGCATATGGGACTTGATTGAGCCCTTGAAAACTTCATCTTCCTTGCAAGAACCAAAACCCTAGTTTGACTGGCTTAGGAGGATGGTTTGACTGTGCAACCCTTGAGTAGACTTTGAACCAATTGAGGTGATGCTTGGCAAAACTTTGAAGAATATGGGAGGGTAAATTTTGGGGTACAACAATTACCATTGACATTGCCTTATGGAAATTCGAACTCACCAAGTACTACTGCACAATTATTGATGCTCCTAGACATCATGATTTTATCAAGAACATGATTACTGGAACCTCCCAGGCTAATTATGTTGTCCTCATTATTGATTCCAGCACTGGAGGTTTTGAGGTTGGTATCTCTAAGGATGGGCAGACTCGCGAACACGCTCTTCTTGCTTTTACTATTGGAGTGAAACAGATGATCTGTTGTTGTAACAAGATGGATGCTACCAAACTAAGTACTCCAAGGGCAGGTATGAGGAAAATGTGAAGGACGTTTCTTCCTTGATATGTTACAGTTAATGATCATGTTTTCAAATGGTGCAAGGCCGATTTGGCAGCTGGTTTTATTGTACAACTAGCTTCAAACTGATTTTGCAGTGTGTTAACTCTTGGTTTGACTTATATTTTTCCTCTATTTTGATTTACAATAGGCTTTGCATACTTAGGCATGAGCAGGGCAAGGCGAATCTGAGCAGCCAATTGGCATCCATCTTGATGCAAGATTTGAACCTTGGACATGGCACGAAGCTTTAGACGCAAATAAATCTCGGAGTTAAACAACTTGGAAACTAGAATTAGGTTTTGTAGTATTTTTCCTTTACATTTTTCCTTCCTGTAATATTTCATGACATAATGGACTGTATTTTGAAACTTGAATGGATATATGGATAAAATTTGTAATAACAATGGAACAAAGCCTTTTGTATTCTCTTGAATTCAATTGATGAAACTCCATATATTCAAAACTTCTTCTTTCACCATGAACTTGAAATATTCAACCTTCTTTGATTTGATCTTCATGTAAGAACTATCAATATCTTATGCTTTTGTGTATTGAAATGGTTTTTTGGCCTTGTAAGAGAAACTTTGTCTTACAATTCCTTCTCTTTTTTTTTGAGTATTTCCACTTGTAATGATTTGAGGATACTAATGAACAAAGCTTCCTCTAATTTTCATTTAAAAATTCGAAATATTTTCTTTGATTTTGCAATATAGAATGAACCATGAAGTTTGGCATCCCGAATAATGGATGATGATGGTTTTGGATCCGTACCAGTATGATGTTTGAATTAAGTCTTGAACAAGTCTTCCATCTTTTTAAAATATAGATCCACTTGACAAATTGTGCCAAAATATTCACTTGAAATGAATTTGAATAAAATCAGAATGAATGAGAAATGTCTTAAATTTCAAGTAATTCTCCTTTAAAGAAATTCTCATAAGACGTGCTTGAATTCGCATTGACTTTGAATGATATTTGAATCACCAACTTTGAATTCCATACAAAACATTATACGAATTTTCTTGAATTAATCTGGGCTTAAGGAATTTCTTGAACGAATCTTCAAATCACCCTCAACGAAACCTCAATCCAAATCTTCGATTTAATCAAAGCCCAAGAAGCAAACCTACCTTGATTCACAGCTTAAGCACCAAGAATTATCTTTATGAAATCTTTAATCAATCCTTAGCCATTTAACAAATAGCATCACAAGAAAGAAGTCTTTGATTCAGTCCTCTAGACTTCTTAAAAAGAATGTCTATTGGAGAAAGCACTTAGGAGAAACCCAAATTATTGCTCTTTGAAAAATCTTGATGAAGATAACTTTGTATCCTGAGGAATTTTGTCAGGGAAGACGTCTATGATGCTGGAAATTCAAAACCCTAACCTCGTACCAAGAATGATAAGAGCACTAGTTGAATCAACTTTGAGTAAGATAGAAACCCCAATTCGTATGAAAAAACACCAATGCCAAGAGCTCTTTGTTGATCTCGTAGCCGTGGAATCAATGATATGCATGATATATATATGATGTGATGAGGGATCTTAGGGAAAAAAATGGGTATAACAGCTGCCCTTATTTATGTGTCTTTTATCCGGAGGTACAAAGGTAAAAATATTCGTCTCGACGCGATTGAAGATACTTAAATACAAAACAAGCCCTATTTTTGGCCCTAAGATGCCATGCGATGGTCGCGATTATGAATGTAAAATATAAACTTCATGCAGATGGGCAAGACATACTGGAGAAACAAAAGTAAAATCAACAAATTAACAAAAAGAATTCAACCAGGAAAATAAATCTCCGGGGAACAACACGATTCTGGGGATAGAAATCTGCATCCATTGGAGACAAATCGACTCCGCTGAGAAAAAGAGGACTTAACTCTACTGGGGTAAGATCCAGAGAGGAGACAAAATAACATTCACTCGATAAAACGAGGAAAATGTAATGGATAACAACTATTAACCGATAACTATGAACTATCCACTCATAGAGGACATATCAAAAAGAGAGTAACCTCAACTCACAGGGAATCAACAATTGTTAAACAAAAGGGACGCGAACAGAGACGGTAAAGATAATACCGACTCAGAGATGACGATAAACACCAATATCTAAACTAGTAAGTGAATGATTGGTGTTAGTAATTATTCCTGGTAATCAAAGATTTTGCGTCAGCACCTATGGTTGGAAACACCTCAACTTAATTGGAGTAAGGTCCAATGAGGAGGAAGAGATAAATGTCGACTACGAATGACAATGAACTACCAACTCAAAGATGAAGGTAGAAAAAACATAGAATCAATACCGACTTTTATTGAAGGTAAAGAAATAGAAGATACATCAAAGTTTACTGAAGGTGAGCTACCAACTTCCACTGAAGGTAGAGGATACAAAAGATGCACCGACTTTTACTAAAGGTGAGGTACCGGCTTTCACTGAAGGTAAGAAGCAAAGGATACACCAACGCTTACTGAAGGTGACCTACCGAATTTTACTGAGGGTAGGGAGAACAGATAATACACCAACTCTTACTGAAGGTGAGATCTCATAGAACAATAACCAGTTTCCAAAAATTCTGGCATTCTACCTAGAACAGGTAAAAATACCAGCTATCTCAAATAAAGAGATTACCACTTGCAATGATTTCACAACAAACTTCTCTTGCGATACTTCTTCAAAGAGATACCATTTGATGCAGAATCAGATAAACCTCACCTCGATCCTGACCATAAGCCACAAATTGGTCTCAGTTTCTTCTTTAACCAAGACATTTCACCTGGAAAGGGTAAAAATACAAGCTATCTCAAGTAAAGAGACTACCACTTGCAATGATTTCATAACAAACTTCTCTTGCAAAAATTCTTCGAAGAGATACCATTTTATGGAGAATTAGATAAACCTCCCCTCGATCCTGACCATAAGCCATAAACTGGTCTCAGTTTCTTCTTTAACCAATATATTTCACCTGGAAAGGGTAAAAATACAAGCTATCTCAAATAAAGAAACTACCACTTGCAATGACTTCACCATAAACTTCTCTTGCGAGACTTCTTCGAAGAGATACCATTTGGTGGAGAATCAGATAAACCTCCCCTCGATCCTGACCATAATCCATGAACTGGTCTCAGTTTCTTCTTTAACCAAGATATTTCACCTGGAAAGGGTAAAAATACAAGCTATCTCAAATAAAGAGACTACCACTTGCAATTAATTCACCACAAACTTCTCTTGCGAGACTTCTTCGAAGAGATAACATTTGGTGGAGAATTAGATAAACCTTCCCTCGATCCTGACCATAAGCCACGAACTAGTCTCAGTTTCTTCTTTAACCAATATATTTCACCTTGAAAGGGTAAAATACAAGCTATCTCAAATAAAGAGTCTACCACTTTCAATGACTTCACCACAAACTTCTCTTGCGAGACTTCTTCGAAGAGATACCATTTGATGGAGAATCAGATAAACCTCCTCTCGATCCTGACCATAAGCCACGAACTGGT
Source organism: Vicia faba (assembly GCA_948472305.1). Lineage (NCBI taxonomy): Eukaryota > Viridiplantae > Streptophyta > Magnoliopsida > Fabales > Fabaceae > Vicia > Vicia faba. Next base: position 1,525,275,149 of record OX451737.1, read on the forward strand.
CTCACTTTCTTCTTTAACCAAGGTATTCCACCTGGAAAGGGTAAAAATACAAGCTATCTCAAATAAAGAGACTACCACTTGCAACGATTTCACAACAAACTTCTTTTGTGAAACTTCTCGAAGAGATACAATTTGATGGAGAATCAGATAAACCTCCCCTTGATCCCGACCATAAGCCACGAACTGGTCTCAGTTTATTCTTTAACCAAGATGTTTCACCTGGAAAGGGTAAAAATACAAGCTATCTCAAATAAAGAGACTACCACTTGCAACGATTTCACAACAAACTTCTTTTGAGAAACTTCTCAAAGAGATACCATTTGATGGAGAATCAAATAAGCCTCCCCTCGATCCTGACCATAAGCCACAAAATGGTCTCATTTTCTTCTTTAACCAAGGTATTCCACCTGGAAAGGGTGAAAATATGCTGTAAGACTCTGTCAATGAACTGTCTTTATCATTGAAGCACAACCAATCTCAACAACAAAATATCTCCCATAATGACGAGAATACCATTCATTAGAGTAACATATTTCAACAATGAACTATCTCCCATAATGACGAGACCACCATTCATCGGAATATAAATCTCAACAACGAACTATCTCCCACAATGACGAGACTACCATTCATTGGAGTAAAAATCTTCATCAACGAACTATCTCCCATAATGACGAGACTACCATTCATTGGAGAAACATCTTCTCTGGAATTAACAGACTTACTGGGAAGAACAGGTTGCTCAAATAAAGAGAACTGCCGCTTGCTGTTTAAGAAGGAATTGCAATAAGACTGGCGAGAAATGAAGCTTGATTTCTTGGGGAAACACTAATATATTCCCGTTGATGAGAAAAAATTATTTGCGTGCAAAATAAACGCACATTCTGAAACCAGGGCTCACAGCCTACAGAAATCAAAATAATAATATTGTCGATGACCACAGATTCAAACCCGAAATAAACAAGAATGAAACAGTCAACTAAGACAACTCCTAATAAGAAATAAACTCAAAATGGGATCACATTCCATCCAGATAATGAACTGAATAAGAAGGCTAAGGAAAAATTCTCCATGAAGGATAACTCAGTGGGGAATTTGAAAGGATATACACTTTCTGTTTAAAGTTGACAACTCTATTAGAGAGAGAGTAATATAACTTTGCAAAGAGGATAATATGCTGACAAAACATCAATGAATGCAAATGAGTAATTAATTTTAAATTCATCTATGCATGATGTGTATGAATGTATAAATGTATAAATGTTTATCGTATATGCTGACAAAATAACCATAATACACTGGGGATAACCAGACAAAGCTAACTTGGGTGAAGGAAATACTCTGCCAAGTCACATCTAGGATGAAGATCAGATTTCACAAGAGGGTAATCATCAACTAAGGAAACAAAGTCCTACTTTACGTATTAACTTCACTGGGAAGAACATGGCTTGAAAACAATCAAAGCACCACCTAACTAGCAAGAAATAAAGTTGCGAGGATATAATAAACTCCTCTAGGTTTCACCCGGGAATGTCATACAGACTTTGACAGGGGAAGACAATGCCTCATCGTCTAGACTTTACCTGAAGATTCCAAAACTAACTTCACTAGGACAGGTGAAAACCACATTGTCTAGACTTCCACTGGGGATGGAAATGCATACCTCACTAGGAAAGATGAAAAACCATATCGTTGAGACTTCAACTGGGGATTTTTATGCTAACTTCATTGGGGAAAAAGAAACTGCACACACGGAAGAGAGCCCAAATACAATCTTCAATATCAAGAATAGTAGTTGTACAAACTTCTCTGGAGAGAAATCTTGAAATTTCATGGGATAACAATTTTAGAGGGAAGCATAATTCTCGACTCATCTGGAGAATTAAGAAGTTAACATCACAACAAGAAGTCAACTTATGGGGATTTTAAATTAAACTCAGCACATGGCGAGATAAAACACAAGGAGTTGACATCTATCTCAATACTCCTTAGAAGGTATATTGCCCTTGTCTGGCTGTTTGGAGGCACATCACAACAACAATGTCATAACCGGAGGGCGTAATATCCTGCGAGAGATTCTGCATTACTTCTCAACATAAAAGAGAGAAAGAATCCAACAACTAAGCACATGCTTTGTAACTTTGCAACCTCTTCTTGATCACCATTCGACCATGCAAAGAAATTACACTCAGTCAGAGAAATCTGGATCAAGACCTGATTAGGGTGAATGGAATTACAAACTCAAAACTGTATAATAACTTAGAGAAAACCTGAACCAAAACTTAACTAGGGAAGAAAATGGGATTTCAAACCCAACATCAAATAACACCTTGGAGAAAACCTAAACCAAGACTTAACTGGGGAAGAAAATGGGATTGCAAACCCAATACCACACCATAGCCTGGAGGAAACCCACTAACTAGTCAGCTATTGTAGAGGGAACCATGCACACCTCTACAAGGAAGATCATGAGAAATAGTCATGCTTGAGGAAAATCCTCGGCTTGGGGAAAACATACTAACTATATTGACAAAAATTTGGAAATGCCCTTGGAAACAAGTTTGATGTCCCAAGTTTACCGTGTTGGTCGAGATAATTTTCACAATTTTCCCTTGGCTGTATGCTTTTAAGATGATCTGCCTGACCAAAAGGAGATTCATTGAATCTTGATGTAACTGCGCTAGGTTGACTGGATGTTACATCCTCTTTGATCAACAACTTCTTCTCGGTGACATGCCCTTTACTGATACTCAAATGTACGCTTCCTTGGTATCAAGCAGTTGTTTTACAAGCAAAAAAATGTTTATTCTAAGAATGATAATTCTAATGCAACAATCATGTAAGTCTTGAAGTTTTTATTAGTAAGATTTCGCAAAACCTAGTGAATGAATCCTAGCCAGGATGTAAAATTGATTTTTTTGTATAAAAGATAAAAAAAGCATATGATACCAACACAACAATTTATCAAACTCATGGGAGTCAGGAAACACTATCTCGTTGAAGTATGCTTTCAAAATAAACCCTGTTTCAATTAGGAATTTTGAGGGTTGTAACATGGCCTGGTTCACGGTTTTAGAAAAAAAACAGATTTTAAGGCTCAAAATTATTTGGTGCCCACCCCCTTCAAGATGTTCTCCAGTCCTAAGTTCAGTTAACTTGACACGAATACTCATCTCTCAAAAGAAATTTCTAGACGGTTGAGGAACCAATCGAGCTTTTATTTGGATACGATGATCACTTATTTTTACTTTCGCTGTCTAACCACACAACATATTTCTTTGATAAGGACAACCATTTTGTAATCCTTTTTCGCCCTTCAGGCTTTCCATCATTTTCCCTAACGTTTTCATGGACAAATTCTTTTTGGATTTGACTATGAAGCCCAGCGGGATGCCTTGACTTTTTCCTAAGCCGCTTGTTTTTTCAAGTTTCAACTTAGCGGGTCTTTTTGTCTCTTTCTTTAATCACTTCTTATTCATTTCATTTTTCATCATTTTTTATATTACCCTTTATTTCCTTTTGAACACGTCGCGTGACTTCGAATCATTTTTGATTTGCTGGAAAAATTGTGATTGCCTTATTTTTAGTATATGAGGGATAACCATTGTTGTATAGTCATCTACTGACCTCCTGATATGTGAGAGATGCCCATTGGGATATCGTCAATTGACACACACTCTTGATAAGTAAAGGTTAGCCATTGCAATTTTGAGTTTCCTCAACCTTTTGAAGGATAACCATTGTTGTATCCTTAGATGTGCATTTCTAAAGAGTTCCGAATGCTTAATAAAATTAACTGAACACTAACCTGCCCCAAGTTAAAGTGAGGGTTTTTTATGAAGAGAAAAGAAACTCCTACTTCTAGGCTAAAAGGGGTTAACGAGGATTTCACTCCCTTATATCTCCAGTGTTTGGGGATTTGAAACAATTCCTATATATCGTCAACATGGTTTTATTCAAAAGCATACAACCATAAATTTTGCATTTTAAATTCATCATCCTCCCTCCAATCTATGCTTAGGCAAGAAAATGGATAACAAGTTGGTATCATAATGCAAAAATCAATTTAAAATTAAAAATAAATGCGAGTGAAATGAATGGATTTCTTCAAGACAAGCATATTCATTGTATTAAGATAATCATTCAAATGTAAACAAGTTCTTACCTGAAAATGTACAATGATTAACACAAAAAATTACAAATGAGAAATCAGCAAAATTGCTAGTAAACTAAGAAGACTAATCATCCTTAAAATCCAGGGTGTCCTTCAATCACGTTTATTCTTCGGCAAAGACTTGAATTGAACCTCAATAAAAATATCCTTAAGTGACAAGATACCACTTCTGACCAATTTCTGGACTTCAGCTTTCAATGGATAACATTATTCAATATTATGCCCATGGGCTCCCTGATGAAAGGCACAAGTCAAATCAGCTTTGTAGTACCAAGGAATCTTCTCAGGAACCTTCAGTGGAGGTCAGGTTTGAAATAAATCCCCTTGTATTAGGATACGAAACAACTCTGTATAGGTCATTGGAATTGGATCAAACTGAGCTTTCTTCTGATCAGAAACTTGTTGATTCTGTTGACAAACTGGAGCGACAGGAGGTAAATTGAACACAGGGATGACAGAAGAATCATGCTGATGCTGACGATGATTGTTTCTTCCTTTAGTTCTCTTCTTAGAAAAATTATTATCAAACTTCTTCACACCACTAGTTGTGCCACTATCTTCAGATAAACATTCCTTTCAGACATCCTCTTCTAAAAGCACTTCCACATTTGCCTTTTCAGGGAAATCACTGGGTGTGTTGTACTGATGAGACAACTCGTTTCTGAAGACCAAAGGACCTTGGGTAAGACTTCTGGGAAACTCATGAAATGAATAGTTAAATGTAACATGATGCATAAAATGCAATACAAATGCCATGTTTTCATTTCCAAAAGTCTGTACGCTTTGATTCCTGTTATTAAGACACATTATTATTATATTTTTTCATGTATTTATTATATATTTTTTTCAATGTTTATATATATATATATATATATATATATATATATATATATATATATATATTTTGCTTAACAATTGGAATCAAAGAAATTATGTTTGGAAATGAAGTAAAATGTGTGCTGATAATTATATTAACATTCTATGTATGCAAACATATGGGATCAAAGCTTCCGCGGTACTGAATAGCTGCTGAAATGATAATATAACCACAGTCACACGTAACAAGATCAAAAGTCTGGACCAAATTAGAGTACCGAGAACCAAAGATACCAGCAAAACATATATATAGTCACCATTTGTACCAGTAAATATTATTCCCTCCCTACTCACGGGTAAAGACAAGGTCAGGGTAGGTTAAAGGTAACTCAAAATCACGGGTCCTCCTGAAAGTACTACCGCCTTACCCACAGACGTGAGTGTCGATAGTAATTCATTTGAACCTCATCTGAGCATGGTATATGGCATGACTCTTTTCTCCTTCTTCTAAAAGCACTCCCACATTCACCTTTTCAGGGAAATCATTAGGTGCATTGATTATCACCTTCTCATGGAAGAATGATTTCAGAGTTTCTGTGAGTACTTTTGCCATCTCTTCTTCCTTCCTAGAAGGATTGACTCAGGAAATAACCAAAGTTTTAACCAAAGTAGTTAGATATTCCATATCAGCCTTCAAAGTAGCTACCTCTTTGCGGAGTTCAAAGATCTATTGCTTAATGATTTCCATCTTCTCTTAGCACGAGTGTTGTGCTGATGAGACAACTCATTTCTGAAGACCAAAGGACCTTGGGTAAGACTTCTGGGAAACTCATGAAATGCATAGTTAAATGTAACATGATGCATGACATGCAATACAAATGCCATGTTTTCATTTCCAAAAGTCTGTACGCTTTGATTCCTGTTATTAAGCCACAATATTATATATATATATATATATATATATATATATATATATATATATATATATATATATATATATATATATATATATATATATATATATATATATATATATATATATATATATATATATATATATATATATATATATATATATATATTTTCATGTATTTATTATATATATTTTTCAATGTTTATTTATATATATTTTTTTGCTTAACAATTGGAATCAAAGAAATGATTTTCGGAAATGAAGTAACATGTGTGCTGATAATTATGTTAACATGCTATGTATGCAAACATATGGGATCAAAGCTTCTGCCGTACTGAATAGCTGCCGAACTGATAATAGAACCACAGTCACACGTAACAAGATCAAAAGTCCCGACCAAATCAGAGTACCGAGAACCAAAGTTATCAGTAGAATATATATATATATAGTCACCATCTGTACCTGTAAATATTATTCCCTCCCTACTCACGGGTAAAGACTAGGTCACGGTAGGTTAAAGGTAACTCAAAATCACAGGTCCGCCTGAAAGTACTACCGCCTTACCCACAAACGTGAGTGTCGATAGTAATTAATTTGAACCTCATCTGAGCATGGTATATGACATGACTACACTAATCGGGCCACGTCCTATAGCCGTCATGCCCCCACTCTATTCCTAGTGTCCTAGTGCACTATGGCCTGGGTACTGGGCCTTTTACCTTAATAGTAATACCCACCCATCAATAAACACATAATACAGCACAACAGAAATAACAATATATAGAGTGATAAAATGTAATGCATACATATGCTCAAATACATAAAAATGAGTAAGCTATAAAGCATAAAGATAAACACCCAAAGGAAATAAAAACATGAGCTAGGAGTGACTCACGGGATGGACCTGCAATTGGTCATTGACATCCCCAGTGAAGTCGCCATTTTTCTGTAGCGGTAAAATCAATGAAGTCGCCACCGAGTATTTATTTATCCCACGTAAAAGGGAAAGGAAAATCATCGAAGAAAAACCTAAAGGGGAAATCAAGGTCTTACAACCGAGAGATTGGGTAAGGGAGTCGATTACGCGAGGGGAAGGTATTAGCACCCCACACGCCCGTAGTACTCTACGGGATCCACTCTAGTTGTTCTAATCAAAGGGTGTGTTCAATGTAATGCTTAAGAGTTACAAACTAAGAGGGAATTCATGCAAAGAAAACACGGGGAAAAGAAGGAAATATTTACAAATTTTCGCTCGGCTGAGCCCCGTGACCAGATGCCTACGTATCCCTTTTAAGGAATTAGAGCGCCGTAGTTCGGCTCACATATTTCGTTTGATTGTATTTTTTAATGAACAATATTAATCTCTTCTTTCTCCGCAACTCGACCTTTGGAGACTTACGCGTCAGCACAAAAGTGACTTAACATGTCCTTTTGGAAATAATTTTGAAGGAAAAGCCCAAAGGCAAAATAATTTGTGTTGGTTGGTGTTTTTGCTGCAGATAATAGCTAGTTAATCTCAAGAGAGAGATATTAGCCATTTCTCTACTTATTCATGAAATAATTCTTTGAGACTTGAACCACACCAAGGCTCAGAATGGAAGAACGATAAGATCGAGAAGAAACCCGCTTATCATTTCCCATGCTCTATAAAGGTATGACTCTCATCAGTAATCTTTAAGTGTCTTGAAGTTTGCAATAAAAAGAAGTTTTTATTTCAATGCAAATGCAAAATGGGAAAGAAAAGTCTAAAGGGAGACTAACCTAAATCTATCTCTAATGTTATCATACAATGATTGATCCTAAAGTTGAGCTTTAAAGGGAAATCTCTACCATAAGTTGACATACTTGGATAACAGTCCTAATTTCTGTCTCAACCCATCATCTATAGATGAATCAAGAAGTCCTAAAGGAGCATAGCGAAGATCTATCATCTCAAAACATGCACACAAAGACGAAATCAAGCAAACAGGCCAATAAGCTCAATAGAGCACTCCTAGAAATATCCTATCTAGGTTAGCATGCGAAAGAAAGTATAACAAAATTATCCTATGGGGAACATAAAATGAGAGCGAAGTCGTGGTCTCAATTTCTAAATTGAGTGACTCATTGATCAACAAGAAATAAAGGAAAGATAAAATCCTATAGGGAGAATTCACTAAGAGCGAAGTCGTGATCTAAATTTCTAAATTGAGTGACTCATCAATCAACAACCGAGGAAAAAAACATAAGCATGATACATATGGAAAATGAAGTGCGAAATGCCTGCTACATGTCTTTAAACAACGACTTCGAGCGCACGCTCTTTATTTCCTACTTCTAATGATATCTAGAAAGCAATAAATGCGGAAATATAACTTGGAAGCAGTATAATACCAAACGAGCAACAATGTCCGCAAAAAGCGCAACCAAAGCAAAGAAACCCATAATACTTCACGCGAGCTGGCATAAACTAACAAATAGTCAGAGATCAAATATTTGGAATAGGTGTCGAAGCTTCATCAATGTGAAAATAAATCATAATCGAAATCCAAACACATCCGTATATCAAACAATGAACCTGCATTAGACTCAACTCAACATGCAAAGGTGAATCACAAGTTTTAAGTAATCGAAAAAATTAGGAATTAATTTCCTAAAAAATCAAATGAGAAATCTAACAAATTTTATTGATTTTTGTAGTTTATTACCCTAAAAAATATGAGGCAATCCTAAAATCTATATTTTTTTATTGTTTTACTATATGTTATTTATTTATTATTTTTACTATATATAAAAAAAGAAAGAAATTTAAACTAAACTAAAAAACGAAACTTAAAAAAGAGCCATGAATTAGAAAGGGCCAGGGGGGTATTAAACTGGATCCAGGGTGCTGCAGACAGATAAGTTGGTGTTAAGCCCAATCTGAATAGATCTATAAGAAGTTTTTTTTGTCACAAGCTAAACAAATCCCAAAAATTCCATTGATGGGCCTAACTGAGTGTAATTCGGTCTATTAGGTTTTTTATTTATAAAAATGCTATGGACCTAAGCAAACTGCAGAATTTGGCCCATATCCATCTGTTTTCACCAAGTCCATATCCAATCCTCCTATTGTTAGTTTTTTTATAACACTCTTATTCAACTTTGTTTATTAAAAAATGAATTAAAAGAAAAAACAAATTAATAGAAACAATCAAAAGAGGAATTAGGGCAAAACATATGACTACTCACATTCACGTGAAAGAGCTTCTTCTCCAACTTCACGAACAACGATCATCACCTCTTGCCTCTGTATTTTTCTATATTAACCACCTCATCATATCCGTTCACCCTTCATATTCCTCCCTTCCTTGTCTCGATCTCTCTTCATTCCCGTCAACAAGTCACCGCGGCCATCGTTCAACACTCAATCTTCTTCTTCACAAATGATTCACAACAGCGTTCTCATCCACCGCAATCTCGTTTTCCATTAATACCATCATCCAACTTTGATGTGGCGGTATCAAGATCGACTCTACCTTCCACTTTGAAGTTTCAGTTCAAGAATTCGCTCTGGTTCGAATATCCACAGTACCTTCAAACCGCCAATATGTTCACAGATTCAAACGAAGAAGAGAAAAAATCATAAAAGTATGAGCATAACGTCTTACCAACCAGAGTAGTTCTGGCGACCCTTGGACCTTGATGATGATGCAGAGAACCAGAGATGAAACGTCAACCAGGTATGATTGTGACAAAAATTTCGATTCCGGTCTTCTCCTTCTACCTTTCTCGCATTCGTGAATCTGGTTATTGGTTCAACTAATGATGATGCGATTATTACTGATTCAGAAACAAGGAAGTGCGACGTTGATGATGTTTTCTGTTGCTGCGGAGAGAAGGAGTACGCAAAGATTTTGTTGATGATGGGAAATGTTGGTGATGAAGCAAGGTTGACATAGAGAAGAAAGTTGTAGAGTTGAGGATGATAAAGAATCAAGTGAAAATTCCAGGGAAAAAATTGTGAAATCAAAATGGTTGAAGGAAGAGGAAGAGAGAGTGAAGTTCGATGAAGATAGAGAGAATGGAGGTTGAAAGAAGGCAGAGAGAAAGAAAAAAGGTCCATCTTGCAATTTCTGTTATCTCTTATGTATCAGTCCCCCCCTTTCATAATTATGTTACGTTTTGTTATATAGGTTCAAGTGAGAAGCTCCTAGCTATTAGATTTTTTGAGAATTTGTTATGGAATGGAGGGTAGAGGTTAGGTGGTTAGAAATCGGTTAGGAGTTCGTACTAGGTTGTTAGGCAAATGCAGTTAGGAGTTATTTTCTGTTTTCTGTTAAGAAGTTTGTTGAAATCTGCTTTGAGAGTGAGTTGGTTAGAGAAATCTGTTGTGACTTCGGTTATATAGCTGAAAGTTTTGTCACAGGTAATGCATCTTGGCCCGTAATCTCTGAGTTATGTTAGAAGAAATAAGGATTGAGATTGATAGTTATTTCTTCTGAAATTCTGTTAGGCCTGTTGAACTGTGCTCATTATTGTACCCCAATTTTTGCCCCTAAGATTCCTCTATCATCTCATGCCATCACAATGCAACCAAATCACAAACTAGGGTTTGGGGTTTTTTCTCCTACCACATCTTGTCTCTAGGTTTGCCTATGGGAATCACCGAGCATCTTGAAGCACCTTGAATTGTATATCTTTGTATAATATGCTTTTAACTAACCTTAAAATGTGTATATTTTGTCTCTTGGAACATCATATTGTAGGTAATGGCACAATTGTTTCCATCCCACCATCTCATAGCACAGAGGATCAAAACTAGGGTTTGGATTTTAATCAGGAGACCTTTGGATTTTTGGGCAATTCTTGATCTCATAGTTATCTACATAATAATGAGTATCTATCATTGACAGTCAAAATCAGCTATTGACCAAGTGGACTTTTGGTCAACCATCAAATCAATATCCCTATTCTCATATTTCATGGTCAATAGTGGCAAAAATATCAAGAGAAAGTGTGAATTGGAGATAACTTGTCAAGGAAGTTATTTGAAGTTTTGAAATTTTTCTAAGTATCCATAGGGCTGAATTTTGATTGGCTACAACTTTTTCAATTTTTATTGAAAATGTGCAAACTTTATATACAAAGAAAGAGGATGAAAAATTCTCCAACTTTGTAAGAGAGGCCACAAGTCCAAAAAATGAAAGGAAAAAAAGTTATTAAGCTTGGAATTTTTTGACACTTAGTGAAATTTTGGTTAAGAATGCAAAAATATAACTTCTTCATATCCATTTTTGAATGACCATTTGGACTCAAATCAAAAAGTTGGCAACATGAAAGTTGAAGACTGGAGTTTTATCTTCATTTTTCATTCAAGAATCATCTTAAATGGTTAAGTGTAGAGAAAGATAAGGTGATTAGGATTTTGAGCTGAAAACTGAATTTTTGCCCAGCACAATACAAGTCACGCGCGCGTTAGCCAGGCATTCCATCAAACATCTTATGGACGCGCATTCATCATCACTTTTCTATGTGAAATATTCATTATTTTGAAAAATGTCCAACATCAAAGATCAATCCCTAAATGTGAGGAACAACTTTGCTTCAGAAAGTTTCTCCAAATTCTTCCTAAATTTTGAGATATGATTGTTAGAAGTAGGCACCATGCATGCTGAATTTTCTGCCCAACAAGCCATCATGCACGGGCAACAAGCTCAGTCAGGCAAGGCATTTTATCAAATAGTTTGTAAGCACACACTCATGGACAAATATCTTATTGATTCAAGCTTCATTTTGAAAAAATTTGAACATGAAAGTTGGAGTATGAAGTGTCCTCTTTATTTTTGATTCAAACTTCATGACATTTCATGCACCATAGAGAGATATATAAGGGAGTAAAGAGGTGTTCATGAAATAGCATATTTGCATGGGAGTGCATGGATTAATTTTGTGCAACAACGTTCACTCATTCCTCTCATATTTCTCATTTTTCATCATTCCCTTATTTTGCACTCTATAAAAAGCATTCAGATTCAACAAGAAAAGGGTTGGTTAAAAAGAAGAAAATAGGATGGCAAGTTTATCTCTCTCCCTCGCGTTAAAACAAGTTCTCTTCTCTCTCTATCTCTCCTTCTCTCTCTCTCTTGAAATTTCAAAAATTTCCACCATTATTGTCAAAGCAAGCTTCCACAATTTTAAAACTTCTTCACATCTATCTCCATTTATTATCTTTGCACATTCAAGCAAGCTTCTCTCCATCTCTTGCTCTTTATTTGAGCCCAAGCACCATCAATTTCATTTCAAAGGTAGATGATCCATTTTCTCTCTCTTACTACAGCCTTGTGTGTTGTTTGAATCCATGAGTTTTTTTGAAAATCCAATTACATATTCATAATCTTTGCATTTTTCTGATCAATTTTCATTCTTGGCTCGTCTATTTTGGTGGAGAGTTGAGGGAGAAAACTTAATCACAAAACTGTTTGTTGTAATGTTCAAATAAAAAAAGTGTTCATGTAGCATTTTTCACGCGTGTTTTTCTCCATCATCTAGACATCATTTCATGAAATTTTTGATCCTAGCATGTTCTACTAATTTCTCTCTTGAATTTTGGTGTTGGAATTTTTGAATTTCATCAAGAATTGCATGAGATATCATGACATGAAAGTGGTGTTGCAAAACTGAAAAAACTGGAAAATATTATTGGATTTGGTAGGGACGATGATGTGACCCATTCTGATTGAACATGGAGATCTTTTTCTTTTACATCACATTTGTTAAAAAGCAGGTGTAATAGCCTTTGAACTTTATTTTTTTATTTTCTTCTCTTATTTTCTTTTAATATTTTATTCACTTCAAAAATTATGGAAACAATATTGTAGACTACTTTTTCAATCTATTTTCATATTTTGATTTTTATTTCATTTTTTTCATCATTTATCTTGATTAAATAAAATTATGTAAATAACTAGGGTTTTATTATCCTTTTAAATCATGAATTTTATTTTTCTACTTCTATTAAATCAAAAAATCCATAAAAAATATTTTTTTGCTTCTCTCTGAGTTTATCACTTGAAAATATTTTTTGTCCAATTTTATAAAAAAATTTGGTTACATTTTAAAATCATTTGGACATAATATCTTTTATTTGCATTAATTTTGTTAGTTTGTTTAAATAATTTCCATTCCCTTTTTCCTTTTGAGATAAAATTCAAGAAAAATATTCTTTTTGATCCTTAGAACTTTCTTAACATTTAGGTTATTTTACATCAAATTTATTTGACCTTTAGATCTAATTGATTAATTTTGGACTTAATTTCCCTTTTTAGGGTTTTTTGCTTGGACATTCACAATAATTGATTAAAAGTTCTAACTTCCCATACCTATAAAATCAAAGATGAAGTTTTTTAGAGTGCTTGAACATGTTGAGGTTATAAAAATATTTTTTTTGGAATTTTAAAATGTGGTTTCATATTTTTCACAAATTATTTCCGAAAACCATCTAGTTTAAGGCTTATACTTGCTAGTTTCCAACTTTGCATTTCTAAAGCAAATTTCCACCTCAATCCAGGGACTCCAAATTTTATTTCTGACCTTTGTAGGACTTTAGGAAGTTAGGGTTTTAATCTCATAATTTTTCAATTCATTTTCATATTTTAAAGCTATTCTTGACTTAGGTGTGCATCTAGGGTTTTCCCTTTGAATAATGTTTGTAAATTGAAATCTTTTGTACATGATTCTTGTTTAATTCTTGAAATAGAATGTGTTACTGACTTGAGACATATTTTGAAACAAATTATTCAACATCATTGGGTCTTGGGTGTTGATAGGTTGATAAACCAAATCTATAAAAATGGACGAATGATGTCGATGATATTTGAAACTCTAATCCCTTTCCCTCTTCATCTTATCCCCCTTTTTCATTGTATTACATGTTATGAGATAATGATATCTATATCATTTATCCAAACATGAAGTACATATATTGCTATTGACCAGCCTCAAAATAGGTGCGACTTCTACATAAGTCCACTTACGATTGCTTAACATAGCGCTAAATTTTGTCCCGATTTGAGAAAATGATCATTCGTGGCCCAAAACTATGTTTGCAAGCCCAAGTATGTTAATTTGATCGCTTTGATCCAATAAACTTGAGATTCATTGTTAGGATGCTTTGGTTCTACCAATCCTCCAATGGATCTTCATCAATTTTGGTCAACGCGGATCACTTAAACATCGTTGATCATTAAATGTTGCCTTAAAGATTATTGAATGGATGATATACTTGACAAAAAGCAAATGCAACTTGTTGTTGAGAGGATTTTGTTCTACCAATCCTCTAATGAGTTCCTAATGCAAGTTTCAAGATGGTCATCCAACTAACCATTAACTTCTAACAATTGACTTTAATTTATGCTTTTACTTTATGTACCATTTACTTTAGCTTTTAAATTTCTTGTTATTTTCATCTTTGCTCACTTGAGCATTTACTTTTATGCCATTTTTATTTTGCTCACTTGAGCTTTTCTTTTACTTTTAAAGATACCTAATAATCAACATGCACCATAAAAAACATTAATGATACTTGGACTATTTGGTTACTATCCTTGGCATTATGGAGTATTGGACTTATTGGACTTAGAATTAGAGACCTTGACCTATGTTGGAGACCTTGTGACCTTAATTGATATTTTTTCCTGGAGTTCTTGAGGTTTACCTCAAGACATTGGGTTGTTTGTTTGTTTTGTGTGCCAGTTATTATGATTACATACTTTGTTTGTAATCTAGAATTCATTTGTATACAACCGTTACTCTGTCCAATTTTTGTGAAGACTTAATATACTTAAAGTTTTTTTCTTTCAAGAGGTCTAGTATCTTTGCTTGATTGGTTTCAATTCAAAGAATGATAATTTTATCTTGACTCATAATTACAAGTATTGGCTTCTTGTTGGTTAAACGGTTCTTCTCCTTAGCTTTTACCTTATGCTTTAGGGTAATCCCTTCTTCTCCTCCCATATTATTTAATTTCAAAAATCTTCTTCCTCCTTTTGAAAACTCTTCTTATTTCTAAACTTGAACCACTTTCATAATAAAATTGGACTTAGGTCCATGCATTTTCAAAACATGTTCATAAATAAACTTCAATCAACTTAATAACACCTTGACATTTTTGTGAGAAGACTAAAAGTCAATCAATCTCATTCAAATCATTTTGCCATTTTGACTCTTATCTTTAAAACTTTTCTCAAAAGATCGAGCTCTTATCAATCCTTGTAGTGATACAAACAACTATACTTCTACAATATGTGGTGAAGTGAGATATTTTCCACTTGGTTGTTGAGTGAGGCATTGTTGATTTTAAAATCCAAGCCATATCCTCCACTTTGAGATGATGCAAATTCTCATTTCTCATGATTGTGGGTAGTAAGTATATTTTTCACGCGGACAATGGCGATGATGTCTTATCTCATAAAATTAACCAACACACTTGTGCTTTAATGGTGAACTACGTGTACCTTGATCCCCTATTCCAAGAAAGGTGGTACATAGGCACTAAAGCTTCGCAACCGCGGCGGGTGCAAAAATCCTAAAAAAATATTTCTTTTCTCATCTCCACCATCTATTTTTTATACAACATTTTATAGCCAAAATATACAGATTTTACAAAGAGGTTCCTGCATAGCACCATGGATGTTTAGAGTGCTAATACATTCCCATTGCATAACCAACCCCCTTACCTTGAATCTTTCCCCCCTCTTTTTTGGTTATTCGCTCTTTTACCATTCCTTTGGAAATAATAAAGTGCGGTGTCGATTTTTATTTTTATCTGTACAAGTCAAGTCAATCCAATGGCTTAGTCTTGAACATTTCTACCGCTATAGAAAAAAATGGCGACTTCACTAGGGAATATCAACCTCTTGTTGGTCCATCCCTAAGTGGGTTAAAACTATCTTACCTTATATCTGTAAATGTGTTATTTTTGTTTTTGTACCCCAAAATTTGCCCTCCCATATTCTTCAAAGTTTTGACAAGCATCATCTCAATTTGCTCAAGTCTACTCAAGGGTTGCACAGTCAAACCATCCTCCTAAGCCAGTCAAAATTAGGGTTTTGGTTCTTGCAAGGAAGTTGAGGTTTTCAAGGGCCCAATCAAATTCCATAGGCCTATACACATTGTCAAGCATCTACATGCCAAGTTTCAAGGCTCACAGCATCAAGTTGCACAGTCAAAACCCTAATTGCTTCACAATCAACTGTAGGGGCAAAATGGTCATTTGGAAGTCAAAAGTCAAAACTTTTGGTCAACATATTATTTTGAAGCCACAATCATCATTTGATCAAGTCTTGATCATGATTCCACAAGAATGGCTCAAAAATTATCAAGATGTAAAAGTTTCCATTTTGGGACAGCTGAAAAGTCAACTGTAACTTGGCCAGGGCATAACTTTTTCATGGTTCATCAGAAAAATCCCATCCAATGCTCATTTTGAAGGGGATGACATTTCCTACAACTCATCTTCACATTCCAAGTCCAAGAAATGCCCTCACAAAAAGTTATCAATTTCAACATTATAGGTCATTTTCAAAAGTCAACAAAAAGACATTTTAAGTCAAGGACCATAACTTGAGATTGGTAAATCCAAATGACATGGGACCAAAGGCATTGGTTATAGGACTTCAAGACCTTTCCAAAATGTCCAAGAACATGTTCATATGATCAAAATTGAGCAAGATATGCATTGGAGAAGTTGGGAAATTTTTGTGAAAGGGCAAAAGTCAACTATCCCTAAAACTTCAATTTTTGACAAAAGGGCCCACTTTCTTCCACTTGATTCAGCCTTGTCATGCCATACACGTGTCCCATGCTTAATTTCAAGATCAAACATTTATTTTTCTATTTTATTTAATTTTTATTGATTTAATTCATTTTAAATCCATAATAATTCAAATAAAATCCAAAAATTAATGGAATGGCATCTTTATGGTTTGAATAGCTTTTATGTATCATGAGCCAGCTACCAAATTCGTGCTAGGCTATTTCGTGCATGAAATCTTGGTTTTGCTTCAAACATGGAAAGTCCTTTAATGGTGATAAACAAAAATCTTAAGACATCAATACAATGGATCCCAAGCCTAGCTGCTGACCTAATTCTACTCCCATGTATGCACACAACATAACCCTAATGCAATTCACGTGGAAAAGCTGCTGTAAGAGCCATAACCAAATTCAAAAAATCCAAGCAAAAAGCCAAAACTGTTTTTGATATTGCAGACCAATTCAAAGCATTAGAGCAATTCAAACACATTGCTGGAAGCTTCAGGGGTGATTTGGAATCAAAACAACGCACTAACACTCAAGGAATCCCAAGAACCAGTCACACGGTTTGACTATTTTTTCCTTAATCGTAATTCAATATTTATGCATCCTTAACATGTTATGATCATTGATTTATATTTCTAACACTCTTCTGAAGCTAATGGTATAAGACAATTGCATTATGGAGCCCTGAATCACAAACCACCATGGATGATTTTTAGGGTTTCAAAGCTTCCAATTTAGGGATTCCCAGCACAAGAAAAATTGGACCTTGAGACGCATATGGTTGAATTCGTCAAGGCCAGACGAATCCAACCCAACCCTCGCAAACAATTTCTGATCATCAGGGGCCTAATCGCTATTTTCTGTCATCTTATTTTGTGGGGGTTTAAAACCCCCGTTATTTGATTTCTTTTTTACAGGCAAAACGAAGAAGACGGTGAGCTGGCAAGGTACTAGTGGTCCATTCAAAAAGCAGCGCGCGTTTTGGTTGTTCTTCAGGATGTTATTTGTTTTTTATATATTATAATTAATTGTCAATATATTAACAAATGCAGCATGATGGCCTAGTGGTTGGTGACCTGTCCAAGAACCATTGGGACCTGGGTTCGATTCCCAGGTCCCCCAAGATTTCCATATTGTTTTTTCTTTATCTAATCATGTGAAGGATGATGAGTGCTGTCCACCATAAACCTCACGCTGCAGCTTGCCAAGTGGCCACGATCACTGATCCAAAGGCCTGGATTAGACGAACGCCGTGCTCTCTGGTCAACCATGCGTTGGACAATCAGAAAGTCAAAGGCTTGAGCTTAGTGGGCCAGATTGCTAGCATACCTCCATATTGGGCCCAACACCCCCCTGGTCTTTGTTACTCTTTTTATTTTCTTTTCTTTATAATTTCTTTTTATTAATTATTAGTATTATTATTTAATTCACAGATAATTATTTTCATAAACAAAAAAATCAGAAAAAACTAATATTTTTATTATTCTTATTTATTAATTTCACTACTAATTATTTTTGTAAATAAAACACTAATAAATTGATTTAGTTTAATTAGGTAATTTTAATTTTCTTTTCCAATAAATAAAAATGAATTAGACTTAGGTTTTTTTCTTTTAACTTTAAATTTCTTATTTTCATTAAAAACATAAAAACACAAAAAATACTTTTTTTTGTAAATAATTAATTAATTAATGAATTAGGTTTAATATTTAATTTAATTGCAAAAAAAGGGTCAAAACCCTAAGGACGTCCCGATTCATTCTCTCGCGCGCATATTAGTTTTAATTCGTTATTTTGACTATTTTTGTATCTGCTTCCGGATATGTAATAGTTAATTAGGATTATACCGCTTTATTTACTTTTCTCGCACTTTATTTCCAAACGGGTTTTTGTTTTTGGCGATGTATAGACCCGCGCCTTGTAATAGTGTAGATTTACCTTCCCGCACTTTATTTTCCGCACTCTTAACTGTTAATATGCCTGCAAGAATGTATGACAAATAAAAAACAATCCGTAGCTCACAAATAACATGCAAAAACATAAACTGAAAAACAACTCACATGCACATGCCACCCTTAGAGTACGCCTCACTGGTTGCCTCGAACGTGGTCGTCAAGTATAGGGTGTTTTAGAGGTCGCCCTCCTGTCTAAGATCCAGTTGCCTTAAAACGGTTGCCTCGGATAAAAAGGATCTAGGACATTAGGGTTACCACTAAGATGTCCTACCATTGCTTTGGTGACCACACATGTCCCTTATAATCGAATTGACCCGAATACCTCCAACGACGGTGCTACCTACCTCTCAATGGTGGGGATAACACTGTCTAAAGGACTCTTACACAGCCTAATTCCTTAGAGTCGGTAGATTTCTCATAGGTACTTGCTCTCTCAAACAAACAAAACAACTTTTCGCACTCACACTTTCTAAAAGTTTTCAAACAAATTTTTCATACACTCTTGAGGACAGATACCAGAGTTACTTAGAAATTTTTCAAACGAAACTGTTTTCAAAACCCACACACACTTGAAAAGCAAACATTTTTGAAAACATAAGAGCAAGTACCTAAGAGCCCGTGGATAACCACGGATAGAAAGGGTGCTAACACCTTCCCTTTCTATAAATCTACCTCCCGAACCGAGAAACATTCTCAAAGAAGGAATTTTGTTATGCTTTTGTCCTTTCCATGTTGGAGAACATAAAAGACGGTGGCGACTCTTGCTTACCACGACATTTCGCGAACCAGCTTAAAAAACAGTCAGTTCTATTTCCACCGATCACAGAACTGGCGACTCTACTGGGGATTCTTAAAAGTGAGGTGTACCTTAGGATTAGACCACTCTTGTTTTCAATTGCTTGATTTGTTTGCTTTAAAATTGTGGGTCTGTCTTGGAGTTTCATAGATCCTAACCCGGTTCTGGGGGATACCTTTTAGAAAGTAGCAACAAACTGTAAGGGAACTGTGCGGGGTATACCGACACGGTTGAAGCAGTTTGCTACATTGATGTGGCACTTTGGTGAGTACCGGTAACCCTTGAGTCAAGTCAAGGAGAGTACGGGGCCGCCGCATGGTGTCGTGAAGCATCAACTGACCTTAGGAACCTTACTTGACCATCCTGGCCTCTTTAGGGGTAGTGAGATGACCGACTTTGGTGCAGTCTGAAGTTGGTAGATACTCGATACTACACTCATTGAGGGTTGTTTTCTTGGAATATTTTGATCGCCAGTTCAGTGGCTAAATCGAAACAATGAACATAGAAAATAACCCAATGATATTGAGCTCCTTAGAACCCGGTTACTTTTGATAGGACAGGTTTGAGCCCACCAACTTCAAGAGGGTAGTACCCCAAACTTCATGCTGGCCTAAACTCTAAGGGCTGTCTGGTGTGACTTGTGTGCCTTATCATGTTTGCTTTTTGTGAATACTTGTGGTGTTTCCTTATCATAACATCATAGCATCATACAACATCATATGCATTTACTAACCACTTCAAGGGTTCAAATCTTCATCTTTGTTCTTGTTTTGTAGGACATGGAAACTATCCGCAGAAAGACAATTCAGATCAACCTTGTAAGGATCCCTCCTCAGTTTAAAGAGCTTACATCCAGGATTCCCGAGAACTCTTCCTTCAGTGAAAGGCATGGTAGACTCATTAGCTTGGTCAATACCAACATTGAAGAGGATATGGTGAAAGTGTTGTTCCAGTTCCTTGACCCTTTGCACCACTGCTTTACTTTCCCAGATTATCAATTGGTGCCTACTTTGGAAGAGTTTTCTCAACTTCTGAAGATCCCTATCCTTAGTCAACTACCCTACAACGGTACGGAAAAGGAACCAAAACTTGAAGAGGTTGCTAAAGCATTACACCTACAGCCATCTGACATCAAGGGGCATTGGGAAACCAGAAGTGGTATCAAAGGATTCTTGGCAAAGTTCCTGTTTGAGAAAGCACAAGAATGTTGGAATTCCCTTGACCTACAAGTCTTTGAAGAAGTTGTGGCACTCCTTGTCTATGGGTTGGTGTTGTTCCCGAATCCGGATCAGCTTATAGATATCAATGCTGTCAAGATTTTCATGTCCAGGAATCCCATACCTACGTTGCTTGGGGACATCCTCCACTCATGTTACACTCGAACCATGAGAAAAATAGGTGTTCTCATGTGCTGCACTCCTCTCCTGGCAAGGTGGTTTATTTCTCACCTTCCACAATCAGTTTTGAAGAACGAGCGGGGTTTGAGATGGTCACAACGATTAATGACTCTTACACATGCTGATATACATTGGTGTTCTCGGTCCAGAGAAAATGTCACTATCATTGATCGTTGCGGAGAGTTTCCTAATGTTCCTTTACTCAGAATTAGAGGGGGCATCACTTACAACCCATGTCTGGCTTTGAGACAGTTTGAATATGCTTGGAGGGATGGCCCTCATGACATGTTGATTCCTGACATAGTTTTTGACTTTGACAACGATGCACCAGGACTTCGCCAAAGATTCATCAGAGCTTGGAGGATGCCCAACAGGGTAGATAGTAAGACACTGGGGCACAAGAACTCCACCCCCTGGAGCCTTATCTCAAGTGGGTACGAGCCCGCTCCCAGAAGCTGGTGATGCCATACCCTCATGTTCTCCCCGTGATCAAAGAGCCAGTTTTGGAAGGAGAGGTGCCCTACACCATTCAACATCCTGACATGCCAACATCTTGGGAAGAAATGCAGAAAAGCTGGATCCAACTCAAGGAAGAACGGAATTCTCTTGAAACCAGTCTACATGCCAGTGAGAAGAAGGTCTTGGAGCTCACCCGTCTACTTCACGAGGAAAAGACTCTCAACACCTACATCGCTCCAAAGAGGATGCGCAGTGTCTTTTTGGGATTAATTATTTTGTAATATTTTGCCCATGAGGCCCTGATGTACTTGTTGTACCCCAAATTTTGACCTAAGATACCATCTCCCATCTGCATCATTACATTGCAAGGGTTTTGACCTATTTTTATCAACTTTCAAAGCAGTTTTTAAATTCATAGCTTTTTCAAGTCGAGAGTTGTTTATTTTTTGAACGCTAAATTTATTAATCGATCAATGCTAAAACAATGTTTATTTAATTATTTATTATTCTGAATTTAAATAATTGGAACTTATTTTTCAGTTATTATATAAATTAAAGAATTATAAATAGTAAAGTAAATATTTGAAAAGAAGGTTATTAATTGATCAAACAATGTTTATTTAATTATTTATTATTCTAAGTTTAAATAATTGAAATTTTATTTTCAGTTATTATAATTTAGGAGAATTATAAATAATGAAGTAAATAATTGAAGAGAAGTTAATTGATCAATGATAGTTATTTAATTATTTATCATTCTAAATTTAAATAATTGGAATTGATTTTCAGTTATTATATAATTTAAAGAATTATAAATGATAAAATAAATAATTGCAAAGAAGAAAGAATTAATTGATAAAATATTGGAGTTTTATTCATTTTATTCTAATTGTTACAATTGTTGTTTAAATACCGTATTTATTTACAACGTATTTACAATGATAATTTTTACAATGTTTAAAATGAAATAAAAGCTATCCTAATTTTTTTTCCTAAGTTCTAAATCTTCATCTTCTATCCAATACTTCTTTGATGCTCATTTGATTTTACCTGCAAAGAATTAAAAGAAAAAGTCAGAAATGAATATATAATTAAAAGCAAAAATTAATTTAGCGTTCATCATTAAAAGCAAACGGCTGGAATCAGTTTTTACCCTCTTTGCAAATCACGAGATTTCTCCCGGTTCACAAAAAGGGATGAATTTTTTATTGATAAAAATGAATGCACAAGTTAAAAATATGCACAAATTCATTTTTGCCAAAATCCATTGCACATTTCAAAAGCCAACTGCATAGTTCAAAACCATATGCACAAATTCAATTTTTTGTCAAAACTGCATATTTCAAAATCAACATCATATGCATAGTTCAACAACATATGCAATTTTCAAAAGCCAATATGCAACGTAAACTGTCAAATGTGGGAAGAGGCCAAAAAACACAAGGTTCCTCTACTGTTACAATGCAGTTGACAAAGAGGAAGTGTGCAAATCAAACTATGCAAGCAAATATTTCCTAATTACATCATTTTCCAGCTTTGCTTTTTCAGAACTTAAAGTATATACATCATTTTAATGTATCAAACTGTACTAAGGAGAGAGAAGAGAGAAAGAGTGTAGGTTTACAGGTTTTTGGCTTAGGCAGAAAAGGGACATAAAAACAAAACTGCAATAATACAGTAAAAAAGGAAGCATAGAAAAAGAATATGAACAAAATTGAATGTAGCAGCTTAATGTGCAGAGGTCAAAGGCAGAAAATATAGTAAAAATATTCAAAACCTGAGCCCTCAAGAATAGGAAGCCAGCAACTGTTATAACACAACAAACCCTTCAAAAGAGAGAGATCATAACCGTTTGGAAGCCAAAAAACCAAAACTGGGTTCAAATAACTCAAACTGCAACGTAAACCAAAACATACGCCAACCTGCATTCAAAACCATGTCAAAACCATGTCAAAACCATGACCAAAACCATAACCATTTCAAAGCCTAACCAGTAAACTCATCAAAGGCCAAACCTGAAGCAAAACTCAACCATCACCAAACCTGTACCATCCTAAATAAAACCTGTTCAAACCTTACCATATAAACGGTCAAGCCCCAAACTGAGGCCATTCAAACATAAACAAGCATGACCATCATACGCCCAAAACCTGTCCAGCTCTAAACCTAAGCCAAATATGTCCGAACACATCAACCAAACATTCAAAATCTCCAAACCATCCAGCTAAAGCATTCAAGGGGCAACACAAAGGCCTTCAGAATTTCTTCATCATTAGGCAACTCAATAAGGCAAAGCAGGCAACGAGGCAGTTGAAGAAGATAAAGAAGCAAAATTATTCAAAAAGGACAACTCAACTCAAAGGCAAGAAGAAACTCAGCGAGCAAGCATTCAGAGGCAACATGAATAACCCTCAGAGATACTCATCATTGGGTTAGCAAACCAAACACAAGGCATCCTAAAGCATACACAAGCATTCAAAGCATCCAAGGCAACACAAGCGTGTAAAGGCAACAGAAGAAGAGGAAAAAGACGCTAAAGCTAGGTTTTCACCGTCATCATCAAGGCAACAAAAAGAGAGACAAAGAGTACAGAGTACCAGGGTCATCAAAAGGCAAGCTGGTTCATCACAACCCCTTCACCGTCGAGCCTCCGAGCGCCTCCAAACTCCCTTCTCCTCCGCCTCCCAAAAGGTAGTAAATTCTCTTCTCATCCCTTTTCACAACCTCGTTAAACAAACAAAATGGACATAAAAGCAATGAATACCAAATCATAACATACCAAATCATAAGCATGCAAAAATCGTAAAAACTAGCGCGTTAAAGGACGAACCGTTACCTTTACACCGTATCCCTGAGCGACTCATGGAGAAGGAGAGGCAGTTGGTGGCGCTGGCAGCTGTAAGGTAAAAGGCTTGGTCCTGGGTGTTTGGCTCGAGAGAAGAAGAAGAAAGACGAAGAAGACGAATCAAGAACGAAGGAGCGCCGCTTCTGTGCATGTAACCATAAGCCCCTTTCATCCAAATGAAACAAATATCAGAAACCCTAAAACCTTTGTCTCACCCACTTGGGCCTTACCCCTTTCTGAAATACCTAAACCCAACGAATTCCTTAGCACACCCCCCTATTTCTGTTTGTTTCCTGATTAGGCCCCTTGGAACCCCTTTGGCCTATATGATTTGTTTATGTTTTACCCTCCCTTTGATTCTTAATACATCTATTTCTATTTGTTTTCTTTAACCCTTTTTTTTGAAATTTTATTAATTTAGTTTAATCATAAAACTTAATCAAATAGAGATAATTTAATTAAAACAATTTTAAATAATTTGACCATTTTTATTAAGTTTAACTTTAAGATTAATTTAGTAATTGTTAGTTTTCTTTTTTTTAATTAGATTTAAGTTAATAACTTTTTAAAATTTTAATTTGGTTTAGAATTATTTAATAATTTTCAAAATAATACTTTTATTAATATTAAAAAACATATAAAAATAGAAACTTAAAAAATATTTTATTTTCCTTAATTAATTCTCTTGCGTTATACCTATTAAATAAAAAATATAAAATGCATGTTCACATCCTTTAGTTTATTTAGTCATTGTTGTGGTTATCTATCACTTAGCTATTTAATCATTATCTGCATAATTTTCTGTTTAATTATTTCGTCTTTACTTGTTTATTCCGTTTACGTCTAAATCCAAGAGAAAAAACGATTAAATTTGTTGACTTCATGTCCTCACACTACGCCAAAAACTGCTTTTTGCAGCGCCTCTACTAAAGCGCTTATTGAAAAAGCGTTGCCATAGCCTTCACAAAAAACAAAATTAAAAAAAAGGGAAACCTACGAAGGCGCTTTTTTAAAAGCGCTGGCATAGGGTTCCCTACGAAAGCGCTTTTCAGAAAGCGCTTTCATAGGTATTTGAAATATCTAACCTACGAAAGCGCTTTTGAAAAGCGCTCTTATAGGGAACCCTATGCCAGCGCTTTTGAAAAGCGCTTTGAAAGGGGGACCTACGAAAGCGCTTTTTACCTCAGAAGCGCTCTTATAGGGAACCCTATGCCAGCGCTTTTTAAAAGCGCTTTCGTAGGTTGTTTTTATAATAAAATTAAAAATCCCTAAATCTGTTCTTTAGTCTTCTTCATTTCTTTCGTTCAGATCTTCTTCATTTCTTCGTTCGTCTTAAGCTTCCTCATTTCTGCCGTCGCCGCCGTTCGTTCCTTCCTCTTCAGTCGTCGTCGCCGCCGTTCGTTCCTTCCTCTTCAGTCGTCGCCGCCGCCGGTCATTCCGTCTTCTCCACCTTGGTAAGATTCTGAATCAATATAGTGTAAATCAATATGCATGTGTTTAATGTTGTAATGAGTTAGTGAACTCTATTAGGTTTAATCATAAATGCTCAAGTACTCAAAAAAAAAAAGAAGAAGATAACAACATTTAATTCTTCTGGTCCATCCAAGAACAGTTAAAAAATCAATGTGAAAAAAAATGAGGATACATTAATAGGAAGAGATAGTTAATGGACAAAATCACTATAATGTGATTCTTGTACGGATTTCATTAAATCTTGTGATTGTGAAAAAGGAACATGGATGAAAAAAATGGAATTGAATTGTTTTGAATTGTCTGATTTGTAGTGAAGTGTGGTTCTGTCCTTTAGCTTATGGCAAAGGAATAATAGTGTAGTAATAGTGAAACTGCAAATTTTGTTGGAAGGGTGTTAGTACTATGTGATTTTAATGTAAAAAGTTTCAAGCTTCTAAGGCTTAGTATTTTATAAGCATTTGCGCTATAAACTTATCTCGATAAATATTTATGCTATAAATGGTAAATAAATTGTTTATCCAAACGTATCTTAAATCACATAAAAATAATTTTGTTTTAATTGATATTTTACTATATACGCCTATAAATGGATTGAACAATCTATTCAAAAATAATTTTCACTACCATAAATTTATCACAATTCTTAAAAATTATAAAGTGTTTAAAGTTTCCAAGGACCCAAATTTCTTTATCAAAGATATTTGGTTGGACCAAATTTGAGATCTCTAGTCTTGTACCTAAAGAGTTGATTGCAACTTCACAGAAGAAATTGGGACCACAATGGGTTGGTTCACCGAAGAAATCAAAAAACACCCTTTTCTAAAGTTTTGTTCTCACTTCTTTGTTTTTGTTTCTCACACTCTTTCATGTGTGTTTCGTGTGTATTATAATGGCAACATGAATGCTATTTTTAGTCACAAATGATCGATTATATACACATTAATATTTCTAATTCAATTTGTTAGTGGTTAACCAAGTTAGGTAAGATTAAGTAATAGAATATCTTACCTGTTACTTCATTAGGTTCTTTACTATAGTAAAGTTTGATAATGCAGTGCTTTAGATTTTTTCTTTTTTACTTTGGAATATTGTGTTGGTTTTCTTATATGAAAGCATCATTTGTTGAAATCCTTGTTTTATGTGGAGATAAAGGTTTAAATGGAACATGTGATAGGGGATTGATTCTGGTGACATTTTAAACTTTATGGTTAGCTTTATAGAAATTATTCAAGTGTTAGGTTAATATAATTGCCTTTGTTATTTTAAACATTTACCTCAAAAATTAGGTATTGTCCGTTTTAACATAATAGTAAAATTAGTGGTTGTTCGATTAAGATTAAATAATGCATAATTATAAAATAAAACATGTATTTATATGAATTATAAAATCGTGGTCTGAAGAATGTTGATATTATAAATGTGTGAATATAGAGTTCTTAAACTATCGGAGTCTGATTTTATTGTCCTAAAAAATTGATAAGGTTATTCTCCGCTTATAACATCAACATATGCATTCTAGCTAGTTTACGACTTATGATATGGACTTGAAAACAAAACCATCCCCTACAATATTCAATTATACCTTAATATTCATTCACTCATTTCCTTAACTAAAGGACACAACAACTTGAAAACGATGAGAGCCAAACCTTGTAAGCTAGTACAAAACCTAGGTTTGTGCATTATACTCATATTCACAATTTATATGAAGTCTTATCCAATATGCACTACACATTTTTGTATATATGTAATGAATGAAATGTGACGTTTTGGCTACGAATTTTTGTTTTCTTCTCTCTCTGAACCTTAGTATGAATTTTGATTGAATCACAGGGAGAAAGAATTAGCTGCTGTTAAGATAAATGCAGCAGATGTTGATATAATTGCAAACGAACTAGAGGTAACTTCTTCAACATGTACAGAAATCTATCTAGTAAGCTTACATTCCAATTAATTAACATACTTTTCTTATACAACAGTTGGACAAAAAGGTGGCTGAAAGAACCTTGCGTTGCTGCCATTCGTCATTTGCTTCACTAGTATGGTGGAAACAAATAAGGGAATGTGATCTATATTGTCAATGAAAATGTTTTGTTTTTAGTTACTCCTAAGTTTAACATGTTGTTTACATTCAAATCATGCAGCGGATAGTTCAACGATTTAATATCGATTGTGGTAGGAAAAAGCTGTGAAACTTTCTCCGATTGAAGAAATTCGAACTGTCCTTGATCGTAGTGTACGCGGGACGCTCTCAACATTTTCAAAGGTTTCTATCCTATTCTTGAACTGACTTGAATAACTGATTGTTTTTACTTTTATTTTCCGGCTCAGTGTGAATTTCTAATGATTATAGTTGAGTGGAATTCATGAGCTGCGGTTGTGTTTTTGTTTATATCCGACTTCACTAGTTAGTAATTAGTTATGAGTTGTTTAGCACATGCTTAAGGTGAGGCAAGAATAACTATGAATTTGATTACCTGATATGTTGAATTTCTTTACAGGTAATTAATTATTATTTTGCTATAGTTGCGTGACTAATTAGTTGCTATAGTCAAACCATGGATAAAAAATGGATGACTGCCAATCGATTATCGAAAGAGTATGAGGATGGGGTATCAGAATTCGTTAAGTTTGCCGTTGCGCACGCCAGAGAACCCAATGGAATGATATGTCCTTGCTTGAGATGCTGTTATGGGAGACGGGTTGACGCGGTTCAGTTGGAATCGCATTTACTGATGCATGGAATTGATAGAAGTTATGCATGTTGGAATTTGCATGGTGAGAAAAGTAGCGGGAATGTTGAATCGAGTTATAATACGACGTATGCTTCAAATGAGGATTTCGCAGACGCATACGATTATGATCGAGTCGAAGAGATTGCAGAAGCGCTTGAAGAAGATCTTGAGGATTGTCCCAAAATGTTCGAGAGGTTGGTAAGCGATGCAGAGAAACCGTTGTATGATGGTTGTACAAAATTCACAAGATTGTCTGCGGTGTTAAAGTTTTACAACTTAAAGGCGGACAACGGATGGTCGGATAAAAGTTTCACACAGTTATTAGCCCTCGTGAAAGAAATGCTACCAGAGGATAATGTTCTTCCCAATCGAACGTATGAGGCCAAAAAGATGTTGTCCTCTATTGGCATGAGCTATGAAAAGATACATGCATGTCCAAAAGATTGCGTTTTATTTCGAAACGAGTACGCAATGTTAAATGAGTGTCCTAAATGCGGTGCCCCTCGATATAAGGAAAAGTTGTCTCCGGAAAAGGTGTTATGGTATTTTCCTATAATTCCGAGATTTAGGCGCATGTATCGTAGTGAGACCGATTCAAGACACTTGACTTGGCATGCAGATGAAAGAATTATTGATGGGAAGTTGCGACATCCGGCAGACTCACCACAGTGGACGAAAGTTGATATTGATTATCCTGAATTTGGAAAAGAAGCAAGAAATCTTCGCTTGTCGTTGTCTACTGATGGAATGAACCCGCATGGTATTCAAAGTATCTCGCATAGCACCTGGCCTGTGATTCTTATGATATATAACCTACCTCCGTGGCTATGTATGAAGCGTAAGTACATGATGCTATCTATGTTAATTTCTGGGCCCAAACAACCAGGGAATGACATAGACGTGTACTTGGCACCCTTAGTCGAAGATTTGAAGTTTTTGTGGGAGACCGGTGTGGAGGTTTACGATGGGTATAGGAAAGAAAGTTTCAACTTGAGGGCGATGTTGGCGTACGGAAATCTATCAGGGTACAACATTAAGGGTCAAAAAGCGTGTCCTGTTTGTGAAGATGAAACCGATACGATGCAATTGAACTTTTGTCAGAAGAATGTTTTTCTCGGTCATCGTAGATTCTTAAATTCTAATCATCACTATCGTGGGTGGAGAAAGGCATTCAATGGAGAGGCAGAACACGGTAGAGCTCCACATATGTTGACAGGTGATCAGATTTTTGAAAAGGTGAAAGATGTGAGTACTGAGTTTGGCAAGCCTTTTGCACATAGACTTGTCACGAGTGGGTGGAAGAAGAGGTCGATTTTTTTTGAACTTCCATATTGGAAGTCGTTGTACGTAAGACATTTCCTCGATGTTATGCATATTGAAAAAAATGTATTTGATAGTGTTATTGGTACGTTACTCAATATACAAGGAAAGTCTAAGGATGGCATTAACATAAGGAAGGACATGTTAAACATGGGAATTAGAACTGAATTGGCACCCGTGACGAAAGGAAGACGCACATATCTACCACCTGCTGTTTACACTCTATCTAGAAAGGAGAAGAAAATATTGTGTAAGTTCCTCAGTGAAGTTAAAGTTCCAGAAGGCTACTCATCAGATATTAGAAGACTTGTGTCAATGAAAGACCTAAAGTTAAAGAGTTTAAAGACTCATGATTGCCATGTTATAATGGAACATTTTCTACCAATAGGTATACGTTCTATTCTGCCAGAAAAAGTAAGGAGCGCAATAACTAAGTTGTGTTTTTTCTTCAAGTCAATTTGCAGCAAGGTGATCGATCCTGCGATCTTACCAACATTGCAAAAAGAGGTGGTTGTTACTTTATGTGAGCTTGAAATGTATTTTCCTCCCTCGTTTTTTGACATAATGGTTCATCTAGTCGTTCATCTTGTTAAAGAGACACAGTTGTGCGGACCAGCTTATATGAGATGGATGTACCCTGCTGAACGTTATATGAAAATTTTAAAAGGGTACGTGAAAAACCGAAGTCGACCGGAGGGTTGTATTGAGGAACGATACATTGTTGAAGAAGCGGTTGAGTTTTGCACTGAATATCTGTCAAATGTTCAATCAATTGGACTCCCCAAATCTCATATTGTCGAGAAAAAAGAAGGAAAAAGACTAATTGGAAATAAAGTTGTGACAGTGTCAATGGTCGAACGAGATCAGGTGCATTTGTATGTTCTGCACAATGAGATTGAGGTTGAGCCGTATGCTGAAATGCACAAGGGTGTTCTTCGAGGTTTAAATCTGAATAGAAATGAGAATTGGATAGTACGAGAGCACAATCGAAGTTTCATACCGTGGTTTAAGGAACAAATTTATTCAAAGTATCGTTCGGATCCTGCTTCAGTAACAGAAAGGTTGAGATGTTTAGCATATGGTCCAAGTATGATTGTGTTTTCTTATAGCGCATACGCAATTAATGGATACACATTTTATACCAAAGAACAGGATGATAAAAGTACTATGCAGAATAGTGGTGTTACCTTGGTAGCTGAAGCGATGCACATATCAAGTGCGAATGACTTAAACCCGAAATTTGCAAATCTGTCATATTTTGGGGTTATCGAGCGCATTTTGTTGTTTGATTACGGGAAGTTTCAGATTCATGTATTTGATTGCAAGTGGGTTGAAAATAATAATGGCGTACGAATGGATAAGTCAGGATTTTTGCAAGTGGATCTCAATAGGGTGGGGTACAAAGATGAACCTTTTATTCTAGCCTCTCAGGCTAAACAAGTGTTCTATGTCAATGATCCGACAAGTACGAAATGGTCTATAGTGCTTTTGTCTAACAAAGTAATTGATGAAAACATTGGAGATCAAGGTGATATTGGCGTTGGCATTGAATCTTGTACAAGAAACGATCAAAATGAGAATGAACCTTGTACTAGAGATGATCATAATGAGGGTATTTGGATCAATCCAACCATCCGAGTTGTTAACAGAAGCGTAAAATATATTGCTACCAAGAAAAGAAAGAGACGTTAGTGAAAAAGGTATTATTATAATTATAGCCTAATATTGTAAGTAATATGTGAATAATGTTTTGAATTTTTGGCATATCTTTTGAACCGTTTTGAATTTTTGCGAATGTGCTTGTGCTTAATTAGTAGAACAATGTTTCCGGAGCTGATGGTGAGGTTTATTTCTTGCAAGTTTGGTTTTTTAGCATTTTATTCAATTTTGAGTTCCTTTAGTGCTATTCATATCTTTTTCGACTATCCATTTTCATGTAGTGTACTAATGTGCTTGTTTGACTTTTGTTACAGGTCTAATGGCTAGCAATGAAGAAAACCCGCAAGGAAACCAACAAGAAAACCCACCAGGAAACCAACAAGATCATGAAAACTCACAAGAAACAAATCATGCAGCGGATGATACTTCAGCAAATGATGTTGCACGAGGCATCACCATAATGCGCGAAATCATTCGTGCTAGAGATAAGGGAGTGCAATATAATGTAGATTGGAATCATTCAAATCAAGTAGTTGGGGTTAATGCTTCAAAATTCACAAGCTACGTTGGTACACTTGTTCGTATGCATGTGCCAATCTCCATATCTAGATGGAATGCGAAACAATGTGAAGCATTGAAGCAAGGAAAAGAAATGTTTTGGGAAGATGTTAAGGTATGTATGTTATATGGTTTATATGGTTATATGTTTATAAGTTTATAAGTTTATATGGTGTATATGGTTTTTAAACTACTTATATGTTTATATGGTTTATATGGTTTTTAAATTACTTATATGTTTATATGGTTTGGCTCATATTGTCTGCCCATATTGTCAGCGGAGCGACAATTGTCAGGGAACCGGGTTCAGTTAGGGAGTACTTAGTGAATCGATACACGGCCTACGTCGGCAACCCAGATAGCTTGTTTATTTTTCCGTATAACACTGTTCCAGTGGGGTGAGTTTTTCATTTATTCTAATATATCTTTGTTTATTTTGCGTAGAAACTTTTCTTCTAAACTGTTGCTTAAATTTTTAGAAAACACTGGTTGTTGTTGGCTATCGATCCGATTAAAGAAGTTGTGTACTTTCTGAATTCGGTAGACGGGGAATGGACTAACTATCCCGCTATGAAGGAAACTGTTGATCAGTAAGTGAGATCGTTCTAACTATTCGTGTATATTTATATATTTAATTATTTCTGTGAGATTGATCTAAATATATGTTTTTATTTTCTTAGATCAATACAAATATTTCGTAGTCAAAGGGACGCACAGGTACCCCGGAGTAAATCATCAAATATTACTTGGATCAAAGTGCAGGTACAAAATTAGTTGCTTATAATAATAGTTATGTTACTTGATAAAATTACACGACAACTATAAAATATATTCTGTTTTTCTATGCAGTGTCCGTTACAGAATAACGATGTAGATTGCGGATACTTTTGCTTGAGGTTTATGAAAGAAATCCTTCATAAAAATCAAGTAGAGATTCCAAGCACGGTATGGATTTATAACTTAGAATAATTTTGTATGATTTATACATTTAATAACATCATGCATATACTGAAGTAATAATTTCTTATGTAGTACTTTGATGACCTCTATACTATGTCGTACACGAAAGTTCAAGTGGAAGAAGTCAAAGAGGAAATATGTCAATTTTATGTTGAAAACAGATTATTCTGATGGGTATGAATAAAATATTATTGTACGTGTTAGTTTGATTGTGTTGGAGCCTTTAATATTGTTTGTTTAATTTACCGTGTTGTTCATATTCATACTCTGCAGGATGACGACCGTGTCGGTGGAGCATTATTTTCGATGTAATTATATATGATTTAGTTACATATGTATATATATATGGTTACAAATTAACACGATACTTTGTATGTGATTTAGTTATGGTTACAAATGTATATATGGTTACAAATTTAGTTATATATGATTTAGTTACATATATATAGATAAGGATTGAATATTATATGGTATACCGGTTTCTGTTAATATAATACCGATTTCTTAAAATATATGTATAGATAAGGATTGAATTACAGGTTAAATTATTGGACCAAAAAAAAATTACAGGCCGCACAGGGAACCTCAAATTATAGGTTTCACTTTAAAAAATTTGTATGAGCTACGAAAGCGCTTTTGGCTAAAAAGCGCTTTCGTAGGCAGGATAAATAAAAAAAAAAAATAGAAACCCCCTATCAAAGCGCTTTTTATGGAAAAAGCGCTGGGAAAGACCCCCCTATCAAAGCGCTTTTTATAGTTGTCGTGTAATTTTATCAAGTAACATAACTATTATTATAAGCAACTAATTTTGTACCTGCACTTTGATCCAAGTAATATTTGATGATTTACTCCGGGGTACCTGTGCGTCCCTTTGACTACGAAATATTTGTATTGATCTAAGAAAATAAAAACATATATTTAGATCAATCTCACAGAAATAATTAAATATATAAATATACACGAATAGTTAGAACGATCTCACTTACTGATCAACAGTTTCCTTCATAGCGGGATAGTTAGTCCATTCCCCGTCTACCGAATTCAGAAAGTACACAACTTCTTTAATCGGATCGATAGCCAACAACAACCAGTGTTTTCTAAAAATTTAAGCAACAGTTTAGAAGAAAAGTTTCTACGCAAAATAAACAAAGATATATTAGAATAAATGAAAAACTCACCCCACTGGAACAGTTTTATACGGCAAAATAAACAAGCTATCTGGGTTGCCGACGTAGGCCGTGTATCGATTCACTAAGTACTCCCTAACTGAACCCGGTTCCCTGACAATTGTCGCTCCGCTGACAATATGGGCAGACAAGAAATGGAAGCCTCGTATCGTGAGTTTGCTCAGTCAATGGTTCAGATGACTAAAAATCAACTGAAAAAGTCGGCCTTTTCAATATCAAGTTCAAATGATTGTAACTTCTTCATTATTCAATATTTTTGAACGGTTCTTTTTACGTATGACTCTCCTTGATGTCCTCTCCATTTCCTCTTCACAAATCAAGAGTTGGTTACGCGTGAAAGATCACCAAAATTCGAATATGTTATAAGTCGCATCATGGATTTTGACCTAATCTCAAGTAACTATGCCTGATTTCCAAGAATTGTAATATCCTCAATTTTCAAGATCTTGAGGCAATTATTCTTGCATATTGTCATAAGCAATTCCATCTACAAATTCTCTTCAAGGATCAAAGGAAAATTGTGCTTTGAAGACCTTGAAAATTATCGAATCGTCATAGGTCATTTGCTTGATTCTGAATGCTCTTAATTTCTAGATTTTGTTCATGTCGTAATCATTTTTCTCAAAAAAATTTGATTCTTATGTCGGGATAATTCATGAAAATGGAAAGTTTGATTCGAAAATTCATTAATCGTTTTGATGCTAGCATTGTGAATCATTGATGTCGAAACAATGATGATTATTGGATCGATGTTGGACATGTTTAAGCTCATAAGACATTTACTTTATTCAGAGATTTGATTTAAGATTAAAGGATGGAAAATAATATGGTTGAATTACTTAGAAGCCAAGATACAAAGCTCAAGTCCATTATGATTTCGAAGGCTCATTCAGGAATCAAGGCGCTCAAACGTTCATGTGCATTCATCATTCAAAGTTCATCATCTCACGATGCAAACTCAAGACATCAAGGGTTTAAGATCCATTTTAATTCGAAGTTCTCTTCACAAAATCATTCAAGATTTCATATTCATTCAATTTAATTCAAGTTTACAAAAAATACAAATTTAATTCATGTTTTCCAAGCTTCAAATTACAAGTTACAAGAAAATTACACAAGTTTTTGTACATAGAAACCTAAAGTCCTCCCTAAGCATATGCTAACTTGCTTCTAAAATCTTCCATGCTTCATTTGGTTTCCAACCATGGATTTTTCATTTTCAATTCTTCATGTTGCTTTGAACCTAGCATCAATCTTCAACCTTGCCTTGTCTTCTTCACCTTCAAGTCAACATTCATCACATGAAAGAAAAGAAGAAAAAAGTGTTAGCAACATGAAACTTTAAGAATAAAATCAATTTTTTCAAGAAACTTCTCATCATGAGGATTTGCATTTGGAATCAGTTTAAAAGGGTTTGTTTTTTATCATGATCCAATCTTCTCCTATTTTTTGCAAATCACAAGGTTTGGCCCTTGGTTCACAAAAAGGAAAAAATTACCCAAAGCTGCCCAGTCCAAAACTGCCAAATAATGCAACAGCCCAAGACAGCTTCACAAAACAAACAAGCAAAAGCCAGCAAACTGTCAAACAATACAATAACCCAAGGCTGCCCAGTCCAAAAGCTGCCAAGCGCACAATACAACAAGGACAAATAACAGCATAAATAAAAGCAGAAACAAGCAAAGGTAGTAGCAGCATAGGCTGCTAAAACAATACAAAGGCAAAAAAATGTAGCAGCAATAGCAATAGCAATGCTAGCTCATGGTATGCACCCTGTCATCATTTTCCAAAAATGCAAATCCTTCAGAAAGTTAAAGAAAAAAGCAAGTTTGCTTTGTATCTAGAAGATGAAAGAGGAAAGAAGATAGGGACAAGTTAGAAAAGTATCACCTAAGCCAAAAACTGTCCAAAAACCTACCATGACCAGCCTGCATTACAGTCCAAAACCTGCCCAAACATGCACCAAAATGGACATAGCTTAATCTGTACTCTAAAGGCCAAGGTCATCAAGCCAAACTTACTCAAAAGCCAATTCATTACATCTCTTATATACCAGCAACAAGGGTCAAAGTTAGAGCGGAGGAGATATCACATAAAAGCCAAAGAATAGCAAAAATCAGCAAAAACAAAAAACCAGAAACCTCACTGTAAAACCAGAAACCTCACTGTAAGAGCAAAAGGCCAACCAATATACAAAAACAAACCAGAAACCTCATTGTAGAACCAAAAGCCAAGAAACCAGAGCCAGTATACCAAGAGTTAAAATATCAGAGCAAAAAACCTCACTGTAAACCAGAAACCATTTTCTTGCAGCAACCAACAAAACACTACAACATACAGAAATCAAAGAAAACATAAAAAGATCTCACCAAATCAGAGCAACCAAGAAAAAAAGCTTATGTTTCCATCAAAACTTCACAAACCCGTCACCGCCATCATTGTTCCATCGTCACCAACACCATCCCAAACGCTATTTCATCATCACCGTTTGCGATTTCAAACATCCTCAAGCGACTAGCTGCGACGAGCCTAGCCTCTGTCTCGTCGCCCTCTTCCTACCGGCGACCACCGTGCCCTTGCATCGTAATCGTCATTGATTCAGGTTTGTCTTTCCCACCATGTTTTGATTTAATCCATGCATTATCCATTGTTGTATAAATTCACAATGTGTTGTTTATAATGATAAGAAGAGGTGAGAAGGTAGATTTTTTTTTGAGATCGTGAGATAGAGAGAATTGGGAACAGGTTTGATCGATCTAGGGTTCCTCTTTTTTTTCAAAGAGATATTTGTGGTTCAGATGAAGAGGCGCTGGGTTATACAACCCGTTTGGTTGGGTAAGGAACTGGGTCCGGACCCGACCCGGTCCGGCCCAACCCATTAATTTTTTTTTAATTTTATTTTTTAGTCTAGCTGATTTTGTTTATAACCTGGGCCATTCTTTTTAAGCCCAATGTTCTTTTTTCCAGCCTCACCCCCTATTTCTCTATTTCATACCCTTTTTTCTCGTAATTAAATTGTTTTACCTTTAGTTTAGCTTAAATATAGTTTTAGTAAATCTTAGTTTTAATTAAATTTAGGTTTAACTTAATATCTTTAGAATTTCTATTTTTTTTAATATTTTATTTACTTAACTATTATTTACTTAATTTTAGAATTAATCTAAGTACTTAGAATTTTAAATTGGTTTAGAACTTATTTTAGGTTTAATTCTAATTCAACTAATTAAAAATGTATATTTTCAAAAATTAATTTATTTTCTCAATTAGTTTAGGATTTTATAAATTATTTTACTAACTAATTTTTGTATATTAAGTGTTATTTGGTTC
Organism: Vicia faba; assembly: GCA_948472305.1. Lineage (NCBI taxonomy): Eukaryota > Viridiplantae > Streptophyta > Magnoliopsida > Fabales > Fabaceae > Vicia > Vicia faba. The sequence continues at coordinate 1,525,312,502 of OX451737.1, forward strand.
ATTTAATTTCTAAAAATAACAAAATCCTAAAAGACAAAAAATATATAAATTAATTTCTTTAGTCATTTATTTTCTTTAATAGGATAGAATTTTATTTTTGTTTTTTCCTTCCAAACTTATTTACAAACAAATACTTAGAATCTTATTGCTTACTTTGTTAATTAATTTTTATTTCCTAAACTGTTATAACTTAAATTAATCGCTCAAATTTGATTTGGTTGTATTGTTTGCTATTTGGACTTTTTAAACGCATTCGACTCATCCCTATTTGTAAAATTTGTACCCCCATTCCCGAAAACTCTATAATAGCGTATGTTGTACCCCAAAATTTTCCCTCCCATTCCCTCAACATTTTCTCATCACAAGACCCTTGGAGCTCAAGATCCAGTTAGGGTTTCCTCTGCTCAAGACTTCTCATTGCACTGTTGACCCAAATTAGGGTTTGTGTTTGCACAAAGATATTTTGACCTAAAATTCCTAAGATGACTTTCATGCTTCATGTTGGACTCCCAAGTTTATCCATACCAAGTTTCAAGTCTTGATTCCAAATTTTGCCCAGTCAATTGGACAGTTGACCTAGAAATCAGCTGTATTGGGGAAAAAGTCAACTGTGGCCAATTGACAGTCAAATCTCATGAAAATTGACCCACATCAACATTATGAACTCACATGGACCATTTGATCAAGTTTGGATCACAATTTCACAAGAAATTTGATCAAATCACCAAAAGGGCAAAATGGTCATTTTTAGGGTTTTGACTGCACAAAGGCAATTTTTGACTGTTTGACCTAGCCAATGGCAAATCAAGCTCACATATGGACTCAAGGACCCCATGTAATTGTCTTGACATGCTCAACAAGTTCAAAAGATCCCAAATACACAAGATTGACAGTTGAATTTCCCAGTCAATTGATCAATTTTGACTGTATACTGAAAAGTCAAACTTTGACTTTTTGGTCAAAATCAAGTGTCAAGATTCATTTTTCATAAAAACATGCCAAATCATGAAACTTGTTCATCAAGAAATCAAGGATAGCAAATTAGGGTTTGAAATGAAGATTTTTCATAACTTAGAATTTTTCTAAGTTATGAAAAACCCTAATTTTTTCCTAACTTTGTCCCACTTTCTCACCAAGATTAATTTGGATTCAAGCAAAAGTCAAAACATGAAAGTTGTAGCCTATTGCAAAATCTACAACTTTGATTCACAAAGTTTTCCCAAAAGAAGCTTGTAGCGCAAGTTACAATTTTTGGAACAAGGGTACCAAACCATTCTTAACTTAGAGAAAATTTGACCTATTTTAGGCAAAGTTTTTACCTAACTTCAAGACCATTTTTCACATACTTCCACTTGGAATTTCAATTTTCATTTCAAAGATGGATTGTAGTACACATTACAAGATTTCCAAAATGTCCAAGAACTCATCAAACAACCTCATGGTTAGGGAGAATCGAATTTGGCAAGTTGGGGAAAACTCACTTTTGATTTGGCCAAGTTACATGTTCATACATCTAGGCCATTTTGAAATCAGCTTGCACAACTTGATTACAGGTCCTATATCCCTTTTACACTCATAAATTTAATGCAAACTCATTGTGCCAAGACCATATTTTATGTGTTCAAGCATTACATAAAGGTTTAGTCCCAAAATGGAAAAAGCATAATGTCCATTTTTGCAAAAGTAAACTTTATGTCAATTAGCAATCCAAGCAAGTACAGTGCAAATCTCTTTGGCACAAGTTTATGAGCTAATTACACTGATCAAGGCCAAGGTTTTCCGCACATTAGGGGGGCCTCTATCAGTCTAAAAACTAAAGTGGACATTTGTTGCTTAAAGTTGAAGAAAGCTAGCATAACATAACACAACTCTCATCTCAGCTAACACAAGCTTAAGAAAACTTGTCAAACACTTCCTAATCATCAAACCTGAGCTAGAATACGATCCAACCATCTCCAACACCCTCTCAAACACATAATCACCCTCAAACTGCCAAAACAGGGGACCTGCTGCAGATTGAGTTCCATAACTCAATCCTTTCATGCATTCTTGCTAAAATCACCTCAAACACATCCCACAACATCCCTTGAAGCTATTCCAAACCTCAAACACGACCTGTAACACTCCCATTCAACATCACCATTTTCATTTTTCTATTTTGCAGGTGGAGTTCTATAACTCGATTCAGCTAGTTTCAAAGCAAAGTAAAACTTGGAATAGCATCCCTGGACATCAAGGAAGCTGTACCAATCATCACCTTGCACTGAAAGTACCTCCATCACCAGATACAGCTCCAACTGAACAGGTAAGTTCATGAACTCGTATCTCTCTATCCATGCATTGTTAGCTTTAGGTTTGTGAAGAAAATATGTCACATTCATAGCCCTGAACATGCCCATGTAATTAGTTTTCATTTATATTATGTATACTGTGAGGATTTAATGTCTGAACATGGAACAAAAACTAGGTCAGGAATTGGGGGAGAAGAAATTCTCTCTCATCTTAGAGAGTTAAGTCAAGTTCTTTATATGTTTGGATTCGTCTTTTAATGCTCTACATTTTTCATGTTGTGAGTTTTGCTTGAAAGTCCACGAATTGGGAGATAGAAAACGTGTGTGGATGGTTGTTCAAACATGTTCTGAGGTTGAAGATGAAGTCTTCTTGGGCTGGGCCTGAGTTGACTTTCTTTTTGCACCCTTTTGTTACTTTTAAACCCCCTTGGCCCATTATGCTTATTTTCATGATTTTTTTACCTTTTCTTTTTTGTTCTGACTTATTTATTTTTCCTCACAATATTAAAAATATAAAAAAATATTTTTACACTATTTTTATATTTATTAGGCTTTTATTTGTTTAAATTGATATTTGTACATAAATAAATACTTATATACTATTATTTAAAAAAATACTAAAATTAATACCAATACATTTTATTTTTCTGATTTTTATTTTATTTTATCTTGTGAAAATATTTTATGAAAATATACTTTTTCTTGTAAATATTAAATATTTTATTTTTATACATGTTTAATATATTTATCATATAATATAAATACCTATATATTTATTAGTATATTTAGGTTAAAAAAAAATCCAAAATATACACATTTTCCTTTTTATTAATATTTAATATTAAAAATACCTTTTTACAAATATACCTCATTTTTATTTTATTTTTGTACATAATTGATAAATATTTGTACATATTAAATAATTAATACATTTTACTTAATAAAATTAGGGTTTTGCCCTAAACATGGAAAATACTCAAAAAATTAATACTTCTTATTTTATTTATTTGACACATAAAAAAATACCCTTTTTTTCATACACATAAAAAACATTTTTGCATCTTGCATATTTATTCCATTTTTATTTAATTGTTGTATATTAAATATCTTGTATAATTCCCATTTGATGTAATAGTCTAGGTTTAAATTCCTTGTCAAAATACCCCCCATTTGAACATTTGTACCCCCTCCCCATATATTGTGTTGTAATAACTTAAGAACTTTATTTTTCGCACTTTAATGCTTTCTAATTATACCATGTTAGAATTAGGGTTTGTATGCAAAATCAATTAACCAAAGTAGTTTGACCTAATTTCAAGATAAACAAGCATGCAAATGGACAACACTAATCACACTTGCACCCCTAGGGTATTCCACTTGTTGCCTTCAATAATGGGCCATATTGCATGCTAGGTCTCTTTGGGCAAAACAAAACAATCAAATGATCATAGTCCCTCGATGACGCTTTTGAAAGTTGCCTAAAAAATGATCAAGTCCCTTAAAGAAAACATTGCCCAAAGATACTTGGCACCATTGCAATTATGGTCTAAACGATGACCCGCGCCCGTCCCTTTCACATCCTAACACAAGATTTTCCACCAAATGCAATGGTGGAACAAAATTGTTAAAAGGGTTAAAAACATAGGAGAAATCTTTGAGAAATTTAGGAGTAGATAACCTCTTAGTTACTTGAATCAAACTTGCAAAACAAAAACACTTGCCTATTTTTCAAAACCACACATCACAACACACTTTCAAAACAAACTTTCAAAAACAAATGAAAACCTTTTCAAAAGACGTACACCTTTGTATACATCCCAACATGGATCATTACAAAGGTTGCCACCACATTGGCCTCTTTTCAAAAACATTTTCAAACCGACACACACAAAGCACCATTTCAAACAATTGAAAATTAAGGCAAGTTGATCTAAGCAAGTAACTAAGAGCCCATGGATAACCATGGATAGAAAGGGTGCTAATACCTTCCCTTTCTATAATCTACTCCCCGAACCCAAGAAAACATCTCAAAGGTTTTTGCTGTGCTTTTTAAACCTTTCCTTAGGATAAAATAAAAAGTCGGTGGCGACTCTTGCTTAACCGAAACATTTGCGAAAACAAACGCAAAACCATAGTCAGTTCTCCCACCGTATCACAGCGTAGAATTTCAATTTTCGCAGTTTACTGTTTTCTTTATACTGTATAGTAATTAGGCGTGTATGGAAAGATTTAAAATCAATCGCTAGATAACCTAATTTCAAAGACAAAATAACTTGAAATGAATACACTTTTTTACACGCGCACCTCAAGGGGAGCCTCGCTCGTTGCCTCGGAAACACAGTCATGTCCCTCGAATATGGGACGCTTCAACAATGACCCTTCGATAAAAAAGGATCGTAGTCCCTCGATGACCCTCGATGTTGCCTTCGATAAAACGATCTAGTCCCTTACGAAAAATTGCTAAAGCGTCTCATAAGTTGCTTTCGATGACTGTATGATTGTCCCGCGCCTGTCCCTTCACATCCAACGATGGGGCTTATTACCAAATCAATAGTAAGATAGAAACATCTAAAGGAGGAAGAAAAGAACATTTGAAACCTTTCGAGTAGGTAGATTCGCTCCTAGTTACTCGCTTACTCACGACAAAAAGCCTTTTTACACCGACACTCTCATTTCAAAAACATTTTCAAAAAGACAAAAAATTTTGTATATGTTCTTATAGAGACGAGAACCATTGCAAAACATCTTTCCAAAAACCACTTTCAAAAACACATTCCATAAACACATCTTTGAAATATTTTTCGAAACAAAACTTTGTACGCGTTCTTATAGAAATGAGAACCATTACAAAGATATTTTCAAAATACTTTCAAAGCCCATACCACAAGCACATTGTCAAAGTCAAAGTAAGTGATCTAGCGAGTAACTAAGAGCCCGTAGATAACTACGGATGAAAAGGGTGCTAATACCTTCCCTCTTCATAATCTACCCCCCGAACCCGAGAAATAATCTCGAAAGGTCTTTCCTGTGATTTTTTACCTTTCCTTTTGGATAAAAGAAAAGTCGGTGGAGACTCTTGCTATCTGCACAAATGCGATCAAAACGCAAAAACTCAAGTCAGTTCTCCCACCGTATCACAGAACTGGAGACTCTGCTGGGGAAAATTCTAAAAGTGGGGTTACCTTAGGGTTAGATCACTTTTTACTTGTTTCTTTGCATGCTATATATTTTGTTCTTTGTATTGGGCTTGCTTTGATCCTTCACCCGGATCTGGGACACCTTGTTAGGTAAATAGCAATAGATTGTGGAAACTGTACGGCGTAGACTGATATGGTTGAAACAATTGTTATGTTAGTGTGACTCATTTGTGGGTACCGGTATCCCTCATGGTGAATCGAGGAGAATACGGGGCCGCTGAGTTGCCTCATGAAGCACTAACCGACTTTAGAACCCTAATTGAATAAACTTGGCCATTAGGACGTAGTGAGATAACCGATTTCGGTGTAGAGATGAAAATTGGTTGATACTCGATACTACACTCATTGAGGGTTGTTTTCTTGGAATATTTTGGTCGCTAGTTAAGTGGCTAAACCAAAACAATGAACAATGAAAACAATCCAATGATATTGAGCTCCTTAGAACCCGGTTACTATTTATAGGACAGGTTTTTAAGCCAACTACACTCAAGAGGGTACTTACCTATGAAACCCCATGCAAGCCTGAAACTAGGGTTTGGTGTGATTTGCTTGTACATATGTTTGTGCATACATCATAAACATCATAAAGCATCATATGCATTCACTAACCATTTCAAGGGTTTAGATCTTCATCTTTGTTCTTGTTTTGTAGGTCATGGAGATTCCTCGCAGAAAAACCATTCAAGTAAACCTTGTGAGAATCTCTCCTCAGCTCAAGGAGCTCACCTCAAGAATTCCGGAAAGCTCATCCTTCAGTGAAAGACATGGTAGACTGCTCATCTTAGTCAACACCAACATTGAAGAAGACATGATGAAAGTGCTATTCCAGTTCTTTGACCCTCTTCACCACTGTTTCACTTTCCCTGACTACCAGTTGGTGCCCACTTTGGAGGAATTTTCTCAACTCCTGAGAATTCCTATCCTTAATCAACTACCTTTCAACGGTACGGAAAAGGAACCAAAGCCGGAAGATGTTGCTCGAGCATTACATCTACAGCCTTCTGACATCAAGGGGCATTGGGAAACTAGAAGCGGTGTCAAAGGCTTCTTAGCAAAATTCTTGTTTGAGAAGGCACAAGAGTGTTGGAATTCATTGGACCTACAAGCCTTTTAAGAGATTGTGGCACTCCTTATCTATGGGTTGGTCCTATTCCCAAATTCTGACCAATTGGTAGATGTCAACGCCGTCAAAATCTTCTTGTCCAGAAATCCAATACCAACATTGCTTGGGGACATTCTTCACTCGTTTTACACACGAACAATGAGAAAGAGGGGTGTTCTCATGTGCTGTACTCCTCTCCTTGCGAGGTGTTTATTTCGCACCTTCCACAATCTGTCTTGAAGAATGACCAAGGCTCAAGGTGGTCCCAACGATTGATGACTCTTACTCACTCTGATGTACATTGGTGTTCTCGGTCCAGAGAAAATGTCATCATCGTCGACCGTTGTGGAGAGTTCCCTAATGTTCCATTGCTTGGAATCAGAGGAGGTATCACCTACAACCCTTGCCTAGCTTTGAGGCAATTTGGATATGCACGAAGAGATGGCCCTCACGACATGTTGATTCCTGACCTAGTTTTTGACTTCGACAACGATGCGCAAGGACTTCGCCAAAGATTCATCAGAGCTTGGGGGAGGCCCAACAAGGTTGATAGCAAGAATCTGGGACACAAGAACTCCATCCCTCTTGAACCTTACCTCAAGTGGGTACGAGCCCGAGCCCAGAGTCTAATGATGCCTTATCCTCATGTTCTCCCTGTGATTAAAGAGCCCGTCAAGGAAGGAGAGGTTCCCTACACCATCCTACATCCTGACATGCCTACATCGTGGGAGGAGATGCAGAAGAGTTGGATCCAACTCAAGGAGGAACAGAACACTTTTGAAGCCAGCTTCTACGCCAGTGAGAAGAAGGTTTTAGAGCTCACCCGCCGACTCCATGAGCAAGAGGCCCTCAACACCTACATTGCGCCAAAGAGGATGCGCAACGTCTTTTTACCTTGAGAAGTTGTTTTTGTAATATTTGGCCCATGGGGCATTTATGTACTAACAAATCTTTTCTTATTAATATGACGTGCGTTCTTTTTTATCTGTAACAATTGTGAATTTCTAAAATCCTTGAATGCATTGCATAGATAGCATCTCATGCATCATGTGCATAACAGGTACCCTTTCTTCTACAGGTTGCTTAATCTTCTTCGTTGTTTATTTTGAACAGTCATCATGAATCCAGACTCATCCAGTGAGCAAGCAATCAAGGCCCTTCAGGCCCAAAGTGCCCAGTTTCAAGAGATGGTCCTAAGCCTGGCCCAAGGTCAGCAAGAGTTGAAGGCTCTGCTCCTAAAGAAGAAGAAGAAAAAGAGGACTGCGTTATTCAACACTGGACGCAGGTTTGGGAACACACTCCATAATGAGGCTGATCCAACTACTTCCTCTGCAGAGAAAGACAGTCCCCAAGGGGGAGGAGCTCCTAGTCCTGCAGTCTCTGACAACGAGACGGATTACAATGACGAACAATACCCACCTGCTACTGACAAATACAAGCAATTAGAGGACCGCTTGAGCGCCATGGAGATTCAGAATGTGCCGGGGTTGGATTTCAGAGATTTAGGGTTATCTTCTGGGGTGGTAATCCCACACAAGTTTAAGGCGCCTGCCTTTGCCAAATATGACGGGGCCTCCTGCCCAAAGCTGCATCTCAGGTCGTACGTAAGGAAGATCCAACCTTACACGGCAGATAAAAATATTTGGATTCACTTCTTCCAAGATAGCCTTTCGGGGTCACAGCTTGAGTGGTTCTATCAACTAGATGGAACTAGTATCCGACATTGGGAATATTTGGCGACCGCATTTTATAGACAATATCAATACAATTCTGACCTCGCTCCTACGCGTACCCAACTTCAGGGTATGTCTCTAGGAACGGGCGAAGGGTTCAAAGAATATGCACAAAAATGGAGAGATTTGGCTGGCAGGGTGCAGCCTCCATTGACTGATCGTGAGCTGGTTGATATGTTTCTAGGGACCTTGTCTGGTCCATTTTTCAATCATCTGGTTGGCAATTCCTCAGCTGGGTTTACGAATTTGATCTTGACGGGTGAAAGGATAGAAGCTGGCATCAGGTCAGGAAAAATACAGAAAGCTGCCTCCGCAAGTACTGAGAAGAGGCCTTTCAAGAAGGAAGCAAGTGCCGTCTATGGTCCTAGAAGACAAGTCAAGCCAGAAAGCCGCCAAGCCGTCAATGCCTTGGTCATTTCAAAGCCTGTTGGTGCTCCTCAGCAGTACAATCAACAAAGAGGTGAAAGGCCCAAGAGGCAGTATACTCGGCTGAGTATGACCTTGTCACAAATCTTACCGCAACTGTTATCAACCAACTTGGTGACCATCAAAGAGGCTCCGAAGGTCGTGAATACTGCATCTCCTAAGTATAACCCAAATGCCCGTTGTGCTTATCATTCCGATAGCCCCGGGCATACTACTGATGATTGCTGGGCCCTGAGAAATAAAGTGCAAGACCTTATCGACGCGAAGGAAATTCAGTTTGAGGCGCCTGAGAGGCCAAATGTTGTAACTGCTCATATGCCCCAGCATAGAGTAAATGCCGTCGAGGAAGATTTGTATGCTGTTTCGGTGAATGATGTTGCTACCCCTCTTTTGACTGTTAAGAGGAACTTACTACTAGCCGGTTTATTTCCGGGTTGTAGCAAGGGTTGCCTCCTGTGTGCTGTTATCCCTACCGGTTGTCCGCTGCTGAAATCAGGCATCCAAAGCCTGATGGATAGCAAAGAAATTTTGTTCAAGAAAACTGCTGTTTCGTTTGTTTCCGCTGAAGAAGTGTTTGTCGTCACAATTTTCAACAATCCTACCAAGGCTCCCCCGAGGAAGCCAGTCCAAATTATGTCTGTTGCACCCATTACTATTACTGTTCTGGGGCCTCTCCCCTATGAATCTAACATGGCTGTCCCATGGCACCATGGGGCAGACGTGTATGTGCTTGGAGTGAAGCAGGAGTTCAACACCGATACCAGTATCAGTAACATCACTGGTCCCACCAAGATTACCCGCAATGGCAGGCTTTTCTCGCCTGACATTGCACCACCAGTTATCCGAAAACCTCTTATCATCACACCCGCAAGTGTGCATGTTCCAAATCAAGTTCATGTGTCTACTACTGCCGCCGAGTCCTCTGATACTCGGGGCAAAGAAGTTGCTACCGATTTGCCTGCCCGGACGGAGGCACCAAAAAAGACTGTTGTTGAAGCCTCCCAACAAGAGATGGAGGAAATCCTTAAAATCATTAAAAAGAGTGACTTCAATGTTGTTGAACAACTGGGGCATACCCCCTCCAAAATCTCTATGCTATCATTGCTGCTGTGCTCAGAGGCCCACGCCAAGGCCCTGATTTCATTTCTGAAAACGGCCCATGTGCCGCAAGAGACCTCTGTAGATCAGTTCACTGACTGTGTGGCTAATTTGATAGCTAACAATGGCTTGGGGTTCTCGGATGCTGACCTTACCGCCAAGGGAAAAAATCACAATGATGCCCTGCATGTCTCTATAGAATGCAGGGGCACTACTCTCGCACACGTGTTGGTGGATACTGGTTCTTCCCTGAATGTTTTTCCCAAGAAGGCCTTAGATCGGTTGGATTGTGAGGGCCTGGAATTGAAGCCTAGTAACAACATTGTTAGAGCCTTCAGTGGTTCTAAGAGGATGGTGCACGGTGAGGTAGACATTCCTATTCGTGTGGGTTCCCAAGTCTTCGACTCAATGTTCTATGTAATGGATATTCGTCCATCTTATTCCTGCTTGTTGGGTCGACCCTGGATTCACAAGGCCGGGGCAGTAACATCCACTCTACACCAGAAACTCAAATACCCTGTTAAAGGGAAGATTGTTACTGTGCAGGGTGAGGAGGAATACATGGTTAGTCACTTGAATTCATTCCGGTATATCGAGATGGACGGGGAGTTTATCGAAACCCCCTTTCAACATTTTGAGGAGGTTCCTCCAACATTGGCGTCAGCTGAGACAGTAGTTGAAGAAGACTTTCCCTTGAAGATGGCGTCCTTGAAGGATGCCCGGGCTGTGATCGAGAAAGGCAAATGTGCAAACTGGGGTCAGCTTCCTGACTTCACTCAAAAGACCGACAAGTTTAGGCTGGGCTTCACTGCAGAGGTTCAGAGGGCTGTGCGCAAAGAAAGGATCAGAAAGGCTCTTGTGTTCATCTCCAACCCAAGGGTGAATGCTATCGAGGAGGACGTAAAGGAAGTAGAATTTGACAGTTGGATCTATCCAACCACCAACAACGGACCCAGCAACTGGACGACAAAGGATTTTACACCTATTACGTTTGTCACGCAGTAATGAACTCTTTTGATTTTCAATTTGTAACAAATAATATGTTGAAACTTTATTGGCTCGGTGTCCTACCCGGGGCACCGTAGCTCCATTTGTGAGGGCTTTTTGTATGACATTTCCATATATCATTAATCAAAACATTGGACGTTTGTTGCATTTCAAATCTTGTGCTCTTTTTCTTTCTGTGTTATATATTGCAAAACAGCTATATTTACACACACTCACTTATACAGGTTTCAATCCACTCTGGATCTCACTGGTAACAGCTCTGCTACTGCCAGTTATGACTTCGAAAATCCAATCAACTTGGCCGAAGACGAAGGTGAAGATGATTGCGAAGTGCCTGGTGAACTCGCAAGACTGCTACTCCTGGAAGAGAGGGCAATTCAGCCGCATGAAGAGCCGGTGGAAACAGTAAACCTGGGTACTGAGACAGATAGAAAAGAAGTCAAGATTGGTTCCAATCTAGAGCTCAGCGTGAAGCAACGATTGATCCAGATGCTACATGATTACATGGAGATCTTTGCTTGGTCCTACGAAGACATGCCTGGTTTGGATGCCGACATTGTAGTTCATCACCTGCCTACCAAGGAAGACTGCCCTCCGGTAAAGCAAAAGGTCCGTCGTATGCGTCCAGAGATGTCCGAAAAGATCAAAGCTGAGGTTATGAAGCAATTCGATGTCGGGTTTCTAGCAGTGACTTCTTACCCTCAGTGGGTGGCCAATGTGGTGCCAGTGCCGAAGAAGGACGGTAAGGTCAGAATGTGTGTCGACTACAGGGATTTGAACAGGGCCAGCCCCAAAGATGATTTCCCTCTGCCTCACATCGACGTTCTTGTTGACAATACTGCTCAACACAAGGTGTTCTCCTTCATGGATGGTTTTTCAGGGTATAATCAGATCAAGATGGCTCCGGAAGATATGGAAAAGACTACCTTTGTCACTCAGTGGGGCACCTTCTGCTACAAGGTCATGCCATTCGGGTTGAAAAATGCTGGGGCAACCTACCAACGTGCCATGGTTGCTTTATTTCATGATATGATCCACCATGAGATTGAAGTGTACGTTGATGATATGATTGCCAGGTCCCAAACTGAGGAGGAACACCTTGACCATCTGCGGAAGCTGTTTGACCGACTGAAGTTGTACAAGCTGAGGTTGAATCCAAACAAATGCACCTTTGGGGTGAGGTCTGGAAAGTTGCTAGGTTTCATTGTAAGCGATAAAGGTATTCAGGTGGACCCTGCCAAGGTAAAAGCCATACAAGAGATGCCGACTCCCAAGACAGAGAAAGAAGTCAGAGGCTTTCTGGGACGACTGAATTACAGTGCCCGATTCATCTCACATCTAACTGCTACCTGTGAGCCAATCTTCAAATTGCTGAAGAAAGATAAGGTAGTACGTTGGAACGATGAATGTCAGGCTGCTTTCGAAAAGATAAAGGAGTACCTCCAAGAGCCACTTATTCTTATGCCACCAATTGAAGGGAGACCTCTAATATTATACTTGACAGTACTTGACAATTCAATAGGGTGTGTGCTGGGGCAGCATGACAACTCTGGCCGAAAAGAGCATGCTATTTATTACCTAAGCAAAAAGTTTACCGACTGTGAGTCTCGGTACTCACTGCTCGAGAAAACTTGCTGCGCTCTGGTATGGGCTGCTCGCCGGCTGAGACAATATATGTTGACTCACACTACTCTGTTGATTTCAAAGATGGATCCCATCAAGTACATACTCGAAAAGCCTGCTCTGTCTGGAAGAATAGCAAGATGGAAAATGATCTTGACAGAATATGATATCCAGTATACCACTCAAAAAGCAATCAAAGGAAGTGTACTGGCAGATCATTTGGCACACCAACCCGTAGACGATTACCAATCCTTGAACTTTGAATTTCCGGACGAAGATATCATGGTAGTAACAGATTGTGAAGTGCCTGGACCGGATGAAGGACCTGAGGAAGGATCCCGATGGTCTATGCATTTTGACGGAGCCTCCAACGCTTTGGGTAATGGTATCGGCGCTGTGATCATATCCCCCCAAGGAACTCATACTCCACTCACCGCCCGACTGTGTTTCAACTGCACCAACAACATGGCAGAATATGAGGCATGTATCATGGGTCTTCAAGCCGCAATCGACTTAAGGATCAAGTTTCTGAGTGTCTTCGGAGATTACGCTCTCGTGATCAATCAGATCAAAGGCGAGTGGGATACGAAACACCCAAATCTTATTCCTTACAAGGAGTATGTGTTGACTTTGCTTCCCCACTTTGAAGAGATAACTTTTGAGCACTTCCCAAGAGAGGAGAATCAGTTAGCGGACGCACTAGCTATGATGTCTTCAATGTTCAAAGTCAAATGGGACAATGAGGCTCCCCGGATCATTATCTGGAAGTTGGACGAACCTGCATACTGCTGCGATCTTGAGGCAAAAAAAGGTGACTGAAAAACCCTGGTATCATGAGGTGAAGAGATACTTGAAAGCTCAGGAATACCCTGAAGGTGCGTCTGTCAACGACAAGAAGTTCATGAGAAGGTTTGCGGCAAAATTCTTCCTCAGCAACGGCATTCTCTACAAACGAAATCATGATTCAACTCTACTGCGTTGTGTGGATAAGGCTGAAGCAGAGAAGATCATGATAGAGCTGCATGAAGGTACATTCGGAACACATTCCAGTGGACACACCATGGCAAAGAAAATCCTTCGGGCAGGATATTTCTGGTCCACAATGGAAGCCGACTGTTACCAACATTCTCGAACTTGTCATAAATGCCAGATCTATGCTGATAAGGTGCACATCCCTCCGGTTCCTCTGAACATTCTGACGGCACCTTGGCCTTTTGCAATGTGGGGCATCGATATGATCGGTGAGATCCGACCAACGGCATCCAACGGGCATCGTTTCATCCTAGTAGCAATTGATTACTTCACGAAGTGGGTTGAGGCAGCCTCCTACGCCACCGTAACCAAGAACGTCGTGGCGCGTTTCATTCGGCATAACCTGATCTGTCGGTATGGTGTCCCGGAAAGAATCATTACGGACAATGGTACCAATCTTAACAACAAGATGATCACTGAGCTCTGCGAGCAATTCAAGATACAGCACCACAACTCTTCTCCTTACTGGCCGAAGATGAATGAGGATGTAGAAGCAGCCAATAAGAATATCAAGAAAATTGTGCAGAAGATGACAGTGACCTACAAAGATTGGCACGAAATGTTACCATTTGCTCTTCATGGGTACCGTACCTCAGCAAGGACGTCAATCGGGGCAACTCCTTTTTCCTTGGTCTATGGCATGGAGGCAGTCTTGCCAATTGAAGTCCAGATACCCTCTCTCCGGATAATGAAGGATGCAGATTTGAACGAAGATGACTGGATCCAGACTCGACTTGATCAATTAAACCTGATTGACGAAAAGAGACTCACTGCTATCTGTCATGGTTAGACGTATCAAAAACGAATGATTAGGGCATTTAACAAGAAAGTCAGACCACAAGAGTATCAAGTTAGGGACCTGGTAATCAAGCGCATCATCCTTCCTCAAAGTGATCCCCGAGGCAAATGGACCCCTACGTACGAAGGGCCATTTGTGGTTAAACATGTGTTCTCAGGAGGAGCCATGATTCTAACCACCATGGATGGTGACGACCTTCCTCACCCCGCCAATGCAGACATAGTGAAAAGATACTACGCATGAATAAAAGACCCGCTAGGTTGACATACCTAGGCAAAAATAAGGGCTTCCCGGCGAACCAAAAGGGTTCGGGCAAAAATAAGGGATGAAATGAAAAAAATCTGTACACCCGGCAAGTCGAAAACCTGAAAAGGCGGCTTGGGCAAAAATGGGTATCCCGGTGGACTGAAAACCCGAAAGGGCGGTCCAGGCAAAAGTTAGGGATAAAGCGTAACATTATGTCTCGTTGGATCACCTTGCATCCAGAATTCGACATCAACTATTTGGCTCAGACTTCGGCATCGATCAATCAGCTTCATCTTCAACTAAGCAGCAAAGTGATGAGACGCTTGAAGACATAAAGGCGATAGCAGAGTTGGAACCCAGTGGGAATATTGTGCACATAGCTGTTTTGTTTCCTTTTCAAAATTGTATAAACTTTATGTTATTCGGCGGTGTTCTCTTACTAGGACGTCGGCCTCTTGTACAAAAAACGCCTATTTACAGGCAAATTTCAAAATCAATACAAGTTCATTTTTCCAAACAAATTGTCCATTGTTTTTCCTTTTTTTCTGTTTTGTCTTGCGAAGAACGTCCAACGTTCATTTTTGATATATGCATTTGACATTAAATTGCTGATTCATAAATATTTGCATATGAAACAAAAGACTAATTACAGGTGACATCAGAAACAGGGGAAATGTAAAGTTGTCTGATGCAGTCTGGTTGCTTTGTCCGCCTAAGTACCAAGGTAGGTTCAACTGAAGAATGTGACCAAATTATCTCAACTCCCCGCAGAGTAAGACAAGATTCAACAATGCTTTCCCCAAGTAGAGTTGGTTCCTTATCAATCCTGAAAAGGCACAATATTCCCCTAGCAAGTCAGCAATACTCTCCTCCAACAGAGTTAGTCTACGGTCAGCATGAAGGAAGTTGAGTATCCCCAGAAGATATCAACATTCCCCAGTGGAGTATAGGCATTCATCAGCAAGCATCCCCGGCAGTCTTGACCTAAGATTGTTCCCCGGCGGAATATCAACACCCCAGTGCAATTCCAAAAGTTTCCCCAGGAAAGTGGAATTCTTATCCCCAGCAGGTCTTGAAGCTTATCCCCAGTAGATTCTGGAAGCTTATCCCCTGCAGAGTACGGACGTATCTCCCGAGCTTTATTCAAAGTTATTCCTCACAAGGGCTTATAACTGGGTTATCCTCAGCTAATTACCACGGAAGATCGTCCTCGGCGAAATTCTTTCAATCCCCAGCGGAGTTTATTTATTGTCATCCCCAGAGGAGTTTATCTTTGGTATCCCCAGCGGAGTTTATCATTGTTATCCCCAGCGGAGCTCTCATCAAAACTTCAGCGAAGTATCTCTTCCCACAGAGCAATTCCTCTCAGAGTAATCTCTCCAACAAGTTTATTCCCCAACGGAGTCGTCTTCTCCTACCGGTGTATTCTTGCAACCATCATCCCCAGCGGAAACAAAGAACTTTACTCTTCAACATCAGCCCAGGATTTAATTCCCCGGCCGGTCGTCAAGGATTTATTTTCCTAGACAAAAATACAGTCATAAACATTTCACATTTCATACATCTTGTTGACATACATGATAAAGTGCATACAACACTATCTCATGTTGAACATCGTGACATCATGCATTTCATACATCATGACATTGCATACAACTGATGTTTTGCCTTTTCAGGGAAAAAGGCAACCCCAAAGACAACTACCTTCAATTGTCACAGTTTCCAGATTCGATTCCTGTATCTAGCCAGGGTGTGATACGGTGGGAGAACTGACTTGAGGTTTTGTGTTTGTTTTCGCAAATGTTTCGGTTGAGCAAGAGTCGCCACCGACTTTTTATTTTATCCTAAGGAAAGGTTAAAAAGCACAGCAAAAACCTTTTGAGATGTTTTCTTGGGTTCGGGGAGTAGATTATAGAAAGGGAAGGTATTAGCACCCTTTCTATCCATGGTTATCCATGGGCTCTTAGTTACTTGCTTAGATCACTTGCCTTTTGTTTTCAATTGTTTTAAATGGTGCTTGAGTGTGTGGGTTTGAAAATGTTTTGAAAAGAGGCCAATGTGGTGGCAACCTTTGTAATGATCCATGTGGGGATGTATACAAAGATGTACGTCTTTTGAAAAGGTTTTCACTTGTTTTTGAAAGTTGTTTTGAAAGTGTAGTGATGTGTGGTTTTTGAAATAGGCAAGTGTTTTAGTTTGCAAGATTGATTCAAGTAACTAAGAGGTTATCTACTCCTAAATTTCTCAAAAGATTATTGCTACGTTTTAACCCTTTTAACAAGTTTGTTCCACCATTGTATTTGGTGGACAATCTTATGTTTAGGATGTGAAAGGGACGGGCGTGGGTCATCATTTAGACCAAAATTACAATGGTGCCAAGTATCTTTGGGCATTTTCTTTAAGGGACTTGATCATTTGTTTTTGTTTGTTTTGAAAAAATGTTATCGAGGGACTATGATCATTCAATTTGTTTGTTTTGCCCTAAGAGACTCAACATGCAACATGGCCTAATTTTGAAAGGCAACAAGTGGAATACCCTAGGAGGTGCAAGTGTGATTTGTGTGTTCATTTTCATGCTCATTTGTCTTGAGATTAGGTCATAACTATTTTTTCGTCGTTTTTCGCATACAAACCCTAATTCTAACATGTTATCATTAGAAAGCAATAAAGTGCGAAAATAAATTTACTAAGCTATTACAAAACCAAATATGGGAAGGGGGGTACAAATGTTCGAATGGGGATATTGACAAGTAATGTAAACCTAAAACTATTACATCAATTTGAATTTATACAATTTAATTAATGTACAATAATAAAATAAAAAAAATGGAATAAAAATGCAAGATGCAAAAATGTTTTGTACATGTATGAAAAAAAGTGTTATTTATGTAACAATAAAAAGATATTATTTTTGGAGTATTTTGAATTTAGGGCAAAACCCTAATTTTATTAAAGAAAATGTATTATTATTTAATTTAATACAAGTATTTATTTATTATGTACAAAAATAAAAATGAAATGAAGTATATTATAAAAAAGTATTTTTTTATATCAAATATTAATAAAATGAAAAATTCAAATATTTTTATATTCTAACCTAAATTAATAAACATATATATATATTAAGTTCTAAATATGCATTATATATAAAATAATATACATTTAATATTTAATAAAATAAATAAAAAAGTATTTTTTTATGTGAAATATTTTCAGAAGGTAAACAAAAATAAAAATGTATATAAATGCATTTACACTATTTTTAGTATTTTAAAACAAAATATATATATATTTATTTATTTGTGTATAAACTAAAAGAAAACTATATAAATGCCTAATAAAATCAAAAATGGTGAGAAAAAATATTTTTATATTTTTAATGTCATGAGAAAAAATAAATAAATCAAACAAAAAAAGAAACAGTCAAAAAGAAATAAAAATAAAGCAAATGGGCTCAGGGGGTGTAATAGCAATTATGTGGTGTGAATAAGAAAAAGTACACAGGCCCAGCCCAAAGACCACTGTCTTCAACCTCCAGCAACAATATTTGAAAAAACGCGCGCCCTGTTCCTCATCTTCCAACTCTTGATTCCTGGCTTTTTAGCAAAAACTCATAACATAACAAATGTTCAGCATGAAGAGACGATTCTAACCATGTATAGAACTTGACCTAACTCTCTAAGATGAAGGAGAATTTCTTCTCCCCCAATTTCTGACCTAACTTTTATGCCATGTTCAGACTCAAAATTCTTGCAGCACACATAACATAAATGAAATCTAACTGTATGGGCATGTTCAGGGCTATGATTGTGACATATTTTCTTCACAAACCTAAAGCTAACAATGCCCAATAAGAGAGATAGAACTTCATGAATATACCTGTTCAGTTGGAATCGTGCTTTGCAATGGAGGATGTTTCAGAGTAAAATGATGATTTGGATAGCTTCCTTGAAGTGTAAGGATGCTTTTCCAAGTTCTACTTTGTCTTGAAACTCTCTGAATCGTGCTAGTGAACTTCAACTGCAAAACAAAAAAACAAAAATGGTGAAGTGGCTTAGAGGGATTACAGGTCAGGTTTCAGGTCATGGTTAGCTTGCATAGATGCTAGGGGATGTGTATGAACTGGTTTTGGCAAGAGAACTTGAGGGAAATGGAAGATGACACTCAAACTGCAGAGGCAACTCTGTTTTTGCAGTTTGAGAGTGATTCTGAGATGGAGGGTGGATTTGGAGTAAAAGGCTCGTGCAAAAGCTTGGGTATGATGTTTGGAATGTGTTTGATAAGTTTGTTCTTGTGTTTGTAAACTGAGATGGAAGTTGTTATGAGTTATGCTATGTTACTTCACACTTAAGCAAACAAAGGCAAATTGTGCTTCTAGGCCTGTAGAGGACCTCACACTATGCTGCATAATCCCTCCTTGATCAGTGTGATTAGCACATAAACTTGTGCCAACCAGATTTGCAATGTACTTGTTGGATTCTCAATTGGACATAAAGTGATCTTTTGCAAAAATGGAAAGAATGCTTTATCTAGTTTGGGATTAATCTTGCATACAATGTCCAAACTCATAGAACAACACCTTAACACAATGAATATGCATTAAATTATTGAGTGTAACTTGGTTTAAGGACCTGTAATCTAACCTAAAGCATGCTGAGTTCAAATTGCAAGGTTATGAACATGAAAAATGGCCAACTCAAAAGTGAGTTTTTGCTATATTGTGAAATTCGATTCTCCCTAACCATGAGGTTGTTTGATGAGTTCTTGGACATTTTGGAAAGCTTGGAATGTGTACTACAATCCATCTTTGAAATGAAAATTGAAATTCCTAGTGGAAGTGTATGGAAAATGGACTTGAAGTGGGATAGAAAACCTTGTCAAAATAGGTTAAAATTTCACTAAGTTAACAATGGTTTAGTGCCCTTATTCAAAAAATTGTAACTTGAGATACAAGCTTCAAATGAGAAAACTTTATGAATCAAAGTTGTATATTATGTAACAAGCTACAACTTTCATGTTTTGACTTTTGTTTGAATCTAAATGAATCATGGTGAAAAAGTGGGGCAAAGTTGGGAAAAAATTAGGGTTTTCCATAACTTTGAAAAATTCTAAGTTATGAAAAATTCCATTTTAAAACCCTAATTTGCATTTCTTGGTTTCTTGGTGAACAAGTTTCATGATTTGGCATGTTTTGATGAAAAATGAATCTTGACTCTTGATTTTGACCAAAAAGTCAAAGTTTGACTTTTCAGTGTACAGTCAAAATTGATCAATTGATTGGGAAATTCAATTGTCAATCTTGTGTACTTGGGATCTTTTGAGCTTGATGAATGTGTCAAGACCATTTCATGGGGTCCTTGAGTCCATATGTGAACTTGATTTGCCATTGGCTAGGTCAAACAGTCAAAAATTGCCTTTGTGCAGTCAAAACCCTAAAAATGACCATTTTGCCCTTTTGGTGATCTGATCAAATTTCTTGTGGAATTGTGATCCAAACTTGATCAAATGGTCCATATGAGTTCATAATGTTGATGTGGGTCAAAAATCATGAGGTTTGACTGTCAATTGACCACAGTTGACTTTTTCCCCAATACAGCTGATTTCTAGGTCAACTATCCAATTGACTGGGCAAAACTTGGAATCAAGACTTGAAACTTGGTATGGATAATCTTGTGAGTAAAACATGAAACATGAAAGTCATCTTAGGCATTTTGGGTCAAAACATCCTTGGGCAAACACAAACCCTAATTTGAGTCCACAGTGCAAGGAGAAGTCTTGAGCAGAGGAAACCCTAACTGGATCTTGATCTTCAAGGGTCTTGTAATGAAAAAATGTTGAGGAAATGGGAGGGCAAATTTTGGGGTACAACAGTTGCCCCTGTTCAATCTTCTTGAATCTGAAGAGTTAGATTGGCAAGTTTGCCTTTCGTGACTCGAGGGTAAAAGGAGATTGGACACAAGAGTGCCCGGAAATTTGCACTCGCATGTTGAGGTATCAGTAAATGTGATGTCGGGAATGGGCTTATAGATTCCATTTGGAGAGATGGTGGATAGGGAGATGGGCTTATAGATGCCACCTGGAGGTGTGACAGAACCTTGTCGGGAATGGGCTTATAGATGCCATTTGGAAGTGTTGATCGCACAAGAGATTCCTTAGCGAGAACTTGTGTATTTGGGAGAGGCTGATGTTTTCCTGGCTTGTTACAGGTGTTTGATCTTCAATCTCCTTATGCAGATATGCCCTGGCTAGATACAGGTATCGAATCTACAATCGGTTGCTCACAGATGTGCCCTGGCTAGATACAGGAGTCGAATCTGGAAATAGTCGTCAATGGATATGCCCTGGCTGGATACAGGAATCGAATCTTCGAACTCTTCAGACGTGCCCTGGCTAGATACAGGAATCGAGTCTGGAAATGTTGTCAACAGATATGCCCTGGCTGGATACAGGAATCAAATCTGGAAATGTTGTAGTTGATAGATGTGCCCTGGCTGGATACAGGAATCGAATCTTCGAACTCTTCAGACGTGCCCTGGCTAGATACAGGAATCGAGTCTGGGAATGATCACTCTCAGATGTGCCCTGGATGGATACAGGTATCGAATCTGGAATTGTGACAGTTGAGGGTAATCGTCTTTGGGATTGTCTTTTTCCCTGTAAAGGCAAAAACATAAGTTGTATGCCATGTCATGATGTATGATATGCATGGCGTCATGATGTTTAACATGAGATAGTGTGAGTATGCACTTTATCACGTATGTAAACAACATGTATTGGAAATGTGAAATGTTTATGAATGTAATTTTTGTCTTAGGAAAATAAATCCTTGACGACCGGCCGGGGAGTTGCTCTGTGGAAAAGATACTTGGCCGAAGTTTTGATGAAAGGTCTGCTGAGGACTTTAATGATGGATTCCGCTGGCGATAATGATGATAAACTCCGCTGGGGAATGAAAGAACCTTGCCGAGGGCGATCTTCCGTGGTAATTAGCTGAGGATAACCCAGTTATAAGTCCTCGTGAGGAAATAACTCTAACTAAAACTCGGGAGAGACGTCCGTGCACTACAGGGAACAAGCGTCCAGAATCTACTGGGGATGAGCTTTTAAGACCCGCCAGGGGATGTTGAGACTTTCACAGGGTTGACGGGGAATCAACTCCGCTTGGGGAAAGTACTGCTGAATCTTGTTTTACTCTGCGGGACGTTTGAGATGATTTGGTCACATTCTTCAGTCGAATCTACCTTGGTACTTTGGCGGACAAAACAACCAGACTGCATCAGACAACTTCACATTTCCCCTGTTTCTGATGTCACCTGTACTTAATCTTTTGTTTTATATGCAAACATTTACGAATCAGCAATTTAATGTCAAATGCATATATCAAAAATGAACATTGGACGTTCTTCGCAAGACAAAACAGAAAAAAGGAAAACAATGGTAATTTGTATGGACAAGTGAATTTATATTGATTTGAACTTTGCCTGTGAATAGGCGTTTTTGTACAAGAGGCTGACATCCTAGTAAGAGGGCGCCGCCAAATAACATAGAGTTTACAATTTTTTGAAAAAGGAAACAAAACAGCTATGTGAACAATCCCACTGGGTTCCAACTCTGCTATCGCCTTTATGTCCTCGAACGTCTCATCGCTTTGCTGTCTAGTTGAAGATGAAGCTGATTGGTCGATGCCGAAATTTGAGCCAGATAGTTGATGCCGAATTCCGGATGCGAAGTGATCCAATGAGACATAGTGTTACACTTTATCCCTAACTTTTGCCTGGACCGCCCTTTCGGGTTTTCAGTCCACCGGGATACCCATTTTTGCCCAAGCCGCCTTTTCAGGTTTTCGACTTGCCGGGTGTACAAATTTTTATTCATTTCATCCATTATTTTTGCCCGAACCCTTTTGGTTCGCCGGGAAGCCCTTATTTTTGCCTAGGCATGTCAACCTAGCGGGTCTTTTATTTACGCGTAGTATTTTTTTACTATGTCTGCATTGGCGGGGTGAGGAAGGTCGTCACCATCCATGGTGGTCAGGATCATGGCTCCTCCTGAGAACACATGTTTAACCACAAATGGCCCTTCATATGTAGAGGTCCATTTGCCCCTGGGATCACTTTGAGGAAGGATGATGCGTTTGATTACCAGGTCCCCAACTTGATACTCTTGCGGTCTGACTTTCTTGTTAAATGCCCTGATCATCCGTTTTTGATACGTTTGACCATGACAGATAGCAGTGAGCCTCTTTTCGTCAATCAGATTTAATTGATCAAGTCGAGTCTGGATCCAGTCATCTTCACTCAAGTCTGCATCCTTCATTATCCGGAGAGAGGGTATCTGGACTTCAATTGGCAAGACTGCCTCCATGCCATAGACCAAGGAGAAGGGAGTTGCCCCGGTTGACGTCCTTGCTGAGGTACGGTACCCATGAAGAGCGAACGGTAACATCTCGTGCCAATCTTTATAGGTCGCTGTCATCTTCTGCACAATTTTCTTGATATTTTTATTAGCTGCCTCTACAGCCCCATTCATCTTCGGCCGGTAGGGAGAAGAATTGTGGTGTTGTATCTTGAATTGTTCACAGAGTTCAGTGATCATCGAATTATTGAGATTGGTACCATTGTCCGTAATTATTCTTTCCGGGACGCCGTACCGACAGATCAGATTATGCCGGATGAAACGTGCCACGACGCTCTTGGTTACTGTGGCGTAGGAAGCTGCCTCAACCCACTTCGTGAAGTAATCGATCGCCACCAAGATGAAGCGATGCCCATTGGATGCCGTCGGTCGGATCTCACCGATCATATCGATGCCCCACATTGCGAAAGGCCAAGGTGCCGTCAGGACATTCAAAGGAACCGGAGGGATATGCACCTTGTCAGCATAGATCTGGCATTTATGACAAGTTCGGGAGTGTTGGTAACAATCGGCTTCCATCGTGGACCAGAAATATCCTGCCCGAAGGATTTTCTTAGCCATGGTGTGTCCACTGGAATGTGTTCCAAATGTACCTTCATGCAGTTCTATCATGATTTTCTCTGCTTCTGCCTTATCCACACAACGTAGCAGAGTTGAATCATGATTCCGTTTGTAGATAATGTCGTTGCTGAGGAAGAATTTTGCAGCAAACCTCCTCATGAACTTCTTATCATTGACAGACGCACCTTCAGGGTACTCCTGAGTTTCCAAGTACCTCTTCACCTCATGATACCAGGGTTTTTCAATCACCTTTTCAGCCTCGAGCTCGCAGCAGTATGCCGGTTCATCCAACTTCCAGATAATGATTCGGGGAGCCTCGTTGTCCCATTTAACTTTGAACATTGAAGACATCGTGGCTAGGGCGTCCGCTAGCTGATTCTCCTCTCTAGGGAAGTGCTCAAAAGTTATCTCTTCAAAGTGGGGAAGCAAGGTCGACACATACTCCTTGTAAGGAATAAGATTCGGGTGTTTCGTATCCCACTCGCCCTTGATCTGATTGATCACGAGAGCGGAATCTCCGAAGACACTTAGAAATTTGATCCTTAAGTCGATTGCAGCTTGTAAACCCATGATACATGCCTCATATTCTGCCATGTTGTTGGTGCAGCTGAAACATAATCGGGCGGTGAGTGGAGTATGAGTTCCTTTGGGAGATATGATTACAGCGCCGACGCCGTTACCCAAAGCATTGGAGGCTCCGTCAAAATGCATAGACCATCAGGATCCTTCCTCAGGTCCTTCATCCGGTCCAGGTACTTCACAGTCAGTTACCACCGTGATGTCTTCGTCCGGAAAATCAAAGTTCAATGATTGGTAATCGTCCACAAGTTGGTGTGCCAAATGGTCTGCCAGTACACTTCCCTTGATTGCTTTCTGAGTTGTATACTGGATGTCATATTCTGTTAAGATCATTTGCCATCTCGCTATTCTTCCAGATAGAGCGGGCTTTTCAAATATGTACTTGATGGGATCCATCTTTGAAATCAATAAGGTAGTGTGAGTCAGCATATACTGTCTCAGCCGGCGAGCAGCCCATACAAGAGCGCAGCAAGTTTTCTCAAGCAATGAGTAACGAGACTCACAGTCGGTAAACTTTTTGCTCAAGTAATAAATAGCGTGCTCTTTTCGGCCAGACTCGTCATGCTGCCCCAACACACACCCCATTGAATTATCAAGTACTGTCAAGTATAGTATCAGAGGTCTTCCTTCCACCGGTGGCATAAGAATGGGTGGCTCTTGGAGATATTCCTTTATCTTTTCAAAGGCGGCCTGACATTCATCATTCCAGCGTACTACTTGATCTTTCTTCAGTAATTTGAAGATTGGCTCACAAGTAGCAGTCAGATGTGAGATGAATCGGGCAATGTAATTCAGTCGTCCCAGGAAGCCTCTGACTTCTTTCTCTGTTTTTGGAGCCGGCATCTCTTGTATGGCTTTTACCTTGGCAGGGTCCACCTGAATACCTTTATCACTTACAATGAAACCTAACAACTTTCCGGACCTCACCCCAAAGGTGCATTTGTTGGGATTCAACCTCAACTTGTATAACTTGAGTCGGTCAAACAACTTTCTCAGATGGTCAAGGTGCTCCTCCTCAGTTTGAGACCTCGCAATCATGTCATCAACGTATACCTCAATCTCATGATGGATCATATCATGAAATAAGGCAACCATGGCACGTTGATAGGTTGCCCCAGCATTCTTCAACCCGAATGGCATGACCTTGTAACAGAAGGTCCCCCACTGTGTCACAAAGGTAGTCTTCTCCATATCTTCCGGAGCCATCTTGATCTGATTATACCCTGAAAAACCATCCATGAAGGATAACACCTTGTGTTGAGCAGTATTATCGACAAGAACGTCGATGTGAGGTAGAGGGAAATCATCCTTGGGGCTTGCCCTGTTCAAGTCCCTATAGTCGACACACATTCTGACTTTTCCATCCTTCTTTGGTACTGGCACCACATTGGCAACCCACTGAGGGTAAGAAGTCACTGCAAGGAACCCGACATCAAACTGTTTCATAACCTCGGCCTTGATCTTCTCGGACATCTCTGGTCGCATCCGTCGGACTTTTTGCTTTACCGGAGGGCAATCTTCCTTGGTTGGCAGGTGGTGAACTACAATGTCGGCATCCAAACCAGGCATATCTTCATAGGACCAAGCAAAAAATCTCCATGTAATCCTGTAGCATCTGGATCAATCGTTGCTTCACGCTGAGCTCTAGATTGGCACCAATCTTGACCTCTTTCCTATCTGTCTCAGTACCCAGATTAATTGTCTCCACCGGCTCTTCATGTGGTTGAATAGCTCTCTCTTCCTGGAGTAGCAGTCTTGCGAGTTCACCAGGCACTTCGCAATCATCTTCACCTTCGTCTTCGGCCAAGTTGATCGGATTCTCAAAGTCATAACTGGCGGTAGCAGAGCTGTTACCAGTGAGATCCAGAGTGGATTGAAACCTGTATAAGTGAGTGTGTGTAAATATAGCTGTTTTTGCAATATAACACAGAAAGAAAAAGAGCACAAGATTTGAAATGCAACAAACGTCCAATGTTTTGATTGATGATATATGAAAATGTCATACAAAAAAAGCCCTCACAAATGGAGCTACGATGCCCCGGGTAGGACACCGAGCCAACAAAGTTTTAACATATTGTTTGTTACAAATTTGAAAATCAAAAGAAATCAATTACTGCGTGACAAATGTGATAGGTGTAAAATCCTTTGCCGTCCAGTTGCTTGGTCCGTTGCTGGTAGTCGGGTAGATCCAACTGTCAAATTCTGCTTCCTCCATATCCTCCTCAATAGCATTCACCCTTGGGTTGGAGATAAACACCGGAGCCTTTCTGATCTTTTCCTTGCGCACAGCCCTCTGAGCCTCTGCAGTAAAGCCCAGCCCAAACTTGTCGTTCTTCTGAGTGAAGTCAGGAAGCTGACCCCAGTTTGCACAATTGCCTTTCTGAACCACAGCCCGGGCATCCTTTAGGGAAGCCATCTTCAAAGGAACCTTCTCTTCGACTGTTGTTTCTGCCGCTGCTGAAATTGGAAGCACCTCTTCGAAATGCTGAAAGGGGGTTTCAATAAACTCCCCGTCCATCTCAATGTATCTGAAGGAATTCAAATGGCTCACCATATACTCCTCTTCTCCTTGCACAGTGACGATCTTCCCTCTGACAGGGTACTTTAGCTTCTGGTGCAAGGTAAAGGTCACTGCCCCGGCTTTATGGATCCAAGGTCGACCCAGTAGAGAAGAGTACGATGGACGTATATCCATCACATAAAAAGTAGAGTCAAACACCTGAGAGCCCACACGAATAGGGATGTCAACCTCTCCATGAACCATCCTTTTTGAACCGTCAAAGGCCCTGACAATGATATTGCTGGGCTTCAGTTCCAGGCCTTCATAATCCAAACGGTCAAAAGCCTTTTTCGGTAGAACATTCAAGGAAGAACCAGTATCCCCCAATACATGCGCCAGAGTAGTGCCCCTGCATTCGATAGAGACATGGAGGGCATCATTGTGGTCTCTTCCCTTCGCAGTCAGGTCAGCATCTGAAAAACCCAAGCCATTGTCTACTGTCAGATTTGCTACGCAATCAGTGAACTGGACTGCAGACGTCTCCTGTGGCACATGGGCCATCTTGAGAAATGAGATCAAGGCTTTAGCATGGGCCTCGGAGCATAGCAATAAGGAGAGCATGGAGATCTTGGAGGGCGTATGCCCCAGCTGCTCGACAACATTGAAATCACTCTTCTTTATTATTTTCAGGATTTCCTCCATTTCTTGTTGGGAGGCCTCAGCATTTATAGGTATCGGTGCCTCCATCCGGGCAGGCTCCTCTTCAATCCCTTTGCCCCGAGCATTTGATGACTCGGCAGCAGGGGAAACAACTTGATCAGCAGCAGGAACAGGTAAACTTGTAGGTGTTATAAGGAGGGGTCTTCGAGTAGCGGGCGGTGCAATGTCAGGCGAGAAGAGCCTGCCACTGCGGGTGACCTTGGCTGGACCAGTGATATCGCAGATACTGGCTCCAGTGTCGAATTCTTGTTTGATTCCATTTACATATACGTCTGCCCCATAATGCCAGGGGACAGCTTTATCAGATACGTAGGGGAGAGGCCCCGGAACAGTAATAACCACAGGTGCAACAGTCATGATTTGAACAGGCTTCTTCGGGAGAGCCTTGATTGGATTTTTGAAGATGGTAACCACAAAAACTTCTTTTACCGGAACCAACTGAACAGCAGACTTCTTAAACAGAATCTCCTTGCTATCCATTAGGTTTTGAATGCCTAACTTCAGCAAGGGACAACCAGATAGGGAAACAACACAGAACAGGCAACCTTCACTGCAACCCGGAAATAAACCGGCCAGCAGTAGGTTCTTCTTGACAGTCAAAAGAGGGGTAACAACTTCATTTACCGAAACATCATACAATTCTTCCTCAATGGCATTTACTCTATGCTGGGGCATAGGAGCAGTTACAACATTTGGTCTCTCTGGCGCCTCAAACTGAATTTCCTTTGCGTCGATCAGATCTTGCACTTTGTTTCTCAAGGCCCAGCAATCATCAGTAGTGTGCCCGGGACTATCAGAATGATAAGCACACCGGGCATTTGGGTTATACTTAGGAGACGAAGTGTTGACGACCTTAGGAGCTTCTTTGAGGGTCACCAGGTTGGTGGATAACAGTTGGGGTAAAATTTGAGATAAGGTCATACTCAGTCGAGTATACTGCCTCTTAGGCCTTTCGCTTCTTTGTTGATTGTACTGCTGAGGAGCAGCAACAGGTTTTGAGATGACCAAAGCATTGACGGCTTGGCGACTTTTGGGCTTGACTTGTCTTCTAGGACCATAGACGGCACTTGCTTCTTTCTTAAACGGCCTCTTCTCAGCACTTGTGGAGGCAGCCTTTTGTATCTTGCCTGACCTGATGCCAGCTTCAATTCTTTCTCCCGTCAATATTAAATCTGTAAACCCAGCGGAGGAGTTACCAACCAAGTGATTGAAGAATGGACCAGACAACGTCCCTAGGAACATATCAACCAGCTCTCGATCAGTCAATGGGGGCTGCACCCTGCCAGCCAAATCTCTCCATTTTTGTGCGTACTCTTTGAACCCTTCACCCGTTCCTAGAGACATACCCTGAAGTTGGGTACGCGTAGGAGCGAGATCAGAATTGTATTGGTATTGTCTGTAGAATGCGGTTGCCAAATCTTCCCAGTGTCGGATACTAGTTCCATCTAATTGGTAGAACCATTCAAGCTGTGACCCCGAGAGGCTATCTTGGAAGAAGTGAATCCAGAGGTTCTTATCCGCCGTGTAAGGTTGGATCTTCCTTACGTACGACCTCAGATGCAGCTTTGGGCAGGAGACCCCATCATACTTGGCGAAGGCGGGCGCCTTAAACTTGTGTGGAATTACTACCCCAGAAGATAACCCCAGATCTCCGAAATCCAGTCCCGACACATTCTGAATTTCCATGGCGCTCAAGCGGTCCTCCAATTGCTTGTATCTGTCAGCAGCAGGTGGGTATTGTTCGTCGTTATAGTCCGTCTCGTTGTCGGAGACTGCGGGACTAGGAGCTCCTCCCCCTTGGGGACTGTCTTTCTCAGCAGAAGAAGTAGTTGGTTCAGCTTCATTATGGAGTGTGTTCCCAAATCTGCGTCCGGTGTTGAACAACGCAGTCCTCTTTTTCTTCTTCTTCTTTAGGAGTAGAGTCTTCAACTCTTGCTGACCTTGGGCTAGGCTTAGGACCATCTCTTGAAACTGTGCACTTTGGGCCTGGAGGGCCTTGATTGCTTGCTCATTGGAGGAGTCTGGATTCATGATGACTGTTCAAAATAAACAGCGAAGGAGATTAAGCAACCTGTGAAATAGGGTACCTGCTATGCATATGGTGCAATGGAATGCGTATGTTTTATGTTTTCAAAGACAAACAAGATTCAACTTTGTAGACAAAAAGGAAAACACACTTCATTAGATTTAAAATTTTCAATTTGTTCAACAATTTGCCCTTAGGCATTACAGGAATGAAAAATACTGGAAAGGAAATAAAACTATAAAAGGAAATATCCAAAGCTCATCAATGCTCCCATGGCCTCCTCTTCTCAGTGCTGATGTAGTTGTTCAGGACCCGCTCTTCCTCCAATTGCTTAGTCAGCCTCTAGATCTTCCGTTCCTGTTCGTTGAACTTCTCCCGATAGAAATCCCGTTCTTCCTTTAGTTGTGCCCAAGATCTCTTCATCGTGTCAAAATCAGCGGGTATCTGAGGAGGGAGGACAGTTGGAGGAACCCCATCTTCATCAGGAGACTCAAGGATGAGAGGTCTAACAGCTTCGTAGGGCATACATAACCTTTGAGCATGGATGCGGACCCATTTGCAATAAGGCTTCAATGGCAGAGAAGTCTTTGGTCCCAACTCATGTGGGTCAGCTTTGTGAATTCTGTCCCAAGCTCTAATGAATCCATGGCGTAGTTTGTCACTGTCTGCCTGAAACTCAAAATGGAAGTGAGGAACCAGCATTTCATGAGGCCCATCTCCTCTGGCTCTTCCAAACTGACGGAGAGCTAAGCACGGATTGTAAGAGATTCCTCCTTGGATACCAATCAACGGAACATTAGGGTATTCTCCGCAACGGTCAATAACAGCTACCTCATCCAAACCTCTGAGAGTCCAGGTGATGTCATTATCAGTGAGAGACATTAACCTCCGAGCCCAACCTTTTCCTTCTTCATTCTTCAGCACGAACTTAGGAAGGTGCGAAATAAACCACCTTACTAGCAAAGGAGCACAACACCACGGAGTTCCCCGTTTTCGAGCAGTACGAGCATAGAGTTGTTGTAGAATATCACCCAAAAGAGTGGGTACCGGATTTCGAGACATGAATATCCTTATGACATGGATACTGATAAAGGTGTCAGGGTTAGGAAACAATACCAGACCATAGATCAAAAGAGCCAGAATATCCTCGTACGCCTTGAAGTCCAAGTCATTCCAGAAATCATTAGCCTTGCCAACCAGAAATTTGACCAAAAAGCCCTTGATCCCATTTCTAGTTTCCCAGTTGGACAATACCTCTTCTTTGGTCAAGGGGAGAATTGAAGCAATCTCTTCATGCCTAGGAGTCTTTTCCAAACCAGTGAATGGAGTTTGTTCCAAGGCAGGGATCCCAAGCAAATAAGAGAATTCTTCTAGGGTAGGAACCAGTTGGAAGTCTTGAAAGGTGAAACAATGATACAGAGGGTCATAAAACTGGGTCAGAACACTTATCAGTTGTTGGTCCCACTTTGCAGTGACCAAGCCAAGGAGAGAACCATGTCTGTTGATGAAGGAAGAGGTGTTTGGAATCCTTCCAACCAAATCCTTGAGTAAAACTGGTGGTTGAACAAAGTTGAGCCGGACAGTATTCCTACGCACGGGCATCATGATGTCCTACAAAACAGAGCAAAGATGAAACTTTTTTGTCTTTGAAATGGTTTAGTCCTTTATACAGGATGCATGCAATGGTATGATGGCATGATGCTATGACGAAGCACTCCACAAGTATTCACATAGGTAAATAAAGCACACAAGTCACACAAGACACCCTTAGGTTTCAGGCCAGTATGAGTTTCAGGTATTACCCTCTTTCAGTTTGTTGGTTAGAACCTGTCCTATCAAAAGTAACCGGGTTCTAGAGGATCTCATATCATTGGCTACCCTCAATCGGTCATAACTCCAGCATCGCAACCTTTTCTCGCGGCCAGAACCATCTCGAGAGTTTAGCCTTAATGAGTGTAGCATACTGCTACTGTCCTAATAGCCAAGTTGGTCAATTTAGGGTTCTAAGGTTGGTTGGTGTTTAATGACCCCTTAGAAGACCTATATTCTCCCCGTTGCAACACAAGGGATATAGGTACAGACTAAGATGCCACACCAACGTAGCCACTGTTTCACCCATGTCGGTCTACGCCGGACAGGTCCCTCACAGATTATGCTACCTAAAAAGGGTATTTCCCAGATCCGGGTTAGGATCTATGAAACTCCGATGCAAAGCCCACAAATATAAAAGCAAACAAAGCAAACAATTGAAAACAAAGGTGATCTAAACCCTAAGGTTACTCCACTTTTAAAATAATTCCCCAGCAGAGTCGCCAGTTCTGTGATACGGTGGGAGAACTGACTTGAGGTTTTGCGTTTGTTTTCGCAAATGTTTCGGTTGAGCAAGAGTCGCCACCGACTTTTTATTTTATCCTAAGGAAAGGTTAAAAAGCACAGCAAAAACCTTTTGAGATGTTTTCTTGGGTTCAGGGAGTAGATTATAGAAAGGGAAGGTATTAGCACCCTTTCTATCCATGGTTATCCATGGGCTCTTAGTTACTTGCTTAGATCACTTGCCTTTTGTTTTCAATTGTTTTAAATGGTGCTTGAGTGTGTGGGTTTGAAAATGTTTTGAAAAGAGGCCAATGTGGTGGCAACCTTTATAATGATCCATGTGGGGATGTATACAAAGATGTACGTCTTTTGAAAAGGTTTTCACTTGTTTTTGAAAGTTGTTTTGAAAGTGTAGTGATGTGTGGTTTTTGAAATAGGCAAGTGTTTTAGTTTGCAAGATTGATTCAAGTAACTAAGAGGTTATCTACTCCTAAATTTCTCAAAAGATTATTTCTACGTTTTAACCCTTTTAACAAGTTTGTTCCACCATTGTATTTGGTGGACAATCTTATGTTTAGGATGTGAAAGGGACGGGCGTGGGTCATCGTTTAGACCAAAATTGCAATGGTGCCAAGTATCTTTGGGCATTTTCTTTAAGGGACTTGATCATTTGTTTTTGTTTGTTTTGAAAAAATGTTATCGAGGGACTATGATCATTCAATTTGTTTGTTTTGCCCTAAGAGACTCAACATGCAACATGGCCTAATTTTGAAAGGCAACAAGTGGAATACCCTAGGA
The DNA here is from genome assembly GCA_948472305.1 of Vicia faba. Classification (NCBI taxonomy): domain Eukaryota; kingdom Viridiplantae; phylum Streptophyta; class Magnoliopsida; order Fabales; family Fabaceae; genus Vicia; species Vicia faba. The sequence goes on from OX451737.1 coordinate 1,525,344,969, forward strand.
GGTGCAAGTGTGATTTGTGTGTTCATTTTCATGCTCATTTGTCTTGAGATTAGGTCATAACTATTTTTTCGTCGTTTTTCGCATACAAACCCTAATTCTAACATGTTATCATTAGAAAGCAATAAAGTGCGAAAATAAATTTACTAAGCTATTACAAAACCAAATATGGGAAGGGGGGTACAAATGTTCGAATGGGGATATTGACAAGTAATGTAAACCTAAAACTATTACATCAATTTGAATTTATACAATTTAATTAATGTACAATAATAAAATAAAAAAAATGGAATAAAAATGCAAGATGCAAAAATGTTTTGTACATGTATGAAAAAAAGTGTTATTTATGTAACAATAAAAAGATATTATTTTTGGAGTATTTTGAATTTAGGGCAAAACCCTAATTTTATTAAAGAAAATGTATTATTATTTAATTTAATACAAGTATTTATTTATTATGTACAAAAATAAAAATGAAATGAAGTATATTATAAAAAAGTATTTTTTTATATCAAATATTAATAAAATGAAAAATTCAAATATTTTTATATTCTAACCTAAATTAATAAACATATATATATATTAAGTTCTAAATATGCATTATATATAAAATAATATACATTTAATATTTAATAAAATAAATAAAAAAGTATTTTTTTATGTGAAATATTTTCAGAAGGTAAACAAAAATAAAAATGTATATAAATGCATTTACACTATTTTTAGTATTTTAAAACAAAATATATATATTTATTTATTTGTGTATAAACTAAAAGAAAACTATATAAATGCCTAATAAAATCAAAAATGGTGAGAAAAAATATTTTTATATTTTTAATGTCATGAGAAAAAATAAATAAATCAAACAAAAAAAGAAACAGTCAAAAAGAAATAAAAATAAAGCAAATGGGCTCAGGGGGTGTAATAGCAATTATGTGGTGTGAATAAGAAAAAGTACACAGGCCCAGCCCAAAGACCACTGTCTTCAACCTCCAGCAACAATATTTGAAAAAACGCGCGCCCTGTTCCTCATCTTCCAACTCTTGATTCCTGGCTTTTTAGCAAAAACTCATAACATAACAAATGTTCAGCATGAAGAGACGATTCTAACCATGTATAGAACTTGACCTAACTCTCTAAGATGAAGGAGAATTTCTTCTCCCCCAATTTCTGACCTAACTTTTATGCCATGTTCAGACTCAAAATTCTTGCAGCACACATAACATAAATGAAATCTAACTGTATGGGCATGTTCAGGGCTATGATTGTGACATATTTTCTTCAGAAACCTAAAGCTAACAATGCCCAATAAGAGAGATAGAACTTCATGAATATACCTGTTCAGTTGGAATCGTGCTTTGCAATGGAGGATGTTTCAGAGTAAAATGATGATTTGGATAGCTTCCTTGAAGTGTAAGGATGCTTTTCCAAGTTCTACTTTGTCTTGAAACTCTCTGAATCGTGCTAGTGAACTTCAACTGCAAAACAAAAAAACAAAAATGGTGAAGTGGCTTAGAGGGATTACAGGTCAGGTTTCAGGTCATGGTTAGCTTGCATAGATGCTAGGGGATGTGTATGAACTGGTTTTGGCAAGAGAACTTGAGGGAAATGGAAGATGACACTCAAACTGCAGAGGCAACTCTGTTTTTGCAGTTTGAGAGTGATTCTGAGATGGAGGGTGGATTTGGAGTAAAAGGCTCGTGCAAAAGCTTGGGTATGATGTCTGGAATGTGTTTGATAAGTTTGTTCTTGTGTTTGTAAACTGAGATGGAAGTTGTTATGAGTTATGCTATGTTACTTCACACTTAAGCAAACAAAGGCAAATTGTGCTTCTAGGCCTGTAGAGGACCTCACACTATGCTGCATAATCCCTCCTTGATCAGTGTGATTAGCACATAAACTTGTGCCAACCAGATTTGCAATGTACTTGTTGGATTCTCAATTGGACATAAAGTGATCTTTTGCAAAAATGGAAAGAATGCTTTATCTAGTTTGGGATTAATCTTGCATACAATGTCCAAACTCATAGAACAACACCTTAACACAATGAATATGCATTAAATTATTGAGTGTAACTTGGTTTAAGGACCTGTAATCTAACCTAAAGCATGCTGAGTTCAAATTGCAAGGTTATGAACATGAAAAATGGCCAACTCAAAAGTGAGTTTTTGCTATATTGTGAAATTCGATTCTCCCTAACCATGAGGTTGTTTGATGAGTTCTTGGACATTTTGGAAAGCTTGGAATGTGTACTACAATCCATCTTTGAAATGAAAATTGAAATTCCTAGTGGAAGTGTATGGAAAATGGACTTGAAGTGGGATAGAAAACCTTGTCAAAATAGGTTAAAATTTCACTAAGTTAACAATGGTTTAGTGCCCTTATTCAAAAAATTGTAACTTGAGATACAAGCTTCAAATGAGAAAACTTTATGAATCAAAGTTGTATATTATGTAACAAGCTACAACTTTCATGTTTTGACTTTTGTTTGAATCTAAATGAATCATGGTGAAAAAGTGGGGCAAAGTTGGGAAAAAATTAGGGTTTTCCATAACTTTGAAAAATTCTAAGTTATGAAAAATTCCATTTTAAAACCCTAATTTGCATTTCTTGGTTTCTTGGTGAACAAGTTTCATGATTTGGCATGTTTTGATGAAAAATGAATCTTGACTCTTGATTTTGACCAAAAAGTCAAAGTTTGACTTTTCAGTGTACAGTCAAAATTGATCAATTGATTGGGAAATTCAATTGTCAATCTTGTGTACTTGGGATCTTTTGAGCTTGATGAATGTGTCAAGACCATTTCATGGGGTCCTTGAGTCCATATGTGAACTTGATTTGCCATTGGCTAGGTCAAACAGTCAAAAATTGCCTTTGTGCAGTCAAAACCCTAAAAATGACCATTTTGCCCTTTTGGTGATCTGATCAAATTTCTTGTGGAATTGTGATCCAAACTTGATCAAATGGTCCATATGAGTTCATAATGTTGATGTGGGTCAAAAATCATGAGGTTTGACTGTCAATTGACCACAGTTGACTTTTTCCCCAATACAGCTGATTTCTAGGTCAACTATCCAATTGACTGGGCAAAACTTGGAATCAAGACTTGAAACTTGGTATGGATAATCTTGTGAGTAAAACATGAAACATGAAAGTCATCTTAGGCATTTTGGGTCAAAACATCCTTGGGCAAACACAAACCCTAATTTGAGTCCACAGTGCAAGGAGAAGTCTTGAGCAGAGGAAACCCTAACTGGATCTTGATCTTCAAGGGTCTTGTAATGAAAAAATGTTGAGGAAATGGGAGGGCAAATTTTGGGGTACAACAGTTGCCCCTGTTCAATCTTCTTGAATCTGAAGAGTTAGATTGGCAAGTTTGCCTTTCGTGACTCGAGGGTAAAAGGAGATTGGACACAAGAGTGCCCGGAAATTTGCACTCGCATGTTGAGGTATCAGTAAATGTGATGTCGGGAATGGGCTTATAGATTCCATTTGGAGAGATGGTGGATAGGGAGATGGGCTTATAGATGCCACCTGGAGGTGTGACAGAACCTTGTCGGGAATGGGCTTATAGATGCCATTTGGAAGTGTTGATCGCACAAGAGATTCCTTAGCGAGAACTTGTGTATTTGGGAGAGGCTGATGTTTTCCTGGCTTGTTACAGGTGTTTGATCTTCAATCTCCTTATGCAGATATGCCCTGGCTAGATACAGGTATCGAATCTACAATCGGTTGCTCACAGATGTGCCCTGGCTAGATACAGGAGTCGAATCTGGAAATAGTCGTCAATGGATATGCCCTGGCTGGATACAGGAATCGAATCTTCGAACTCTTCAGACGTGCCCTGGCTAGATACAGGAATCGAGTCTGGAAATGTTGTCAACAGATATGCCCTGGCTGGATACAGGAATCAAATCTGGAAATGTTGTAGTTGATAGATGTGCCCTGGCTGGATACAGGAATCGAATCTTCGAACTCTTCAGACGTGCCCTGGCTAGATACAGGAATCGAGTCTGGGAATGATCACTCTCAGATGTGCCCTGGATGGATACAGGTATCGAATCTGGAATTGTGACAGTTGAGGGTAATCGTCTTTGGGATTGTCTTTTTCCCTGTAAAGGCAAAAACATAAGTTGTATGCCATGTCATGATGTATGATATGCATGGCGTCATGATGTTTAACATGAGATAGTGTGAGTATGCACTTTATCACGTATGTAAACAACATGTATTAGAAATTTGAAATGTTTATGAATGTAATTTTTGTCTTAGGAAAATAAATCCTTGACGACCGGCCGGGGAGTTGCTCTGTGGAAGAGATACTTGGCCGAAGTTTTGATGAAAGGTCTGCTGAGGACTTTAATGATGGATTCCGCTGGCGATAATGATGATAAACTCCGCTGGGGAATGAAAGAACCTTGCCGAGGGCGATCTTCCGTGGTAATTAGCTGAGGATAACCCAGTTATAAGTCCTCGTGAGGAAATAACTCTAACTAAAACTCGGGAGAGACGTCCGTGCACTACAGGGAACAAGCGTCCAGAATCTACTGGGGATGAGCTTTTAAGACCCGCCAGGGGATGTTGAGACTTTCACAGGGTTGACGGGGAATCAACTCCGCTTGGGGAAAGTACTGCTGAATCTTGTTTTACTCTGCGGGACGTTTGAGATGATTTGGTCACATTCTTCAGTCGAATCTACCTTGGTACTTTGGCGGACAAAACAACCAGACTGCATCAGACAACTTCACATTTCCCCTGTTTCTGATGTCACCTGTACTTAATCTTTTGTTTTATATGCAAACATTTACGAATCAGCAATTTAATGTCAAATGCATATATCAAAAATGAACATTGGACGTTCTTCGCAAGACAAAACAGAAAAAAGGAAAACAATGGTAATTTGTATGGACAAGTGAATTTATATTGATTTGAACTTTGCCTGTGAATAGGCGTTTTTGTACAAGAGGCTGACATCCTAGTAAGAGGGCGCCGCCAAATAACATAGAGTTTACAATTTTTTGAAAAAGGAAACAAAACAGCTATGTGAACAATCCCACTGGGTTCCAACTCTGCTATCGCCTTTATGTCCTCGAACGTCTCATCGCTTTGCTGTCTAGTTGAAGATGAAGCTGATTGGTCGATGCCGAAATTTGAGCCAGATAGTTGATGCCGAATTCCGGATGCGAAGTGATCCAATGAGACATAGTGTTACACTTTATCCCTAACTTTTGCCTGGACCGCCCTTTCGGGTTTTCAGTCCACCGGGATACCCATTTTTGCCCAAGCCGCCTTTTCAGGTTTTCGACTTGCCGGGTGTACAAATTTTTATTCATTTCATCCCTTATTTTTGCCCGAACCCTTTTGGTTCGCCGGGAAGCCCTTATTTTTGCCTAGGCATGTCAACCTAGCGGGTCTTTTATTTACGCGTAGTATTTTTTTACTATGTCTGCATTGGCGGGGTGAGGAAGGTCGTCACCATCCATGGTGGTCAGGATCATGGCTCCTCCTGAGAACACATGTTTAACCACAAATGGCCCTTCATATGTAGAGGTCCATTTGCCCCTGGGATCACTTTGAGGAAGGATGATGCGTTTGATTACCAGGTCCCCAACTTGATACTCTTGCGGTCTGACTTTCTTGTTAAATGCCCTGATCATCCGTTTTTGATACGTTTGACCATGACAGATAGCAGTGAGCCTCTTTTCGTCAATCAGATTTAATTGATCAAGTCGAGTCTGGATCCAGTCATCTTCACTCAAGTCTGCATCCTTCATTATCCGGAGAGAGGGTATCTGGACTTCAATTGGCAAGACTGCCTCCATGCCATAGACCAAGGAGAAGGGAGTTGCCCCGGTTGACGTCCTTGCTGAGGTACGGTACCCATGAAGAGCGAACGGTAACATCTCGTGCCAATCTTTATAGGTCGCTGTCATCTTCTGCACAATTTTCTTGATATTTTTATTAGCTGCCTCTACAGCCCCATTCATCTTCGGCCGGTAGGGAGAAGAATTGTGGTGTTGTATCTTGAATTGTTCACAGAGTTCAGTGATCATCGAATTATTGAGATTGGTACCATTGTCCGTAATTATTCTTTCCGGGACGCCGTACCGACAGATCAGATTATGCCGGATGAAACGTGCCACGACGCTCTTGGTTACTGTGGCGTAGGAAGCTGCCTCAACCCACTTCGTGAAGTAATCGATCGCCACCAAGATGAAGCGATGCCCATTGGATGCCGTCGGTCGGATCTCACCGATCATATCGATGCCCCACATTGCGAAAGGCCAAGGTGCCGTCAGGACATTCAAAGGAACCAGAGGGATATGCACCTTGTCAGCATAGATCTGGCATTTATGACAAGTTCGGGAGTGTTGGTAACAATCGGCTTCCATCGTGGACCAGAAATATCCTGCCCGAAGGATTTTCTTAGCCATGGTGTGTCCACTGGAATGTGTTCCAAATGTACCTTCATGCAGTTCTATCATGATTTTCTCTGCTTCTGCCTTATCCACACAACGTAGCAGAGTTGAATCATGATTCCGTTTGTAGATAATGTCGTTGCTGAGGAAGAATTTTGCAGCAAACCTCCTCATGAACTTCTTATCATTGACAGACGCACCTTCAGGGTACTCCTGAGTTTCCAAGTACCTCTTCACCTCATGATACCAGGGTTTTTCAATCACCTTTTCAGCCTCGAGCTCGCAGCAGTATGCCGGTTCATCCAACTTCCAGATAATGATTCGGGGAGCCTCGTTGTCCCATTTAACTTTGAACATTGAAGACATCGTGGCTAGGGCGTCCGCTAGCTGATTCTCCTCTCTAGGGAAGTGCTCAAAAGTTATCTCTTCAAAGTGGGGAAGCAAGGTCGACACATACTCCTTGTAAGGAATAAGATTCGGGTGTTTCGTATCCCACTCGCCCTTGATCTGATTGATCACGAGAGCGGAATCTCCGAAGACACTTAGAAATTTGATCCTTAAGTCGATTGCAGCTTGTAAACCCATGATACATGCCTCATATTCTGCCATGTTGTTGGTGCAGCTGAAACATAATCGGGCGGTGAGTGGAGTATGAGTTCCTTTGGGAGATATGATTACAGCGCCGACGCCGTTACCCAAAGCATTGGAGGCTCCGTCAAAATGCATAGACCATCAGGATCCTTCCTCAGGTCCTTCATCCGGTCCAGGTACTTCACAGTCAGTTACCACCGTGATGTCTTCGTCCGGAAAATCAAAGTTCAATGATTGGTAATCGTCCACAAGTTGGTGTGCCAAATGGTCTGCCAGTACACTTCCCTTGATTGCTTTCTGAGTTGTATACTGGATGTCATATTCTGTTAAGATCATTTGCCATCTCGCTATTCTTCCAGATAGAGCGGGCTTTTCAAATATGTACTTGATGGGATCCATCTTTGAAATCAATAAGGTAGTGTGAGTCAGCATATACTGTCTCAGCCGGCGAGCAGCCCATACAAGAGCGCAGCAAGTTTTCTCAAGCAGTGAGTAACGAGACTCACAGTCGGTAAACTTTTTGCTCAAGTAATAAATAGCGTGCTCTTTTCGGCCAGACTCGTCATGCTGCCCCAACACACACCCCATTGAATTATCAAGTACTGTCAAGTATAGTATCAGAGGTCTTCCTTCCACCGGTGGCATAAGAATGGGTGGCTCTTGGAGATATTCCTTTATCTTTTCAAAGGCGGCCTGACATTCATCATTCCAGCGTACTACTTGATCTTTCTTCAGTAATTTGAAGATTGGCTCACAAGTAGCAGTCAGATGTGAGATGAATCGGGCAATGTAATTCAGTCGTCCCAGGAAGCCTCTGACTTCTTTCTCTGTTTTTGGAGCCGGCATCTCTTGTATGGCTTTTACCTTGGCAGGGTCCACCTGAATACCTTTATCACTTACAATGAAACCTAACAACTTTCCGGACCTCACCCCAAAGGTGCATTTGTTGGGATTCAACCTCAACTTGTATAACTTGAGTCAGTCAAACAACTTTCTCAGATGGTCAAGGTGCTCCTCCTCAGTTTGAGACCTCGCAATCATGTCATCAACGTATACCTCAATCTCATGATGGATCATATCATGAAATAAGGCAACCATGGCACGTTGATAGGTTGCCCCAGCATTCTTCAACCCGAATGGCATGACCTTGTAACAGAAGGTCCCCCACTGTGTCACAAAGGTAGTCTTCTCCATATCTTCCGGAGCCATCTTGATCTGATTATACCCTGAAAAACCATCCATGAAGGATAACACCTTGTGTTGAGCAGTATTATCGACAAGAACGTCGATGTGAGGTAGAGGGAAATCATCCTTGGGGCTTGCCCTGTTCAAGTCCCTATAGTCGACACACATTCTGACTTTTCCATCCTTCTTTGGTACTGGCACCACATTGGCAACCCACTGAGGGTAAGAAGTCACTGCAAGGAACCCGACATCAAACTGTTTCATAACCTCGGCCTTGATCTTCTCGGACATCTCTGGTCGCATCCGTCGGACTTTTTGCTTTACCGGAGGGCAATCTTCCTTGGTTGGCAGGTGGTGAACTACAATGTCGGCATCCAAACCAGGCATATCTTCATAGGACCAAGCAAAAAATCTCCATGTAATCCTGTAGCATCTGGATCAATCGTTGCTTCACGCTGAGCTCTAGATTGACACCAATCTTGACCTCTTTCCTATCTGTCTCAGTACCCAGATTAATTGTCTCCACCGGCTCTTCATGTGGTTGAATAGCTCTCTCTTCCTGGAGTAGCAGTCTTGCGAGTTCACCAGGCACTTCGCAATCATCTTCACCTTCGTCTTCGGCCAAGTTGATCGGATTCTCAAAGTCATAACTGGCGGTAGCAGAGCTGTTACCAGTGAGATCCAGAGTGGATTGAAACCTGTATAAGTGAGTGTGTGTAAATATAGCTGTTTTTGCAATATAACACAGAAAGAAAAAGAGCACAAGATTTGAAATGCAACAAACGTCCAATGTTTTGATTGATGATATATGAAAATGTCATACAAAAAAAGCCCTCACAAATGGAGCTACGATGCCCCGGGTAGGACACCGAGCCAACAAAGTTTTAACATATTGTTTGTTACAAATTTGAAAATCAAAAGAAATCAATTACTGCGTGACAAATGTGATAGGTGTAAAATCCTTTGCCGTCCAGTTGCTTGGTCCGTTGCTGGTAGTCGGGTAGATCCAACTGTCAAATTCTGCTTCCTCCATATCCTCCTCAATAGCATTCACCCTTGGGTTGGAGATAAACACCGGAGCCTTTCTGATCTTTTCCTTGCGCACAGCCCTCTGAGCCTCTGCAGTAAAGCCCAGCCCAAACTTGTCGTTCTTCTGAGTGAAGTCAGGAAGCTGACCCCAGTTTGCACAATTGCCTTTCTGAACCACAGCCCGGGCATCCTTTAGGGAAGCCATCTTCAAAGGAACCTTCTCTTCGACTGTTGTTTCTGCCGCTGCTGAAATTGGAAGCACCTCTTCGAAATGCTGAAAGGGGGTTTCAATAAACTCCCCGTCCATCTCAATGTATCTGAAGGAATTCAAATGGCTCACCATATACTCCTCTTCTCCTTGCACAGTGACGATCTTCCCTCTGACAGGGTACTTTAGCTTCTGGTGCAAGGTAAAGGTCACTGCCCCGGCTTTATGGATCCAAGGTCGACCCAGTAGACAAGAGTACGATGGACGTATATCCATCACATAAAAAGTAGAGTCAAACACCTGAGAGCCCACACGAATAGGGATGTCAACCTCTCCATGAACCATCCTTTTTGAACCGTCAAAGGCCCTGACAATGATATTGCTGGGCTTCAGTTCCAGGCCTTCATAATCCAAACGGTCAAAAGCCTTTTTTGGTAGAACATTCAAGGAAGAACCAGTATCCACCAATACATGCGCCAGAGTAGTGCCCCTGCATTCGATAGAGACATGGAGGGCATCATTGTGGTCTCTTCCCTTCGCAGTCAGGTCAGCATCTGAAAAACCCAAGCCATTGTCTACTGTCAGATTTGCTACGCAATCAGTGAACTGGACTGCAGACGTCTCCTGTGGCACATGGGCCGTCTTGAGAAATGAGATCAAGGCTTTAGCATGGGCCTCGGAGCATAGCAATAAGGAGAGCATGGAGATCTTGGAGGGCGTATGCCCCAGCTGCTCGACAACATTGAAATCACTCTTCTTTATTATTTTCAGGATTTCCTCCATTTCTTGTTGGGAGGCCTCAGCATTTATAGGTATCGGTGCCTCCATCCGGGCAGGCTCCTCTTCAATCCCTTTGCCCCGAGCATTTGATGACTCGGCAGCAGGGGAAACAACTTGATCAGCAGCAGGAACAGGTAAACTTGTAGGTGTTATAAGGAGGGGTCTTCGAGTAGCGGGCGGTGCAATGTCAGGCGAGAAGAGCCTGCCACTGCGGGTGACCTTGGCTGGACCAGTGATATCGCAGATACTGGCTCCAGTGTCGAATTCTTGTTTGATTCCATTTACATATACGTCTGCCCCATAATGCCAGGGGACAGCTTTATCAGATACGTAGGGGAGAGGCCCCGGAACAGTAATAACCACAGGTGCAACAGTCATGATTTGAACAGGCTTCTTCGGGAGAGCCTTGATTGGATTTTTGAAGATGGTAACCACAGAAACTTCTTTTACCGGAACCAACTGAACAGCAGACTTCTTAAACAGAATCTCCTTGCTATCCATTAGGTTTTGAATGCCTAACTTCAGCAAGGGACAACCAGATAGGGAAACAACACAGAACAGGCAACCTTCACTGCAACCCGGAAATAAACCGGCCAGCAGTAGGTTCTTCTTGACAGTCAAAAGAGGGGTAACAACTTCATTTACCGAAACATCATACAATTCTTCCTCAATGGCATTTACTCTATGCTGGGGCATAGGAGCAGTTACAACATTTGGTCTCTCTGGCGCCTCAAACTGAATTTCCTTTGCGTCGATCAGATCTTGCACTTTGTTTCTCAAGGCCCAGCAATCATCAGTAGTGTGCCCGGGACTATCAGAATGATAAGCACACCGGGCATTTGGGTTATACTTAGGAGACGAAGTGTTGACGACCTTAGGAGCTTCTTTGAGGGTCACCAGGTTTGTGGATAACAGTTGGGGTAAAATTTGAGATAAGGTCATACTCAGTCGAGTATACTGCCTCTTAGGCCTTTCGCTTCTTTGTTGATTGTACTGCTGAGGAGCAGCAACAGGTTTTGAGATGACCAAAGCATTGACGGCTTGGCGACTTTTGGGCTTGACTTGTCTTCTAGGACCATAGACGGCACTTGCTTCTTTCTTAAACGGCCTCTTCTCAGCACTTGTGGAGGCAGCCTTTTGTATCTTGCCTGACCTGATGCCAGCTTCAATTCTTTCTCCCGTCAATATTAAATCTGTAAACCCAGCGGAGGAGTTACCAACCAAGTGATTGAAGAATGGACTAGACAACGTCCCTAGGAACATATCAACCAGCTCTCGATCAGTCAATGGGGGCTGCACCCTGCCAGCCAAATCTCTCCATTTTTGTGCGTACTCTTTGAACCCTTCACCCGTTCCTAGAGACATACCCTGAAGTTGGGTACGCGTAGGAGCGAGATCAGAATTGTATTGGTATTGTCTGTAGAATGCGGTTGCCAAATCTTCCCAGTGTCGGATACTAGTTCCATCTAATTGGTAGAACCATTCAAGCTGTGACCCCGAGAGGCTATCTTGGAAGAAGTGAATCCAGAGGTTCTTATCCGCCGTGTAAGGTTGGATCTTCCTTACGTACGACCTCAGATGCAGCTTTGGGCAGGAGACCCCATCATACTTGGCGAAGGCAGGCGCCTTAAACTTGTGTGGAATTACTACCCCAGAAGATAACCCCAGATCTCCGAAATCCAGTCCCGACACATTCTGAATTTCCATGGCGCTCAAGCGGTCCTCCAATTGCTTGTATCTGTCAGCAGCAGGTGGGTATTGTTCGTCGTTATAGTCCGTCTCGTTGTCGGAGACTGCGGGACTAGGAGCTCCCCCCCCCCCTTGGGGACTGTCTTTCTCAGCAGAAGAAGTAGTTGGTTCAGCTTCATTATGGAGTGTGTTCCCAAATCTGCGTCCGGTGTTGAACAACGCAGTCCTCTTTTTCTTCTTCTTCTTTAGGAGTAGAGTCTTCAACTCTTGCTGACCTTGGGCTAGGCTTAGGACCATCTCTTGAAACTGTGCACTTTGGGCCTGGAGGGCCTTGATTGCTTGCTCATTGGAGGAGTCTGGATTCATGATGACTGTTCAAAATAAACAGCGAAGGAGATTAAGCAACCTGTGAAATAGGGTACCTGTTATGCATATGGTGCAATGGAATGCGTATGTTTTATGTTTTCAAAGACAAACAAGATTCAACTTTGTAGACAAAAAGGAAAACACACTTCATTAGATTTAAAATTTTCAATTTGTTCAACAATTTGCCCTTAGGCATTACAGGAATGAAAAATACTGGAAAGGAAATAAAACTATAAAAGGAAATATCCAAAGCTCATCAATGCTCCCATGGCCTCCTCTTCTCAGTGCTGATGTAGTTGTTCAGGACCCGCTCTTCCTCCAATTGCTTAGTCAGCCTCTAGATCTTCCGTTCCTGTTCGTTGAACTTCTCCCGATAGAAATCCCGTTCTTCCTTTAGCTGTGCCCAAGATCTCTTCATCGTGTCAAAATCAGCGGGTATCTGAGGAGGGAGGACAGTTGGAGGAACCCCATCTTCATCAGGAGACTCAAGGATGAGAGGTCTAACAGCTTCGTAGGGCATACATAACCTTTGAGCATGGATGCGGACCCATTTGCAATAAGGCTTCAATGGCAGAGAAGTCTTTGGTCCCAACTCATGTGGGTCAGCTTTGTGAATTCTGTCCCAAGCTCTAATGAATCCATGGCGTAGTTTGTCACTGTCTGCCTGAAACTCAAAATGGAAGTGAGGAACCAGCATTTCATGAGGCCCATCTCCTCTGGCTCTTCCAAACTGACGGAGAGCTAAGCACGGATTGTAAGAGATTCCTCCTTGGATACCAATCAACGGAACATTAGGGTATTCTCCGCAACGGTCAATAACAGCTACCTCATCCAAACCTCTGAGAGTCCAGGTGATGTCATTATCAGTGAGAGACATTAACCTCCGAGCCCAACCTTTTCCTTCTTCATTCTTCAGCACGAACTTAGGAAGGTGCGAAATAAACCACCTTACTAGCAAAGGAGCACAACACCACGGAGTTCCCCGTTTTCGAGCAGTACGAGCATAGAGTTGTTGTAGAATATCACCCAAAAGAGTGGGTACCGGATTTCGAGACATGAATATCCTTATGACATGGATACTGATAAAGGTGTCAGGGTTAGGAAACAATACCAGACCATAGATCAAAAGAGCCAGAATATCCTCGTACGCCTTGAAGTCCAAGTCATTCCAGAAATCATTAGCCTTGCCAACCAGAAATTTGACCAAAAAGCCCTTGATCCCATTTCTAGTTTCCCAGTTGGACAATACCTCTTCTTTGGTCAAGGGGAGAATTGAAGCAATCTCTTCATGCCTAGGAGTCTTTTCCAAACCAGTGAATGGAGTTTGTTCCAAGGCAGGGATCCCAAGCAAATAAGAGAATTCTTCTAGGGTAGGAACCAGTTGGAAGTCTTGAAAGGTGAAACAATGATACAGAGGGTCATAAAACTGGGTCAGAACACTTATCAGTTGTTGGTCCCACTTTGCAGTGACCAAGCCAAGGAGAGAACCATGTTTGTTGATGAAGGAAGAGGTGTTTGGAATCCTTCCAACCAAATCCTTGAGTAAAACTGGTGGTTGAACAAAGTTGAGCCGGACAGTATTCCTACGCACGGGCATCATGATGTCCTACAAAACAGAGCAAAGATGAAACTTTTTTGTCTTTGAAATGGTTTAGTCCTTTATACAGGATGCATGCAATGGTATGATGGCATGATGCTATGACGAAGCACTCCACAAGTATTCACATAGGTAAATAAAGCACACAAGTCACACAAGACACCCTTAGGTTTCAGGCCAGTATGAGTTTCAGGTATTACCCTCTTTCAGTTTGTTGGTTAGAACCTGTCCTATCAAAAGTAACCGGGTTCTAGAGGATCTCATATCATTGGCTACCCTCAATCGGTCATAACTCCAGCATCGCAACCTTTTCTCGCGGCCAGAACCATCTCGAGAGTTTAGCCTTAATGAGTGTAGCATACTGCTACTGTCCTAATAGCCAAGTTGGTCAATTTAGGGTTCTAAGGTTGGTTGGTGTTTAATGACCCCTTAGAAGACCTATATTCTCCCCGTTGCAACACAAGGGATATAGGTACAGACTAAGATGCCACACCAACGTAGCCACTGTTTCACCCATGTCGGTCTACGCCGGACAGGTCCCTCACAGATTATGCTACCTAAAAAGGGTATTTCCCAGATCCGGGTTAGGATCTATGAAACTCCGATGCAAAGCCCACAAATATAAAAGCAAACAAAGCAAACAATTGAAAACAAAGGTGATCTAAACCCTAAGGTTACTCCACTTTTAAAATAATTCCCCAGCAGAGTCGCCAGTTCTGTGATACGGTGGGAGAACTGACTTGAGGTTTTGCATTTGTTTTCGCAAATGTTTCGGTTGAGCAAGAGTCGCCACCGACTTTTTATTTTATCCTAAGGAAAGGTTAAAAAGCACAGCAAAAACCTTTTGAGATGTTTTCTTGGGTTCAGGGAGTAGATTATAGAAAGGGAAGGTATTAGCACCCTTTCTATCCATGGTTATCCATGGGCTCTTAGTTACTTGCTTAGATCACTTGCCTTTTGTTTTCAATTGTTTTAAATGGTGCTTGAGTGTGTGGGTTTGAAAATGTTTTGAAAAGAGGCCAATGTGGTGGCAACCTTTATAATGATCCATGTGGGGATGTATACAAAGATGTACGTCTTTTGAAAAGGTTTTCACTTGTTTTTGAAAGTTGTTTTGAAAGTGTAGTGATGTGTGGTTTTTGAAATAGGCAAGTGTTTTAGTTTGCAAGATTGATTCAAGTAACTAAGAGGTTATCTACTCCTAAATTTCTCAAAAGATTATTTCTACGTTTTAACCCTTTTAACAAGTTTGTTCCACCATTGTATTTGGTGGACAATCTTATGTTTAGGATGTGAAAGGGACGGGCGTGGGTCATCGTTTAGACCAAAATTGCAATGGTGCCAAGTATCTTTGGGCATTTTCTTTAAGGGACTTGATCATTTGTTTTTGTTTGTTTTGAAAAAATGTTATCGAGGGACTATGATCATTCAATTTGTTTGTTTTGCCCTAAGAGACTCAACATGCAACATGGCCTAATTTTGAAAGGCAACAAGTGGAATACCCTAGGAGGTGCAAGTGTGATTTGTGTGTTCATTTTCATGCTCATTTGTCTTGAGATTAGGTCATAACTATTTTTTCGTCGTTTTTCGCATACAAACCCTAATTCTAACATGTTATCATTAGAAAGCAATAAAGTGCGAAAATAAATTTACTAAGCTATTACAAAACCAAATATGGGAAGGGGGGTACAAATGTTCGAATGGGGATATTGACAAGTAATGTAAACCTAAAACTATTACATCAATTTGAATTTATACAATTTAATTAATGTACAATAATAAAATAAAAAAAATGGAATAAAAATGCAAGATGCAAAAATGTTTTGTACATGTATGAAAAAAAGTGTTATTTATGTAACAATAAAAAGATATTATTTTTGGAGTATTTTGAATTTAGGGCAAAACCCTAATTTTATTAAAGAAAATGTATTATTATTTAATTTAATACAAGTATTTATTTATTATGTACAAAAATAAAAATGAAATGAAGTATATTATAAAAAAGTATTTTTTTATATCAAATATTAATAACATGAAAAATTCAAATATTTTTATATTCTAACCTAAATTAATAAACATATATATATATTAATTTCTAAATATGCATTATATATAAAATAATATACATTTAATATTTAATAAAATAAATAAAAAAGTATTTTTTTATGTGAAATATTTTCAGAAGGTAAACAAAAATAAAAATGTATATAAATGCATTTACACTATTTTTAGTATTTTAAAACAAAATATATATATTTATTTATTTGTGTATAAACTAAAAGAAAACTATATAAATGCCTAATAAAATCAAAAATGGTGAGAAAAAATATTTTTATATTTTTAATGTCATGAGAAAAAATAAATAAGTCAAACAAAAAAAGAAACAGTCAAAAAGAAATAAAAATAAAGCAAATGGGCTCAGGGGGTGTAATAGCAATTATGTGGTGTGAATAAGAAAAAGTACACAGGCCCAGCCCAAAGACCACTGTCTTCAACCTCCAGCAACAATATTTGAAAAAACGCGCGCCCTGTTCCTCATCTTCCAACTCTTGATTCCTGGCTTTTTAGCAAAAACTCATAACATAACAAATGTTCAGCATGAAGAGACGATTCTAACCATGTATAGAACTTGACCTAACTCTCTAAGATGAAGGAGAATTTCTTCTCCCCCAATTTCTGACCTAACTTTTATGCCATGTTCAGACTCAAAATTCTTGCAGCACACATAACATAAATGAAATCTAACTGTATGGGCATGTTCAGGGCTATGATTGTGACATATTTTCTTCAGAAACCTAAAGCTAACAATGCCCAATAAGAGAGATAGAACTTCATGAATATACCTGTTCAGTTGGAATCGTGCTTTGCAATGGAGGATGTTTCAGAGTAAAATGATGATTTGGATAGCTTCCTTGAAGTGTAAGGATGCTTTTCCAAGTTCTACTTTGTCTTGAAACTCTCTGAATCGTGCTAGTGAACTTCAACTGCAAAACAAAAAAACAAAAATGGTGAAGTGGCTTAGAGGGATTACAGGTCAGGTTTCAGGTCATGGTTAGCTTGCATAGATGCTAGGGGATGTGTATGAACTGGTTTTGGCAAGAGAACTTGAGGGAAATGGAAGATGACACTCAAACTGCAGAGGCAACTCTGTTTTTGCAGTTTGAGAGTGATTCTGAGATGGAGGGTGGATTGGGAGTAAAAGGCTCGTGCAAAAGCTTGGGTATGATGTCTGGAATGTGTTTGATAAGTTTGTTCTTGTGTTTGTAAACTGAGATGGAAGTTGTTATGAGTTATGCTATGTTACTTCACACTTAAGCAAACAAAGGCAAATTGTGCTTCTAGGCCTGTAGAGGACCTCACACTATGCTGCATAATCCCTCCTTGATCAGTGTGATTAGCACATAAACTTGTGCCAACCAGATTTGCAATGTACTTGTTGGATTCTCAATTGGACATAAAGTGATCTTTTGCAAAAATGGAAAGAATGCTTTATCTAGTTTGGGATTAATCTTGCATACAATGTCCAAACTCATAGAACAACACCTTAACACAATGAATATGCATTAAATTATTGAGTGTAACTTGGTTTAAGGACCTGTAATATAACCTAAAGCATACTGAGTTCAAATTGCAAGGTTATGAACATGAAAAATGGCCAATTCAAAAGTGAGTTTTTGCTATATTGTGAAATTCGATTCTCCCTAACCATGAGGTTGTTTGATGAGTTCTTGGACATTTTGGAAAGCTTGGAATGTGTACTACAATCCATCTTTGAAATGCAAATTGAAATTCCTAGTGGAAGTGTATGGAAAATGGCCTTGAAGTGGGGTAGAAAACCTTGTCAAAATAGGTTAAAATTTCACTAAGTTAACAATGGTTTAGTGCCCTTATTCAAAAAATTGTAACTTGAGATACAAGCTTCAAATGAGAAAACTTTGTGAATCAAAGTTTCAGATTATGTAACAAGCTACAACTTTCATGTTTTGACTTTTGTTTGAATCTAAATGAATCATGGTGAAAAAGTGGGGCAAAGTTGGGAAAAAAATTAGGGTTTTCCATAACTTAGAAAAATTCTAAGTTATGAAAAATTCCATTTTAAAACCCTAATTTGCATTTCTTGGTTTCTTGGTGAACAAGTTTCATGATTTGGCATGTTTTGATGAAAAATGAATCTTGACTCTTGATTTTGACCAAAAAGTCAAAGTTTGACTTTTCAGTGTACAGTCAAAATTGATCAATTGACTGGGAAATTCAACTGTCAATCTTGTGTACTTGGGATCTTTTGAGCTTGATGAATGTGTCAAGACCATTTCATGGGGTCCTTGAGTCCATATGTGAACTTGATTTGCCATTGGCTAGGTCAAACAGTCAAAAATTGCCTTTGTGCAGTCAAAACCCTAAAAATGACCATTTTGCCCTTTTGGTGATCTGATCAAATTTCTTGTGGAATTGTGATCCAAAATTGATCAAATGGTCCATATGAGTTCATAATGTTGATGTGGGTCAAAAATCATGAGGTTTGACTGTCAATTGACCACAGTTGACTTTTTCCCCAATACAGCTGATTTCTAGGTCAACTATCCAATTGACTGGGCAAAACTTGGAATCAAGACTTGAAACTTGGTATGGATAAACTTGTGAGTAAAACATGAAACATGAAAGTCATCTTAGGCATTTTGGATCAAAACATCCTTGGGCAAACACAAACCCTAATTTGAGTCCACAGTGCAAGGAGAAGTCTTGAGCAGAGGAAACCCTAACTGGATCTTAATCTTCAAGGGTCTTGTAATGAAAAAATGTTGAGGAAATGGGAGGGCAAATTTTGGGGTACAACACAGGGCACATCTGTGAGTGATCAGTTTCCGGATTCGATTCCTGTATCCAGCCAGGGCATATCTGTTGACGACTATTTCCAGACTCGATTCCTGTATCTAGCCAGGGCACGTCTGAAGAGTTTGAAGATTCGATTCCTGTATCCAGCCAGGGCATATCTATCAACTGTCACAATTCCAGACTCGATTCCTGTATCTAGCCAGGGCACGTCTGAAGAGTTTGAAGATTCGATTCCTGTATCCAGCCAGGGCATATCTATCAACCGTCACAATTCCAGACTCGATTCCTGTATCTAGCCAGGGCATGTCTGAAGAGTTCGAAGATTCAATTCCTGTATCCAGCCAGGGCATATCTGTTGACGACTATTTCCAGATTTGATTCCTGTATCCGGCCAGGGCATATCTGTGAGCAACCGATTGTAGATTCAACACCCGTATCTAGCCATGGCATATCTGCATGAAAAGATTGAAGATCAACACCTGTAACAAGCCAGGAAGACATATGTCTTTCTAAAAATACACAAGTTATCGCTAAGGAATCTCTTATGCGATCAACACTTCAAAATGGCATATATAAGCCCATTCCCGACAAGGTTCTGTCACGTCTCCAGATGGCATCTATAAGCCCATCTCCCTATCCACCATCTCTCCAAATGGCATCTATAAGCCCATTCCCGACATCACATTGCTGATACTCCAACATGCGAGTGCAAATTTCCGGGCACTCTTGTGTCCAATCTCCTTTTACCCTCGAGTCACGAAAGGCAAACCTGCCAATCTAACTCTTCAGGTTCAAGAAGATTGAACAGGGGAAACTGTTATACCCCAAAATTTGCCCTCCCATTCCCTCAACATTTTCTCATCACAAGACCCTTGGAGCTCAAGATCTAGTTAGGGTTTCCTCTGCTCAAGACTTCTCCTTGCACTGTTGACCCAAATTAGGGTTTGTGTTTGCACAAAGATATTTTGACCTAAAATGCCTAAGATGACTTTCATGCTTCATGTTGGATTCCCAAGTTTATCCATACCAAGTTTCAAGTCTTGATTCCAAATTTTGCCCAGTCAATTGGACAGTTGACCTAGAAATCAGCTGTATTGGGGAAAAAGTCAATTGTGGCCAATTGATAGTCAAATCTCATGAAAATTGACCCACATCAACATTATGAACTCACATGGACCATTTGATCAAGTTTGGATCACAATTCCACAAGAAATTTGATCAAATCACCAAAAGGGCAAAATGGTCATTTTTAGGGTTTTGACTGCACAAAGGCAATTTTTGACTGTTTGACCTAGCCAATGGCAAATCAAGCTCACATATGGACTCAAGGACCCCATGGAATTGTCTTGACATGCTCAACAAGTTCAAAAGATCCCAAATACACAAGATTGACAGTTGAATTTCCCAGTCAATTGATCAATTTTGACTGTATACTGAAAAGTCAAACTTTGACTTTTTGGTCAAAATCAAGTGTCAAGATTCATTTTTCATCAAAACATGCCAAATCATGAAACTTGTTCATCAAGAAATCAAGGATTGCAAATTAGGGTTTGAAATGAAGATTTTTCATAACTTAGAATTTTTCTAAGTTATGAAAAAACCCTAATTTTTTCCTAACTTTGTCCCACTTTCTCACCAAGATTCATTTGGATTCAAGAAAAAGTCAAAACATGAAAGTTGTAGCCTATTGCAAAATCTAAAACTTTGATTCACAAAGTTTTCCCAAAAGAAGCTTGTAGCTCAAGTTACAATTTTTGGAACAAGGGTACCAAACCATTCTTAACTTAGAGAAAATTTGACCTATTTTAGGCAAAGTTTTTACCTAACTTCAAGACCATTTTTCACATACTTACACTTGGAATTTCAATTTGAATTTCAAATATGGATTGTAGTACACATTCCAAGCTTTCCAAAATGTCCAAGAACTCATCAAACAACCTCATGGTTAGGGAGAATCGAATTTGGCAAGTTGGGAAAAACTCACTTTTGATTTGGCCAAGTTACATGTTCATACATCTAGGCCATTTTGAAATCAGCTTGCACAACTTGATTACAGGTCCTATATCCCTTTTGCACTCATAAATTTAATGCAAACTCATTGTGCCAAGACCATATTTTATGTGTTCAAGCATTACATAAAGGTTTAGTCCCAAAATGGAAAAAGCATAATATCCATTTTTGCAAAAGTAAACTTTATGTCAATTAGCAATCCAAGCAAGTACAGTGCAAATCTCTTTGGCACAAGTTTATGAGCTAATTACACTGATCAAGGCCAAGGTTTGCAGCACATTAGGGGGGCCTCTATCAGTCTAAAAACTAAAGTGGACATTTGTTGCTTAAAGTTGAAGAAAGCTAGCATAACATAACACAACTCTCATCTCAGCTAACACAAGCTTAAGAAAACTTGTCAAACACTTCCTAATCATCAAACTTGAGCTAGAACACGAGCCAACCATCTCCAACACCCTCTCAAACACAGAATCACCCTCAAACTGCCAAAACAGGGGACCTGCTGCAGATTGAGTTCCATAGCTCAATCCTTTCATGCATTCTTGCTAAAATCACCTCAAACACATCCCACAACATCCCTTGAAGCTATTCCAAACCTCAAACACGACCTGTAACACTCCCATTCAACATCACCATTTTCATTTTTCTGTTTTGCAGGTGGAGTTCTATAACTCGATTCAGCTAGTTTCAAAGCAAAGTAAAACTTGGAATAGCATCCCTGGACATCAAGGAAGCTGTACCAATCATCACCTTGCACTGAAAGTACCTCCATCACCAGATACAACTCTAACTGAACAGGTAAGTTCATGAACTCGTATCTCTCTATCCAGGCATTGTTAGCTTTAGGTTTGTGAAGAAAATATGTCACATTCATAGCCCTGAACATGCCCATGTAATTAGTTTTCATTTATATTATGTATGCTGTGAGGATTTAATGTCTGAACATGGAACAAAAACTAGGTCAGGAATTGGGGGAGAAGAAATTCTCTCTCATCTTAGAGAGTTAAGTCAAGTTCTTTATATGTCTGGATTCGTCTTTTAATGCTCTACATTTTTCATGTTGTGAGTTTTGCTTGAAAGTCCAGGAATTGGGAGATAGAAAACGCGCGTGGATGGTTGTTCAAACATGTTCTGAGGTTGAAGATGAAGTCTTCTTGGGTTGGGCCTGAGTTGACTTTCTTTTTGCACCCTTTTGTTACTTTTAAACCCCCTTGGCCCATTATGCTTATTTTCATGATTTTTTGACCTTTTCTTTTTTGTTCTGACTTATTTATTTTTCCTCACAATATTAAAAATATAAAAAAATATTTTTACACTATTTTTATATTTATTAGGATTTTATTTGTTTAAATTGATATTTGTACATAAATAAATACTTATATACTATTATTTAAAAAAATACTAAAATCAATACCAATACATTTTATTTTTCTGATTTTTATTTTATTTTATCTTGTGAAAATATTTTATGAAAATATACTTTTTCTTGTAAATATTAAATATTTTATTTTTATACATGTTTAATATATTTATCATATAATATAAATACCTATATATTTATTAGTATATTTAGGTTAAAAAAAATACAAAATATACACATTTTCATTTTTATTAATATTTAATATTAAAAATACCTTTTTACAAATATACCTCATTTTTATTTTATTTTTGTACATAATTGATAAATATTTGTACATATTAAATAATTATTACATTTTACTTAATAAAATTAGGGTTTTGCCCTAAACATGGAAAATACTCAAAAAATTAATACTTCTTATTTTATTTATTTGACACATAAAAAAATACCCTTTTTTTCATACACATAAAAAACATTTTTGCATCTTGCATATTTATTCCATTTTTATTTAATTGTTGTATATTAAATATCTTGTATAATTCCCATTTGATGTAATAGTCTAGGTTTAAATTCCTTGTCAAAATACCCCCCATTTGAACATTTGTACCCCCCCTCCCCATATATTGTGTTGTAATAACTTAGGAACTTTATTTTTCGCACTTTAATGCTTTTTAATTATACCATGCTAGAATTAGGGTTTGTATGCAAAATCAATTAACCAAAGTAGTTTGACCTAATTTCAAGATAAACAAGCATGAAAATGGACAACACTAATCACACTTGCACCCCTAGGGTATTCCACTTGTTGCCTTCAATAATGGGCCATATTGCATGCTAGGTCTCTTTGGGCAAAACAAAACAATCAAATGATCATAGTCCCTCGATGACGCTTTTGAAAGTTGCCTAAAAAATGATCAAGTCCCTTAAAGAAAACATTGCCCAAAGATACTTGGCACCATTGCAATTATGGGACGCTTCAGCAATGACCCTTCGATAAAAAAGGATCGTAGTCCCTCGATGACCCTCGATGTTGCCTTCGATAAAACGATCTAGTCCCTTACGAAAAATTGCTAAAGCGTCTCATAAGTTGCTTTCGATGACTGTATGATTGTCCCGCGCCTGTCCCTTCACATCCAACGATGGGGCTTATTACCAAATCAATAGTAAGATAGCAACATCTAAAGGAGGAAGAAAAGAACATTTGAAACCTTTCGAGTAGGTAGATTCGCTCCTAGTTACTCGCTTACTCACGACAAAAAGCCTTTTTACACCGACACTCTCATTTCAAAAACATTTTCAAAAAGACAAAAAATTTTGTATATGTTCTTATAGAGACGAGAACCATTGCAAAACATCTTTCCAAAAACCACTTTCAAAAACACATTCCATAAACACATCTTTGAAATATTTTTCGAAACAAAACTTTGTACGCGTTCTTATAGAAATGAGAACCATTACAAAGATATTTTCAAAAGACTTTCAAAGCCCATACCACAAGCACATTGTCAAAGTCAAAGTAAGTGATCTAGCGAGTAACTAAGAGCCCGTAGATAACTACGGATGAAAAGGGTGCTAATACCTTCCCTCTTCATAATCTACCCCCCGAACCCGAGAAATAATCTCGAAAGGTCTTTCCTATGATTTTTTACCTTTCCTTTTGGATAAAAGAAAAGTCGGTGGAGACTCTTGCTATCTGCACAAATGCGATCAAAACGCAAAAACTCAAGTCAGTTCTCCCACCGTATCACAGAACTGGCGACTCTGCTGGGGAAAATTCTAAAAGTGGGGTTACCTTAGGGTTAGATCACTTTTTACTTGTTTCTTTGCATGCTATATATTTTGTTCTTTGTATTGGGCTTGCTTTGATCCTTCACCCGGATCTGGGACACCTTGTTAGGTAAATAGCAATAGATTGTGGAAACTGTACGGCGTAGACTGATATGGTTGAAACAATTGTTATGTTAGTGTGACTCATTTGTGGGTACCGGTATCCCTCGTGGTGAATCGAGGAGAATACGGGGCCGCTGAGTGGCGTCATGAAGCACTAACCGACTTTAGAACCCTAATTGAATAAACTTGGCCATTAGGACGTAGTGAGATAACCGATTTCGGTGTAGAGATGAAAATTGGTTGATACTCGATACTACACTCATTGAGGCTAGACTTTTGGGATATCTCGGCCGCAAGAAAAGATTGTTGTGTTGAGACATTGCCTAAGAGAAAGGTCGGTGATATTGAGATCCTTTAGAACCTGATCACTATTACTAGGACAAGTTGAGCCAACTAAACTTCAAGAGGGTACTTACCTATAAAATCCATGCAAGCCTAAAACATAGGGACTTGTTTGCTGTGTGTGTATATATTTACTTGTACATAACATCATAAACATCATGAGCATCATACGCATGCTCACTAACCATTTCAAGGATTTAGAAATTTATCTTTGTTTTTGTTTTGTAGATCATGAATTCCGTCCGAAGAAACACCATCCGAATCAACTTTGTAAAAGCACACCCTCAACTTCAAGGGTTAGCCTCAATAGTGCCCGGGGATTCTCCTTTTACCAAGAAAGATGGTCGACTCCTCAGTTTGGCTACAACTAGTTTCCAGGAAGAGATGATGTGTGTGTTGTTCCAATTCTTTGATCCCGTACATCATTGTTTCACTTTCCTGGACTATCAGTTGGTACCTACACTGGAAGAGTTCTCTCTACTCTTAGGGGTGCCCGTGCTTGATCAGATACCGTTCACCGGTCTAGAAGGGATTCCAAAACCTGAAGTCATCGTCGAAGCTTTGCATACGAAGAGGGCCGACATCATAGCCAATTGGGAGACAAGAAGCGGGGTTAAAGGCTTGCTAGCCAAGTTTCTATTGGAAAAGGCTCGTTCATTCTGGGACGACATGGATTTCCGAGCTTTTGAAGATGTCCTGGCTCTTCTCATTTATGATTTGGTTATGTTCCCCAATTCGGATGAATTCATAGACGTTAACGCCATCAAAGTCTTTCTCTCTCGCAATCCTATACCTACCTTACTAGGAGACATCTTGCATTGCCTTCATACCCGCACCATGAAGAAAAGAGGTACTCTTTTGTTTTGTATCCCCCTACTCGCTAAGTGGTTCACTTCACACCTACCTCAATCAGCATTAAAGAACGAGCAAAGACTGATATGGTCTCAAAGGATGATGTCTCTCACCCACTCTGATATCCATTGGTGTTCGAGATCCTTGGAAGATGTCTCTATCATTGACCACTGCGGGGAGTTCCCTAACGTACCTCTGCTTGGTATTAGGGGAGGTATCACCTACAACCCCTGCTTAGCTCTTCGACAGTTTGGGTATTCCCGAAGAGACGGCCCTCACGAGATGCTCATCCAAGGTCTGGTGTTCGACTACGACAAAGAAGACCAAGGTTACCGCCAGAGGTTTACACGAGCTTGGAGAATGGTGAACAAGGTGGACAGTAGGACTTTGGGACACAAAAACCCTATCCCTCTTGAGTCTTACTTTAAGTGGGTACAGGCTCGTGCTCAGAGACTCGTGATGCCTTATCCTTCCATCCTCCCTGTTATCATAGAGCCTGTTGTTGAAGGAGACGTCCCATACACTGTCCTTCATCCTAACATGTCTACCTCTCTCGAAGACTTGCAGAAAGCTTGGGTTCAATTGAAGGAAGAGTGAGACACCTTTGAAGCCCAATTTTACGCCAGTGAGAAGAAGGTTCTGGAAGTCACCAAGCAGCTTCATGAAGAGCGGAATCTGAACGCCTACATCGCACCAAAGAGGATGCATTCAACCTTTCTGTCTTAGGAGTTTTTGTTGTATTTTGTTCCTTTCATTGTAAGCCCAAAGAGGCATGATGTACTCAAATTTGGATTTAATATAACGTGTGTTCCTTTTGGTTTGAGAAAATTTAAATCTCTAATTTCCTTGAAATCAATTGCATATTGCATCTTCATTCATCATAACATCATACAAGTTTCTTACAACAGGTTTCCTTATCCTTCTACTGTTTATTTCAGTGAGATGGATATTGAACAGACAGTGAAAGATCTTCAGGCGCAGAACGTCCAGTTTCAACAAATGCTCTTGACTCTGACAAAAGGACAAGAGGAGTTGAAGACTCTACTGGCCAAAGAAAAGAAGAAGAAAGCGAAGAAACCACCCGGTATTGTGATCATGGGAAGAAGGTTCCAAGGACAAGTCAGGTGAACTTTAGACTTCGCAACATCATCGGGTGAAGGAGATAATCAAGAAGACGGGACCAAGGAAGTGAACAACAACCCAGCATCCGAAGAAGAGGAAGAACCTGACTATTCTGAGGAACAGTATCCTCCTGCTGATAATAATACAAAGAGCTAGAGGATCGTTTGAATGCTATGGAGGTCCAGAGGGTACCCGAATTGGATTTTGAAGAGTTAGGACTTGTCTCAGGGGTTGTCATCCCGCAGAAATTCAAGGTCCCCACTTTCTCTAAATATGACGGTGTCTCTTGCCCGAAGTTGCATTTAAGGTCATACGTCAGAAAGATTCAACCCTATACGGCTGATAAGGATTTGTGGGTGCATTTTTTCCAGGAGAGCTTATCAGGGATGCAGTCGGATTGGTTCTATCAGTTAGAAGGGACCAATATTCATAATTGGGAAGATTTGGATGCCGCCTTTTACAAACAATACCAGTATAATGCTGACTTAGCTCTAACTCGGACGCAATTGCAAGGCATGTCTATGGGTGCAGGTGAAGGTTTCAAAACCTATGCTCAAAAATGGAGGGATCTCACAGGCAGAGTCCAGCCCCCTCTATCTGACAAAGAATTAGTGGATATGTTCCTAGGCACCTTGTCAGGACCATTCTTCAACCACCTGATCGGAAGTTCCTCAGCTGGATTTACTAAATTAATCATGACTGGAGAGCGGGTCGAAGCCGATATAAAAAGAGGAAAAATTCAAAGAGATGCATCCTCGAGCATGATGAAGAAATCCTTTGTTGGAAAGAAGGAGGTTAGTGCTGCATATGACCATAGGAATCAAAACAAAATTGAACGTCGCCCGGCGGTAGGGGCTGTTATGATTTCTAATCCTGTGCCAAATCAACAGCGAAATTATCAGCACAAGCCAGAAGCGCCCATGAGACGATTTACTCGGATCAACATGACCATGTCTCAAGCTTTGCCACACCTTCTGAAGACCAATCTGGCAACTTTAAAAGAAGCTCCCAAGAACCCCAATACTGCTTCTCCTCGCTACAACTCGAACGCTCGATGTACCTATCATTCTGAAAGCCTGGGGCACGATACAAACGCCCGTTGGGCCTTGAAGAATAAGGTGCAAGACCTTATCGATTCGAAAGAGATTGAGTTTGATCCCCCAGAAACGCCTAATGTAATAACGGCGCCAATGCCCAGACATGGCCAAGGTATCAACGCCATTGATGATGATCGTTTTGTCTCCTCCGTGAATGACTTAATTACTCATCTGTTGACCATTAAACAGAATCTGCTGCAAGCCGGTCTATTCCCAGGCTGCAATAAAGATTTTCACTTATGCAAGTCTCTACCAAATGGTTGTTTGTTACTAAAAATAGCCGTTCAACGCTTGATGACTAGCAAAGAAATTTTATTTAAAAAGATTCCTCTTACCAGAACTTCTTATCAAGATGTCTCGATAATCACCATTTCCAAAAATCCTCCCGGGGTCTCCACCAAAAGACCCGTCAGGATTACATCTGCTCCAAGGTATGCACCTCTTATCATCACTATGCCAAGACCAATATCATACTCTTCGGATAAAGCTGTTCCCTGGAACTATGGGGCTGAAGTTTACTACTATGGCGTCAAGCAAGATCAGTTGGCTGTCAAAGACGAAGTTGCGAGAGATATTGATCTTGGCATCGGTAATATCACTGGGACCATTAAGATAATAAGAAGTGGAAGAGTCTTCTCACCCGAGATTTTTCCAAAGACCGTTGCTACTCCTGTGATCATTCCCACTTCCACTCCTATCGACACTCCCAGTGATACTCCTACTGTTATCCCTGCTACCGAGACAAGGGGCAAAAAGGTCTTAAATGAGCATGTCCAAGAAAAAGAGCATCCTGAGATCATCCTTGAAGCTTCTAGAAAGGAGATAGAAGAAATACTGAAGATAATCAAGAAAAGTGACTACAACATTGTAGAACAGTTGGGGCAGACCCCCTCGAAGATATCATTGTTGTCCTTACTTTTGTGTTCTGAGGCCCACGCCAAAGCCTTGGTAAAGTTTTTCAAGACTGCCCACGTGCCCCAAGAGACCTCCATCGACCAATTTGAAAATTGTGTTGCCAGTCTAACTGTTGATAACGGATTGGGCTTTTTCGACGCTGATCTAACTTCTAAGGGAAGGAAGCACAATGATGCTTTGCATGTTTCCATTGAATGCAGAGGCACCACACTTGCCCACGTCCTGGTGGATACCGGCTCATCATTGAATGTCCTGCCCAAAAATGCTCTCGACCGACTGGACTGCGAGGGACTCATTTTAAAACATAGCAACATCATAGTGAGGGCCTTTGATGGTTCCAAGAGGACAGTGCACGAAGAAGTTAATATCCCCATAAAAGTTGGAACTCAGACTTTTGACTCAACTTTCTATGTGATGGACATCCTCCCTTCATACTCTTGTCTATTGGGTCGACCCTGGATCCATGGTGCTGGTGTCGTCACTTCTACCCTGCACCAAATGCTAAAATACCCGATCAAAGGAAAAATTGTCACAGTTCACGGAGAGGAGGAGTACATGGTTAGCCACCTGAACTCTTTCAGGTATGTTGAAATGGATGGTGAATTCATTGAGACTCCCTGTCAGAACTTTGAGGAGGTTCTAGAAATAGTTACGGCAACCAAGTCTACTCCCAAAGTTCTGAAGATTACCAGACCTCCACTGAAGATGGCCTCTTTGAAAGATGCTAGAGCAGTAGTTGAAGAAGGCAGGTGTACCATTTGGGGTCAGCTTCCGGATATTCCTTACAAGTTCGACAAATTTGGTTTGGGATTCATTACAGAGGCCCAAAGAGTTGTTCGACGTTCTCGCACTGGGAGACCACCTTTGCGTATCAGCAATCAGGGAGTCAATGCAGTAGAAGACAATGATGGCAGCTGTGATATGGACGAATGGATTTTTCCAACCATCAGCGGAGGGCTCAACAATTGGGAGGCCAAAGATTTCATTCCTATTACTTTTATTCAAGAGTAATTGTCTTTTAATGTTTTCAGGCTTGTAATATTTAAACAATTCAGACTTTTTAAAACCTTGTGTCTTACCCGAGGCACAACGGTCCATTTGTGAGGGTTGTCACTTCATTCTCATATGTCATTAATGAATCATGGAAGTTTTTGCATATAAATTTTATGTTCTTTGTCTTTCTTTCTTACATTTTATTTCTTTCAAAGGTAGCTATGCTCTTACACACACTCACATATTAAAATTCAGATCTACATCCACTCAGGATCCCATGGGTAACGATTCTGCTATGGCCTATTGTGACTTTGAAAATCCGATCTACCAAGCCGAAGACGAAGGTGAGGAAGATTGTGAGGTACCAGAGGAATTGGCCAGGTTGTTGCAACAGGAAGAAAGGACCATTCAGCCTCACGAAGAGCCGGTGGAAACGGTTAACTTAGGTACTGAAGAGGACAAGAAAGAAGTCAAGGTGGGTGCCAATCTGGAACCCAATGTCAAAGAGCGTCTGATTCAGTTGTTGCACGATTATGTTGAGGTCTTTGCCTGGTCGTACGAAGACATGCTGGGACTTGATACAAACATTGTGGTACATCGTCTGCCTACAAGAGAAGATTACCCTCCAGTAAAGCAAAAGGTTTGCCGCCTGAGGCCTGATTTGTCAGAAAAGATTAAAGCAGAAGTCATGAAGCAATTCAATGCTGGATTCTTGGATGTCACCTCTTATCCCCAATGGGTTGCCAATGTTGTTCTCGTGCCCAAGAAAGACGGGAAAGTGTGAATGTGTGTGGACTACAGAGATTTGAATAGGGCAAGCCCCAAGGATGACTTCCCGCTCCCCCACATCGACATTCTAGTTGACAATACAGCACAACACAAAGTGTTTTCCTTCATGGACGGTTTCTCAGGCTACAACCAAATCAAAATGGCGCCTGAGGATATGGAGAAAACAACCTTTGTTACACAGTGGGGCACATTCTGCTATAAAGTCATTCCATTCGGACTGAAGAATGCTGGGGCAACCTATCAGCGTGCCATGGTAGCTCTGTTTCACGACATGATACATCACGAAATAGAGGTCTACATGGACGATATGATATCCAGAGCTCAAACGGAAGAAGAGCATCTCAATCATTTACATAAGCTGTTTGAGAGGCTGAAGAAATACAAGCTGAGGTTGAACCTAAATAAATGCACGTTCGGGGTACGGTCTGGTAAACTCCTAGGCTTTGTCGTCAGCAACAAAGGTATCGGGGTTGATCCTTCCAAGGTTAAAGCGATACAAGAGATACCTTCTCCTCGTACTAAGAAGGAAGTCAGAGGATTTTTGGGACGTTTGAATTACATCGCCAGATTCATTTCTCACCTGACAGCTACTTGTGAACCGATCTTCAAATTGTTGAAGAAAGATCAAGTTGTAAAATGGAATGACAAATGCCAAGTTGCTTTTGACAAAATCAAAGAATACCTACAAGAGCCTCCTGTGTTGTTGCCACCCGTCGAGGGAAGGCCATTGATCTTGTATCTGACTATTTTAGAAAACTCAATGGGGTGTGTGCTGGGGCAGCATGACGAGTCTGGCCGAAAAGAGCATGCTATTTATTACCTGAGCAAAAATTTTACCGACTGTGAAACAAGATATTCACTGCTCGAGAAAACTTGCTGCGCTATGGCATGGGCTACTCGCCGGCTAAGACAGTATATGCTGACCCATACTACCTTGTTGATATCTAAAATGGATCCAATAAAATACATCTTCGAGAAGCCTGCTCTCTCTGGGAGAATAACAATATGGCAGATGATCCTGACGGAGTATGACATACAATATACTACCCAGAAAGCAATAAAAGGTAGTGCACTAGCAGATCATCTTGCCCATTAAGCCGTGGAAGACTACCAATCCATGAAGTTCTAATTCCCAGATGAGGACATCATGACAATAGACAATTGTGAAGAGATCAGACCATATGACGGACCTGAACAAGGATCCCGATGGATCCTATTTTTTGATGGGGCATCCAACGCACTTGGCAATGGTATTGGTGTTGTACTCGTATCTCCTGAAGGGTGTCATACTCCCTTTACCGCAAGACTCTGCTTAGATTGTACAAACAACATGGCAGAATATGAAGCATGCATCTTTGGTCTCAGAGCTGCCATAAATTTGGGGATCAAATCTTTGGTTGTGTTTGGAGATTCCGCTTTGGTCATCAGTCAGATCAAAGGGGAATGAGACACCAAACACCCTAACCTTATCCCTTACAAAGAACATGTGTTGACATTGCTGCCATATTTTGAGAAGATTACTTTCGAGCATTTCCCGCGAGAAGAAAATCAGCTAGCAGACGCACTAGCTACAATGTCATCTATGTTTAAACTTAATTGGGATAACGAGGCTCCTCATATCACCATTGAGCGGATGGATGAACCAGCCTACTGTCACGAGATCGGTACTGAAGAAGTAGTGGATCAACCTTGGTTCCATGAAGTTAAAAGGTATCTCGAGTCTCAGGAATATCCAGAAGGAGCTTCAGTGAATGACAAGAAATTCTTAAGAAGATTCTCGGCTAAGTTCTTCCTTAGTAACGTCATTTTGTACAAACGCAATCATGACTCTGTATTACTTCGGTGCGTAGACAAAGTCGAAGCTGAAAGGATCATGGATGAATTACATGAAGGCACCTTTGGAACCCATTCCAGTGGGCATACGATGGCAAAGAAAATCCTACGGGCGAGCTATTATTGGTCTACCAATGAGAGAGATTGCTATCAACACTCCCGGACTTGCCATAAATGTCAGATTTATGCTGATAAGGTACACGTTCCTCCGGTCCCTCTGAATGTCTTGACGGCTCCTTGGCCCTTTGCTATGTCGGGAATTGATATGATTGGGGAAATCAAGCCAACGGCCTCCAATGGACACCGCTTCATCTTAGTGGCTATCGACTATTTTACAAAGTGGGTTGAGTCATCTTCCTTCGCTTCCGTTACCAAGAATGATGTCGCTCGGTTCATCAAACAGAATCTCATCTGTCGGTACGGTTTCCCAGAGAGAATCCTCACTGATAATGGTACGAATCTAAATAACACTATGATCACCTCCTTGTGCGAGCAATTCAAGATCCAGTATCACAATTCTTCCCCTTACCGGCCAAAGATGAATGGCACTGTAGAAGCTGCTAACAAAAACATTAAGAAGATCATACAGAAAATGACAGTCACATACAAAGACTGGCATGAGATGCTACCATTCGCTCTCCACGGGTATCGTACCACAACTCGCACATCAACTGGGGCAACACCTTATTCTCTGGTATACGGCATGGAGGCTGTCTTACCTATTGAGGTCCAGATCCCCTCTCTAAGGATCATGAAGGATGCTGGTTTGAACGAAGAAGATTGGATCCAGACTCGACTTGACCAGTTAAACTTGATTGATGAGAAGAGGCTTACAGCTATCTATCATGGTCAGATGTACCAAAAACGCATGATCAAAGCTTTTAACAAAAATATCAAACGTCAGGTATATCGGGTCGGTGACTTGGTAATCAAGCATATCATTTTTCCACAAGGTGATCCCAGGGGAAAATGGACTCCTACATATGAAGGACCATTTGTAATCAAAAGCATATTCTCTGGTGGAGCAATGATCTTGACCACTATGGATGGAGACGACCTCCCACACCCTGTAAATACGGACATAGTTAAAAGATACTACACATGAAGAGGGACCCGCTAGGTCGACTGACCTAGGCAAAAATTAGGGCATCCCGGCGAACGGGCAAAAATTAGGGATAAAATACAAAAAAAAACTGTACATCCGGCAAGCTGAAAACCTGAAAGGGCGGCTTGGGCAAAAAAGGGTATCCCAGTGGATCGAAAACCCGAAAGGGTGGTCCAGGAAAAAGTTAGGGAATTAAAGCGTATGACTATGTCCCGTTGGATCATCTTGCAGAAAATCTTCAGCATTGACCAACCAGCTCAAATGGTTTTAATCAATCTAATCAGCTTCACCGAGACGACAAGTAGACAAGACACTTAGAGACACGAAGACTATAGCAGAATGGGAGTTCCATGGGATTATTTCATATAGCTATCTTTTCTTTGTATCAATTTTCATTTTTTATGATGGCATTCTCTTACTAGAATGCTCATCTCGTTGTACAAAAAAGACTTATTCAAGTTAATACAAAGATATCCCTTTTGAAAGTGAAAAACCATCTGTTTTTCTTTATTTATGTGTTTTGTTTACAAAAATGTCCAATGATTTATTTTTGAACATATGCATTTGAACGTGATTACTGTTTACAAATGAACAGAAAACGGAAAGACAATTACTAATAGCTTTAAGAAATAGGATAATATCTATAGGCCATTCCATCAAATCCCTGCAGGTACTTTCTCAAGCAAGAGTGGAAGCAAATACATCCTACGACATAATTGCTAACGTATTTCCAATACATAACCTAATGGTATCAAGCGCTCTCATATCCATAACAGAGCAAAACCTCCAACTACCGCTCCAAAGGTTCCCTAGTGAAAGTTGCCCAACTTCTCAGGATTCCCCAGCAGGATTTCACGAAGTCCACAAGCAATGTCCGACGTTTCCCTTCTACAACAGAGTTTATTTCTCTAATAAATGGAAACTCACCCATCAACGCTTCAAACTTCAAAAAAGTATAGATACTTACACTCCTCTTTCCCAGCTGTTGTACCCCAAAATTTGCCCTCTCATTTCATCAACATTTTCTCACCACAAGACTCTTGGAGCTCAAGATCAAGTTAGGGTTTGCTCTGCTCAAGGCCCCTCCTTGCACTGTTGACCCAAATTAGGGTTTGAGGTTGCACAGGGATGTTTTGACTTGAAATTCCCAAAGTGACTTTCATGCTTCATGTTGGACTTACAAGTTTATCCATACCAAGTTTCAAGTCTTGATTCCAATCTTTGCCCAGTCAATTGGACAGTTGACCTAGAAATCAGCTATATTAGGGAAAAAGTCAATTGTGGTCAATTGACAGTCAAACTTCATGAAATTTAACCCACATCAACATTATGAATTCACATGAACCATTTGGTCAAGTTTGGATCATAATTCCACAAGAAATTTGATCAGATCACCAAAAGGGCAAAATGGTCATTTTTAGGGTTTTGACTACACAAGGGTAATTTTTGACTGTTTGACCTAACCAATGGCAAACCAAGCTCATATATGGACTAAAGGACTCAATGGAATTGTCTTGACCCATTCAACAAGTTCAAAAGATCTCAAATGCATAGGATTGACAGATGAATTTTTCAGTCAACTAATCAAAATTTGACTGTATACTAAAAAGTCAAACTTTGACTTTTTGGTCAAAATCAAGTGCCAAGGTTCATTTTTCATCAAGACATGTCAAATTATGAAACTTGTTCATCAAGAAACCCAAAATTACAAATTAGGGTTTAAAATGAAAAAATTTCATAACTTAGAATTTTTCTAAGTTATGAAATTTCTTTATTTTTTCCTAACTTTGTCCCATTTTTTCACCAAGATGCAAATGGATTCAAACAAAACTTGAAACATGAAAGTTGTATTCCATTACAAAATATACAACTTTTATTCACAAAGTTTTCTTAAAGGAAGCTTGTATCTCAAGTTATGATTTTTGGAACAAGGGTGCCAAACACTTTTAACTTAGAAGAAATTTGCCCTATTCTAGGCAGGATTTTGGTCCAACTTATTGGCCATTTTTCACATGGTTCCACTTGGATTTTCAATTTTCATTAAAAATATGGATTATAGTACACATTCCAAGCTTTCCAAATTGTCCAAGAACTTCTCAAACACCCTTGTGGTTAGAGAGAATCGAATTTGCAAAGTTGGCCAAAACTCACTTTTGTTCATGACCAAATACATGTTCATGGCAACTTGCATTTTCAAATCAGCTTGTACAATGCTAGATTGCAGGCCTCAAAACCAAGTTTACACTCCTTAATTTAATGCCTAACCATTGTGTTAAGATATTATTTCACCCATTTGGACAATACATGTTAAATTAACCCTTAATTGGAAAAAGCAAATTTGCCATTTTGATAAAGTATCACTTTATGTCAAATTCAAAATCCTTGGACATGGGGGCCAGATCTTAGAGACAAAATCAATTCCACAAATTTTTGTTATCAAGAACAAGAGATGCAGCATGGCAGGCAGGCTTGGACAGGTCTATAACACCACACACATCTTTTAATTCACATAGAAGTAACTTGGCAAAACATATGCAACTTGGATTTCCTGTCAACACAGCCAAACACAAACCTTGTGAACATTTTCCATACATCAAGCCAAGCCTAAAACACGATTCAACCATTCCTCATACCTCCCAAAACACAAAAACACTGTTTTGCTGCAAAAACAGGGCATCCCTGCAGTTTGACTTGCCTAGCATTATCCACTCGTGCGTTTTTGCCCAAACAAGTTCCAACACATTCCTTTCTGTCCACCTAAACTATTCCAAGCCCTAAACACAAGCTGTAACACCCCTAATCTCACTTGCCATTTTCAGTTTTGCAGGTGGACTTCTATAGCACAATACAGAGTGATTCAAAGCAAGCTAGGTGTTGGAAAAGCTTCATTGGACCTCAGGCAAGCTATACAGAAGCTCAAACTCCATTGAAGTTGGCCACATTGTTGTATACGATTCAAGCTGAAACAGGTAAAACCATGGACTTCTATCTCTCAATCTAGGAAGAGTTAAGCTTAGGTTTGTGAATGAAACATGTCATACTCATAGCCCTGAAGCCATACATATGATCACTTTTTATTTATGTTAAGCATGCTGTGAGAATTTTAGCCATGAACATGAGGGAAAAATTAGGTTAAAATTTAGGGCCAGAGAAATTCTCTCTGGCCTTTGAGAGTTAATCCAAGTTTTTTACATGTTTGAATTCGTCTTTTGATGCTCTACATTGTTTGTGTTATGAGTTTTTGCTAAAAACCAAGGAATCAGGAGATGGTAGTTGTACAAGGAAACGCACGTTTTTTGATTCAAAAGGTTGCTGGAGGTTGAAGACAGAGTTGGCTTGGGTTGGGCCTGAGTCAGCTTGCTTTTTGCACCCCTTTTTTCCATTTGCACCCCCCTAACCCATTATGTGAAATATTTGATATTTTTGCATTTTTCCTTTTGATTCTGACTTTATATTTTTTGCTCAAACATAAAAACACTAAAAATATTTTTCCACATTTTTTTACATTTATTTGGCATTTATTTGTTTTATTAAGCATATGTATATAAATAATGTAATTCCTTTTTATTTAAAACCCTAGGAAAAAAATACAAAATATTTATCTTTTTTAGTTATTGTTTTTTATTTACATTTTGAAAACATTTTCTAAAATATACATTTTTTGTAAATAATTAATATTTTATTCTTTATACATATTTAGCATATTAAATATATATAATATATACTTATACATATTTTATTAAATATTTAGGGCAAAAATACAAAAATAATACCTTTTATTTTTTTATTTAATATTTGACACCAAAAATACTTTTTCTACAATATACTTCCTTTTTTATTATTTTTTGTATAAGTTAATATATATATATAGTACATAATTAATAAATAAATACTTTACTTAAAAAAAACTAGGGTTTTGCCCTAAATGACAAAAATATTCAAATTTGACCCTTTTTATTTTTGTTTATATTTCACATTGAAAAATACTTTTACATACATGAAAAATCCCTTTTTTAGCATAATGCATTTTTATTTGATATTTATTTATTTGTACTTATTTAAATATTAGATATTTGTCTTGTATATTCAATATGGATGTAATAACTTAGAATTTAATTTCTTGTCAAATATCCCCAAATTCAAACTTGTACCCCATCCCCATAATCATTGTTGTAATAGCTTAGCATTTAATTTTCCGCATTTAAAAGCTTTCAATTATGCCATGTTTAGACCTAGGGTTTGTATGCAAAATTAATCAACAAATAGCTTGACCTAATTCAAGATAAACATGCATGAAAAAAACAAACACAATGCACACTTGCACCCTTAGGATTACTCCACTTGTTGCCTTCAAAAATGGGCCATGTTTGCATGTCAAGTACTTTGGCAAAACAAAAGCAAAACAAAAAAAAAACAAACAAAATGATCATAGTCCCTCGATGACGCTATCTTGTTGCCTAAACAAAATGATCATAGTCCCTCAAGAAAATTGCCAAAATACTTGACACTATTACATTCATGGTCTAAACGATGACCCGCGCCCGTCCCGTTAACATCCTAACACAAGGTTGTTCACCAAATACAATGGTGAAACAACACTGTTAAATGGGTTAAAACATAAGAAAGATCTTTGAGAAATTTAGGGTAGATAGCTCTTGGTTACTTGACCAAACTTGCAAAACAATCCTTGCCATTTTTCAAAACACACATCACAACACAACTTCAAAACAAACTTTCAAAAACATTGAAACATCTTTTCAAAAAGACAAACACCCTTGTAAAACATTCAAACAATAATTGTTACAATGGTTGCCTAGACAAGGCATCTTTTTCAAAACATTTTTCAAAACCACACACAAAGCACCATTTCAAACAATTGAAAATGAAAAGCAAGTGATCTAAGCAAGTAACTAAGAGCCCATGGATAACCATGGATAGATAGGGTGCTAATACCTTCCCTTTCTATAATCTACTCCCCGAACCCAAGAAAACATCTCAAAGGTTTTTCCTATGCTTTTTAACCTTTCCTTAGGATAAAATAAAAAGTCGGTGGCGACTCTTGCTAAACCGAAACATTTGCGAAAACAAACGCAAAACCTCAAGTCAGTTCTCCCACCGTATCACAGAACTGGCGACTCTGCTAGGGAAAACTTTAAAAGTGGAGTAACCTTAGGGCTTAGATCACCTTTTGCATGACTAATTGTTTTCTTTGATTGCTTTACATTTTGGTTCTCTTGTTTGGGCTTGAAATCCTCCACCCGGATTTGGGAAACATTCATAGATAGCAATACGTTGTGGAAACTGTGTGGGGTATACCGACACGGTTGAAGCAATAGCTATATTAGTGCGACATATTTGTGAGTACCGGTAACCCTTGAGTTCAATCAAGGAGAGTACGGGGCCGCTGAGTGATGTCACTAAGCACTAATGACCTAGAACCTTACTTGACCATCTTGGCCTTTTATTAGGGATAGTGAGATGACCGGCTTTGGTGTAGTCCGAAGTTGGTAGATACTCGATACTACACTCATTGAGGGTTATTTTCTTGGAATATTTTGGTCGCTAGTTAAGTGGCTAAACCAAAACAATGAACATGGAAAACAATCCAATGATATTGAGCTCCTTAGAACCCAGTTACTATTTATAGGACAGGTTTTTAAGCCAACTACACTCAAGAGGGTACTTACCTATGAAACCTCATGCAAGCCTGAAACTAGGGTTTTGTGTGACTTGCTTGTACATGTGTTTGCGCATACATCATGAACATCATAAAGCATCATATGCATCCACTAACCATTTCAAGGGTTTGGATCTTCATCTTTGTTCCTGTTTTGTAGGTCATGGAAATTCTTCGCAGGAAAACTATCCAAGTCAACCTTGTGAGAATCCCTCCTCAACTCAAGGAGCTTACATCCAGAATTCCAGAAAGTTCTCTCTTCAGTGAAAGACATGGTAGACTTCTCAACCTAGTCAACA
The DNA here is from genome assembly GCA_948472305.1 of Vicia faba. NCBI lineage: Eukaryota > Viridiplantae > Streptophyta > Magnoliopsida > Fabales > Fabaceae > Vicia > Vicia faba. The sequence continues at coordinate 1,525,383,947 of OX451737.1, forward strand.
CCAGCATTGAAGAAGACATGGTGAAAGTGTTGTTCCAATTCTTTGACCCCCTTCACCACTGTTTCACATTCCCCGACTACCAATTGGTGCCTACTTTGGATGAATTTTCTCAACTCCTGAGAATTCCTATTCTTAATTAATTACCCTACAACGGTACGGAAAAAGAACCAAAACCTGAAGATATTGCTCAAGCACTACACTTGCAATCATCTGACATCAAGGGGCATTGGGAAACCAGAAGTGGTGTCAAGGGCTTCTTGGTAAAGTTCTTGTTTGAGAAGGCACAAGAGTGTTGGAATTCCCTGGATCTGCAAGCCTTTGAAGAAATTGTGGCACTCCTTATTTATGGGTTGGTCTTGTTCCCAAATCCTGACCAACTTATAGATGTGAATGTTGTCAAGATCTTCATATCCAAGAATCCCATACCTACATTGCTTGGGGACATCCTCCACTCATTTTACACACGAACAATGAGGAAGAGAGGTGTTCTCATGTGTTGTACTCCTCTCCTTGCAAGGTGGTTTATTTCTCACCTTCCACAATCAGTTTTGAAGAATAAACAAGGCTTGAGGTGGTCGCAACGATTGATGACCCTCACACATTCTGATGTACATTGGTGTTCTCGGTCCAGAGAAAATGTCATCATCATCGATCGTTGTGGTGAGTTCCCTAATGTTCCATTACTTGGCATTAGGGGAGGCATTACCTACAACCCTTGTCTAGCTTTGAGACAATTTGGATACGCTCGGAGGGATGGCCCTCATGACATGCTGATTCCTGACCTAGTTTTTGACTTCGACAATGATGTGCAAGGACTTCGCCAAAGATTCATCAGAGCTTGGAGGATGCCTAACAAGGTGGATAGCAAGACACTGGGACACAAGAATTCCATCCCTCTTGAGCCTTACCTCAAGTGGGTACGAACCCGCGCCCAGAGTCTTATGATGCCTTACCCTCACATTCTCCCTTTGATCAAAGATCCTGTTAAGGAAGGAGAGGTTCCATACACCATCTTACATCCTGACATGCCAACATCATGGGAGGAAATGCAGAAGAGTTGGATCCAACTCAAGGAAGAAAGGGATACTTTTGAAGCGAGCTTCTACGCCAGTGAGAAGAAGGTTTTGGAGCTTACCCGCCGACTTCACGAGGAGGAGACCCTCAACACTTACATCACACCAAAGAGGATGCGCAACGTCTTTTTACCTTAAGAAGTTTTTGTAATATTTGTCCCATGGGGCATTTATGTACTGACAAAATTTCTTCTTATTAATATGACGTGTGGTCTTTTTGTCTGCAACAATTTTGAATTTTTAAATCCTTGAATGCATTACATGAATAAACATATCATTCATCATATGCATAAACAGGTCTTCACACCAGGTTTCCTTATCTTTCTACTGTTTATTTCAGTAAGATGGATATTGAGCAGACGGTCAGAGATCTGCAGTCACAAAACTCGCAGTTTCAACAGCTCCTTATGACCTTGGCAAAGGGTCAGGAGGATCTTAAAGCACTGTTAGGGAATAAAGAGCAAGAAAAAGGAAAAAAGAAAAAGAAAAGAGTTGGGGTAGCTACACTGGGAAGAAGATTTGAGAATGAAGCTAGGAGAGTTCTTGAATTCCCCTCCACATCTGACGAGGGGACCGGCAAAGGAAAAGGAGCTGCATTACCTTCTGAGTCTGAGGCTGAAGAGGAAGAGGTTGAGGAAGATGAAGATTATTCAGAGCAGCAATACCCGCCAGCGGATGACAAATACAAAAACCTGGAGGATAGACTGGCATCTATGGAGCTGCAAAGGGTTCCCGGGTTAGATTTTGAAGAATTGGGATTGATTGCTGGGATTGTGATCCCTCCAAAGTTTAAGGTGCCAACTTTTGCAAAATATGACGGTCTGTCTTGCCCAAAGATGCACCTAAGGTCGTATGTCAGAAAAATTCAACCTCATTCATCCGATAGAAATCTTTGGGTACACTTCTTCCAGGACAGCCTGTCCGGTACACAGCTAGATTGGTTTTACCAGCTTGAGAGGTCAGAAGTGCATAGTTGGGAGGATTTGGCAACTGCCTTTTATCGCCAGTATCAATATAACGCTGACTTGGCGCCGACCCGTACTCAGTTACAAAGTATGGGGATGGCCTCAAATGAGGGATTCAAAGAATACGCCCAGAAATGGCGCGACTTGGCCGGAAGGGTACAACCACCGCTTTCAGATAGGGAGCTAGTTGATATGTTCTTGGGGACCCTATCTGGCACTTTCTTCAACCATTTGATCGGGAGCTCTTCTGCAGGGTTTATTGAACTGATTCTGACTGGCGAAAGGGTGGAAGCTGGTATTAAGAGTGGGAAGATTCAAAGGGATGCCTCTGCCTCCACAACTGTTAAAAAACCATTCCCGGCCAAGAAGGAAGCAGTTGTTATGTAATCTCAGAAAGGATTGGGAAGAACTGAGCGCCGGCCGACTGTAGGGGCCGTGATGATTCAAAATTTGTCAAATGATCAGCCTCGTAATAATCAGTCTAGACCTAATCAACAACGGGTAGAGCGGCCACAACGGCAGTTCACCCGCATCAACATGACGCCTGCACAAGTTCTTCCCCATTTGTTGAAGTTGAATCTGACTGGTTTAAAGGAGGCGCCGAAAAATCCTAACACCATATCTCCATACTATCATGCCAATGCTAAATGTGCCTATCATTCTGACAGCGCCGGGCATGACACCAACAATTGCTGGGCGTTAAAGAATAAAATTCAAGATTTGATAGATGCTAAAGAGGTTGAGTTCGACGCCCCTGAGAAGCCGAATGTAATCTCTGCTCCAATGCCAAAACATGGCCACAATGACCATGCTGTTGAAGAGGATCTGTTTGTTTCTGTTGTTGATGATCTGATAACCCCACTACTGACAATCAAATTGAATCTGTTGAAGGCTGGGATTTTCCCAGGTTGTAAAGAAGATTGCTACCTTTGTTCCTCCCTACCAATCGACTGTCCATTGCTGAGGATAGGCATCCAACGCCTAATGGACAACCAACAAATTCTTTTCGAAAAGACTCCTGTTACTCCAACTCCTATCAATGAAGTTTCAATAATAACCATTTCCGCCAATCTTTCCAAGGTCCCCAAAAGGCCTGTTAAGATTACATCCGCTCCGAAGACTGTACCCTTGAAGATAACCATGCCTGGGCCCGTCCCCTACAAATCTGACAAATCAATACCGTGGAATTATGGTGGAGAAATCTACTACCACGATGTTAAACAAATTGAGATAATTGAAGAGAGCTCTGACGAAGAAACTGCCGACATTGGAAACATTGCGGGTACGAGAAAAATTACCCGAAGTGGAAGAATTTTCTCTCCAGAGATTGCCCCTCCAAAGGCAATCTCTGGGCCCTCAGCTGTTCCCAAGGTTACCCCTGCACCGATAAAACTATCTGCAAGAACGCCAATGATTGAAGAAGCTGTTACTCTTGTGGTTGCCCCTCCTGCTGCTGCTGATAAGGGGAAAGGGATCCAAGAAGAGCTCGTCAGGACGAGGGCTCAGCCATTGGTCATCCCCGAAACCTCTAAAAAAGAAATGGAGGATATTCTGAAAATAATTAAGAAGAGTGATTATGATGTGGTGGAGCAACTGGGGCAAACCCCCTCGAAGATCTCCATGTTGGCCCTGCTGCTTTGTTCGGAGGCTCATGCCAAAGCTTTGATAAGGTTTTTGAAGACAGCCCATGTGCCCCAAGAAACCTCAGCCGATCAATTCCAGGATTGTGTAGCCAGCCTTACCGCCGACAACGGCATGGGTTTCTCTGATGCTGACCTGACTCTGAAGGGAAGAAAGCACAATGACGCATTGCATGTGTCAGTTGAATGCCGAGGAACCACTCTCGCCCATGTCTTGGTCGATACTGGTTCTTCTCTAAATGTGCTGCCTAAGAAGGCTCTGGACCGGTTGGATTGTGAAAGCTTGGAGCTGAAACCAAGTAATATCATTGTCAGGGCCTTTGACGGGTCTAAAAGAATGGTGCATGGGGAGGTCGACATTCCCATCAAGGTAGGCACTGAAGTGTTCCACTCAACCTTCTACGTGATGGACATCCGTCCATCATACTCTTGCTTGCTAGGAAGATCGTGGATTCATAATGCTGGGGCAGTCACTTCCTCTCTACATCAGATGCTGAAATACCCTGTTAAGGGTAAAATCATAACCGTACACAGTGAGGAGGAGTACATGATCAGTCATCTGAATTCCTTTCGGTATGTGGAAGTGGATGGCGAATTCATCGAAACACCGTTCCAACACTTCGAGGAAGTTTCTCCCGAGGTTGCAGTAGCAAAGGCAGTAGCTGAGGTACCCAAGCAGGTGGCCAGGATGGCATCTCAGAAAGACGCAAAGGCTGCTATGAAGGAGGGGAAGAGAACAGTGTGGGGACAGTTGCCTGACTTTCCCCACAAGACAGACAAGTTTGGGTTGGGGTTTACCACTGCGGGGCAAAAGGCTATGCGTCGCTCCAAAATTGAAAAGGCACCCATCAAGATTTCTCCTCATGGAATCAATGCTTTAGAAGACGATTCGAAGAGGGTAACGTTGAAGATTGGATCTTCCCAACCATTGAAGGAGGACTGCACAACTGGGATGCGAAAGACTTCGTTCTCATTACTTTCATCAATCAGTAATTTATCTTTCGAACATTTCCTGTTGGTCTGTAATAATTACTAAAACAATCTGCACACTATTTTTCACCTCATGCCTTGCTCGGGGCATGTAGGTCCATTTGTAAGGGTTTTGATTCTCTTCATAATCATATGCCATGTTTAATGAATCATTGGACGTTTTTCATTTATAAACTGCTGTGTTCATTTTCTTTCCTTTTGCATTTTTGTTTGTTTAAGGATGGCTATCCCTTACACACACCCACACTCACAAATGCAGGTACCCATCCACTCTGGATTCCATGGGTGACTATTCTATTGTATCCTTCAATAACTCTGAAGATTTGGTCAATCAGGCTGAGTACGAAGATGACGAAGATTGTGAAGCACCGGGAGAGCTAGCCAGACTTCTACAACAAGAAGAGAGGGCCATCTTACCTCATGAAGAGTTGTTGGAAACAGTCAACTTAGGAACAGAGGAAGACAGGAAAGAAGTCAAAGTGGGTGCCAATCTGGAACCAAGTGTCAAGGAATGCTTAATACAGATGTTGAATGAATGCGTTGAAATCTTCGTCTGGTCTTATGAAGACATGCCAGGGTTAGACACAGATATCATGGTTCACCGTCTCCCTACAAGAGAAGACTGTCCACCGATCAAGCAAAAAGTCCGCCGAATGAGGCCCGACATGTCTGAGAAGATTAAAGTTGAAGTAATGAAGCAATTCAACGCTGGCTTTCTGGATGTTACATCCTATCCACAATGGGTTGCTAACATTGTGCCCGTTCCCAAAAAAGACGGCAAGGTCAGAATGTGTGTGGACTACCGGGATTTGAACAGGGCCAGCCCTAAAGATGATTTTCCGCTACCACATATCGACATTTTGATTGACAACACGGCTCAGCACAAAGTGTTTTCTTTCATGGACGGATTCTCGGGCTACAACCAGATTAAAATGGCCCCCGAGGACATGGAGAAAACAACCTTTGTTACACAATGGGGTACCTTCTGCTACAAGGTGATGCCGTTCAGACTGAAGAACGCAGGGGCAACTTATCAACGCGCCATGGTAGCTTTGTTTCATGATATAATACATCATGAGATCGAAGTTTACGTAGACGACGTGATAGCTCGATCACAAACGGAAGAGGAACACCTTAAACATTTGCAAAAGCTGTTTGCCAGGTTGAAGGAATACAAACTCAGGCTGAATCCAAGTAAGTGCACTTTTGGAATTAGGTCTTGTAAACTTCTGGGATTTATTGTCAGTAACAAAGGCATTGAGGTCGATCCAGCAAAAGTAAAAGCTATACAAGAAATGTCGGCCCCCCGTACTGAAAAGGAGGTTAGAGGATTCTTGGGACGCTTGAACTATATTGCAAGGTTCATCTCTCACCTGACGTCTACCTGTGAGCCAATTTTCAAACTATTAAAGAAGGATCAGGCAGTTGAATGGAACAATGATTGTCAAATTGCTTTTGATAAGATCAAGGAGTATTTGCTAGAACCTCCTATTCTGATGCCACCCGTCGAAGGAAGGTCGCTGATCATGTATCTGACTGTTTTGGATAACTCAATGGGGTGCGTACTGGGCCAACATGACGAGTCTGGTCGAAAAGAGCATGCCATTTATTACCTTAGCAAAAAGTTTACCGACTGTGAGACTCGCTACTCATTGCTCGAGAAAACTTGATGCGCTTTGGTATGGGCTGCTCGCCGACTAAGGCAGTATATGTTGACTCATACCACTTTGCTGATTTCCAAAATGGACCCGATCAAATATATCTTCGAGAAGCCTGCTTTATCTGGAAGAATTGCTAGATGGCAAATGATCCTGACTGAATATGACATCCAGTATACTACCCAAAAAGCTATAAAAGGGAGTGTACTAGCTGACCATCTAGCTCATCAAGCTATCGAAAATTATCAATCCATGAGATTCGACTTCCCGGACGAGGACATCATGACATTGGACAACATTGAAGGTAACGAACCGTATGACGGACCTGAAAAGGGATCCCGATGGACCCTGTACTTTGATGGTGCTTCAAATGCACTTGGAAATGGTATTGGTGCAGTACTCATTTCCCCGGAAGGTTGCCATACACCTTTCACGGCCCGACTTTGTTTCAGCTGTACCAACAACATGGCCGAATATGAAGCTTGCATCTTTGGTCTCAAGGCTGCTATAGACCTGGGGATCAAATCTTTGGTTGTATTTGGGGACTCGGCTTTGGTTATAAGTCAAATCAAAGGAGAGTGGGACACCAAACATCCTAATCTTATCCCATACAAAGAACATGTCCTGACGTTGTTGCCTCATTTCGAGCAGATCGCCTTCGAGCATTTCCCGCGAGAAGAAAATCAGTTAGCAGATGCTCTGGATACAATGTCTTCCATGTTTAAACTCAACTGGGATAACGAGGCTCCCCAAATCACCATCGAGCGAATGGATGAACATGCGCATTGTCATGAGATTAATACCGAAGAAGTAGTGGAACAACCTTGGTTCCATGAAATCAAAAGGTATCTCCAGACTAGAGAATATCCCGAAGGAGCTTCCGTCAATGACAAGAAGTTTTTAAGGAAATTTGCAGCCAAGTTCTTCCTAAGCAATGGAATCCTTTACAAGCGCAGCCATGATTGTGTTTTACTTCGTTGTGTGGACAAAGCTGAAGCAGAGTTGATCATGACTGAGATACACAGCGGCACATTTGGCACCCACTTGAGCGGACATACGATGGCTAAGAAGATTCTAAGGGCAGGCTATTACTGGTCTACTATGGAAGCTGATTGCCATCAATATTCTTGTACTTGCCATAAATGCCAAGTCTATGTCGACAAAGTACATATTCCTCCTGTTCCTCTCAACGTTCTGACAGCTCCTTGGCCATTCGTAATGTGGGGCATTGACATGATTGGAGAGATCAAGCCCACGGCATCCAATGGACATCACTTCATCTTGGTCGCTATTGACTATTTCACCAAGTGGGTCGAAGCAGCTTCCTTTGCCTCTGTTACAAAGAATATGGTTGCCCGCTTCATTAAGCAGAACCTCATATGCCGGTATGGTGTCCCCGACAGGATCATCACAGACAACGGTACAAATCTGAACAATACTATGATCACCGTTCTATACGAACAGTTCAAGATTTATCATCACAATTCATCTCCCTATCGGCCGAAGATGAACGGTGCTGTTGAAGCTGCAAACAAAAACATCAAGAAAATCATTCAGAAAATGATAGTTACCTACAAGGACTGGCATGAGATGTTACCGTTTGCTCTGCATGGATATCGTACCATGACATGTACTTCAACAGGGGCAACCCCATTTTCTTTGGTATATGGCATGGAAGCTGTCCTACCCATGGAAGTTCAGATTCCTTCTTTAAGGATTATGAAGGACGCTGGTTTGAGTGAAGACGATTGGATTCAGACTCGACTTGATTAACTCAATTTGATCGACGAGAAGCGACTCACTGCTGTTTGCCATGGTCAGACGTACCAAAAACGGATGATCAAGACTTTCATCAAGAAAGTCAGACGTCAAGTATATCAAGTCGGAGATCTTGTAATCAAGCGGATCATCTTGCCGCAAAGTGATCCCAGGGGCAAATGGACTCCTACTTACGAAGGACCGTTTGTGATCAAGAGCATATTTTACGGTGGTGCAATGATTCTGACCACCATGGACGGCAACGATTTGCCACACCCTGCAAACGCAGACATAGTCAAAAGATACTACGCATAAAACAACCCGACAAGTCGAAAACCCGAAAGGGCGACTTGGGCAAAAATGGGCATCCCGGTGAACTGAAAACCCGAAAGGGCGGTTCAGGCAAAAATTAGGGATAAAACAAAAAAAAATCTGTACACCCGGCAAGTTGAAAACCCGAAAGGGCGAATTGGGCAAAAAAGGGTTTCCCGGTGGATCGAAAACCCGAAAGGGCGATTCAGGCAAAAGTTAGGGAATTAAAGCGTATGACTATGTCTCGTCGGATCACTTTAAAGAACAATCTCTTCATCAACAAGCTCCGAGCTTCTGATCAATCCAATCATCGGCGGACGAAGCATTGAATGGACAAGATATTCAGAGTTGTGAAGGCTATAACAGAATGGAATCCCATGGAATTGTTACACATAGCCATCTTTCTTTTGTATAAAATTTTCAAATTTTTACGACAACATCCTCTTACTAGGATGCCTGTCTCCTTTGTACAAAGATACTCATAAAAAGTTAATACAAACACTTTTCCAAATACAGAAATTTGCTTTGTCTTCCTTTTGCTTTTTACACTTATGTTTTATTTGAGAAACGTCCAATGTTTTGTTAAATAGGCATATGCATTTGAACATAATCATTTTCTTACAAATCAAGAAAGATGATTGCTGATAGGTTGAAGGTACAGATAGATATCTTGATGCCCTTTCAGAAGAAATCCCCAGCGGAATTAAACTCCAAATTCCTCAACAAAGTTAAAATCCAGAACTTAATTCCCCAAACAGAGTTAAACTTCAGGATCCTCAGTAGAACAAAAGCTTTCTCAAAGCTGATTTCCCCAGCTAAGAGAGCCTCCCAGAATCTAATTCCCCTCAGAGTCAAGTTTCAAGATCCCCAGTGGAGCCAAAACTGTTAATCCCCAGTGGAGCCAAAACTGTTAATCCCCAGCGGAACCAGATTAGTGAACATTCTCCCCACAGAGATACTTCCCATCAGATTGAAGATTCTCAGTATTACTTCTCCAGCATAAGTCTACCAGGTTCTGGACTCCCCAGTAGAGATCATCAGAATTCTCATTCCCCACAAGTCACCAAGGATTTTTCAAACCCCAACAGTGATCCTAAGATCTCTCAACAACTGAAGATCTTGTTCCCCAAGCAGTCAGCAGTCAACAAGGATGTCTCAGCTTCAGCAATCAAAGATTCTTGCAATCCCCTGCAGCAGTCAAGGATTCACTTTCCCCAGCAGCAGTCAAGATTCTATTATCTCTGGCTATCCAGGATTCATATATCCTCAGCAAGACAGCTCATCAGCTTACATGCGCATTCATTACATTCATATCATAAACATTGATATAACATATATTGCATCATACATTTCATGCAACATAACTTTGTGTTTCAGCTAATATTTTACCCTTTTCAGGATAAGATTAATAAGCTTCAACTTCAACTTTTGAAAACAGTTTACGGACGCTTCCCAACATGGATGCTGATCTATTGCTTATTCGACTTCAACTTCTGAAAACAGTTTACGGGTTCTCCAGATATGGATGTTAATCTATCGCTTGTTCAGATTCAAGACTTCTGAAAACAGTTTACGGGTTCTCCAGATATGGATGTTAATCTATTGCTTGTTCAGATTCAAGACTTCTAAAAACAGTTTACGGGTTCTCCAGATATGGATGTTAATCTATCGCTTGTTCAGATTCAAGACTTCTGAAAACAGTTTACGGGTTCTCCAGATATGGATGTTAATCTATCGCTTGTTCAGATTCAAGACTTCTGAAAACAGTTTACGGGTTCTCCATATATGGATGTTAATCTATCGTTTGTTCAGACTCAACTTCTGAAAATAGTTTATGGGTTCTCTAGATATGGATGTTAATCTATCGTTTGTTCTCAACTTCTGAAAACAGTTCACGGATTTTCCAGACATGGATGTTAATCTATCACTTGTTCAGGTTCAACTTCTGAAAATAGTTTACGGATTCTCCAAACACGGATGTTAATCTATCGCTTGTTCAGACTCAACTTTTGAAAACAGTTTACAGACGCTTCCCCAACATGGATGCTGATCTATTACTTATTCAACTCCAAGAAAACAGTTTACGGATTCTCCAAACACGGATGTCAATCTATTGCTTATTCAGACCCCCAGTTCGGAGATGTTCCAAAACACGGGCACCTTTCTGATACTCATTTCTTTCACCTACAACATACATTCCAGATGGCATCTTTAAGCCCATCCCCTGACAAGATTCTGTCATATCTGCAGATGGCATCTTTAATCCCATCTCCAAATGGCATCTTTAAGCCTATTCCATTAACTACGCTTGGACGAGTGCAAATTTTTTTGGGCACTCTAGTGTCCAATCTCCTTTTACCCTCGAGTCGCGAAAGGCAAACCTGCCAATCTAACTCTTCAGGTTCAAGAAGATTGAACAGGGGAAACTGTTGTACCCCAAAATTTTCCCTCTCATTTCATCAACATTTTCTCACCACAAGACTCTTGGAGCTCAAGATCAAGTTAGGGTTTGCTCTGCTCAAGGCCCCTCCTTGCACTGTTGACCCAAATTAGGGTTTGAGTTTGCACAGGGATGTTTTGACCCGAAATGCCCAAAGTTACTTTCATGCTTCATGTTGGACTTACAAGTTTATCCATACCAAGTTTCAAGTCTTGATTCCAATCTTTGCCCAGTCAATTGGACAGTTGACCTAGAAATCAGCTGTATTGGGGAAAAAGTCAACTGTGGCCAATTGACAGTCAAACTTCATGAAATTTGACCCACATCAACATTATGAATTCGCATGAACCATTTGGTCAAGTTTGGATCACAATTCCACAAGAAATTTGATCAGATCACCAAAAGGGTAAAATGGTCATTTTTAGGGTTTTGACTGCACAAGGGTAATTTTTGACTGTTTGACCTAACCAATGGCAAACCAAGCTCATATATGGACTCAAGGACTCAATGGCATTGTCTTGACCCATTCATCAAGTTCAAAAGATCTCAAATGCATAGGATTGCCAGATGAATTTTTCAATCAACTAATCAAAATTTGACTGTATACTGAAAAGTCAAACTTTGACTTTTTGGTCAAAATCAAGTGCCAAGGTTCATTTTTCATCAAGACATGTCAAATTATGAAACTTGTTCATCAAGAAACCCAAAATTACAAATTAGGGTTTAAAATGAAAAAATTTCATAACTTAGAATTTTTCTAAGTTATGAAATTTCTTTATTTTTTCCTAACTTTGTCCCATTTTTTTGACCAAGATGCAAATGGATTCAAACAAAACTTGAAACATGAAAGTTGTATTCCATAGCAAAATATACAACTTTGATTCACAAATCTTTCTTAAAGGAAGCTTGTATCTCAAGTTATGATTTTTGGAACAAGGGTGCCAAACACTTTTAACTTAGAAGATATTTGCCCTATTCTAGGCAGGATTTTGGTCCAACTTCTTGGCCATTTTTCACATGGTTCCACTTGGAGTTTCAATTTGAATTACAAAGATGGATTATAGTACACATTCCAAGCTTTCCAAATTGTCCAAGAACTTCTCAAACACCCTTGTGGTTAGAGAGAATCGAATTTGCAAAGTTGGCCAAAACTCACTTTTGTTCATGACCAAATACATGTTCATGGCAACTTGCATTTTCAAATCAGCTTGTACAATGCTAGCTTTCAGGCCTCAAAACCAAGTTTACAATCCTTAATTTAATGCCTAACCATTGTGTTAAGACATTATTTCACCCATTTGGACAATACATGTTAAATTAACCCTTAATTGGAAAAAGCAAATTTGCCACTTTGATAAAGTATCACTTTATGTCAAATTCAAAATCCTTGGACATGGGGGCCAGATCTTAGAGACAAAATCAAGTCCACAAATTTATGTTATCAAGAACAAGAGATGCGGCATGGCAGGCAGGCTTGGACAGGTCTATAACATCACACACATCTTTTGCTTCACATAGAAGTAACTTGGCAAAACATATGCAACTTGGATTTCCTGTCAACACAGCCAAACACAAACCTTGTGAACATTTTCCATACATAAAGCCAAGCCTAAAACACGATTCAACCATTCCTCATACCTCCCAAAACACAAAACACTGTTTTGCTGCAAAAATAGGGCATCCCTGCAGTTTGACTTGCCTAGCATTATCCACTCGTGCGTTTTTGCCCAAACAAGTTCCAACACATTCCTTTCCATCCACCTAAACTATTCCAAGCCCTAAACACAAGCTGTAACACCCCTAATCTCACTTGCCATTTTCAGTTTTCAGTTTTGCAGGTGGACTTCTATAGCACAATACAGAGTGATTCAAAGCAAGCTAGGTGTTGGAAAAGCTTCCTTGGACCTCAGGCAAGCTATACAGAAGCTCAAACTCCATTGAAGTTGGCCACATTGTTGTATATGATTCAAGCTGAAACAGGTAAAACCATGGACTTCTATCTCTCAATCTAGGAAGAGTTAAGCTTAGGTTTGTGAATAAACATGTCCTACTCATAGCCCTGAAGCCATACATATGATCACTTTTCATTTATGTTAAGCATGCTGTGAGAATTTTAGCCATGAACATGAGGGAAAAATTAGGTTAAAATTTAGGGCCAGAGAAATTCTCTCTGGCCTTTCAGAGTTAATCCAAGTTTTTTACATGTTTGAATTCGTCTTTTGATGCTCTACATTGTTTGTGTTATGAGTTTTTGCTAAAAACCAAGGAATCAGGAGATGGTAGTTGTACAAGGAAACGCACGTTTTTTGATTCAAAAGGTTGCTGGAGGTTGAAGACAGAGTTGGCTTGGGCTGGGCCTGAGTCAGCTTGCTTTTTGCATCCCTTTTTTCCATTTGCACCCCCCTGGCCCATTATGTGAAATATTTGATATTTTTGCATTTTTCCATTTGATTCTGACTTTATATTTTTTGCTCAAACATAAAAAACACTAAAAATATTTTTCCATTTTTTTTTACATTTATTTGGCATTTATTTGTTTTATTAAGCATATGTATATAAATAATGTAATTCCTTTTTTATTTAAAACCCTAGGAAAAAAATACAAAATATTTATCTTTTTTAGTTATTGTTTTTTATTTACATTTTGAAAACATTTTCTAAAATATACATTTTTTTGTAAATAATTAATATTTTATTCTTTGTACATATTTAGCATATTAAATATATATAATATATACTTATACATATTTTATTAAATATTTAGGACAAAAATACAAAAATAAAACCTTTTATTTTTTTATTTAATATTTGACACCAAAAATACTTTTTCTACAATATACTTCCTTTTTTATTATTTTTTGTATAAGTTAATATATATATATATATATATATATATATATATATATATATATATATATATATATATATATATATATATATATATATATATATATATATATATATATATATATATATATATATATATATATATATATATATATATATAGTACATAATTAATAAATAAATACTTTACTTAAAAAAAACTAGGGTTTTGCCCTAAATGACAAAAATATTCCAATTTGACCCTTTTTATTTTTGTTTATATTTCACATTGAAAAATACTTTTACATACATGAAAAATCCCTTTTTTAGCATAATGCACTTTTATTTGATATTTATTTATTTGTACTTATTTAAATATTAGATATTTGTCTTGTATATTCAATATGGATGTAATAGCTTAGAATTTAATTTCTTGTCAAATATCCCCAAATTCAAACTTGTACCCCCATCCCCATAATCATTGTTGTAATAGCTTAGCATTTAATTTTCCGCATTTAAAAGCTTTCAATTATGCCATGTTTAGACCTAGGGTTTGTATGCAAAATCAATCAACAAATAGCTTGACCTAATTCAAGATAAACATGCATGAAAAAAACAAACACAATGCACACTTGCACCCTTAGGGTTACTCCACTTGTTGCCTTCAAAAATGGGCCATGTTTGCATGTCAAGTACTTTGGCAAAACAAAAGAAAAACAAAAAAAAAACAAACAAAATGATCATAGTCCCTCGATGACGCTATCTTATTGCCTAAACAAAATGATCATAGTCCCTCAAGAAAATTGCCAAAATACTTGACACTATTGCATTCATGGTCTAAACGATGACCCGCGCCCGTCCCGTTAACATCCTAACACAAGGTTGTTCACCAAATACAATGGTGAAACAACACTGTTAAAAGGGTTAAAACATAAGAAAGATCTTTGAGAAATTTAGGATAGATAGCTCTTGGTTACTTGACCAAACTTGCAAAACAATCCTTGCCATTTTTCAAAACACACATCACAACACAACTTCAAAACAAACTTTCAAAAACATTGAAACATCTTTTCAAAAAGACAAACACCCTTGTAAAACATTCAAACAAGAATTGTTACAATGGTTGCCTAGACAAGGCATCTTTTTCAAAACATTTTTCAAAACCACACACAAAGCACCATTTCAAACAATTGAAAATGCAAAGCAAGTGATCTAAGCAAGTAACTAAGAGCCCATGGATAACCATGGATAGAAAGGGTGCTAATACCTTCCCTTTCTATAATCTACTCCCCGAACCCAAGAAAATATCTCAAAGGTTTTTCCTGTTCTTTTTAACCTTTCCTTAGGATAAAATAAAAAGTCGGTGGTGACTCTTGCTAAACCGAAACATTTGCCAAAACAAACGCAAAACCTCAAGTCAGTTCTCCCACTGTATCACACCAGCAGTACCCAGGGATTTATTTTCCCCGGCTCCAGCAACACTGCGGCATGAACAATCTTTATGATCGTGCATTTGCATTCATACATCATAACATTGACAACACAAGTATATACAGTGCAATCTCATTTATTTTGAGAAAACAACATCATACGATGCATTGCATACGTCATAGCATTCCATACAATTAACTCTCCACCTTTTCAGGAAAAAATAAATCGACAGGAAATTATCATCAACAAATTTCCGATAGACAAATATTTTCAACAAGTCAAATACATATCAGTTCCCGAGAAAAGGCTGACTTTTACTGGTTCAGATAAATCTCTCAACGGTTTATTCTGATTCTTCTCCAGATTTTTACTGGTTCAGATAAATCTCTCAACGGTTTATTCTGATTCTTCTCTAGATTTTTACTGGTTCAGATAAATCTCTCAACGGTTTATTATGATTCTTCCCCAGATTTTTACTGGTTCAGATAAATTTCTCAACGGTTTATTCTGATTCTTCTCCAGATTTTTAATGGTTCATATAAATCTCTCAACGGTTTATTCTGATTCTTTTCCAGATTCTTATTGGTTCAGATAAATCTTTTAACGATTTATTCTGATTCTTATCCAATTTTTGTTGGTTCAGATAAATCTCTCAATGATTTATTATGATTCTTATCCAATTTTTGCTGGTTCAGATAAATCTCTCAATGATTTATTCTGATTCTTCTCCAGATTTTGCTGGTTCAGATAAATCTCTCAACGATTTATTCTGATTCTTCTCCAGATTTTTGCTGGTTCAGATAAATCTCTCAACGATTTATTCTGATTCTTATCCAGATTTTGTTGTTTCAGATAAATCTCTCAACAATTTATTTTGATTCTTTCCCAGTAGACAATTTTCTCTGGTTCAGATAAATTACACCAAGATTTATTCTGATGCTTCCCAGTCAAGGTTAATCCAAGACCTCTTTTGGTTCAGTTTAAATCGCTCCAAGATTTATTCTGATTATTTCCAGTCAAACAACATTCAATGCTTCTGCTAGTTTCAGTTTAAATCAACCAAAGGTTTATTCTGATTTTCTTTTTCGGTTAAAATTCAAGTTCGGACTTCGTCCACTTCTGTCAACAATCACCTTTGGATGGCATCTATAAGCCCATCTCCGACAACTCTCCATCATTTCTCCAAATGGAATATTTAATCCCATTCCCTACACAATCAACCAACGCATCATCAAGTGCAAATTTCTAGGCACTCTAGTGTTCAATCATCTTCCACTTTCAAGCCACGAACGACAAACACGTCGATCTCACTTTTTAAGTTTAAGAAGATTGAACAGGGGAAGCTGTTGTACCCCAAAATTTGCCCTCCCATTTTTCACTCAAGATGTTATCCCAGGGTTTCTCAAACACTCAATTTGGCACAAGATTTGATCAGACAGATCCTCTTCCTAGGCATTGAGTCAACAGCTAGGGTTTGGTATTTCTTAAGCAAAATTGAGTTTAAAAAGTTTCAAATGGTCTTTATGGTCCTTCATGTGTTATCAAGGATCTTTGTGCCAAGTTTCAAGCCTCGTATCGTGAGTTTGCTCAGTCAATGGTTCAAATGACTAAAAATCAACTACAAAAGTCGGCCTTTTCAGTATCAAGTTCAAACGATTGTAACTTCTTCATTATTCAATATTTTTGAACGGTTGTTTTTATGTATGACTCTCCTTGATGTCCTCTCCATTTCCTCTTCACAAATAAAGAGCTGGTTACGCGTGAAAGATCACCAAAATTCGAATACATTAGAAGTCGCATCATGGATTTTGACCTAATCTCAAGTAACTATGCCTGATTTCCAAGAATTGTAATTTCCTCAATTTTCAAGATCTTGAGGCGATTATTCTTGCATATTGTCATAAGAAATCCCATCTACAAATTCTATTCAAGGATCAAAGGAAAATTATGCTTTGAAGACCTTGAAAATTATCGAATCGTCATAGGTCATTTGCTTGATTCTGAATGCTCTTAATTTCTAGATTTTGTTCATGTCGTAATCATTTTTTCTCAAAAAAAATTGATTCTTATGTCGGGATAATTCATGAAAATGGAAAGTTTGATTCGAAAATTCATTAATCGTTTTGATGCTAGCATTGTGAATCATTGATGTCGAAACAATGATGATTATTGGATCGATGTTGGACATGTTTAAGCTCATAAGACATTCACTTTATTCAGAGATTTGATTTAAGATTAAAGGATGGAAAATAATATGGTTGAATTACTTATAAGCCAAGATACAAAGCTCAAGTCCATTATGATTTCGAAGGCTCATTCAAGAATCAAGGCGCTCAAATGTTCATGTGCATTCATCATTCAAAGTTCATCATTTCACGATGCAAACTCAAGACATCAAGGGTTTAAGATCCATTTTCATTCGAAGTTATCTTTGCAAAATCATTCAAGATTTCATATTCATTCAATTTAATTCAAGTTATATAAATTTAATTCATGTTTTCCAAGTTACAAGAAAATTACACAAGTTTTTGTGAATAGAAACCTAAAGTCCTCCCTAAGCATATGCTAACTTGCTTCTAAAATCTTCCATGCTTCATTTGGTTTCCAACCATGGCTTTTTCATTTTCAATTATTCATGTTGCTTTGAAACTAGCATCAATCTTCAACCTTGCCTTGTCTTCTTCACCTTCAAGTCAACATTCATCACATGAAAGAAAAGAAGAAACAAGTGTTAGCAACATGAAACTTTAAGCATAAAATCAAATTTTTCAAGAAACTTCTCATCATGAGGATTTGCATTTGGAATCAGTTTAAAAGGGTTTGTTTTTTATCATGATCCAATCTTCTCCTATTTTTTGCAAATCACAAGGTTTGGGCCTTGGTTCACAAAAAGAAAAAAAATTTCCCAAGGCTGCCCAGTCCAAAACTGCCAAACAATGCAACAGCTCAAGACAGCTTCACAAAACAAACAAGCAAAACCAGCAAACTGTCAAACAACCCAGTCCAAAAGTTGCCAAGCGCACAATACAACAAGGACAAATAACAGCATAAATAAAAGCAGAAACAAGCAAAGGTAGCAGCAGCATGGGCTGCTAAAACAATACAAAGGCAAAAAAAATGTAGCAGCAATAGCATAGTAATGCTAGCTCATGGTATGCACCCTGTCATCATTTTCCGAAAATGCAAATCCTTCAGAAAGTTAAAGAAAAAAGCAAGTTTGCTTTGTATTATTAGAAGATGAAAGAGGAAAGAAGATAGGGACAAGTTAGAAAAGTATCACCTAAGCCAAAAACTGTCCAAAAACCTGCCATGACCAGCATGCATTACAGTCCAAAACCTGCCCAAACTTGCACCAAAATGGACATAGCTTAATCTGTACTCTAAAGGACAAGGTCATCAAGCCAAAATTACTCAAAAGCCAATTCATTACATCTCTTATATACCAGCAACAAGGGTCAAAGGTAGAGCGGAGGAGATATCAGAAAAAAGCCAAAGAATAGCAAAAACCAAAAACCAGAAACCTCACTGTAAAACCAGAAACCTCACTGTAAGAGCAAAAGGCCAACCAATATACAAAAACAAACCAGAAACCTCACTGTAGAACCAAAAGCCGAGAAACCAGAGCCAGCATACCAAGAGATAAAATATCAGAGCAAAAAACCTCACTGTAAACCAGAAACCATTTTCTTGCAGCAACCAACAAAACACTACAACATACAGAAATCAAAGAAAACATAAAAAAGATCTCACCAAATTAGAGCAACCAAGAAAAAAAGCTTTTGTTTCCATCAAAACTTCACAAACCCGTCACCGTCATCATCTTTCCATCGTCACCAACACCATCCCAAATGCTATTTCATCATCACCATTCGCGATTTTAAACATCCTCAAGCGACTAGCCGCGACGAGCCTAGCCTCCGTCTCGTCGCCCTCTGCCTACCGGCGACCACCGCGCCCTTGCATCATAACCGTCACCGATTCAGGTTTGTCTTTCCCACCATGTTTTGATTTAATCCATGCATTATCCATTGTTGTATAAATTCAGTGTGTTGTTTATAATGATAAGAAGAGGTGAGAAGGTAGTTTTTTTTTGAGATCGTGAGATAGAGAGAATTGGGAACAGGTTTGATCGATCTAGGGTTCCTCTTTTTTTTTCAAAGAGATATTTGTGGTTCAGATAAAGAGACGCTGAGTTATACAACCCGTTTGGTTGGGTGAGGAACTGGGTCCAGACCCGACCCGGTCCGACCCAACCCATTAGTTTTTATTTTTTATTTATTTTTTAGTCTAGCTGATTTTGTTTATAACCTGGGTCATTCTTTTTAAGCCCAATGTTCTTTTTTCCAGCCTCACCCCCTATTTCTCTATTTCATACCATTTTTTCTCGTAATTAAATTGTTTTACCTTTAGTTTAGCTTAAATATAGTTTTAGTAAATCTTAGTTTTAATTAAATTTATGTTTAACTTAATATCTTTAGAATTTCTATTTTTTTAATATTTTATTTACTTAACTATTATTTACTTAATTTTAGAATTAATCTAAGTACTTATAATTTTAGATTGGTTTAGAACTTATTTTAGGTTTAATTCTAATTCAACTAATTAAAAATGTATATTTTCAAAAATTAATTTATTTTCTCAATTAGTTTAGGATTTTGTAAATTATTTTACTAACTAATTTTTGTATATTAAGTGTTATTTGGTTCATTTAATTTCTAAAAATAACAAAATCCTAAAAGACAAAAAAATATATAAATTAATTTCTTTAGTCATTTATTTTCTTTAATAGAATAAAATTTTATTTTTGTTGTTTCCTTCCAAACTTATTTACAAACAAATACTTAGAATCTTATTGCTTACTTTGTTAATTAATTTTTATTTCCTAAACTGTTATAACTTTAATTAATCGCTCAAATTCGATTTGGTTGTATTGTTTGCTATTTGGACTTTTTAATCGCATTCGACTCATTCCCATTTGTAAAATTTGTACCCCCATTCCCGAAAACTCTGTAATAGCGTAGAATTTCAGTTTCCGCAATTTACTGTTTTCTTTATACTGTATAGTAATTAGGAGTGTATGGAAAGATTTAAAATCAATCGCTAGATAATCTAATTTCAAAGACAAAATAACTTGAAATGAACACACTTTTTCACACGCGCACCTCTAGGGTAGCCTCGCTCGTTGCCTCGGAAACACAGTCATGTCCCTCGAATATGGGACGCTTTAGCAATGACCCTTCGATAAAAAAGGATCGTAGTCCCTCGATGACCCTCGATATTGCCTTCAATAAAAATGATCTAGTCCCTTACGAAAAATTGCTAAAGCGTCTCATAAGTTGCTTTCGATGACTGTATGATTGTCCCGCGCCTGTCCCTTCACATCCAACGATGGGGCTTCTTACCAAATCAATGGTAAGATAGAAACATCTAAAGGAGGAAGAAAAGAACATTTGAGACCTCTCGAGTAGGTAGATTCGCTCCTAGTTACTCGCTTACTCAGGACAAAAAGCCTTTTTACACCGACACTCTCATTTCAAAAACATTTTCAAAAAGACAAAAAAAATTGTATACGTTCTTATAGAGACGAGAACCATTGCAAAACATCTTTCTAAAAAACACTTTCAAAAACACATTCCACAAACATATCTTCGAACTATTTTTCGAAACAAAACTTTGTACGCGTTCTTATAGAAACGAGAACCATTACAAAGATATTTTCAAAATACTTTCAAAGCCCACACCACAAGCACATTGTCAAAGTAAAAGTAAGTGATCTAGCGAGTAACTAAGAGCCCGTAGATAACTACAGATGAAAAGGGTGCTAATACCTTCCCTCTTCATAATCTACCCCTAGAACCCGAGAAATAATATCGAAAGGTCTTTCTTGTGCTTTTTTACCTTTCCTTTTGGATAAAAGAAAAGTCGGTGGCGACTCTTGCTATCCGCAAAAATGCGATCAAAACGCAAAAACTCAAGTCAGTTCTCCCACCGTATCACATCGGCCATCCTAAAACATGTTGATTTCACCAAAGCGGATATTGGGGGGTTTCGTATGTGTTGTACCCTAAATTTTGCCCCTAACTTTTTCAGTCGCACTTTCATATCATATTTTGTCATTTTGGTCTTAATCATTAATAAATAGCTTCATTCATCACATTTGCATCTTATCTTTAAGTTTGCTCTTGTGTTGTTGACTAACTTCTAATCAAAATACAAAAAAATATGTCTTTGTCTTTGCATATTTGTGTTTTGTAGGTACCGAGTCGAAGCATATGGCAAATAAGATTTTCCGGTATTATTTCCCTAAAATCTCTATTTGCAGAGAAAAAGAATTAAAAAAAATATCATTTTTTTCACTGTACAATCGATTGCTCCTAGAGTGCAATCGATTGCACAAAGTGCATTTTGCGCCATTTTAAAAAAAATACACTGTGCAAATCGATTTGCACTGTAGTGCAATCGATTGCACAGCATGAAAATTTGGAAAAAAAAATCAGCATTTCAAACTTGTCAAATTTTTGGCTCTAATTTGGCTCTAATTTTTGAAAGAATTATCATTAATTCAAATTTTGGCTCCAAGAATCAATTACCAAATTACCACTAATCCAAATCCTAAACTCTATAAATAGAGTCCCCATCTCATTCAAATTTCAAGCTTTTGATAGCCAAAATCACTTTGCTAAAAAATCTCTCAATTCTCTCCATCTACCAAATTCACTCAAAGCTCCATTTTCAAAAAGTTAGTAAGCTTTGCATTGAAGCTTACTAATCTTTGAGCTAAACCTTCATCCAAACACTTTTTCTTTATCAATTCTCTACATCCAAGCTTGAACAATTGATTCTTGTGGTTGAATTGAAGCAAATTATTGAAGTTGTGTTGATAATTCTCTAGATCTACCTTTGGTAAGTTGGATGATTCATCTTTCACAATGTGATCTCTTGTTGATCTTTGGGTTTGATTCTTTGAGCATTATTTTGTGATTCCAATGGTGTTATTTTCTCATAAT
Source organism: Vicia faba (assembly GCA_948472305.1). Lineage (NCBI taxonomy): Eukaryota > Viridiplantae > Streptophyta > Magnoliopsida > Fabales > Fabaceae > Vicia > Vicia faba. The sequence goes on from OX451737.1 coordinate 1,525,406,045, forward strand.
TTGATAGAATTTTCGTGCTCAATTGGATCCATGATCATAAGGTATTTGATGGAAAGTTTGAACAAGAATTTGGCCTTTTAAAATGCTGTTTTACTGTCTGTAACAGTGTGCAATCGATTGCAGTAACAGTGCAATCGATTGCACAGAAGCAATTTCGCGCAGATGTTTGAAAACTGTACTACGTAAATCGATTTACACAGTAGTTCAATCGATTTACATAGGGACAGAATGCACTTTTTTGCCTTGTTTTGGGGTAGCTTTGATCCAAAATGCTTTTTCTACTCACTCCTTTTGATTGTTGGTTTGGATTGCAATTTTAAATGTCCAATTTCTCTTTAAATTCAATGGACTTTGTGATGTAGATGAAGTTGGATAAATGTTCATCAATTAAAATCTACCTAAGAGTGAATTATTTAATTCATTTTTGGTGCTTTGGATTAATGATATGTTTAGTGCTTTAATCCATCTAGAGGAGTGGTTGAATTTAAAGATGAAAGAATTTTGAGATGGTGATCCAAATTAGCTTATCATTCCCCTCCCTCTTCATCTTATCCCTTTCTTTTTTAATTTTGCTACATGTTAAGGGATTGTGATCTCTATATCATTTATCCAAACATGAAGTACATAGATTGCTATTTGACCGGCCTCAAAATAGGTGCGACTTCTACATAAGTCCACTTACGATTGCTTAACATAGCGCTAAATTTTGTCCCGATTCGAATAAATGATCATTCGTGGCCCAAACTTATGATTGCAAGCCCAAGTATGTTAATTTGATCTCTTTGATCCAATAACCTTGATATTCATTGTATGGAGGCTTTGGTTCTACCAATCCTCTAATGGATCTACATCACCTTTGGTCAACGCGGATCACTTAAACATCGTTGATCATTACATGTTACTTTTTGAGGATTCCAAAATGGATGATATACTTGACAAAAAGAAATTGCAACTTGTTGTGTGGAGACTTTGGTTCTACCAATCCTCTAATGAGTTCCAAATGCAAGTTTCAAGATGGTCATCCAACTAACAACTAATTACTAACAATTGACTTTACTTTATGCTTTTATTTTTTATGCTTTATGTACCATTTACTTTTAGCATTTTACATTTCATGCTATTTTCATATTTGCTCAATTGAGCATTTACTTTTATGACATTTTTATTTTGCTCACTTGAGCTTTTCTTTTCCTTTTAAATACACTTAATAATTAACATGAACCATAAAAAACTTTAATGATACTTGGACTACATGGTTACTATCCTTTGCATTTTGGAGTGATGGACTTCTTGGACCTAGGATTAGAAACCTTGGCCTATGTTGGAGACATTGTGACCTTAATTGATATTTTATCTGGAGCTCTTGAGATTTATCTCAAGACATTGGGTTGTTTGTTTGTTTTGTGTGCAGGTTATTGTGACTACATACTTTTTTGTAATCTGGAATTCACCCGTATAAAGTCGTTACTCTGCCCAATTTTTTCGAAGACTTGATACACTTGAAGCTTGGTTCTCTCAAGAGGTCTAATATCATTGCTTGCTTGGTTTCACTCCAAATAATGGGAATTCTATATTGACCCATAATGTCAAGTATTGGCTTCGTGTTGGTTATACGGTTCTCTTCCTTAGCTTTTACCTTATGCTTTAGGATAGTCTCTTCATCTCCTCCCATCTTCTTTAATTTTCAAAACCTTCTCATCTTCTTTCAAAATCTTCTTTGTTTTTAAAATCAAACTTCTTTCATAATAAACCTCGACTTTGTCGAGTGCTTTTCTTTTAAAATTTCTTTTCTTTAAACAAACTTCAATACACTTAATCATACTTTGACATTTTTCTTCAAAATTAACAAAAACACTTTAACCCATTCAAACTCTTTTGTGCGCCCGAGCACTTTTATCCTTAAAATTTTTTTTCAAGATGAGACATGATTCATTGATAGTCGAGCAACATTCTCCTATCCCTATGGTTATAAAGGTGTCAACTTTTCCACTTGAGTACTAGAGGCGTTCTCAAACCCTCACTCTTGCTGACGCATGGTCCATCTTTCTCACACCTTGTGGGCATTAGTCGAGATTTCTCTCCTAACAATGACGACTTGTATCCTTGTTTAAAATCAATCAACAAACAAGTCTTTTCTAGCCGAACTACGGTGCTCTGACTTTCCCATTGCACGAGGGAGTACGTAGGCATTAAGTCTTACGACCCAAAGCGAGCAACAAAAATAATAAAAAAAACATTTCCTTTTCTTTTGTTTACAAATACTCATTCATTCTTTTCCTTTATCAAGTAAACCTTTACATAACACTCATATTAAAAGAAACCAAACAATGTGGATCCTGCGGAATACCGTAGATGCTTAGGGTGCTAATACCTTCCCTTTGCATAACCGACCCCCGTACCTCGATCTCTGATCTTTTTGGGTTTTGTTCGCTTTTTTTCCCATTTCCCTTTGGAAACAATAAAGTGCGGTGGCGACTTTATTGTGTTGAGATAAGTCAATTGATGGCTTAATCTCAAATCTTTACCGCTACATTTCTATTACATATAATCACTGTCGCAATTGAGCGCCCAAAAGAAAAAGTGTGCGACAGTATGCCTTTGAATACACCGTTCATTGATTCAACAAGATTTTTTGTTATGTGGCCCCATCGTTGTCCATTACCTTGTCCATTTCTCCACTGGAATATTATTAATCCACCTATCTGCATCCGGATTTGACAATCTGATCTCTTTGCGATAGTGTTTGAACGAGGGTTGTGTTAATGCATACCCCACATTCATTATTGTTTTTTTAAGAGCCTTGTCTTTGATCTCCCTCGTGAAAATTTGAATGATATGTCTAATGCAGTAGATATACGTAGAAAGGGGGCCATGCCAACCATTTGAAGGATTATTGTATGCACTCTCAATAGATGCATGTCTCGGAGATCAAACAAAGATCGGGTTCCAGAGCCACGTGTGTTCGAAGATTCTTGAGAAAGAAACTCCAACCCCACCAGTCTCGCCCTCGACTAGAGCAAATACAATTGGAAAAATGTTGTTTTTTCCATCTTGGGCAACTGCCATCAATAGCGTGCCTTTCTATTTCCCGTACAACCATATTCCATCTATCTGGATAATAGGTTTGCATGATACAAACCCTGTGATGCAAGGTTGAAAAGCCCAGAACATTTGACTGAATATTCCATTCCCGTTGACAGAAGTACCGTCTGGGGCATACGCCGACAATGTTTCCATAATATAAATAGTTCCAGGGGCATACGCCTGAAGTGCATGCATGTAGCATAATAGTTCTTTGTATTACTCCTCCCAGTTTCCATATACCTTTTCAATAGCCTTTGTCTTTTCTAACCAAGCTTTTTTGTATGATGGAGTATAATTGTATATTGTAGTGATGTGAGAGATTATGGTTTTCACCTTCAATGACGGATCATTGTTGATGAGTGGTAGGATCTCATGACATATTAGATAATAAATTAATTTATGATGATCTTGTGATTGAGTAGAATTAATGCATGTGTGGATGGATATAGAACCTATCACCCAACAACCACTTCTCAACTTGTATGATGCAGTGAGCCTGAACATACAATCTGCGTGAGTACACTTGAGTTTGTACCTTTCGGGATTTACCCGATCAACCTTAAAGTCGATAGAGTTTACCATGTGAAAACATATTTTGAAGTTCCTCATCGTCTTGAACCTCTACCTTATAAAAATTACTTGGTTCTCACCAAAAAAATCGGATTTTGATAGAAGATGTGTGACACTTGACCTCGTCCAAGTTTGATCTCTAGTCATTTTTTGAAATACAAGAAATTGGCTTTTCTATTTAAACAAAAATGGATGTTATCTGTGTTTCTAAATAAAAAACCGGAAGTGGGACAATTGTATGTCTCACCATTGAAATGTGCATTGATGACATATTGTGATGTAGAGGACATTGTGTTTGAGTGTTTGAGTGTTTGAATGTTTGAGTATTTAAGTGCAGGAGACTAAATAAGATTCATGTGACTTAAATAAGACAAAAAAGCTCAGGCTACCAGGCACCATCTGGGATGGCGCATCCTCCTTATTTTGTTCATATGCGCCAATTGGGATGACACATCCCTACTAGTCCTATCAACTAGCTTACATGCGTATCAGATTGTCCCTATGTTGCCATCATACACTGTCCATACGCTGCCACCTACTCTACAAGTAGGTTTGTCCCACGCCAGTTTGAATGGCGCATGCATTCAAAATTGCATGTTATTGCCAACTTGGATGGCACCTTGGTGACACGTAAAATACATGCATGCAACCTCCAACCACCTCATTAACTTACATCTATACGAATTCGCCTATAAATATGGCACCTCAGACACTTGTTTCGTATCACCAATCCACACACTATCTGATACTTGTTTTACACTATCTTATTCAATTTCAAATATGGTTCTCCTAACAATGGACGACTCTCAGAGGCACAAAAGCAAACATTAAGGCGTTTGTAAGTTTTTATATATTTTTATATTATTTATACTTTTTATTAAATTATTAATTCATTCATCTTATAAACTCTAACACTATTTAAATTTTGAATTTAGGATCCTAAAAGATTTAGAATTCACTCACACCATTATATTGAGCCGGACCCGTTAATCATTCCATATCTAGAATATGTCGATTTTGGAAATGTAATAAAAATATCAAACTGCATGATTGATTCAAAATTTATACTTACAATGTTAGAAAGGTGGAGACCTGAGACACACACATTTCATTTACCAATAGGTGAATGTACCATCACTTTAGAGGATGTGCACATGTTATTGGGTCTCTCTATCGAAGATAAGGCCGTGTGTTGTACCCCAAAATTTGCCCTCCCTTTTTCACAAGAAATCACAGCTTCGGGTTTTCCCTGATTTTTCATATTGGCTCAAGAATCGGTCAAACAGACTTTTCTTATCAGTCTATACAAAATTAGGGTTTCCATTAATTTTGAATCAGTCAAACAGATTATTAGGGTTTCTATTGGTTTGGTTGAGTTTGGCTAAGGGTTTGATCAAGCAGACGTTTCTTTGACAGTAAATCCAAAATTAGGGTTTGCACGCGCATTCTCAGAAGGAGTTGAATCCACAGTATTTCAATTGACTATCACATTGTTTTGACGTTTGTTCAAGATTGTTGTTTGTTTCTCAAAACCTAAATTTCTGGGCTAAGAGCTGAGGCTTTTGATTTGAAAGGTTGGAGCGTTGGTTTGATCAGTGAAGTGAAAGGCGTATGGACGTTTGTTTGTTTAATTGTGCAATACATATGGTTAACTGGAATGCCGGGCGTATGGTGGTTAATGCAAGGTTGCGAGACTACAACGTTTATTGATTATTTATTTTATCTGAGTTACAATTATTGGGATGCATTTCCAATTATTTTAATTCAAGAAATTTAAATAATTAAATAGACAGTGCAAAAGAGATGAGAGATATCTGACAAAAGATTTTTATTTATTTTAATTGTTGTTACAAATGTTATTTGGATACTGTAAATTTATTTACAATATTTACAAATGATATTTATTACAAATAATTGAAAATAAATCTATATTCTAAGTCTCTTGAAATCTTCATCTTCTACTACTGCTTCCCTTACCCCAACTGGTATTTACCTACAAAGACAGAAGAAAGAAGTCAATACAGTTAAATTGAAAAGCATTTTCAGACAGATAAATGAAAACTCATCATTAAAGATTGTTGGCCGGAATCAGATCGTTTTGGTTTCATCATATTTTGCTCATCCTCTTTGCAAATCACAAGAAAAATTCTCTTCTTGGTTCACAAAGAGGAAAAGTAAAATTAATTTTTGCAAGCATATAAAAAGAAGGCACAAGGATGCATGTAATACAAGGGACAAGCTGCACAAATTCAAACTGAACAAACTAAGTTGCAATGTCAAACAAAGCAAACTAAGTTACACAAACTATCAACCAAGCTGTCAAAGAAGCTGTCAACAAACTATCAACCAAGCTGTCAAAGAAGCTGTCAATAAACTGTCAAGAAGCTATCAAAACAGAAAAGCTGTCAACAAGCTATCAAAACTGTTAATGCAGAAAATATGGAAGTACAGAATGCAGAGGAAAACCAAGATGCAAGCAAGCACTGTGTCAAAACTTTTCATCATTTCCCTAGCCAACAATCTTTTCAGAAATATAAAAGTACTTTAAGCAATAAAATATGCTTTTATAGAGAGAGAAAAGGGAGAGTGAAGCAGGTTTACAGTTTGGCAGGCTTAAAGATATAGATAAATATAACAAGCTAAGAGTTAGGAAAGAAAAAAAAGAGCAGTTCACAAAGAGAAAAAAACCACAAAAACAGTAAACACAAACCAACGGGAAGCCTTCAAGCCTGCATAATAACAGCCTGCCTGTACTAGACAAACTCAAGTCTGCCTTACCAACAGGAAGCCTCAAGCCTGCCTAAAGCAAACTGCAAGTTATCAAAAACCTGCCTCAAACCTTCAAACTTACTAAAACACAAACTTGCAGAAACTTCCAGCCTGCCTAAAACCTGTCTAAAACAACAAGCAAAAACCTGTAAAGACAAAACAAGAACAGCCTGCCGGTACCAAAAACAAGCAAGTCTGTTTCCAAACCCAACAAACCTGTTTCAAGCCTGTAACCAGACAAACAAACCCAAACTTACAAAACCTGCATAAAACCTCCAAACACAACAAAATACCAACAAGCCTGCCTTCCTAAAACTTCAAGCAAACTTGCCTTCAAAATATCAAATCAACAATAACAACAACAAGCATCTCAGAAGGACATCATCATTGACAAGAAAAAGAGGAAGATTATAAAGGCTAACAACAACAGCAAGCATTCTCAGAACAAAGTTCCTCATCAACAGCCCACAAAATCCCAAGAGAGGAAGAGAGTCAGAAGTAAAACAACTTATCAAAAACAAATCTCAGAATAAAAGCTCATCATTGAGAATCAGCAAAGCCAACAAAGAAGAACATGTCAAAGGCAATGTTTCAGGTTTATCATCACTAACATACTCAACAACAACAAGCATCTCAGAACAAAAGTTCATCACAGAATCAAGGGTACCCAAGAAAGGAAGAGATTCAGAAGCTAATGGAATAGTGTTTTCAGAATTATTGTCATCACAAAACAGTTCAAGGAGAAAGATACAAATACCAGAAAGCAAGCGCGGTCATTGTGTTTCTCCCTCACCCGGCCACCTGAGAGCGCCACCGTCCAACCCTCTGTCTCCTCTCCAAAAACAAAAGTCACCAAGGTATCATTTTCTCCCTTCCTTTTTCTGCATCTCACATCACAAACATAAACAATCAAAGATCAGAACATGTAAAAGCTAAAACATGCAAAGAACAAAAACCCTAAAACGCGTTAGAAGGAAAACGTTACCTTTTTAATCATCGCCCTGTGTAATCGTGAGGAAGAGGAAGTGGAGGTGGCATTCCTGTGGCCTAAAGAGGGGAGAAGACATCAGTTGTTGGGTGTTTGAGAACGATGAAGAGGCGAAGAAGATGAGTAGAGAGCGGCGCCATTTCAAACTAAAAATCTAGGTTCTGAACAAAGCATTGCAAACCCTAACTAAAACATTGTGTGCCGTTTGGGCCTGCCCCATACACAAAACCCTTAAGCCCAATTGCAAACTGGCGCCACACCCTTTTTTTTTAGTCTGTTTTGTTTTGTTATTTAGGCCAAACATATAACCTAAAGCCCATATAATTTCCTTTTCATATTTTTTGAAAACCAATACTCTTTTATTTTTACATTTTTCATAATCTAATTCTTTTTATATATTACCTTTTTGTATAAAAATTTATTAGTAATTTTCATTACCTCTAAAACTTGAAATATATAAATATTAGATTTTTTTCAAGTTAAAATATTCTTTCTTTAAAAGCTTTTTGTTTATATAAAACTAACAAAAATATAAAAATAATAATGAACACTTAATTTTCATTTGATCATTTGCATCATACGATACTTTTGATTCTCTTTGATTCTTATACCTTGTTATATTTTTACATTGAGAATGCGACGATTCGATTTGGTTGTAAATAATATTTGGACATTACTATTCTGATAAGACTCATCCCCATTTGTAAACATTTGTACCCCAATCCCCGGATACTTATTTGTAATAACTTAGACTTTAAATTCCCGCAATTTATCGCTTTCCATATATTGTATAGTAATTAGGGTTTGTATGCGAAGATTCAAAATCAACCGCTAGATAACCTAATACAAGATAAATGCATGAAAATCAATACACAATTCACACTTGCACCTCTAGGGTAACCTCGCTTGTTGCCTCGAAAAATGCAGTCATGTCCCTCGAGTATGAGACACTCTAGCAAATGTCCCTTCCATAAACAAAGATCGTAGTCCCTCGATGACCCTCGATGTTGCCTTTGATAAAACGATCTCGTCCCTTACAAAATTGCTAGAGCGTCTCACAAGTTGCCTTCAATGATTGCATACGATGACCCGCGCCCGTCCCGTTCAACATCCTAACGTAAGGTTGTTCATCAAAAACAATGGTGAAACAACATTGTTAAAAGGGTCAAAAACATAAGAAAAATCTTTGAGTAAAATAGGGTAGACAACTCTTAGTTACTTGATCAAAAATCTTGCAAAACATCCTTGCCATTTTTCAAACACACATCACAACACAACTTCAAAAACAATTTCCAAACAACTTTCAAAACATTGAATTATCTTTTAAAAAAGACACACACCTTTGTATATATTCAAACAAGAATCATTACAAAGGTTGCCTAGACAAGGCATCTTTTTAAAAAAAACATTTTCAAAACCACACACACAAAGCACCATTTCAAACAATTGAAAAGCAAAGGCAAATGATCTAAAACAAGTAACTAAGAGCCCATGGATAACCATGGATGAAAAGGGTGCTAGCACCTTCCCTTTTCATAATCTACCCCCCGAATCCACGAAAACATCTCAAAGGTCTTTCCTATGCTTTTTGACCTTTCCTTAGGATAAAATAAAAAGTCGGTGGCGACTCTTGCTAAACCGAACAAGTGCGAAAACAAACGCAAAATCCCAAGTCAGTTCTCCCACCGTATCACAGAACTGGCGACTCTGCTGGGGATTTTCTAAAAGTGGGGTTACCTTAGGGTTTTAGATCACCTTTACATGCTTACTTTGATTGCTTTGATTGCTTTACTTTTTGGGTTCCTTGTTTGGGTTTGTTGTAAATCCTACACCCGGATTTGGGGGCACCTTTTTAGGTAAATAGCAATAAACTGTGAGGGAACTGTGCGGGGTATATCGACATGGTTGAAGCAGTAGCTATGTTAGTGTGACATATTTGTGGGTACCGGTAGCCCTTGAGTAGTCAAGGAGAATACGGGGCCGCTGAGTGATGTCATGAAGCACTAACAAACTCTTAGAACCTTACTTGACCATCTTGGCCTTTTTAGGGGTAGTGAGATGACCGACTTTGGTGCAGTCCGAAGTTGGTAGATACTCGATACTACACTCATTGAGGATTGTTTTCTTGGAATATTTTGGTGGCCAGTTAAGTGGCTAAACCAAAACAATGAACATAGAAAATAATCCAGTGATATTGAGCTCCTTAGAACCCGGTTTCTATTTTAGGACAGGTTGAGCCAACTAACTTCAAGAGGGTATTTACCTACAAACCCCATGAAAGCCTAAACCTAAGGACTTGTTTGCTTTGTGTGAATATGACTGTCTGTATATACACTTGCTTACTTTTGCATACATGTACATAACATCATAGCATCATACCATAGCATTTTCAATAACCATTTCAAGGATCTCGAGGGTCTTTTGATGCAGGGTCACGTTGAACCAGATGTCTACCAAAGGGTAAGAGGTTTCATTTTCCTCTAAACAAACGCCGTCAAAGATCAAGTGCAACAACTTGAATCAGGGGCTATGACCCACTTGACATGGTGAGCTTGATTCTCGTGGAAAGACATCCACCATTACAAGGTTCTCCAATCAAAGATGTTGATCGAAGTTCAACCTCTAACATTTTCTTGTGTTTACCCCGAGAGATTCTTGAAAACATTGCATACATATATCATACGTATCATTGCATAATAGGTCTCCCAATATAGGTCTCTCATGTTCTCGCTGTTTATTTCAGCAATGGCTTTCCAACCAGACAACCAAGATATCCAGGATCAAAATGCTCAACTTCAAGAAATGTTCTTGAACCTGTCCCAGGGGCAAGAAGAAGTGAAAGCTCTCCTCACAAGGGGCATGGTCCTCAGGAATTCAAGAAGTGTCAAGAATGATCAGTTGGAGGAACTGCAGTTTGAGCTGGCAACAATGAAGATCCAGATGATGGGACAACTGGTGGGCCAGATGGCTCTCATTCAAGACATGGCTCAAAGACAAGAAGAGCTCAGAGTTCTTGTCAACAAACTACTTCGAGACGACCAAGTGGGGCAAACACCTAAGGTTGAAGATCAAGTCATCATTCGACCCCCTTTGAGACAAGAAGACAAGGGAAAAGCTCCCCAACTTGCTTCAGGGTCACAAACCCAACAACAACCTCGTCAGCGCCAACAGAGTAATCGGCGTAAGAAAAATACGTCTGGAAGACATTTCTCTGAGACTGACATACCATCATCTCTAATACTGGAACGCTTGTTGGAGGTCAATCTGACTACTTTAAAGGATCCTATTTCGAAGCCCAATACCTCTGCTCCTAGCTATCACCCCGATGCATTTTGTGTATACCACTCCTATAGTCCTGGACATGACACCGACGACTGTTGGGCTTTGAAAAACAAAATTCAAGACTTGATTGACAATGGAGTGCTGAAATTCATGCCGGATGGCGAGACGAAAATTTTCCGCTGAGGGTTCTCCACCTGAAATGACAAAGCTCGAACTGAGAGACTTTTGTTCCATTTGAATTTTCAAGTTGTAATTTATTTTGTTATTTAAACAATTATCTGTTGATGTCAAACTTTGTTTCATTAATGCATTGCATATGTTTGTCTTGAATTCATCCATTCGTTTTCACTATTCTTGTGCTTTCTTTATGATATTTAACTCTTGATAAAAAGCTACAAGCCTTTAGAGGAAGGATGACGAAATAATACCGTAATCTCATACAGTATGCTTTTGAACAGACCTTGCTGACGATGTACAGGCATTTATTTCAAATCCTAAACACCGGAGTTATAAGGAAGATAATCCCTAGTCAACCCCTTCGAGCCAAAGAAGTAGGAGTTTTCTTTTTTTAAACAAATTGAAACCTTTGATTTAAACCTGGGGCAGGGTAGTCTCTCAGTTAATTCAAAACGGATGCGCATTGAAGTCGCAAACTCTCAGTTCATAATACAACGAATAACATCAAAAACTTTCCTTTGGAACCAAAAGACAGTGATGGTTCCTTATCTCATAGGCAGTCATTATCTCTCAAAAGAGAAAAGTCCACCGAGCCAAAACCTACAAAGGAGGCTTAAGAAAGTTGGGGCATCCCGCTGACCGTAATCTCGAAAACAGGAACAGTCAGGCAAAAGTTAGGGATAACAAATCAAAAGAAAGAGGTCATTGTAAATCCTCAATAACATGAAAAATGTTGCAAAAATGATGACTGCCTTCCATAAAATTAAACTGGTGTGAGCCATCACTAAAAAGTCGTTCCAAACTCGAATAGAGTTCGACGCACAATTAACTGAGTTTAGGACTGAAGGACATCACGAAGAGCGGGTGGGAACAAATATACTTTGAGCCTTTATCCTTTGCTTCTTAAACCGTGAACCAAGCCACGTTACAACCCTTCAAAAGTCCTAATTGAAGCATGGGTTAGTTCGAAAGCATACTGTTACAAAAGGTATCCTGACTCCTGTAAGGCTTTGCTCTAAATCTTGTGTTGAATTTGTCTTATAAAAAGTTTTCTGCTAAAAACACATTTTTCAAAACTTCGAGACAAGCATAAACTTTGCATTATTTGAATATCGTTGTTTGCACATGGTTTACTTGTTTAAACAGCGAAGGAATTCATACAGTGAATGTTCGGAACGAAAGCTCTCTCAGTGAGTTAAAATCACTTCAAGTGGGATGATACTCCCATTGCAAAAATCTCCCGTCAACAAAAGGAGACTTGGTTTGGTATTGTCCAACAAATCTGGGGCAGTCCAGTCAAGATTTCAACAAATCTTTCAAAGTCCAGTAAATCTGGGGCAGTCCAGTCAAGATTTTAAGAAATCTCCAAACCAAGATACAGTCCAGATATGCTCCAGACACGGTTGCCATTATGTCACTCATTCAGATCCCAGTTACAGTTTCAGATACACTCCAAACACGGAAGTCATTTTGCTACTCATACAGATCTCAACTCCAAGATACAGTCCAGATATGCTCCAGACACGGTTGCCATTCTGTCACTCATTCAGATCCCAGTTACAGTTTCAGATACACTCCAAACACGGAAGTCATTCTGCTACTCATACAGATCTCAACTTCAAGATACAGTCCAAATATGCTCCAGACACGGTTGCCATTCCGTCACTCATTCAGATCCCAGTTACAATTTCAGATACACTCCAGACACGGAAGTCATTCTGCTACTCATACAGATCTCAACTCCCAGATACAGTCCAGATATGCTCCAGACACGGTTGCCATTCTGTCACTCATTCAGATCCCAGTTACAGTTTCAGATACACTCCAGACACGGAAGTCATTCTTCTACTCATACAGATCTCAACTCCAAGATACAGTCCAGATATGCTCCAAACACGGTTGCCATTTTGTCACTCATTCAGATCCCAGTTACAGTTTCAAATACACTCCAGACACGGAAGTCATTCTGCTACTCATACAGATCTCAACTCCAAGATACAATCCAAATATGCTCTAGACACGTTTGCCATTCTGTTACTCATTCAGATCCCAGTTACAGTTTCAGATACACTCCATACACGAAAGTCATTCTGCTACTCATACAGATCTCAACTCCAAGATACAATCCAGATATGCTCCAGACACGGTTGCCATTCTGTCACTCATTCAGATCCCAGTTACAGTTTCAGATACACTCCAGACATGGAAGTCATTCTGCTACTCATACAGATCTCAACTCCAAGATACAGTCCAGATATGCTCCAGACATGGTTGCCATTCTGTCACTCATTCAAATCCCAGTTAGTTTCAGATACACTCCAAACACAGAAGTTATTCTGCTACTCATACAGATCTCAACTCCAAGATATAGTCCAGATATTCTCCAGACACGGTTGCCATTCTGTCACTCATTCAGATCCCAGTTACAGTTTCAGATACACTCCAGACACGGAAGTCATTCTGCTACTCATACAGATCTCAACTCTAAGATACAGTCCAGATATGCTCCAGACACGATTGCCATTCTGTCACTCATTCAGATCCCAGTTACAGTTTCAGATACACTCCAGACACGGAAGTCATCCTGCTACTCGTACATATCTCAACTTCGGATACAGTTCAGATACGCTCCAGACACGGTTGCCATTCTGTCACCCATTCAGAATTTATCCTCAGCCCAGGGATGCTCCAAATACAGATACCTTCCTGCTTCTCAACATACAATTCAAATTCCTGATATCCCCAACAGAGTAAAGATTCTTATTCTTAAAGCGGCATACAACCTAAACCTGAACTTCTTCCAGACAGGAATAAGCTTTTCCCAGAGTCCTGAGTTTTTACTCTCCAACAGGATAGCCACTCCGCAACAGTATGGCTATTCCCCACAGAATTCTTATTCCCCAAGCAGAATGAAGACTCTCATTCTCAGCTCCTCACAGAGTATTCAGATCTCCTCAAAACAGGGATCCCCAGTAGATTGGCATACAACCCAAACTCCTGATTCCCCAACAGTGGTCCCCAGGACTTCTCATTTTTCAACGATCAAAGGATTTTCAATCCCCAGCTGCAGTCAAGGAGTTACTTTCCCCGGCAGCAGTCAAAGACTTCATTATCCAGGATTTATCTTCCTCAGCAAGATAGCTACTCAGCTTACATGCGCATCCATTTCATTCATATATCATAAACATTGATGAAACACAATTCATTGCATCATACATATCATGCAACATAACTTTGTGTTTTAGCTAACATTTTACCCTTTTCAGGATAAGATTAAAAGGCTTTTGTTAATAATTACTCAGATACAGTACAGATACACCCCAGACACGGCGGTCATTCTGCTATTCATTCAGACTTCAACAATCCGGTACAGACTAGATACGCCTCAGACACGGCGGCCATTCTATCCCTCATTTAGATTCAACTATCAACCTCAAAGTTCAGATACGCGCCAGACACGGATACCATTCTATCCTTCACACCAGCAGCTTAATTCTCCCCAGTGCAATCGCCACGGAAGTCACTCTGCTACTCATACAGACTTCAAAACTTCTGAAAAACAGTTTACGGATTCTCCAAACACGGATGTTAATCTATCGCTTGTTCAAATTTAACCTTTGAAAGCAGTTTACGGATGCCTCCAAACACGGATGTTAATCTATCGCTTATTCAACTTCAAAACTTCTGAAAACAGTTTACGGATTCTCCAAACATGGATGTCAATCTATTGCTTACTCATACCCCCAGTTCAGAGATGTTCCAAACATAGGATACCTTTCTGATACTCACCCACTCACCTATAACATTATCCAGATGGCATCTTTAAGCCCATCTCCGACAAGATTCTGTCACATCTCCAAATGGCATCTTTAAGCCCATTCCCTCAACTACGCTTTGACGAGTGCAAATTTTTTGGGCACTCTAGTGTCCAATCTTCTTTTACCTTCGAGTCGCGAACGGCAGAACTACCAATCTAACTCTTCAGGTTCAAGAAGATTGAACAGGGGCAACTATTGTACCCCAAAATTTGCCCTCCCTTTTTCACAAGAAATCACAGCTTCGGGTTTTCCCTGATTTTTCAGATTGGCTCAAGAATCGGTCAAACAGACTTTTCTTATCAGTCTATACAAAATTAGGGTTTCCATTAATTTTGAATCAGTCAAACAGATTATTAGGGTTTCTATTGGTTTGTTTGAGTTTGGCTCAGGGTTTGATCAAGTAGACGTTTCTTTGACAGTAAATCCAAAATTAGGGTTTGCACGCGCATTCTCAGAAGGAGTTGAATCCACGGTATTTCAATTGACTATCACATTGTTTTGACGTTTGTTCAAGATTGTTGTTTGTTTCTCAAAACCTAAACATTTGGGCTAAGAGTTGAGGCTTTTGATTTGAAAGGTTGGAGCGTTGGTTTGATCAGTGAAGTGAAAGGCGTATGGACATTTGTTTGTTTAATTGTGCAATACATATGGTTAACTGGAATGTCGGGCGTATGGTGGTTAATGCAAGGTTGCGAGACTACAACGTTTATTGATTATTTATTTTATCTGAGTTACAATTATTGGGATGCATTTCCAATTATTTTAATTCAAGAAATTTAAATAATTAAATAGACAGTGCAAAAGATGAGAGATATCTGACAAAAGATTTTTATTTATTTTAATTGTTGTTACAAATGTTATTTGGATACTGTAAATTTATTTACAATATTTACAAATGATATTTATTACAAATAATTGAAAATAAATCTATATTCTAAGTCTCTTGAAATCTTCATCTTCTACTGCTGCTTCCCTTACCCCAACTGGTATTTACCTACAAAGACAGAAGAAAGAAGTCAATACAGTTAAATTGAAAAGCATTTTCAGACAGATAAATGAAAACTCATCATTAAAGATTGTTGGCCGGAATCAGATCGTTTTGGTTTCATCATATTTTGCTCATCCTCTTTGCAAATCACAAGAAAAATTCTCTTCTTGGTTCACAAAGGGGAAAAGTAAAATTAATTTTTGCAAGCATATAAAAAGAAGGCACAAGGCTGCATGTAATACAAGGGACAAGTTGCACAAATTCAAACTGAACAAACTAAGTTGCAATGTCAAACAAAGCAAACTAAGTTACACAAACTATCAACCAAGCTGTCAAAGAAGCTGTCAACAAACTATCAACCAAGCTGTCAAAGAAGCTGTCAACAAACTGTCAAGAAGCTATCAAAACAGAAAAGCTGTCAACAAGCTATCAAAATTGTCAATGCAGAAAATATGGAAGTACAGAATGCAGAGGAAAACCAAGATGCAAGCAAGCACTGTGTCAAAACTTTTCATCATTTACCTAGCCAACAATCTTTTCAGAAATATAAAAGTACTTTAAGCAATAAAATATGCTTTTATAGAGAGAGAAAAGGGAGAGTGAAGCAGGTTTACAGTTTGGCAGGCTTAAAGATATAGATAAATATAACAAGCTAAGAGTTAGGAAAGCAAAAAGAGAGCAGTTCACAAAGAGAAAAAAACCACAAAAACTGTAAACACAAACCAACAGGAAGCCTTCAAGCCTGCATAACAACAACCTGCCTGTACTAGACAAACTCAAGCCTGCCTTACCAACAGGAAGCCTCAAGCCTGCCTAAAGCAAACTGCAAGTTATCAAAAACCTGCCTCAAACCTTCAAACTTACTAAAACACAAACTTGCAGAAACTTCCAGCCTGCCTAAAACCTGTCTAAAACAACAAGCAAAAACCTGTAAAGACAAAACAAGAACAGCCTACCGGTACCAAAAACAAGCAAGTCTGTTTCCAAACCCAACAAACCTATTTCAAGCCTGTAACCAGACAAACAAACCCAAACTTACAAAACCTGCATAAAACCTCCAAACACAACAAAATACCAACAAGCCTGCCTTCCTAAAACTTCAAGCAAACTTGCCTTCAAAATATCAAATCAACAATAACAACAACAAGCATATCAGAAGGACATCATCATTGAAAAGAAAAAGAGGAAGATTATAAAGGCTAACAACAACAACAAGCATTCTCAGAACAAAGTTCCTCATCAACAGCCCACAAAAGCCCAAGAGAGGAAGAGAGTCAGAAGTAAAACAACTTATCAAAAACAAATCTCAGAACAAAAGCTTATCATTGAGAATCAGCAAAGCCAACAAAGAAGAACATGTCAAAGGCAATGTTTCAGGTTTATCATCACTAACATACTTAACAACAACAAGCATCTCAGAACAAAATTTCATCACAGAATCAAGGATACCCAAGAAAGGAAGAGATTCAGAAGCTAATGGAATAGTGTTTTCAGAATTATTGTCATCACAAAACAGTTCAAGGAGAAAGATACAAATACCAGAAAGCAAGCGCGGTCATTGTGTTTCTCCCTCACCCGGCCACCTGAGAGCGCCGCCGTCCAACCCTCCGTATCCTCTCCAAAAACGAAAGTCACCAAGGTATCATTTTCTCCCTTCCTTTTTCTGCATCTCACATCACAAACATAAACAATCAAAGATCAGAACATGTAAAAGCTAAAACATGCAAAGAACAAAAACCCTAAAACGCGTTAGAAGGAAAACGTTACCTTTTTAATCATCGCCCTGTGTAATCGCGAGGAAGAGGAAGTGGAGGTGGCATTCCGGTGGCCTAAAGAGAGGAGAAGACATCAGTTGTTGGGTGTTTGAGAACGATGAAGAGGCGAAGAAGATGAGTAGAGAGCGGCGCCATTTCAAACTGAAAATCTAGGTTCTGAACAAACCATTGCAAACCCTAACAAAAACATTGTATGCCGTTTGGGCCTGCCCCATACACAAAACCCTTAAGCCCAATTGCAAACTGGCGCCACACCCTTTTTTTTTTAGTCTGTTTTGTTTTGTTATTTAGGCCAAACATATAACCTAAAGCCCATATAATTTCCTTTTCATATTTTTTGAAAACCAATACTCTTTTATTTTTACATTTTTCATAATCTAATTCTTTTTATATATTACCTTTTTGTATAAAATTTTATTAGTAATTTTCATTACCTCTAAAACTTGAAATATATAAATATTAGATTTTTTCAAGTTAAAATATTCTTTCTTTAAAAACTTTTTGTTTATATAAAAATAACAAAAATATAAAAATAATAATGAACACTTAATTTTCATTTGATCATTTGCATCATACGATACTTTTGATTCTCTTTGATTCTTATACCTTGTTATATATTTACATTGAGAATGCGACGATTCGATTTGGTTGTAAATAATATTTGGACATTACTATTCTGATAAGACTCATCCCCATTTGTAAACACTTGTACCCCCATCCCCGGATACTTATTTGTAATAACTTAGACTTTAAATTCCCGCAATTTATCGCTTTCCATATACTGTATAGTAATTAGGGTTTGTATGCGAAGATTCAAAATCAACCGCTAGATAACCTAATACAATATAAATGCATGAAAATAAATACACAATTCACACTTGCACCTCTAGGGTAACCTCGCTTGTTGCCTCGGAAAATGCAGTCATGTCCCTCGAGTATGACACACTCTAGCAAATGTCCCTTCGATAAACAAAGATCGTATTCCCTCGATGACCCTCGATGTTGCCTTCGATAAAACGATCTCGTCCCTTACAAAATTGCTAGAGCGTCTCACAAGTTGCCTTCAATGATTGCATACGATGACCCGCGCCCGTCCCGTTCAACACCCTAACGCAAGGTTGTTCATCAAACACAATGGTGAAACAACACTGTTAAAAGGGTCAAAAACATAAGAAAAATCTTTGAGTAAAATAGGGTAGACAACTCTTAGTTACTTGATCAAAAATCTTGCAAAACATCCTTGCCATTTTTCAAACACACATCACAACACAACTTCAAAAACAATTTCCAAACAACTTTCAAAACATTGAATTATCTTTTCAAAAAGACACACACCTTTGTATATATTCAAACAAGAATCATTACAAAGGTTGCCTAGACAAGGCATCTTTTTCAAAAAACATTTTCAAAACCAAACACACAAAGCACCATTTCAAACAATTGAAAAGCAAAGGCAAGTGATCTAAAACAAGTAACTAAGAGCCCATGGATAACCATGGATGAAAAGGGTGCTAGCACCTTCCCTTTTCATGATCTACCCCCCGAACCCACGAAAACATCTCAAAGGTCTTTCCTGTGCCTTTTGACCTTTCCTTAGGATAAAATAAAAAGTCGGTGGCGACTCTTGCTAAACCGAACAAGTACGAAAACAAACGCAAAATCCCAAGTCAGTTCTCCCACCGTATCACACCGTGAATGGGTCGGTTCAACAACCCAATTTTCTATGTGAGACATTGTTGGGAAAAGATACGGTGGAAGAAACTGATGCTAGAGGACAAGGTATATTATTAAATGTAATTAGAAAACATTATGAGACTATTGAGTTGAATGAACATTCGACCGAGGAAGAAATAACAATTAAAGCTAGAAATTGTATTATGCTACTGTTTGGAAGTCTGTTATTCCCTGAAAGCACGAGGAATACTGTAAATTTTATGTATTTAAGATTGCTTAGGAGTTTTGAGAGTACAATAAAGTATAGTTGGGGTTCTGCTGTTTTAGTCCATCTATACAGTTCATTATGTAATAACGTATCAAAAGACAAATGTACTTTTTATTTTTGCACTTTCTTGCTTCAAGCATGGGGTTGGTGGAGAATGGAGTCCCTTAACCCCGTCAACAACAATGCATTCACTTTCCCCTATGCAACAAAGTAAGTCAAATTTTCAATAATTTTTTATTCATCTCTTTGCCAAATATATGTAAAAAAAATTAATTATTTTTTTCCATTCCTTTAGATACTGTGTAAGGGGTATGGATTATAGCAAAAATCCAAGATTTGATGTCACTCTATATCGTAATCTTTTAGATCACCTTGGCCCGAATGACGTACGTAGCACCTCTAAACTTTTCTACTTTTAAATTATTTATTTTTAAAGTTTTCTATCTTCTAATTAATTTGTATCCACAGTTTATCTGGAGACTATATTTGGGTTTGGAGCATGAACCCAACCCCGAGGATGCAGCAGTTTGGACAATAAAGACTGCAATAATACAGTTCAACATTATGGAGATGCACCACAGCGACCATGTCAAGATGCAATTTGGAATGCATCAAGAAATACCATCTGATCCGACTTGTTTGTCACATTGGCATCTCAAAAGGGTGGACGCCTAATGTGTTGTTAATAATTGGAAAGAGTTTGCTCCAGAATGGTGCAAGATGTGGGCTAGGCGTCACCTTCATATCTTACAATTTCCTGTTTTTCTCAACCAGAGTAATATGCAACACGGAGATCAATATATGGATTGGTACAGGTCGGTTACTAACCCTGAAATGCATGTGTCTCACCCAAGTTATTTGCTCGATCCACGCACACAATGGGCACAATCCTCAAACCCTCAACAACAACCCCAATAACAAACCCAACAAACATCAACTTCCTATCAAACACCACGACGACACATACCCCAACCTCAATACTAACCCTAATCCCAACCTCGATACCAATACACCCATATGCCCCACACCCAACCCCAATCACAATCTCAAAACCAGTACACTCATATGCCTTACACCCAACCCTAACTCCAACCTCAATACCAATACACCCAAATGCCCCACACACAATTCCAATACTCTGAGCAAAGATCGTACACCCAACATCCCAATATGGGCCCCTCATCATCTCACCTTAGCCCTGATTTAGGTGAACCTCAAGAATATGACCCCAGCCTACCCATCTTACCATCACATCACCCTAGCACCCAACAATCGCAATACCATACTCCACACGACTCTTTTACTTACACAAATCCCACTTTTTCAGACGACCACTTCTATCGACCATCCATGGAACCCCATCCACCACCAATACGATGGAACTTTGAGGGCATGGATAACCGACTTTTTCAAAGCGGGTCTTTCGGATGTGCTGATCTGACGGATTTCTTAGATCTTGAACGCATTGACTATGTTGGGCCTTCGACCCAACCTCAACAGGAAAATCTTCGAAACACACTAAGAACAAGGCGGAGAGGCGGGTGCGAAACAGATGGTCGTTATCAAGCACCTGAGAGTAACAACTAAATAAAATGTAACTGTTACTCTCATTATGTAATCGTATGGTTATGAATGAAAATCGAACTTATGCAATATCGTTTCGCACTTGTCTTTTATTTAAAATAGAAAAAAAATCATTTTGCCCCTACCCCTAAAAGCACCTAGACGTCATATGAGATGACTTAGAGCAAACACATTGCACTTATGCGACATCTCAGTTGACGCATCTTTATAAAAATTGAGTGAATGCGTCAATTGACTTAGTGTCACTATTCACATATTTTCTGAAACATGATTATTTATATAATTTTATCTGAATCATAATTATTTATATATTTTTTTTTAATACATACTAGTTATTAAAAAAAAATATTCTTGAAATGGAGCTTACTATATCTCGTGAATAGAAGAATCACGGATTTGTCGCGAATGATGTGTCATTTTTCAGCCGTTTCATTATTTCATTATTTCCATGTATTTGAGTAAAATAAAAAAAGAACCGATCATGCAGTTATTCCATAATGTTTCATTTCTTTGTCATGCTTCTTTGTATTCCATAACAGATGAGTTTTGATTGCCTATACTTTAGGAATTTGTTATTACTTTATTTGTTTCATATAGCATAGCTCTACTGAAATTAGTTTGCTTACTTTTTCATTCATAATTATTTTTTAATTAATTACATTTTTAGATAGATGTGCATTATTTAAGTTAAGGGGGTGCAATGAAGATTAATTCCAATAAAATAAATGACATTATTATTTTCAGTTACGTTGACTTATATGGGTATGTCTATTAGATAAGTAACTCTGATAACTTAAACTTAATATTTGAAGCTAATTTTTTTTTAAAAATATTGAAATATTATCGTGGGAACCTATGAATAATCATTATTAATACCGTGTGAATGCATAACTAACACAATAATATTTATACGAATACACTGATAATACATTAACCGTATGAATATATAGATAATTAATATTGAGGAAATACATTTCATTTTTATCTATTTTGTATAATTGTTTTTTTTAAATGGATATTTAATATTTTTTCTTAACAACTATTAATTTAATTAACTTATATATTTATCTTTAATTATTTTCTTTAATTTTTTATTATTTTACAATCAAATTAAAATTATTTCTATTTTATTTAAATTTTAAAATCATATTAATAACATATCTACGGTCCACATTAAAATCCGTACAAACACATATATTTTTCACTAATTATTTATAAAAAAACTAAATTCTATAGAATAAAGATAAAATATGACAGAAGTTAAATAAAAATATAATTTTACAATCACATATTAGATTTATCATATTATATTCAATGAACACATAATAAAAATATATTATCATTTTATCATTTTTTAAAATTTATTTTACTATTTTTCAATTTATTAAATAAACAAAATATACTACACAAATATAAAATTAATTAAATAAATTTAGATAGATTTTTGAAAAATTAGTTGATACAATTAAATAATCAATTTTAATTTATAAATGAAAATTATGAATAAACAAATAATTTTATTATATAATGTCAATGTGTAACCTAGATTAGTTTAAAATTAAAAGTCTAATTAGAAAGATATAATAGAATAAGTTTTAAGATTAATTTTTCATGTGAGTGATAGAATGAAATATATTTCATGCTATTTCATTATTCTCTATTTTATCCTATTTTAAATTATTCAAATAATATATCATTCTACTTCGTTCGATTCAATCAATCCAAATTAAATTTAAATTAAATTTAGATTTATATTAATAATCATTGAAGAATTGATATAGAATCTTAACAAGTACAACAACATTTATATTGCAATACTTTCTCCATGAAATTATTCTTTGCTTAGCTAGAACTATGTCACCTTTTATCTATTTCACTCTATAGTACAACTTTTTTGCTTCAAACTCAACTTTCCAGTTAGTTATTTCTGATAGATATCCATATAACTGCAACAATGTGGCAAATAAACACTAGAAAGAAAACGATATGAAATTGATTGTAGAAGTTTTTAATGCTCATGATCTTATGCCAAAAGATGGCGAAGGATCAGCTAGTACCTTTGTTGAAGTAGACTTTGAAAACAAGCACTCGAATCCACAGATACTAACCTTCCTTCTCTTAATAGTTCTCAGCCACAGAAACATTGGAAGCTGATCTGGAAGAGGAAGATCCTGCACTTGAAAAACCAAAAGTAACAAGAGAAGAAGCTGAAATAACATATTCTGTTGCTGCATCCAATTACTCCATTGAAGAAGATCAATCTGGCAGTATTGATATTGATCAAGAGCCAAAGATAGAAGGCAAAGAAGCTTTTCAACTATAGATAAACATCAAGTTCGCCAGCAACCTAGGATTTCAATAAATAAAAGACCACAAGATAATCTATTCACAATGCATTCAGTTGATCCTAATCAAGTTCAATCTAGTCATGCCGAAAACTATAATCACAATGTGAGATATTGGATCGAACTCTATTAGATCGAAGGACAGCTTCTGGTTCGACATGTTGGTGTCGAAGACCTACATACTGTAGTCGAAGTGTGTTCTAGTATGTGGGTGTCGAAATGTTAGAGTTGTTAGTATTTCGAATTGGACATGTTTGTTATGTCAAATTGTTTAAGTTAGCTTATAATGGGTATTTGTGAAAAAGCTTATTAGTTTAGTATGTTAGATTTATTATAAATAGCATACTAGTCTCTCATCATTGCATACTACAAATCCTAATTTAGGGGGTGAGGGTTATTTGTTATTCTTGTGTACTTGTAATCTTGTTTAAAGAGAAAGTAAAGAATAACAGTTATAACTAATCCTTGTTGTTCTTCGTGTTCTTCATTGTTTTTCTATTCTTGTGGGTTTCTTGCCTTGAAGAATCATGTTATAATTTGTTTTAAAGGTATCGTGTTTCACAATAAATTGGTGCAGTGAGCATGGAGAAGATGCCTTCAACAAAGTATGAGATTGAAAAGTTCACCGGAGTGAACGATTTCGGTCTGTGGCGCTTGAAGATGAAAGCCCTACTGGTTCAACATGGTTGTTTGGAAGTGTTGAAGGGAGTGACGGCTATGGACGCTGCATTAACGGAAAAAGAAAATACGGCCATGATAGAGAAAGCCCACAACGCAATCTTGTTGAGCCTTGATGATAAAGTTCTTCGACAGGTATCAAAGGAGACGACGATATCATGGTTATGGGTGAAACTTGAAAGTTTGTATATGATCAAATCACTGATAAATCAACTTTACCTGAAGCAAGCTTTGTATTCATTCAAGATGATTGAACACAAAGTGTTGGCTGAGCAGTTGGATATGTTCAACAAGCTGATTCTTGATCTTAAAAATATTGATGTGAATATTGACGATGAAGATCAAGCGTTGTTGCTATTGTGCGCTTTGCCCGTAACACATGCTCACTTCAAAGAAACTCTCTTATATGGAAGGGAGTCCCTGATCTTTGAAGAAGTTCAATCAGCCTGGTATTCTAAGGACTTGAACAAACGAAAGGAGCATAAACCTTCGATGATTGGTGAAGGTTTGGCCATTAAGGGAAAATTCTTACGAAAGGATGGTAAGTTTAACAAGAAGAAAGGTAAAAGTCAACAGAAGTCTTATAGTGGGGAAGCATATGGTATTCGATGTTATCATTGTAAGAAGGAGGGTTACACAATAAAGGTGTTTCCTGAACGCCTGAAAGATCATGGAGGTAAGAATAATGGAAATGCAACCATTGTTCAAGATAATTTTGACTCATCTGATGTTCTTGTGGTTTCTAGAAGCGACTCAAGAAAAGAGTGGATTATGGATTCAGGTTTCACTTGGCATATGACTCCAAACAAATACTTATTCGAGGAGTTATGTGATAAAGTTGGTGGATATGTATTGCCGGGAAACAACAAAGCTTGCAAGATTGCAGGTGTTGGGTATGTGAGATTCAAGCTCTATGATGAGTCAATAAAGTTGTTGACTGAAGTCAGGTATGTACCTGATTTGAAGAGAAATCTGATTTCTCTTAGTGAATTCGTCAAGAAAGGATATGTTTTCTAAGGAGAGAAAAGTATCCTAAGAGTCATGAAGGGGTCGAAGGAAGTCTTGAGAGACGTGAAGAAGCAAGGCTTGTATATCCTTGAGGATGAAATTGTAAGTGGTTTGGCAAATGCTACATCCACAAAACCTTTATCGAAGACATAAATTTGGCACATGAGATTAGGCTATGTTAGTGAAAGGGGTCTGGTCGAATTAGGAAAACAAAATTTACTTGGTGGAGACAAAGTCGAAAAGCTGAAATTTTGTAAATTCTATGTACTTGGAAAATCTTGTAAAGTGAATTTCAACAAAGGAAAACAAAGAACACATGGATCCCTTGATTACATCCATCCTGATCTTTGGGGACCTGCAAGGTGTCCATGACATTCAGGAGAAAGGTATTTTCTATCTATAGTAGATGATTATTCCAGAAAGTTATGGATATTCATCTAGAAGACTATGGATGAAACTTTTGAGAATTTCAAAAGTTGGTAGACTCTGGTTGAAAATCAAACTGGCAGAAAGGTCAAGAGGTTGAGAATCGACAATGGCCTTGAATTTTGCAATGAGGCTTTCGACAACTTTTGTGATGTCTCTGGTATTGCAAGGCACATAACTACTGCAGGTACTCCACAACAAAATGGTTTGGCTGAAAGGTTTAATCAAACTATTTAGAAAGAGTTAGATGCATGTTGACTAATGTTGGATTAAATAAAGTGTTTTGGACAGAGGTTGTTTCGACAACTACATATCTGATAAACAAATTTCCTTCAACTACGTTATATATGAAGACACCTGAAGAAGTTTGGTCGGGACATCCACCATATCTCGACAAACTGGGAGTATTTGGCTGTGTAGCCTATGCTCACATTTGGCAAGACAGGGTCAAACCTAGAGCTCTGAAATGCATGTTCATAGTATATCCTGAAGAAGTCAAAGCTTACAGGCTATGGTGCCTAGAGCTAGGTCACGGGAGGATTATCACTCGTCGAGATGTATTTTTCAATAAATCTAAAATGGATTTAAAGAAAAATTGATGATGTTTATCGAAGTGCAGAAATATCTAACGAAGAGCTGGAACAAGGAGAGATTCCTATTGAAGGGGAGCATGTTGATGTTGAATTGTGTATCCCAGATAAAGTCGAAGAAGAAGTATAAGATGCTGAGGAAGTTGAGGAAACTGTCGATGAATACCTATTAGCAAGAGATAGAACGAGAAGATTCATCAAGCCACCTCAGAGACTTGGGTATGCAAATCTTATAGCTTATGCCTTAATCTCTACAAATGAAGTTCTAGACGAAGAACCCAGAGGCCATAAGGAAGTTATGAGAAGTTGAAATAAGACTGAATGGGTGAAGGCCATAGATAATGAGATGAATTCTCTTTATGATAACAACACTTAGGAACTGATCAAGAAACCTGCTGGAGCCTGGTTAGTCAGCTGTAAATGGATTTTCAAAGTTAAGGAAAGAATCGAAGGAGTGGCGTCGAAAAGATACAAAGCAAGGTTGGTTGCAAGGGGTTTCACTCAGAAAGAAGGTGTCGACTTTAATGATGTGTTTTCTCCTGTTGTGAAGCACATATCCATTCAGATGTTGTTTGCCATGGTGTCACAATTTGACCTTGAACTAGAACAAATGGATGTGAAGATTGCGTTCTTTTATGGTGATCTAGATGAAACAATCCCGATGAGGCAACCTGAAGGGTATGTTGAAAAGGGAAAGGAAGATTATGTGTGAAAGTTGAATAGATCTTTATATGAGCTAAAATAATCTCCTCGACAGTGGAATAAGAGATTCGACAAGTTCATATAATGCATAAGTTTCATTAGAAGTCGGTTCAACCATTGTTTTTACTTCAGATTTCATACGGGTAATTCATTTGTTCTTTTGTTGCTTTATATTAATGATATTCTCATGGCAAACAATAATATCGAAGATGTAATGAGGGTGAAGGATAAACTCAATAAGGAGTTCTAAATGAAGGATCTGAGAGTTGCATCCAGGATTCTTGGGATTGACATCTGAAGAGATAGAAAGTAGTTGAAATTATGCTTATCTCAAGAGGCATATCTACGAAAGATTCGAGACAAGTTTGTTATGTCGAATTCAAAGCCTCTTGTGACTCCAACAAACCCTCAAATCAAGTTGAGTATAGATCAATGTCCCAATACTGAGGTCGAAAGAGCTAATATGAATAACATCTCATATGCTAACATAGTAGGTTCTTTGATGTATGATATGGTTTGTACTAGACCCGACATAGCATATGCAATAAGTCTTGTAAGCAGGTACATGGTGAATCCTAGAAAGGCTTACTAGCAAGCATTGAAGTGGGTTATATAAATGGGTCTCTGAATAGAGTCCTAATTATGGTGGAGCCTTGGGTGAAGATAGTAAAGCAGTAATCGAATGATATGTCGACTCTGGTTATGCAGGTTGTATGGATTCTAGAAAATCTATTCCTGGATATGTTTTCACTATGTTTGACACAACAATTATTTGGAAACTGACACTTCAGAAGATTGTTTCTTTATCAACCACTCAAGCAGAATATATTTCCCTAACTAAAGCTATGAAAGAAGCATTGTGGCTTGAAGGTTTTGCTAAGAAGCTGAAACTTCAAGGTCGAGTTATCACTGTTAAATGTGATAGTCAAAGTGCAATACACCTGTCAAATAATTAAGATTATCATGAGCAAACCAAGCACATTGATGTGAGGCTGCATTTTGTCAGAGGGCGTATCGAGCATGGAGAAGTCCAATTTCTGAAGCTTTCGACAGATCACAATATTGTTGATATGATCACCAAGACATTGTCAAGTTGTAAGTTTTCCCACTGCATGCAGTTGATAAAGCTGCATGAAGAAAGCTAGTTTATTTGTTGTTAATAGAGTTTTTTCCAAGGTGGAGATTTGTGAGATATTGGATCGAACTTTATTGGGTATGTAAGTTCCTTAGTTTAAAGGACTTGCATTAATTTTTGTAAAACAAATATAACAACAATATGTCATATAGGATGTATTAACTTGCTAATAGGAACAGGTTGAGTAAGAAGTCCTATCTTATGTTAGGACATGTTGAGTTGAAGTGTTTCAACAACTGGAACAACATGTCGGATAAGATGTCCTATGAAGAAGCATATGACATCGCTCCTGAGCTGAAGTGGACATTTAGATTATGTTATGATTTAACTAACGCATAATATTTTGAAATACTATACTATCCTTTGTGGCGCTGATTTAAAGGTCTAGAAGAATCAAATTAGAATATTGAAGAATATACAATTTCTAAATTTGGAGACTGTTGTACCCCAAAATTTTCCCTTCCATATTTCTCAAAACATTTCAAGAAAGATCCCCGAGTTGCTCAAGATAGTCCAAGGGTTGGTCCGACAAGCTCTCTCCTAAGGCAGTCTACCTCAAATTAGGGTTTCATGTTGCATCAAGATACTTGAGTCCGAGGGACCCCAAATGCTCAACATTTTCCTAATATGTTCTCAAGATCATCCATGTCAAGTTTCAAGCCTTGCAGAGGAAGTTTGCTCAGTCAATTGCTCAAAGGCCTGAAAATCGACTGTGCTAGGGCAAAAGTCAACTGTGGCCCACATACAGTCAAACTTCAAGATTTTTGGTCAACATCCTAATTTTGAAGTATATTTCATCATTTGATCAAGGGTTGATCATGATTCATCAAGGATTGCTCATAAGTCATCAAGACTCAAAAGTTGCTAAATTAGGGTTTTGCAGGAAAAGTCAACTCAACTTTGACCAAGCATAACTTTCTCAAACTTTATGAGAAATGACCCATCCAAAGCTCATTTTGAAGAGGATGCAATTCCCTAAAATCCATATTCAGCTCCCAAGTTCAAAATATGCACTCACAAGAAGTTATGAATTTGGACATTATAGGTCATTTTGGAAAGTCAACAAAAACACCTTTTGGGTAAAAGCTTATTACATGAACATGGAAGATCCAATTGAGATGAAACCAAAGAGGTTGCTTAGGGGACATCCTAAGCCTTCTAAAAAGTCAAAGAACACCCTCATAAGGTTAGAATTGAGAGAGATCTGCATTTTCAAAGTTGGATAATTTTTGAAAAATGCATGAAGCAAATATTGACCAAACTTGGATTTTTTCCAAATGGGCCTGTCTTTTCAAGTTTGAAACTCATTCATAACATGGTCCACGACCTCTAAGACCACCCATAAATTTTTCTACTATTTATGCTATTTATTTTGATATTTTATTCATTAAAATTCAGAATTAAATAAATAAATAATATAAATAATATAAATTTTGATGTGAATCCATTTTGGGAAAGTTTTATGCTGGTTTATGTCAATTGATTTCGTGCAATAACTCTTCAAATATGTCCAGGTTCATCCACATGTGAAAATGGCATAAAATCATCAAATATGACATTTTTTTCAAATTTTGATCATGGTCTTAAAACACAACATTATGAGGGAGATTCTTTCCATGCTTTCTTGTCTCCTCATTCTCCTCTATAAATATAGAGCCATAAAAGCTTGAAAGGGACGGAAATCCTCTCTAAAAAGCTCTCAAAAAGCTCTTTAAAAAGCTCTCTAAAAGCTCTTCAAAAAGCTCTAATTTGACAACACCGCCTAGCACGCCCCCATTTGACAACACCGATTTGGTAAAATTTTAAACTTTGAATCTCTAATTTTAATCACATTTTATGGTATGCTAACGTTTGTTTAAGTTTATATAGAACCGTTATGGATGGTTGAATCATAGGTTCCACGCAAGAATAAAAAAACTCCATAGTTAGAGCATGAAGCTTTCGAAGATTCGGGCCTAGGGATTTTTGATGATTGCACCCCCTGTTTACTTTTGCTACTAGACCCATCTTTATTTTCATGTTTTATTCGTTTTATTTATTTCTTTTAATCCCTTTTATTTTTGTATCAATAAAAAAATATATAAATCACATAAAAAAAGATTTATGATTTTTTCTTAATTAAATTTTAATTTTAGGTAAAACTTTAATTTCTTTTTGTAAATAACTTAAAAATAATTAGAATAAATAGGTTTTATTACTAACTTAATTATATTTTATTTTTTCCTAAAATAACCAAAGAAACCAAAATAGGTCATGTAATTATTTTTATTAATTAATTTAATTAACTAATTAATTGCATATTTAATTTAGAAAACTTATTTCTTTTATTAAAAACAACAAAAAAATAATTTTTCTTTTAATTAGGTTAGAAGGGTCAAAACCTTAAATTCTCGTCGATCTTAACTCTTCTCGCGCGCTTTATTTTTATTATTTACCATATTGATGTAACTGCCTACAGTTTGTAATAGTTTAATTAGGACGTTTATTTACATTTATCGCTTTATTTTCAAAGGGTTTGTTTTTGGCTATGTAAATACCTGAAGCCTTGTAATAGCGTAGTTTAAATTCTGCACTTTAAATTCCGCAAATTTTTAACTGTTAGATGTATGATATAGGGATGCATGACAAGAATGTATGATTAATTTTAAAACAGTTAGATCACCCTAAATGTGCAAAGATAAATAAACTGAAATTGAATCATTCGCACATGTGCACTCCTAGGGTACACTCCCACTTGGTTGCCTTCGGTAAATGGTCATTGAGTATAGGATGCTTTAGTGGTCGTCCTTTTGTCTAAACAAAGATCAAAGTCCCGATTCGGAAAAGTTGCCTCAGAATGGTTGCCTCAGAATTGTTGCCTCGAATAATTGATCTAAGACATTAGGGTTATTACTAAGACGTCCTAATATTGCTTTAGTGACCGTACGTCCCTTTCGAATTGACCCTTAAAACTCCAACGACGATGCTACCTACTCACTAATAGTGGGATAACATTGTCTAAAGGAAATAAGCATAGAACGATTCTTTTTTCGAGTAGGTAGATTAGTTCTTAAGTACTTGCTCATTTCAAACAAATTTTTCACACTTACACTCCTTTACAAACAAATTTTTCAAAAACACTTCATTACACTCTTGAAGACAGAAGCAAGAGTTAAATCGAAGTTAAAACAAAAACTTTTCAAAGCCCACAAACACAAAGAAAACAATTTTGAAAATGATGAGGAAGTACCTAAGAGCCCGTAGATAACTACGGATAGAAAGGGTGCTAATACCTTACCTTTCTATAATTTGAGTAGTTTTCTTGGAGGAAGATTTAAAGTAACTCTAATTTGTGGTCTTAGTAAAGAGTCTTGGTTAGAGACTGTCATGGAAGTGTGTCTTTCTGTTTGCTCATAATTGTGTTGATCCAATCGCTGTTTGTGATTGAAAAGGGATTTAGGAGGGCCTCATATCTAGGTGAGTGTTGTACCCCAAAATTTTCTCTCCCATTTTATCAACATTTCTCATCACAAGGCTCTTTGAACTCAAGATCCAGCTAGAGTTTGCTCTACTCAGGACATCTCTTTGCACTGATGACCTAAATTAGGGTTTGAGTTTGCACATGGATTTTTTGACCTACAATGCCCAAAATTACTTTCATACTTCATGTTGGACTCATAAGTTTGTCCATACCAAGTTTCAAGCGTTGAATCAAATTTTTGCCCAGTCAATTGGACAATTGACCTAAAAATCAACTGTATTGGGGAAAAAGTCAACTGTGGCCAATTTACAGTCAAACCTCATGAATTTTGATCCACATCAACATTATGAACTCATATTAATTATTTGATCAAGTTTGGACCACAACTCCACAAGAAATTTGATCAGATCACCAAAAGGGCAAAATGGTCATTTTTAGGGTTTTGACTGTACAAAGGCAATTTCTGACTTTTTGACCTAGACAATGGCAAATTAGGCTCAACCATGGACTAAAGGACTCAATGACATCATCTTGACTTATTCAACAAGTTCAAAAGATCTCAAATGCATGGGATTGACAGATGAATTTTTCAGTCAACTGATCAAAATTTGACTGTACACTAAAAAGTCAAACTTTGACTTTTTTGTCAAAATCAAGTGCCAAGGGTCATTTTTAATCAAGATGTGTCAAAATATGAAACTTGTTCATCAAGAAACCCAAAATTGCAAATTAGGGTTTAAAATTGAAAAATTTCATAACTTAGAATTTTTCTAAGTTATGAAATTTTCTTAATTTTTCCTAACTTTACCCCACATTTTCACCATGATGAAATTTGATTCAAACAAAACCTTAAACATGAAAGTTGTATTCCTCCACAAAGTCTACAACTTTGATTCACAAAGTTTTCTCAAAAGAAGCTTGGATCTCAAGTTATGAGTTTTGGAAGAAGGGTCCCTAAAACTTTTAACTTAGTGAAATATTGCCCTAGTTTAGGCAGGATTTTGACCTATCTTCTTGGCCATTTTTCACATAGTTCCACTTGGAATCTCAAGTTGAATTTCAAAGATGGATTGTAGAGCATGTTGCAAGATTTCCAAAATGTCCAAGAACTCATCAAACACATTTGTGGTTAGGGAGAATCGAAGGCTTGAAGTTGGCAAAAACTCACTTTTCATCCATGGCATATTCATGTTCATACAAGTTGTAATTTCAAGTCAGCATGCCTTACACTAGTTTACGGGCCTCTAAACCACTTCACACTCCATAATTAAATGCAAATCCATCAGTCTAAGCTTTTGTTTTGGTCATTTGGACATTGTACACAAAATTAAGCCCTAAGTAGAAAAAGGCAAATTTCCATTTTTGCTTAAGTATGCTTTATGTCAAACCACAATCCTTGAGCATTGGTCCAAGATCTCTTGCAGTAAAACAAATTCACAAATTAGAGGGGCCAAAAGCAGAAGTTACAAGGTACTTAATAGCCTGTACAGGCCTGTTCCAATCACTTCCACATTCTTACTTCAAAAACAAGAAACTTGTCCAAAACCTTAGAACTTGAACATCAGCCAAGATCAACTTATGCAAATAGTTTGAACATCTTTATCACACCCCTTTGAGCTAGAAACACGATTGTTTGAGCCCCTAAACACCCCATAGCCAGAAATCACATTCCATTGGCAAAACAGGGCAGAATGTGCAACTTGAGTTCCATAGCTCATTTGGCTCATGCATTTTGCCCCAAGTTGTTTCAAACACCTTCCATCCAACTCACTCAAGCTATCCGAAACCTCAAAAACCAACTGTAACTCCATTTACAGAGTTTGCCATTTTCATTTTGAGCTTGTGCAGGTTGAGTTCAATAGGCTGATTCAAGGACATTCAAGGCAAGCTAGCTATTGGAGAAGGTCAAGTGAAGTCCAAGCAAGCTCCCAGACATCTCAAGCCTTGTTGAAAAGCACTACATTGCCCTACACGAAGTCAGCTGAAACAGGTTTTTGTCCACTTCCTATCTCTCTATTTAGGAACATTTAGCTTTAGGTTTGTGAATAAAAAATGTAGTATTCATTGCCATGAAGCTGTACATATGCTAAATTTTCATTTATATTAAGCATGCTAAGAGAATTTCATCCATGAACATACTGAAAAAACTAGGTCAGATTTTAGGGCCAGAGAAATTCTCTCTGGTCTTTGAGAGTTAAGACAAGTTGTTTATATGGTTGGAATCGTCTTGAAATTCTCTACAAGTTTGATGTTATGTGTTTTTGCAATAGAGCTCGTATGCAGGATGTCCAGGTTTGTACAGGGCGCGCGCGCGTTTTTTCAAGCATCTGAAGGTTAAAGATGAAGTGCTGGGCTGGGCTTGGCCTGACTCATTATTGGCACCTCCCCTTTTCCTTTTTGCACCCCCTGACCCAATTTCTTGTATTTTTATATTTTTGTATTTTTATTTTCATTTCTGATTTTGTTTATTTATTTCCAAATATAAAAAATGCTCAAAAATATTTTCATAATTTTTTTCACATTTATTTTGCATTTTATTTTATTTTTCTAACCTAAAAAACAATTTAAATACTTTTATCTTTTTTATATAAAACTTGAAATATATATATATATATATATATATATATATATATATATATATATATATATATATATATATATATATATATATATATATATATATATATATATATATATATATATATATATGTTGTACCCCAAAATTTGCCCTCCCATATTCTTCAAGATTTGCAAGGAGCATGCTTCAAAATCTCCCCAAGGGTTGCACAGTTCAAGGGCCTCCTAACAGTCAAAAACTAGGGTTTTGGTTCTGGCAAAGAAGTTAAAGTTTCCAAGGGTCCAATCAAGTCCCACATGCATACAAACATGGTCAAGCATCCTCATGCCAAGTTTCAAGACTTACAACACAAGATTGCACAGTCAAAAACCCTAATTGCTCAACAGTCAACTGCAGGGGCAAAATGGTCATTTTGACAGTCAAAAGTTCAAATTTTTAGTCAACATCTTATTTTGAAGCCACAAACATCATTTGATCAATGGTTGATCATGATTTTCAAAGTATGGCTCAAAAAGTCTCAAGATGCAAAAGTTTCCATATTTGGACAGTTGAAAAAGTCATCTGTAACTTGACCAAGGCATAACTTCCATATGGTTTATCAGAAAAATTCCATCCAAAGCTCATTTTGAAGAGAAAGACATTTCCTACAACTCCTCTTCACACTTCAAGTCCAAGAAATACTCTCACAAAAAGTTATCAATTTCAACATTATAGGTCCTTTCCAAAAGTCAACAAAAAGGCACTTTAAGTCAAAGACCATAACTTGAGATTGGTAAATCAAAATGACATGGGACCAAATGCATTAGTTAGAGGACTTCAATACCTTTCCAAAATGTCCAAGAACATGATCAAATATTAATATTTGAGCAAGATATGCCCTGTGGAAGTTGGGAAAGTTTTGGGAATTTTGAAAAGTCAACTTTGCTTCAAATGCCTCAAAATTGCTAATGGGCCACAAATTCTTCCAAGAATCATCATCCAAAGGTTATGCACGACCATTTGACCCAAAGGGGATTTATTTCATCATTTTTTATTATTTATTTGAATTTTTATCACTATTAATTCATTTAATGAAATAAAATATGACAAAAATAGAAAACCATGTTTTTAAACCCTTTTTGCAGCATATTCTCTCCAATAAAACCTCAAGATTCGTGCACACCCAATTTGGAAAGGTTTGGCCATGATTGGTATCAAAAGCACATGGAAAAGATTTGAAAGGATTTCATTAAAAATCAAATATTTGATTCATCAAAACATGGATCTTTTGGCTTGAATTCTTACCCTAATCCATTGGCATACATAAGCAGATCACAACCCTAGTGCCAAAAACCTTGAAGCTGCGCTCAAACGAAAAAACAAACTTGGCATTTTTTGTGAAAAAATTGTAAACTGAAAACGCACTTAGAGTTGGTTTCAAAGCCTATAATCCATCCAAAAAGCTTGCCAAAGTCTCAAGGAACCTAACTGAATCCTTTTCCAGCCCCTACGCATCAAGAATTGGTATATAGAAGTCAAAATTCCTCCTACTTTATGCATAATCGTATTTGAATTTCTGGGCATTTTCCATACAGTTTGATTGTTGTTTTATACTAACATGGACCTTCTGAGTCTATTGATATTGTTTAATTGAGTTTTCGTCGCCTATATGCAAAGTTGCCATGGAAGCTCTCTAGGTTTTCAGAGGTCAAAAATTAGGGCTTCCTTTATGGGGAAAAATTGGCCAACAAGACTTATGCCATTAGATTCAGAAGCTTCACACGGTTCAGAACCACTAGTCGCGCTTAATTTATGAGCAACCATGGCGTAATCGCTATTTTTCGCAGGGTATATTTAGAGGGGGTTTAAAACCCCCGCTATCTCTTTTCTGATTACAGGTACAATGGAGAAGAAGCTTGCGTGTCCTCTCATGGTTGGATCGTTTGAATATTTAGCGCATTTTTACCATTAGCGTGACTTATTATTCATTATATTTGTTTTGCGTAATATTTACGAATGCGTTGAATGGCACAGTTGGTGGAGAAGAGCATTTGCAAGCCTTGGGACCTGGGTTCGATCCCCAGGTCCCCCATATTTCTTTCTATTTTTCCTTACAATGTGATTAGGTGCCTAACATGTCTTGAAGTCCACCATGCATCCTACGTTGGCGCTGGCCACATGGCCACTGAGATCAATCCAAGAGCCAAAAATCAAGGTCCAGGGAACACCCCAGTCAACGCATACGCACATGGTCAGAAAAGTCAAACGAGGCCTCAATGTAATGGGCCAAATTGCTGCAATCAAAACCTCCAAAATTGGGGTCAACACCCCCCATCTGTTTGTATTTTCTCTCTCACTTTTATTTTCTTTTATTTATTCCTCTTAATTATTTGTTTTATTTAATTCATAAATTAATTTTTTATAACATAAAAATACCAAAAAATCAGAAACTATAAAAATAAAAAATATGTTTTAATGTTTAATTCACTAACATTTTTGTAAATAAATTTTATTAATTAATTTAGTTTTTAATTCTAGGTTTAATTTTAAGGTTTTCTTTAATAAATTTAAAAATGTATAATTAGGGTTTTAAATACTTTTATTCTTTTTCTTTTCTTTTACCATATTTAATTATTAATTATTTTGTAAATAAATTTGCCATGTAAATAATTAGGTTAAAATTAGGGTACAAACTTATTCTTTTTTTTTTATAAATTAAAAATAGTTTAGAATTAGGGTTTTTAATTTCATTTAATTTTCTTACTAATTCCATAAATACAAAAAAGCTCAAAAATAATTTCCTTTTCTCATTTAACTTAATTAATTTATTAATTATAATTTAATTTCCCTGAAAGGGTCCAACGCCCTCGCATTCCCGACTTTACTTCTTCCTGCATTTTACTTTTATTTCTTTTTGTAAATTTCATGTAATTACTCCAAAGCCTTGTAATAGATTAATTAGACATTTATCTTTCCGCATTTTATTTTATTTCAAATCGGGTCTTGGATTTATTTGGCGATGTAGACCCGCGCCTTTGTAATAGCGTAGGACCTTTTAAATCCGCATCTTTTAACCGTTAATAATTTGCATGAAAGAATGAATGCCAAAATAAAAGCAACGCGTAGATCACCAATGCATGAACAAGATAAACATAAATGAACATGACACACAAATCACACACCACCCCTAGGGTACGCCTCACTGTTGCCTTGCCCCTCGAAAGGTGGTCGTCGAGTAGAGGATGTTTTGGTAAGTCCTCATGTCCATGAACATGGCATGAGGGTAGCTTCTAAGGTGTCTTCCTATTGCTCTAGTGATCACCATGTCACGAACCCTCGAATTGACCCAAACACCTCCAACGGTGGTGCTACTTATCTCCCAATGGTGGGATGGCACTACCTTAAGGACATTTACACAGACGAATTCCTTAGGGTAGGTAGATGACTCGTAGATACTTGCTCTAATTTCAAACCAAATCAAAAACTTCTTTTCACACCGACACCTTTCAAAAAGCTTTCAAAAAGCAATTTTTCAAACACTCTTGAGGACTGATACAAGAGTCGAACTGAAATTTTCAAAGAAACTTTTTTAAACCCACACTTGAAAAGCAAACAAACATTTTTGAAAACACAAATGAGCAAGTATCTAAGAGCCCATGGATAACCATGGATAGAAAGGGTGCTAACACCTTCCCTTTCTATAAATCTACCTCCCGAACCGAGAGCTCATCTCAATAAGGAATTTTTCTGTGCTTTTGTCCTTTCCATTTGGAGAAAATAAAAGACGGTGGCGACTCTTGCTTCCGCGACATTTCGCGAACCAGCGTTAAACAGTCAGTTCCAGATCCACCGATCACAATATATATATATATATATATATATATATATATATATATATATATATATATATATATATATATATATATATATATATATATATATATATATATATATATATATATATATATATATATATATATATATATATATATATATATATATATATATATATATATATATATATATATATATATATATATATATATATATATATATATATATATATATATATATATATATATATATATATATA
This sequence comes from Vicia faba, assembly GCA_948472305.1. NCBI lineage: Eukaryota > Viridiplantae > Streptophyta > Magnoliopsida > Fabales > Fabaceae > Vicia > Vicia faba. The sequence continues at coordinate 1,525,444,016 of OX451737.1, forward strand.
TATATATATATATATATATATATATATATATATATATATATATATATATATATATATATATATATATATATATATATATATATATATAATTTATACTTTTATTTTTGTCCTTTATTTTTATTCACACTAAAAATATTTTTCTAAATATATTTTATTTTTGTACATATTTTATTTTAGTTTATCATATTTAATATAAAAATACATATATAAATATATACTTTTATTTTTAAATACTTTAGAATAAAAATATAAAATATTACATTTTTACTTTTATTATTATTCATACTAAAAAATACTTTTTTCTAAGTATATTTTATTTTTGTATATATTAATATATTTTATTGTATATAAATAATATAATGTATTTATTTTCTTAAAGAAATTAGGGTTTCACCCCTTAACCAATTAAAATTAATATTTTTATTTATTTCTTTATTTTTCACATTAAATATTTTTACATACATAAGTAAACATAAAAACCTTTTTTGCATAATTCATTTTTATTTGCTATATTTATTTTGTTCATTTAAGTATTGTCCATTTATTTATGCATTTGAATTCAATTTGGATGTAATAGTAAATTAGGGTTTATATTTCTTGTCAAATACCCCCATTCAAAGATTGTACCCCCATCCCTATAATTATGTTGTAATAACTTAGACTTTTAATTCTCGCACTTTACGCTTTCAATTATGTCATGATTAGAGAATTAAGGTTTATATGCAAAAATCCCAATCAACAAGTAGCTTGACCTAATCAAAGACAAAAATGCATGAAAGTCAAACACAATACACACTTACACCCCTAGGGTTACAATCCACTTGTTGCCTTAAAAATGGGTCATGTTATGCATGTTGGGTACTTCGGCAAAACAAAAACAAAACAAAAGATCATAGTCCCTCGATGACGCTATCTTGGTTTCCTAAACAAAATGATCAAGTCCCTCAAAAATTTGCCAAAGATACTTAACACAATTGCTATCATGGTCTATACGATGACCCGCGCCTGTCCCGTTTAACATCCTAACACAAGGTTGTTCACCAAATACAATGGTGAAATAACACTGTCAAAAGGGTTAAAAACATATAGGAAAGATCTTTGAGTAAAATAGGGTAGATAACTCTTAGTTACTTGATCAAAACTTGGAAAACATCCTTGCTATTTTCAAACACACCTCACAACATAATTTCAAAACACTTTTCAAATCAAACTTTCAAACATTGAAATCTTTTCAAAAGACAAAACACCTTTGTATACATTCAAACAAGAATCATTACAAAGGTTGCCACAATGATGGCCTCTTTTCAAAACACTTTCAAAACCACACACAAAGCACCATTTCAAACAATTGAAAAGCAAAAGCAAGTGATCTAAACAAGTAACTAAGAGCCCATGGATAACCATGGATGAAAAGGGTGCTTGCACCTTCCCTTTTCATAATCTACTCCCCGAACCTAAGAAAACATCTCAAAGGTCTTTCCTGTACTTTTTGACCTTTCCTTAGGATAAAATAAAAAGTCGGTGGCGACTCTTGCTAAACTGAAACATTTGCGAACACAAACGCAAAACCTCAAGTCAGTTCTCCCACGTATCAAAGAACTGGAGACTCTGCTGAGGAATATTCAAAAGTGGAGTAACCTTAGGGCTTAGATCACCCTTGCATGCTTATCTTGTTTTGCTTTGATTGCTTTATATTTGGTTCTCTTGTTTGGGTATGAATCCTCCACCCGGATTTTTGGGAAACATTCATAGGTAAATAGCAATACGTTGTGGAAACTGTGCGGGGTATACCGACATGGTTGAAGCAATAGCTATATTAGTACGACATATTTGTGAGTACCAGTAGCCTTTGAGTCAATCAAAGAGAATACGAGGCCGTTGAGTGATGTCATGAAGCACTAATGAACTCTTAGAACCTTACTTGACCAACTTGGCCTTATTAGGGGTAGTGAGATGACCGACTTTGGTGCAGTCCGAAGTTTGTAGATACTCGATACTACACTCATTGAGGGTTGTTTTCTTGGAATATTTCGGTCGCCAGTTAAGTGGCTAAACTGAAACAATGAACACAAAAAATAATCCAGTGATATTGAACTCCTTAGAACCTGGTTACTATTTATAGGACAGGTTGAGCCAACTAACTTCAAGAGGGTACTTACCTATGAAACCCCATGCAAGCCTGAAACTAGGATCTTGTGTGACTTGCTTGTATATATGTTTGTGCATACATCATGAACATCATAAAGCATCATATGCATCCACTAACCATTTCAAGGGTTTGGACCTTCATCTTTGTTCTTGTTTTGTAGGTCATGGAATCTCTTCGCAGGAAAACAATTCAAGTCAACCTTGTGAGAATCCCTCCTCAACTCAAGGAGCTTACTTCCAAGATTCCAGAGAATTCTATCTTCAGTGAAAGACATGGTAGACTTCTCAACTTGGTCAACTCCAACATTGAAGAAGACATGGTGAAAGTCCTCTTTCAGTTCTTTGACCCCCTACACCATTGTTTCACATTCCCTGATTACCAACTAGTACCTACTTTGGAGGAATTTTCTCAACTCCTGGGGATTCCTATTCTTCATCAACTACCCTACAACGGTACGGAAAAAGAACCAAAACCTAAAGATGTTGCTCAAGCCTTACACTTGCAACCATCTGATATCAAAGTTCATTGGGAAACCAGAAGTGATGTCAAGGGTTTCTTGGCAAAGTTTCTATTTGAAAAAGCACAAGACTGCTGGAATTCTCTAGATCTACAAGCCTTTGAGGAGATTGTGGCACTTCTTATCTATGGGTTGGTCTTGTTCCCAAACCCTGATCAGCTTATAGATGTGAATGCTGTCAAGATTTTCATATCTCGGAATCCTGTACCTACATTGCTTAGGGACATCCTACACTCATTTCACACACGAACAATAAGGAAAAGAGGTGTTCTTATATGCTGTACTCCTCTTCTAGCAAGGTGGTTTATTTATCACCTTCCCCAAACAGTTTTGAAGAATGAGCAGGGTTTAAGGTGGTCACAACGGTTGATGACCCTCACACATTCTGATGTTCATTGGTGTTCTCGGTCCAGAGAAAATGTCATCATCATTGATCGTTGCGGAGAATTCCCTAATGTCCCATTACTTGGCATTAGGGGAGGAATTACCTACAACCCCTGTTTAGCTCTGAGACAATTTGGGTATGCCAGAAGGGATGGCCCTCATGATATGCTGATTCCTGACTTGGTTTTTGACTTCAACAATGACGCTTAAGGACTTCGACAAAGGTTTATCAGAGCTTGGAGGATGCCCAACAAAGTGGATAGTAAGACACTGGGGCACAAGAACTCCATCCCCCTTGAGCCTTATCTCAAGTGGGTATGAACCCGCGCCCAGAGTCTTATGATGCCTTACCATCACATTCTCCCCATGATCAAAGAGCCTGTTATGGAAAGAGAGGTTCCATACACCCTCCTACATCCAGACATGCCAACATCATTGGAAGAATTGCAAAAGAGTTGGATACAGCTCAAGGAAGAGCGAAATACTTTTGAAGCCAGCTTCTATGCCAGTGAGAAGAAGGTTTTGGAGCTTACCCGCCGACTTCACGAATAGGAGACTCTTAACACTTACATCGCCCAAAGAGGATGTGCAATGTCTTTTTACATTAAGAAGCTTTGTAATATTTTGCCCATGGGGAATTTATGTACTAACAAATTTCTTCTTATTAATATGACGTGTGTTCTTTTTGTTTGTAACAAATTTGAATTTCTGAATCCTTGAATGCATTACATGAATAACATATCATTCATCATATGCATAAACAGGTCTTCACACCAGGTTTCCTTATCTTTCTGCTGTTTATTTCAGCGAGATGGATATAGAACAGACGGTTAAAGATATGCAAGCACAGAATTCACAATTCCAACAACTCCTCATGACCTTAGCAAAGGGTTAAGAGGATCTTAAAGCACTGTTAGAGAAAGAGAAGGAACCAGAAAGGAAGAAAAAGAAAAGAATTGGTGTGGCCACTATGGGAAGAAGATTTGAGCATCAGGCTAGGAGAGTGCTGGAATTCCCCTCGACGTTTGACGAAGGGGTTGGTAAAGGAAAGGGAGTTGCAATGCCCTCCGAATCTGAAGCTGAAGAAGAAGAAGAGGAAGAGGATGAAGATTACTCCGAACAGTAATACCCTCCGGCGGATGATAAGTATAAAAATCTTGAAGATCGGTTGGCAGCCATGGAGTTACAAAAGGTACCTGGTTTAGATTTCGAAGAACTAGGGTTGGTTGTTGGGATCGTCATTCCTCCCAAGTTTAAATTACCTAAATTAGCTAAATACGACGGTTTGTCCTGTCCAAAGATGCATCTGAGATCATACGTCAGAAAGATCCAACCTCACTCTTCTGATAAGAATCTATGGGTCCACTTATTTCAAGATAGTTTGTCGGGTACGCAATTGGAATGGTTCTATCAACTTGAGAGATCTGATGTTCATAGCTGGGAAGATTTGGCTGCTGCTTTCTACCGACAATACCAATACAATGCAGATTTAGAGCCTACTCGTACTCAACTATAGAGTATGGGTATGGCCTCTAATGAGGGATTTAAGGAGTATGCCCAGAAGTGGCGGGATTTGGCTGGAAGGGTGCAACCACCATTGTTGGATAGAGAACTGGTTGACATGTTTTTAGGGACTCTGTCAGGTCCATTCTTCAATCACTTGATCAGGAGCTCATCTGCAGGATTCACCGAATTAATTCTGACCGGTGAAAGGGTCGAAGCTGGCATTAAGAGTGGTAAAATTCAGAAGGATGCTTCCGCTTCCACTGCTATTAAGAAGACCTTCCCAACCAAGAAGGAAGTTTTTGCTATTCATACCCAGAGAAATCAAGGGAGAATAGAGCGCCGACCAGCGGTGGGGGCTGTGATGATCCAGAACTCTTCATCAGATCAACCTCGAAGCAATCAACCAAGATCTAATCAGCAAAGGGTAGAAAGGCCACAACGGAAATTCACCCGAATCAATATGACACCGACTCAAGTCCTCCCCCATCTGTTAAAGTTGAATCTTACCAACTTGAAAGAAGCGCCAAAAAACCCAAATACCTCTTCTCTTTATTATCATTCCAATGCAAAATGTGCATACCACTATGACAGTATAGGGCATGATACCAACAACTGTTGGGCTCTTAAAAACAAGATCCAAGATTTGATAGACGCCAAGGAGGTAGAGTTTGATGCGCCTGAAAAACCTAATGTGATATCCGCTCCTATGCCAAAACATTGTCATAATGTCCATACCATTATGGAAGATCTTCATGTTACCACCGTTGATGATCTATTGACTCTGTTGCCAATGATTAAAGTGAATTTGTTGAAAGCCGAGATATTCCCAGGCTGTGGAAAAGATTGTTACTTCTGTTCAACCCTGCAATCCGACTGCCCACTGTTGAAATCAGGCATCCAACACCTGATGGATACCCAAGAGATCCTCTTTCAAAAGACTCCTGTTGATACTATCACTCATGTTACTCCTGATACCTTTGTTACTTCAATCAATGACATTGCTATAATCACCATCTCCGACAATCTTTCTAAGACCTGCAAAAGGCCTGTTAAGATTACGCCTGATCCTAAGTTTGTACCGCTGAAAATTACCATGCCGGGGCCTATCCCGTATAAATTTAACAAGACGATACCATGGAATTACGGAGGAGAGATCTTCTACCATGGTGTCAAGCAGATCTAATCATTCGAAGAGGATTCCGATGAAGAAACTCCTGATATAGGGAATATTGCAGGGACAAGCAAGATAACTCGTAGCGGAAGAATCTTCTCTCCAGAGATTGCTCCTCCACGGGAAGTCTTCGGACCCTCAAGAGCTTTTGTGCCTGTCAAGCCATCTGTGCAAAGCCCAGTAATTGAAGAAGTTGATGCTCCCGAAGCTAGACCCTCTGCTGTCACCACCGATAAAGGTAAGGGGATCCAAGAACCGCCTGTCAGGACGAAGGCTCAGACTTTGGTTATCCCCGAGACCACCCAAAAAGAGATGGAAGAAATCTTAAAGATAATTAAGAAGAGCGACTATGATGTCGTAGAGCAGCTAAGGCAAACCCCTTCAAAAATCTCCATGCTGGCTCTCTTACTCTGCTCCGAGGCTCATGCCAAAGCCTTGATCAAATTTCTGAAGACGGCACACGTGCCTCAAGAAACTTCTGCGGACCAGTTTCAAGAGTGCGTGGCTAGCCTTATAGCCGATAATGGTCTTGGCTTTTTCGATGCTGATTTAACCCCTAAGGGAAGAAAGCATAATGATGCGCTTCATGTCTCGGTAGAGTGCAGAGGGACCACACTTGCTCATGTTCTAGTTGATACCGGTTCATCCTTAAATGTTCTACCAAAGAAGGCGTTGGAAAGATTGGACTGTGAAGGTTTGACCCTAAAGCCCAGTAACATCGTTGTTAGAGCCTTCGACGGTTCTAAGAGGATGGTTCACGGAGAAGTGGACATTCCAATCAAAGTGGGTACAGAAATCTTCAACTCTACTTTTTATGTGATGGACATCCGTCCTTCATACTCATGCTTGTTGGGAAGGCCATGGATCCACAACGTTGGGGCAGTCACTTCTTCTCTACACCAAATGCTAAAATATCCAGTCCAGGGTAAGATCATAACAGTTCATGGTGAGGAGGAGTATATGATAAGCCACCTTAACTCTTTCCGCTATGTGGAGTTAGATGGAGAATTCATAGAAACACCTTTCCAACACTTTGAAGAGGTCTCTCCTGAGGTCGCGGTAGCAAAGACAATGATTGATGTGCCTATCATTTCCAAGCCTGTATCCTGGATGTCACCCCTTAAAGATGCGGAGGCTGTAATCAAGGAAGGAGGAAGTACAGTGTGGGGTCAACTACCAGATTTTCCTCACAAGACGGACAAGTTCGGATTGGGTTTCACTGCTGCTGGCCAGAAAGTTGTGCGTTGCTCCCGGGCTGGAGGACCACCCTTAAAAATCACTCATAATGGAATTCATGCTTTAGATGATGATGAAGAAGGCAACTTTGAAGATTGGATCTTTCCAACCATTGAAGGGGATTAAACAACTGGGAGGCGAAAGACTTCGTTCCCATCACTTTCATCAATCAGTAATTTATCTTTGAACATTTCCTGTTTGGTCTATAATAATTAAACAATCTGTACACTCTTTTCACCTTATGCCTTACCCGGGGCATATAGGTCCATTTGTAAGGGTTTTGATTCTTCATTTTCATATGCCATTTTTAATGAATCATGGACGTTTTCATCTATAAACTGTTGTGTTCATTTTTCTTTCCTTTTACATTTTATTTTGTTTAAGGATGGCTATCCCTTACACACACCCACACTCACAAAATGTAGGTACCCATCCACTCCGGATTCCATGGGTGACTATTCTGCTTTGGCCTTCGGTGACTCTGAAGATTTGGTCAATCATGCCGAGTACGAAGGTGATGAAGACTGTGAAGTGCCTGAAGAGTTAGCTAGACTTTTGCAACAAGAAGAAAGGGCTATTCTGCCCCATGAAGAGTTGTTAGAGACTATCAATTTGGGAACAGAGGAAGACAGGAAAGAGGTTAAAGTGGGTGCCAACCTGGAGCCAAGTGTCAAAGAGCGCTTAGTTCAGCTGTTGAATGAATATGTTGAGATCTTCGCCTGGTCCTATGAAGATATGCCAGGGCTGGATACAGATATTGTGGTTCACCGTCTCCCTACAAGAGAAGACTGTCCACCAATCAAACAGAAAGTCCGCCGAATGAGGCCCGACATGTCCGAAAAGATCAAAGCTGAGGTGATGAAGCAGTTCAATGCTGGCTTTCTGGATGTTACTTCATATCCGCAATGGGTTGCTAACATTGTGCCCGTACCTAAGAAGGACGGCAAAGTCAGAATGTGTGTGGACTATAGAGACTTAAATAGGGCTAGCCCTAAAGATGATTTTCCACTACCACACATTGACATCTTAGTTGACAACATAGCTCAACACAAGGTATTTTCCTTCATGGATGGATTCTCGGGATACAACCAGATCAAAATGGCCCCCAAAGACATGGAGAAGACTACTTTTGTTACGCAGTGGGGTACCTTCTGCTATAAAGTGATGCCATTCGGATTGAAGAATGCCGGGGTAACCTATCAGCGAGCCATGGTAGCTTTGTTTCATGACATGATACATCATGAGATTGAAGTCTACGTAGACGACATGATAGCCCGTTCACAGACAGAAGAAGAACACCTCGACCATCTGCAAAAGCTGTTTGTCAGATTAAAGGAATATAAGCTCAGACTGAACCCTAGCAAGTGCACTTTCAGAGTCAGATCCGGTAAACTTCTGGGATTCATCGTCAGTAACAAAGGCATCAAAGTGGATCCTGCTAAAGTCAAAGCTATACAAGAAATGCCTGCCCCGCACACTGAGAAGGAGGTCATAGGTTTCTTGGGACGCTTAAACTATATTGCAAGGTTAATCTCTCACCTAACATCTACCTGTGAGCCAATCTTCAAGCTGTTGAAGAAAGATAAGGTGGTTGAATGGAATTATGATTGTCAAGTTGCTTTTGATAAGATCAATGAGTATTTGCTGGAACCTCTTATCTTGATGCCACTCGTCGAAGGAAGGCCTTTAATCATGTATCTGACTGTTTTGGATAATTCAATGGGGTGCGTACTGGGCCAACATGACGAGTCTGGCCGAAAAGAGCATGCCATTTATTACCTTAGCAAAAAGTTTACCGACTGTGAGACTCGCTACTCACTGCTCGAGAAAACTTGTTGCGCTTTGGTATGGGCTGCTCGCCGGCTAAGGCAGTATATGTTGACACATACCACTTTGCTGATTTCTAAAATGGATCCGATTAAGTACATCTTCGAGAAGCCTGCTTTATCCGGAAGAATCGCTAGATGGCAAATGATCCTGACAGAGTATGATATACAGTACACGACCCAAAAACCTATAAAGGGGAGTGTACTGGCTGACCATCTAGCTCATCAATCCGTCGAAGATTACCAATCTATGAGGTTCGACTTCCCTAACAAAGACATTATGACATTGGACAACATTGAAGGTAACAGACCGTATGACGGACCTGAAAAGGATCCCGATGGACCCTATACTTTGATGGTGCTTCAAATGCACTTGGCAACGGTATCGGCGCGATACTTATCTCTCCAGAAGGTTGTCATACACCTTTCACTACTGGACTCTGCTTCAGCTGTACCAACAACATGGCCGAATATGAAGCTTGTATCTTTGGTCTCAAGGCCGCTATTGACTTGGGAATCAAATCTTTGGTTGTATTTGGGGACTCATCTTTGGTTATCAGTCAAATCAAAGGAGAGTGGGACACTAAACATCCTAATCTTATCCCATACAAAGAACATGTCCTGACATTGTTGCCTCATTTCGAGCAGATTACCTTTGAGCACTTCCCGCGAGAAGAAAATCAGCTAGCGGATGCTCTGGCTACAATGTCTTCCATGTTTAAACTTAATTGGGATAATGAGGCACCCTAAATCACCATCGAGCGAATGGATGAACCTGCGCTCTGTCATGAGATTAATACCGAAGAAGTAGTGGAACAACCTTGGTTTCATGAAATCAAAAGGTATCTCCAGACTCGAGAATACCCTGAAGGAGCTTCAGTCAATGACAAAAAGTTCTTAAGGAGATTTGCTGCCAAGTTCTTCCTGAGTAATGACATCTTATATAAGCGCAGCCATGATTGTGTTCTACTTCGTTGTGTGGACAAGGTTGAAGCTGAGTTGATCATGACTGAAATACATAGCGGCACATTTGGCAACCACTTAAGGGGACATACAATGGCTAAGAAGATTCTAAGGGCAGGCTACTACTGGTCTACCATGGAAGCTGACTGTCATCAATATTCCCGTACTTGTCATAAATGCCAAGTCTACACTGACAAGGTACATATTCCTCCAGTTCCTCTCAACGTTGTAACAGCTCCTTGGCCATTCGCGATGTGGGGAATCGACATGATTGGAGAGATTAAGCCTACGGCGTCCAATGGACATCGCTTCATATTGGTGGCTATTGATTACTTTACCAAGTGGATCGAAGCAGCTTCCTTCGCCTCCGTTACAAAGAATGTGGTTGCACGCTTCATTAAGCAGAATCTCATATGCCGGTATGGTATCCCCGACAGGATCATCACGGACAACGGTACAAATTTGAACAACACTATGATCACCGCTCTGTGCGAGCAGTTCAAGATTCAACATCACAATTCATCTCCCTATCGGTCAAAGATGAACGGTGCTGTTGAAGCCGCGAACAAAAATATCAAGAAGATCATTCAAAAGATGACAGTCACCTACAAGGACTGGCATGAGATGTTACCCTTTGCTCTGCACGGATATCGTACCACGGCGCGTACTTCAACTGGGGCAACCCCCTTTTCTTTGGTATATGGCATGGAGGCTGTTTTACCTATGGAAGTTCAGATTCCTTCCTTGAGGATTATGAAGGATGTTGGTTTAAGTGAAGACGATTCGATTCAAACCCGGCTTGATCAACTTAACTTGATCGACGAGAAGCGACTTACTGTTGTTTGTCATGGTCAGACGTATCAAGAATGGATGATCAAGGCTTTCAACAAGAAATTTAGGCATCAGGTATATCAAGTCAGAGATCTTGTAATCAAGCGGATCATCTTACCGCAAAGTGATCCCAGGGGAAAGTGGACTCCTACTTACGAAAGACCATTTGTGATCAAGAACATCTTTTCTGGTGGGGCAATGATTCTGACCACCATGGACGGTGATGACCTGCCGCACCCTGCGAATGCAGACATAGTCAAAAGATACTACGCATAAACGACCTGACAAGTTGAAAACCCGAAAGGGTGACTTGGGCAAAAATGGGCATCCCGGTGAATCAAAAACCCGAAAGGGCGGTTCAGGCAAAAATTAGGGATAAATAAAAAAATCTGTACACCCGGCAAGTTAAAAACCCGAAAGGGCGACTTGGGCAAAAAAGGGTTTCCCGGTGGATCGAAAACCCGAAAGGGCGGTCTAGGAAAAAGTTAGGGAATTAAAGCGTATGACTATGTCTCGTAGGATCACTTTAAGGATAATCTCTTCACAACCAAGCTCCAGGCTTCTGATCAATCCAATCATCCGCGGACTAAGCAACGAATGGACAAATACTCAGAGTTGTGAAGGCTATAGCAGAATGGGAACCCCATGGAATTGTTACACATAGCCATATTTCTTTGTATAAATTTTTCTCATTTTTATGACAACATTCTCTTACTAGGATGCCTGCCTCCTTTGTACAAAATACTTACAAAGTTAATACAAAGATACTTCAAAGTACAGAAATTTGCTTGCCTTTTCTTTCTTTTTACACTTATGTTTTGTTTGAAAACGTCCAATGATTTATTAAATGAGCATATGCATTTGAATATAATCACAGCTTACAAATAAAACAAAATAAGAAAGGATAATTGCTGAAAGGTCGAAAGTATAAGGAAACGTCTTTAGGCCATTCCAGAAGAAATCCCCTACAGTATGTCATTCAGATCCCCAGCAGAGCCAAAATACTCTAAACTTTCTTTCTCAGCGGAGTTCTCCATAAAACAGGAATCCCCAGTAGATTGACATACAACCCAAGCTCCTGATTTCCCCGGTAGGATAAGCATTCTCCCCACAAAGTTATTTCCCAGCAGAACAAAGATTTCTTGTTCTCATTTCTTCAGTTGGAGCTTCCCAAATTTTAAATTCCCCAGTAGAGATCGTCAGGGTCATCCTTATTTTCCCCAGAAGATCATGAAGGATTCTCATATCCCCACAAGTTGTCAAAGTCTTTGATAATCTCCGCAGGTTGCCAAGGATTTTCTATCCCCAACAGTAGTCAGCAAGGATCTCTCATCTTCAGCAATCAAAGATTTTTGGAATCCCTAGCATCGGTCAGGGATTTACTTTCCCCGGCAGCAGTCAAAGATTTCATTATCTTTAGCTATCAAGGATTTATTTTCCTCAGCAAGACAACTAATCAGCTCACATGCGCATACATTACATTCATATATCATGAACATTTATAAAACACATTTTATTGCATCATACATGGCATGCAACATAACTTTGTGTTTTAGCTAACATTTTACCCTTTCAAGATAAGATTAAAAAGCTATTTTTAACAAATATTCATTGAAACAGATACGATATGGATACACCCCGGACACGGCGATCATTCTATTACTCATTCAGAATTTCAAGCCAAGATACAATATGGATACACCCCAGACACAGCGGTCATTCTATTACTCATTCAGACTTCAGCAATCAGATACAGAATAGATACGCTCCAGACGCAGCAGCCTTTCTATCTCTCATTCAGATTCAACCATCAAATTCAAGTTCAGATACACTCCAGACACGGAGGTCATTCTGTCACTTGTCCAGATCCCAGTTACAGTTCAGATACACTCCAGAAACGGAAGTCATTCTACTACTCATACAAGTCTTAACTTCAGATACAGTCCAGATACGCACCAGATATGGTTGCCATTCTATCACTCATTCAAATCCTATTCCCCAGCCCAGAGATATCCCAGACACGGATGTCTTTCTGTCGCTTATTCAGACTTCAGATTTCGGATACAATACAGATACACTCCAGACACGACAGTCATTCTGATATTCATTCAAGAATCAAATACAGTTACAGCTTAGATACGCTCCAGACATGGATGACATTCCTTTGCTCATGCCAATCAAATCTCCAGATACAACTCAGATACGTTCTAGACACAGATACCATTCTGATGTTCATTCTCCTGATTTTCAACAAACAGTTTTGGATGGCATCTTTAAGCCCATCTCCAGCAAGATTCTATCATCTCCAAATGGCATCTTTAAGCCCATTCCCTCAACAATATTTTGATGAGTGCAAATTTACGGGCACTCTAGTGTCCAATCCTCTTTTACCTTCGAGTCACGAAAGGCAAACTTGCCAATCTAACTCTTCAGGTCCAAGAAGATTGAACAGGGGAAACTATTGTACCCCAAAATTTTCCCTCCCATTTTATCAACATTTCTCATCATAAGGCTCTTTGAACTCAAGATCTAGCTAGGGTTTGCTCTGCTCAGGACATCTCCTTGCACTGATGACCTAAATTAGGGTTTGAGTTTGCACAAGGATTTTTTGACCTAAAATGCCCAAAATTACTTTCATACTTCATGTTGGACTCATAAGTTTGTCCATACCAAGTTTCAAGCCTTGAATCAAATTTTTGCCCAGTCAATTGGACAGTTGACCTAAAAATCAACTGTATTGGGGAAAAAGTCAACTGTGGCCAATTTACAGTCAAACCTCATGAATTTTGACCCACATCAACATTATGAACTCATATGAATCATTTGATTAAGTTTGGACCACAACTCCATAAGAAATTGTATCAGATCACCAAAAGGGCAAAATGGTCATTTTTAGGGTTTTGACTGTACAAAGGCAATTTCTGACTTTTTGACCTAGCCAATGGCAAATTAGGCTCAACCATGGACTCAAGGACTCAATGACATCATCTTGACTTATTCAACAAGTTCAAAAGATCTCAAATGCATGGGATTCACAGATGAATTTTTCAGTCAACTAATCAAAATTTGACTGTACACTGAAAAGTCAAACTTTGACTTTTTTTGTCAAAATCAAGTGCCAAGGGTCATTTTTCATCAAGATGTGTCAAAATATGAAACTTGTTCATCAAGAAACCCAAAATTGCAAATTAGGGTTTAAAATTGAAAATTTTCATAACTTAGAATTTTTCTAAGTTATGAAATTTTCTTAATTTTTCCTAACTTTTCCCCACATTTTCACCATGATGCAATTGGATTCAAACAAAACCTCAAACATAAAAGTTATATTCCTCCACAAAGTCTACAACTTTGATTCACAAAGTTTTCTCAAAAGAAGCTTGGATCTCAAGTTATGATTTTTGGAAGAAGGGTCATTAAAGGTTTTAACTTAGTGAAATTTTGCCCTAGTTTAGGCACGATTTTGACCTATATTCTTGGCCATTTTTCACATAGTTCCACTTGGAATCTCAAGTTGCATTTCAAATATGGATTGTAGATCATGTTGCAAGATTTCCAAAATGTCCAAGAACTCCTCAAACACATTTGTGGTTAGGGAGAATCGAAGGCTTGAAGTTGGCAAAAACTCACTTTTCATCCATGGCATATTCATGTTCATACAAGTTGCAATTTCAAGTCAGCATGCCTTACACTAGTTTACAGGCTTCTAAACCACTTCACACTCCATAATTAAATGCAAATCCATCAGTCTAAGCTTTTGTTTTGGTCATTTGGACATTGTACACAAAATTAAGCCCTAAGTAGAAAAAGGAAAATTTCCATTTTTGCTTAAGTATGCTTTATGTCAAACCACAATCCTTGAGCATTGGTCCAAGATCTCTTGCAGCAAAACAAATCCACAAATTAGAGGGGCCAAGAGCAGAAGTTACAAGGTACTTGATAGCTTGTACAAGCCTGTTCCAATCACTTCCACATTCTTACTTCAAAAACAAGAAACTTGTCCAAAACCTTAGAACTTGAACATCAACCAAGATCAACTTATGCAAACAGTTTGAACATCTTTCTCACACCCCTTTGAGCTAGAAACACGATTGTTTGAGCCCCTAAACACTCCATAGCCAGAAATCACATTCCATTGGCAAAATAGGGCAGAATCTGCAACTTGAGTTCCATAGCTCATTTGGCTCGTGCGTTTTGCCCCAAGTTGCTTCAAACACCTTCCATCCAACTCACTCAAGCTATACCAAACCTAAAAAACCAACTGTAACTCTATCTACAGAGTTTGCCATTTTCATTTTGAGCTTGTGCAGGTTGAGTTCTATAGGCTGATTCAAGGACATTCAAGGCAAGCTAGCTATTGGAGAAGGTCAAGTGAAGTCAAAGCAAGCTCCCAGACATCTCAAGCCTTGTTGAAAAGCACTACATTTCCCTACACGAAGTCAGATAAAACAGGTTTTTGTCCACTTCCTATCTCTCTATTTAGGAACATTTAGCTTTAGGTTTGTGAATAAAAAATGTAGTATTCATTTCCATGAAGCTATACATATGCTCAGTTTTCATTTATATTAAGCATGCTAAGAGAATTTCATCCATGAACATACTGAAAAAACTAGGTCAGATTTTAGGGCCAGAGAAATTCTCTCTGGTCTTTGAGAGTTAAGACAAGTTATTTATATGGTTGGAATCGTCTTGAAATTCTCTACAAGTTTGATGTTATGTGTTTTTGCAATATAGCTCGTATGCAGGATGTACAGGTTTGTACAGGGCGCGCACGCGTTTTTTCAAGCATCTGAAGGTTGAAGATGAAGTGGTGGGTTGGGCTTGGCCTGGCTCACTACTGGCACCTCCCATTTTCCTTTTTGCACCCCCTAGCCCAATTTCTTGTATTTTTATATTTTTTCATTTTTATTTTCATTTCTGATTTTGTTTATTTATTTCCAAATATAAAAAATGCTCAAAAATATTTTCATAATTTTTTTCACATTTATTTTGCATTTTATTTTATTTTTCTAACCTAAAAAACAATTTAAATACTTTTATCTTTTTTATATAAAACTTGAAATATATATATAATTTATACTTTTATTTTTGTCCTTTATTTTTATTCACACTAAAAATATTTTTCTAAATATATTTTATTTTTGTACATATTTTATTTTAGTTTATCATATTTAATATAAAAATACATATATAAATATATACTTTTATTTTTAAATACTTTAGAATAAAAGTATAAAATATTACATTTTTACTTTTATTATTATTCATACTAAAAAATACTTTTTTCTAAGTATATTTTATTTTTGTATATATTAATATATTTTATTGTATATAAATAATATAATGTATTTATTTTCTTAAAGAAATTAGGGTTTCACCCCTTAACCAATTAAAATTAATATTTTTATTTATTTCTTTATTTTTCACATTAAATATTTTTACATACATAAGTAAACATAAAAACCTTTTATGCATAATTCATTTTTATTTGATATATTTATTTTGTTCATTTAAATATTGTCCATTTATTTATGCATTTGAATTCAATTTGGATGTAATAGTAAATTAGGGTTTATATTTCTTGTCAAATACCCCCATTCAAAGATTTTACCCCCATCCCCATAATCATGTTGTAATAGCTTAGACTTTTAATTCTCGCACTTTACGCTTTCAATTATGCCATGATTAGAGAATTAGGGTTTGTATGCAAAAATCCCAATCAACAAGAAGCTTGACCTAATCAAAGACAAAAATGCATGAAAATCAAACACAATACACACTTGCACCCCTAGGGTTACAATCCACTTGTTGCCTTAAAAATGGGCCATGTTATGCATGTTGGGTACTTTGGCAAAACAAAAACAAAACAAAAGATCATAGTCCCTTGATGACGCTATCTCGGTTGCCTAAACAAAATGATCAAGTCCCTCAAAAATTTGCCAAAGATACTTAACACAATTGCTATCATGGTCTATACGGTGACCCACGCCTGCCCCGTTTAACATCATAACACAAGGTTGTTCACCAAATACAATGGTGAAATAACACTTTCAAAAGGGTTAAAAACATATAGGAAAGATCTTTGAGTAAAATAGGGTAGATAACTCTTAGTTACTTGATCAAAACTTGCAAAACATCCTTGCTATTTTCAAACACACCTCACAACACAATTTCAAAACATTTTCCAAATCAAACTTTCAAACATTGAAATCTTTTCAAAAGACAAAACACCTTTGTATACATTCAAACAAGAATCATTACAAAGGTTGCCACAACGATGGCCTCTTTTCAAAACATCTTTCAAAACCACATACAAAGCACCATTTCAAACAATTGAAAAGCAAAAGCAAGTGATCTAAACAAGTAACTAAGAGCCCATGGATAACCATGGATGAAAAGGGTGCTTGCACCTTCCCTTTTCATAATCTATCCCCGAACCCAAGAAAACATCTCAAAGGTCTTTCCTGTGCTTTTTGACCTTTCCTTAGGATAAAATAAAAAGTCGGTGGCGACTCTTGCTAAACCGAAACATTTGCGAACACAAACGCAAAACCTCAAGTTAGTTCTCCCACCGTATCACAGTGGGTCTTAGATATAAATATAGGAAGGATATTTATTAAGTGATAAGTTTTAAATGAAGGAGTTTAGCTTTGAATTACTAGTATAATAGTGGATTTTTCCCTGGCTTGTTGTGCCCTCAGAGTGGGAGAGTTGCTCCGAACTGGGCTAACAGTTCTAGTGTGTTGTTTATTCTTTTCAGTACTGTTTTTATTATTGATTACCTTGCCTATTTGTTTATGTCAAATCAGATGTCTCAACGTGTCATAGAACATCTAAGTTCTGTCACACTAGAATTTCAATTGGTATCGGAGTAGGCATCCTGTTTGTTTTTGGATGAGATCCATGGAGGATACTTTCTGGTTACGTGCAAGGTAGATTGTTTCTAATGAAGAGTTGTATGAACTTGGAGAGATCATGTTGTTGTTTGAACAGTCCCTAGAAGTGGAGGATTGATTGTTCATGACAGGGTGTGAGTTGGACTTGTCTATGTTGTTTCCAGGCGTGTAGCTTTGGTGGCAAGCGATTGTGTTAAGGATTTGATTTATTTTCAAACCTAGTTTAACCTGTTGCACCTGAACGATGGTGGAGTACAAGTGTTACTATTTTTTCCTGAAGGTGGTGTGGAGTTTTTTTGTTTGTGTTCCGCTGCATATATATATTTTTTCCTGGTGGTTTTGTGTGTTGGGGATGCAACACATTGTTCTCCTCTGAAGGAGTATCCCATGGTGTAGTGGTACTTGATGAGAGGTTTGACTAGCTTGCTGGAGCAGTCAAAGTTACTTGAGGTTTATCCCAAGTCCACTTATAAAGGCACTCTTATGTGAGTTTGTTGAAAAGAGATCTGATAGAGGCAATTTAATTTTTCTTTCAACCCTAAAAGGCCGATCTCCAGGCATTGATAAAGGATCTCTTGATGTGTTCCTTATAAAGGGAACTGATGTCCTACCAGATGTTGGAACATCAAGCCAACAGATTGTGCAGAATCTGGTTGGATAAAGGTAGGGAATAGAAGATGCTTGAGGGATAAACAAATGTGTCTTAAATCACATGTTTTTGGAACCTACTCCTGATTTGGAAGAGGAGGCATCTGTATCTAAGAAGTTTCAATGATAGAAACATGTCTTAGATAAGTATGTTGGTCAGGACACGATCAACATATTTAGCACTCTTTAGATTAGTTTATTTATGATCTAAGTGAGTTGGTGAGCAGTGGTTGTGCTTTGTTATGGAGGCTTAATAAAGATATCTCATCCGGATCCTTTATATGTTGAGGAAAAGCTATAGTGTCAAGAACTTTCTCTCTAAATTCTAGAAGATCCTTCTGATCAAAGGAGACATGCTTACAAAATCTTGTTTATGGACATGAAACATATTCTGGTTGAGGTAAGTAATGCACTAACCATAGGGTGTGCAACTACTTTATGGTTCTCAAGGAATTCTTAGCAGTTAATAAGGGGGAGTCCTTAATCTGAATCTAGAAGATCTTGAAGTAATGTCATACATAATGTCTTGACATCCTTGGATTGAGAATTTATTTTTCTCAGTATGACTGGACATCTCGTTAATAGGATAGAGGTTGTTTACTCTAACTTGACATCTCTTGTCAATTCTATGAGAGCATGGAACTCTTGTTCAATTGGAAAAGTCATCCAAGGGCTGGGTGCATTGTAGTTGTTTCAACCTGCGCTAAGAGGTTGATTGTTATATGCACTTTGGAAGTGTCATCCAAATCACCTAGGATGGGCATTTCGGTTGTTTGAAGCAAGGAAAAGTTATTCTTTTTGGGACCAAAGGATTATGGTTCCCTGGTATCTATATGGAAAGTTCCTCTCTCTGCTAGGGTTCAGCTATGTGATGTCCTCACATAATGGAACATATGTTTTGCAAGGACTAAAGAGAATCCTTGTGTAGCAGATCATTCATTTCCATGTGTGTTGCATTGTGCTCTAGATACCTGTTAAAGGGGGTCTCCTCTTTAGGTGAAAAAGGATGGAATCCAACACCTCAAAGTTAGACAGGAGGTATGATCATTGTGATTATAAGAAGAAATCTTCTTGAGGTGTGCATGCTCTGCATGTATTGGTCTGAGTTTGAAGGTTGATTAGCTACTGAAGGTTGATCCTCTTGTATCTCTTGAAAGAGTTATGGATTACTATGTTATATCCAGACCATAGTTAATGGTGAAATCCATGTGTTTGAGACTGATGTCAGATCTGATGTTGGAACATCGTCTCAAGGTGTGTTTTATTCCTTCATCCAAGGAAGTTGTTGTTGTCCATAGTGGTGCTAAGGTCAAGCCTCTAACCTAATCTGGAATATTTTATTACATGAATGAATGTCATCAGCTGGTGCCACATGTATGCAGAAGAAGGATGTCAGACCAAATGTCCTACCTTGTGTGGGAAGGTAATCTTATCTAACATATGATAAATACTTTGATGAGAGCTGAGTATTTGTTTATTCTTTAAGGAGGTTGTGCATGAGACTGATGATGAATAATTTGACGGGAGACTAAGCATTTGTCTGAGGAGATTATGAAAATCTACATTCTGAACATTATGGTTCAGAGAATATGTGAGAGTTTATTTCTCTCCGTGGCATTCAGGTGTTTTGAAAAACTTGAGTAAGCTGCATCGGCTGTGTGTTCTGGTGGGAGCTTCTTATTTCTCTCCAAGATAGAGATTTGTGAGATATTGGATTGAACTCTATTGGGTTTGTAAGTTCCTTAGTTTAAAGGATTGGCATTAATTTTTGTAAAACAAATATAGCAGTAATATGTTAGATATGATGTATTAATTTGCTAACAAGAACAAGTTGAGCAAGAAGTCCTATCTTATGTTAGGACATGTTGAGTTGAAGTGTTTCAACATCTGAAACAACATGTCATATAAGATGTCCTATTAAGGAGCATATGCCATCACGCCTGAGCTGAAGTGGTCAGTTTGATTCTTTTATGATTTAACTAATGCAGAATATTTTGGAAATATTATGCAATACTATGTGGCGGTGAAATGTCTAGAAGAATTAAATCAGAATATTGAAGAATATACAGTTTCTAAATTTGGAGATAATTTAGGAATATTTGATTGAAGACCTTGTTTGTAGTAGAAGTTATTGTTGTTTGTTACAACAGATATGTTATACTTTGAAGGCCCAAATCCAGTTGGGTATAAGTTATAAATAAAAGTGTTTGTAACCTAGGAAAGGGATGATTTCGAGATGTAGAAGTTTAGTGCTTTGTCATTTTTTTGCTCTCTAGGAGAGGTGGTGTTAGTGAACCACTCGGGTTATGAGATGGTCACTATGCTCTCACTCAGAAGCTGTGAAGTAATAAGTTGAGTATTGTTCTTGGAGGAAGCTTTAAAGCAAATCCTAGTTGTGGTCTTAGTCAAGAGTCTTGGCTAGAGATTGTTATGGAGTGTGTCTTCCTATTTGTTTAGAAATGTGTTGATCCAAATCGTTGTCTGTGATTGAAGAGGGATTGAGGAGGGCCTCACATCTAGGTGAGTCTTAGATAGAAATCTAGGAATATTAGTGATTAAGTGAGAATTTTAAACGGGGGAGTTTAACTTCGAATTGATACTATCATAATGGATTTGTCCCTGGCTTGGTATGCCCCCAGATTAGGAGAGTTGCTTTTAACTGGGTTAACAATTATGGTGTGTTCTTTATGCTTTTCAGTACTATTTTTATTGTTGATACCTTGCCTATTTGCTTATGTCGAATCAGATGTCCCAACATGTCATAGGACATTTGAATTCTGTCATACCAGAATTTCAGGGTCGAAGGGTAGCTTCTGGTTCGACAAGATTTATGCATGACATTTGTTATACCCCAAAATTTGCCCTCCCATTTCCTCAACATTTTCTCATCACAAGACCTTTGAAGATCAAGATCCAGTTAGGGTTTCCTCTGCTCAAGACTTCTCCTTGCACTGTTAACCCAAATTAGGGTTTACGGTTGAACAAAGATGTTTTGACCTAAAATGCCTAAGATGACTTTCATGCTTCATGTTGGACTCCCAAGTTTATCCATACCAAGTTTCAGGTCTTGATTCCAAGTTTTACCCAGTTAATTGGACAGTTGACCTAGAAACCAGCTGTATTGGGGAAAAAGTCAACTGTGGCTAATTGACAGTCAAATCTCATGAAAATTGACCCACATCAACATTATGAACTCATATGGACCATTTGATCAAGTTTGGATCACAATTCCACAAGAAATTTGATCAGATCATCAAAAGGGCAAAATGGTCATTTTTAGGGTTTTGACTGCACAAGGGTAATTTTTGACTGTTTGACCTAGCCAATGGCAAACCAAGCTCACATATGGACTCAAGGACTCAATGAAATGGTCTTGACACATTCATCAAGCTCAAAAATCCCAAGTACACAAGATTGACAGTTGAATTTCCCAGTCAATTGATCAATTTTGACTGTATACTGAAAAGTCAAACTTTGACTTTTTGGTCAAAATCAAGGGTCAAGATTCATTTTTCATCAAAACATGCCAAATCAGGAAACTTGTTCACCAAGAAACCAAGAAATGCAAATTAGGGTTTGAAATGGAATTTTTCATAACTTAGAATTTTTCTAAGTTATGGAAAACCCTAATTTTTTCCCAACTTTGCCCCACTTTTTCACCAAGATGTATTTGGATTCAAACAAAAGTCAAAACATGAAAGTTGTAGCTTGTTGCATAATCTACAACTTTGATTCACAAAGTTTTCCCAAATAAGGTTTGTATCTCAAGTTACAAATTTTTGAATAAGGGCACTAAACCATTCATAACTTAGTGAAAATTTGACCTTTTTGACAAGGTTTTCTACCTAACTTCAAGGCCATTTTCCATACACTTCCACTTGGAATTTCAATTTGCATTTCAAAGATGGTTTGTATTACACATTCCAATCTTTCCAAAATGTCCAAGAACTTCTCAAACAACCTCATAACTTGAGAGAATCGAATTTCACAATATGGCAAAAATCCACTCTTGAATGGTTCATGAACATGTTCATAACTTAGGCCATTTTCAAATCAGCATAGTTTGTGCTACATTACAGGTCCTAAAACCCTTTGACACTCATAAATTTAATGCTAATCCATTGTGCCAAGATGTTATTCTTTGAGTTTGGTCATTGTACAAAGATTTAAGCCTTAATTGGAAAAAGTGGTTTATCCATTTTTGTAAAGTAGAACTTTATGTCAAGTTTGCAAATCAAATGGTACAATGCATATCTTTGGACACAAGATTCATGGACATAACACACTGATCAAGACTAAAAGATGCAGCATAGTGTGAGGGCCTGTACAGGCTAGAATCATCAAGTGGCCATTGCTTGCTTCAAATTCAAGTAAGGCAGCATAACTTGTACCAACTTCCATATCAGCTTACAAACACTTAGACAAACTTATCAAACACATTCCACACATCTCAACCAAGCAAAAGCACGAGCCTTTTACCTCCAATCCATCCCAAAACTCAGAATCACCTTGAAACTGCTCAAACAGAGCAGCCTCTGCAGATTGGGTTCCAACTCTCAATCCTTTCAAGCATTCTTGCCCAAACCAGTTCATATACCTTCCCTACCATCTATGCAAGCTATCCAAAAGCTAAAACACAACCTGTAATCCCTCTAACTGGTTCCACCATTTTCACATTTCTGATTTGCAGGTAAAGTGCTCTAGCTCGATTCAAAAGCTTTCAAGACAAAGTAAACATTGGAATAGCATCCCTGGACCTCAAGGAAGCTTTTCCAATCATCACCTTGCACTGAGAGCTTCTCCATTGCCAGATAGAACTTCAACTGAACAGGTGAGTTTTTGAATTCGTATCTCTATTATTAGGCATTGTTAGCTTTAGGTTTGTGAAGAGAAGATGTCATAATCATTGCCCTGAACATGCCCATATAATTAGATTTTATTTATATTATGTGTGTTGCAAGAATTTGATGTCTGAACTTTGAACAAAAATTAGGTTAAGAATTGGGAGAGAAGAAATTCTCTCTCATTTCTGAGAATTAAAACATGTTTTTTATATGTGTGGATTCGTGGGAAGATGCTTAACAGTTTTGATGTTGGAAGTTTTTGCTAAAACTCAAGGAATCAGGACTTTGCAATGGAGGAAAGTGGCGCGCGTTTTGTTCAAACAGAAGGCTGGAGGTTGAAGAAAGGTCTTCATGGGTTGGGCCTGTGTTGACTTTTCTTTTTGCACCACATAATTGCTTTTGAACCCCCTGAGCCCATTTTGCTTATTTCTTTGACTTTTTGACTTTTTCTTTTTTTGATTGACTTATTTATTTTTTCTCATGACATTAAAAATATAAAAATATTTTTTCTCACCATTTTTGATTTTATTAGGCATTTATTTATTTTTCTTTTAGTTTATACATAAATAGATAAATACATATATTTTGTTTAAAATACTAAAAAATAGTGCAAATGCATTTCTATACATTTTTATTTTTGTTTTACTTTCTGAAAATATTTTATAGAAAAATACTTTTTTTATTAAATATTAAATATTATTATTTTTATATATAATACATATTTAGAACATAATATATATATATATATATATATATATATATATATATATATATATATATATATATATATATATATATATATATATATATATATATATATATATATATATATATATATATATATATATATATATATATATATATATATATATATATATATATATATATATATATATATATATATATATATATATATATATATATATATATATATATATATATATATATATATATATATATATATATATATATATTTATTAGTATATTTAGGTTAGAATACAAAAATACCTATATTTTTTTCATTTTTATTAATATTTGACATAAAAAAAATACTTTTTTATAAATATACTTCATTTTATTTTTATTTTTGTGCATAATAGATAAATATTTGTATTAAATTAAATAATAATACATTTTATTTAATAGAATTAGGGTTTTGCCCTAAATATTAAAATACTCCAAAAAATAATACCTTTTTATTTCACATAAATAATTCTTTTTTTTCATACATATAAAAATTCTTTTTTTGCATTCTTGCATATTTGTCTTATTTTATTTAATCTATGTAAATTAATCATCTTGTAAAATATTTTAATATTGATGTAATAGTTTTAGGTTTAAATTCCTTGTCAAAATCCCCATTTGAACATTTGTACCCCCTTCCCATATTTGGTTTTGTAATAGCTTAGTAAATTTATTTTCGCACTTTATTGCTTTCCAATTATACCATGTTAGAATTAGGGTTTGTATGCGAAAAACGACAAAATAGTTATGACCTAATCTCAAGACAAACAAGCATGAAAATGGACACACAAATCACACTTGCACCCCCTAGGGTATTCCACTTGTTGCCTTTCAAAATTGGGCCATGTTGTATGTTAGGTCTCTTTGGGTAAAACAAACAAATTGAATGATCATAGTCCCTCGATAACACTTTCAAAATATTGCCAAAACAAATGATCAAGTCCCTTAAAGAAAATGCCCAAAGATACTTGGCACCATTGCAATTATGGTCTAAACGATGACCCGCGCCTATCCCTTTCACATCCTAACATGAGATTGTCCACCAAATACAATGGTGGAACAAACTTGTTAAAAGGGTTAAAACATAGCAATAATCTTTGAGAAATTTAGGAGTAGATAACCTCTTAGTTACTTGAATCAAAACTTGCAAAAACAAAACACTTGCCTATTTTAAAACACACCTCACAACACTTTCAAAACAACTTTCAAAAACAAAATGAAAACCTTTTCAAAAGACATACACCTTTGTATACATCCCCACATGGATCATTACAAAGGTTGCCACCACATTGGCTTCTTTTCAAAACATTTTCAAACCCACACGCATAAGCACCATTTCAAACAATTGAAAACAAAAGGCAAATGATCTAAGCAAGTAACTAAGAGCCCATGGATAACCATGGATAGAAAGGGTGCTAATACCTTCCCTTTCTATAATCTACTCCCCGAACCCAAGAAAACATCTCAAAAGGTTTTTGCTGTGCTTTTTAACCTTTCCTTAGGATAAAATAAAAAGTCGGTGGCGACTCTTGCTCAACCGAAACATTTGCGAAAACAAACGCAAAACCTCAAGTCAGTTCTCCCACCGCATCACAGAACTGGCGACTCTGCTGGGGAGTATTTATAAAGTGGAGTAACCTTAGGGCTTAGATCACCTTTGTTTTCAATTGTTTGCTTTGTTTGCTTTTATATTTGTGGGCTTTGTATCGGAGTTTCATAGATCCTAACCTGGATCTGGGAAATACCCTTTTTAGGTAGCATAATCTGTGAGGGACCTGTCCGGCGTAGACCGACATGGGTGAAGCAGTGGCTACGTTGGTGTGGCATCTTAGTCTGTACCTATATCCCTTGTGTTGCAACGGGGAGAATATAGGTCTTCTAAGGAGTCATTAAACACCAACCAACCTTAGAACCCTAAATTGACCAACTTGGCTATTAGGACAGTAGCAGAATGCTACACTCATTGAGGCTAAACTCTCGAGATGGTTCTGGCCGCGAGAAAAGATTGCGATGCTGGAGTTATGACCGATTGAGGGTAGCCAATGATTTGAGATCCTCTAGAACCCGGTTACTTTTGATAGGACAGGTTTTAACCAACGAAACCAAAAGAGGGTAATACCTGAAATTCATGCTGGCCTGAAACCTAAGGGTGTCTTGTGTGCCTTATCATGTTTGCCTGTGTGAATACTTGTGGTGTGCTTCATCATAGCATCATGCCATCATACCATTGCATGCATCCTGTATAAAGGACTAACCCATTTCAAAGACAAAAAAGTTTCATCTTTGCTCTGTTTTGTAGGACATCATGATGCCCGTACGTAGGAATACCATCCGGCTCAACTTTGTTCAACCACCAGTTTTACTCAAGGATTTGGTTGGAAGGATTCCAAACACTTCTTCCTTCATCAACAGACATGGTTCTCTCCTTGGCTTGGTCACTGCAAAATGGGACCAACAACTGATGAGTGTTCTGACCCAGTTTTATGACCCTCTGTATCATTATTTCACCTTTCAAGGCTTCCAGCTGGTTCCTACCCTGGAAGAATTCTCCTATTTGCTTGGGATCCCTGTCTTGGAACAAACTCCATTCACTGGTTTGGAAAAGACTCCTAGACCTGAAGAGATTGCTGCAATTCTCCCCTTGACCAAAGAAGAGGTATTAGCTAACTGGGAAACTAGAAATGGGGTCAAGGGCTTTTTGGTCAAATTTCTGGTTGGCAAGGCTAATGATTTCTGGAATGACTTGGACTTCAAGGCGTACGAGGATATTCTGGCTCTTTTGATCTATGGTCTGGTATTGTTTCCCAATCCTGACACCTTTATCAGTACCCATGTCATAAGGATCTTCATGTCTCGGAATCCGGTACCCACTCTTTTGGGTGATATTCTACAACAACTCTATGCTCGTACTGCTCGAAAATGGGGAACTCCATGGTGTTGTGCTCCTTTGCTAGTAAGGTGGTTTATTTCGCACCTTCCTAAGTTCGTGCTGAAGAATGAAGAAGGAAAAGGTTGGGCTCGGAGGTTAATGTCTCTCACTGATAATGACATCACCTGGACTCTCAGAGGTTTGGATGAGGTAGCTGTTGTTGACCGTTGCGGAGAATACCCTAATGTTCCGTTGATTGGTATCCAAGGAGGAATCTCTTACAATCCATGCTTAGCTCTCCGTCAGTTTGGAAGAGCCAGAGGAGATGGGCCTCATGAAATGCTGGTTCCTCACTTCCATTTTGAGTTTCAGGCAGACAGTGACAAACTACGCCATGGATTCATTAGAGCTTGGGACAGAATTCACAAAGCTGACCCACTTGAGTTGGGACCAAAGACTTCTCTACCATTGGAGCCCTATTGCAAATGGGTCCGTGTTCGTGCTCAGAGGTTAGGTATGCCGTACGAAGCTGTCAGGCCTATCATTCTTGAGTCTCCTGATAAAGATGGGGTTCCTCCAACTGTCCTCCCTCCTCAGATACCTACTGATTTTGACACAATGAAGAGGTCTTGGGCGCAGCTAAAGGAAGAACGGGATTTCTATCGGGAGAAGTTCAACGAGCAGGAACGGAAGATCCAGAGGCTGACTAAGCAATTGGAGGAAGAACGGGTCCTGAACAACTACATCAGCACTGAGAAGAGGAGGCCATGGGAGCATTGATGGGCTTTGGATATTTCCTTTTATAGTTTTTATTTCCTTTCCAGTATTTTTCATTCCTGTAATGCCTAAGGGCAAGTTGTTGAACAATTGAAAATTTTAATCTAATGAAGTGTGTTTCCCTTTTTGTCTACAAAGTTGAATCTTGTTTGTCTTTGAAAACATAACACATACGCATTCCATTGCACCATATGCATAGCAGGTACCCTATTTCACAGGTTGCTTAATCTCCTTCGCTGTTTATTTTGAACAGTCATCATGAATCCAGACTCATCCAGCGAGCAAGCCATCAAGGCCCTACAGGCCCAAAGTGCACAGTTTCAAGAGATGGTCCTGAGCCTGGCCCAAGGTCAGCAAGAGTTGAAGACTCTACTCCTGAAGAAGAAGAAGAAAAAGAGGATTGCGTTGTTCAACACCGGACGCAGATTTGGGAACACACTCCATAATGAAGCTGATCCAACTACTTCTTCTACTGAGAAAAACAGTCCCCAAGGGGGAGGAGCTCCTAGTCCCGCAGTCTCCGACAACGAGACGGACTACAACGACGAACAATACCCGCCTGCTGCTGACAGATACAAGCAATTGGAGGACCGCTTGAGCGCCATGGAAATTCAGAATGTGCCGGGATTGGATTTCGGAGATCTGGGGTTATCTTCTGGGGTAGTAATTCCACATAAGTTTAAGGCGCCTGCCTTCGCCAAGTATGATGGGGTCTCCTGCCCAAAGCTGCATCTAAGGTCGTACGTAAGGAAGATCTAACCCTACACGGCGGATAAGAACCTCTGGATTCACTTCTTCCAAGATAGCCTCTCGGGGTCACTGCTTGAATGGTTCTACCAATTAGATGGAACTAGCATCCGACACTGGGAAGATTTGGCAACCGCATTCTACAGACAATATCAATACAATTCTGATCTCGCTCCTACGCGTACCCAACTTCAGGGTATGTCTCTAGGAACGGGTGAAGGGTTCAAAGAATACGCACAAAAATGGAGAGATTTGGCTGGCAGGGTGCAGCCTCCATTGACTGATCATGAGCTGGTTGATATGTTCCTAGGGACTTTGTCTGGTCCATTTTTCAATCATTTGGTTGGTAACTCCTCCGCTGGGTTCACGGATTTAATTCTAACGGGAGAAAGAATTGAAGCTGGCATCAGGTCAGGCAAGATACAAAAGGTTTCCTCTACAAGTACTGAGAAGAGGCCGTTTAAGAAAGAAGCAAGCGCCGTCTATGGTCCTAGACGACAAGTCAAGCCCGAAAGTCGCCAAGCCGTCAATGCTTTGGTCACTTCAAAACCTGTTGCTCCTCCTCAGCAGTACAATCAACAAAGAAGTGAAAGGCCCAAGAGGCAGTATACTCGGTTGAGTATGACCCTATCTCAAATTTTACCCCAACTGTTATCAACCAACTTGGTGACCCTCAAAGAAGCTCCTAAGGTCGTCAACGCTGCGTCTCCTAAGTATAACCCAAATTCCCAGTGTGCTTATCATTCTGATAGTCCCGGGCACACTACTGATGATTGTTGGGCCTTGAGAAACAAAGTGCAAGATCTTATCGACGCAAAGGAAATTTAGTTTGAAGCGCCTGAAAGACCGAATGTTGTAACTGCTCTTATGCCCCAGCATAGAGTAAATGCCATTGAGGAAGAGTTGTATGCTGTTTCGGTGAATGAAGTTGTTACCCCTCTTTTGACTGTTAAGAGGAACTTACTACTAGCCGGTTTATTTCCGGGTTGTAGTAAGGGTTGCCTCCTGTGTGCTGTTATCCCTACCGGTTGTCCACTGCTGAAATCAGGCATCCAAAGCCTGATGGATAGCAAGGAAATTTTGTTCAAGAAAACTGATGTTCCGTCTGTTTCCATTGAAGAAATATCTGTTGTCACAATTTACAATCCTGCCAAAGCTCCCGTGAAGAAACCAGTCCAAATTATGTCTGTTGCACCCATCACTATTACTGTCCCGGGGCCTCTCCCATATGAGTCTGATAAAGCGGTCCCATGGCATTATGGAGCCGACGTGTATGTGCTTGGGGTGAAGCAGGAGTTCAACACCAATACCAGTATCAGTAGCATCACTGGTCCCACCAAGATTACCCGCAGTGGCAGGCTCTTCTCGCCTGACATTGCACCGCCAGTTATCCGAAAACCTCTCACCATCACACCCGCAAGTGTGCATGTTCCAGTTCAAGTTCCTGTGTCTACTACTGCCGCCGAGTCTTCTGATACTCGGGGCAAAGAAGTTGCTACCGATTTGCCTGCCAGGACGGAGGCACCAAAAAAGAAGACTGTTGTGGAAGCCTCCCAACAAGAAATGGAGGAAATCCTTAAAATTATCAAAAAGAGTGACTTTAACGTTGTTGAACAGTTGGGGCATACTCCTTCCAAAATCTCTATGTTATCATTGCTGCTATGCTCAGAGGCCCATGCAAAAGCCCTGATTTCATTTCTGAAAACGGCCCATGTGCCGCAAGAGACCTCCGCGGATCAATTCACCGACTGTGTGGCTAATTTGACGGCTGACAATGGCTTAGGGTTCTCGGATGCTGACCTTACTGCCAAAGGGAAAAATCATAATGATGCCCTTCATGTTTCCATAGAATGCAGGGGCACTACTCTCGCACACGTGTTAGTGGATATCGGCTCTTCCCTGAATGTGTTACCCAAGAAAGCATTGGATCGCTTGGATTGTGAGGGCCTGGAGTTGAAACCTAGTAACATTGTTGTTAGAGCCTTCGACGGTTCTAAGAGGATGGTGCACGGTGAAGTAGACATCCCTATTCGTGTGGGTTCCCAAGTTTTTGACTCAACGTTCTATGTAATGGATATTCGTCCATCTTACTCCTGCTTGTTGGGTCGACCCTGGATTCACAAAGCTGGGGCAGTAACTTCCACTTTACACCAAAAGCTCAAATACCCTGTCAAAGGGAAGATTGTTACTGTGCAGGGTGAGGAGGAATACATGGTTAGTCACTTGAATTCATTCCGGTATATCGAGATGGACGGGGAGTTTATTGAAACCCCCTTTCAGCATTTTGAGGAAGTACCTCCAGTGTTGGCATCAACTGAGGCAGTGGTTGAAGAAGATTTTCCGTTGAAGATGGCGTCCTTGAAGGATGCCCAGGCTGTAATCGAGAAAGGCAATTGTGCAAACTGGGGTCAGCTTCCTGACTTCACTCAAAAGAACGACAAGTTTTGGCTGGGCTTTACTACAGAGGCTCAGAGGGCTGTGCGCAAGGAGAAGATCAGAAAGGCTCCGGTGTTTATCTCCAACCCAAGGGTAAATGCTATCGAGGAGGACGTAGAGGAAGCAGAGTTTGACAGTTGGATCTACCCGACTACCAGCAACGGACCGAGCAACTGGACGGCAAAGGATTTTACACCTATCACATTCGTCACGCGGTAATTAATTTCTTTTGATTTCCAATTTGTAACAAACAATATGTTAAAACTTTGTTGGCTCGGTGTCCTACCCGAGGCATCGTAGCTCCATTTGTGAGGGCTTTTTGTATGACATTTCCATATATCATCAATCAAAACATTGGACGTTTGTTGCATTTCAAATCTTGTGCTCTTTTTCTTTCTGTGTTATATATATTGCAAAACAGCTATATTTACACACACTCACTTATACAGGTTTCAATCCACTCTGGATCTCACTGGTAACAGCTCTGCTACCGCCAGTTATGACTTCGAGAATCCGATCAACTTGGCCGAAGATGAAGGTGAAGATGATTGTGAAGTGCCTGGTGAGCTTGCAAGACTGCTACTCCAGGAAGAGAGGGCTATTCAACCGCTTGAAGAGCTAGTGGAAACAGTTAACCTGGGTACTGAGACAGATAAGAAAGAGGTCAAGATTGGGGCTAATCTAGAGCTCAGCGTAAAGCAACGATTGATCCAGATGCTATGTGATTACATGGAGATATTTGCTTGGTCCTATGAAGACATGCCTGGTTTGGATGCCGACATTGTAGTTCACCACCTGCCAACCAAGGAAGATTGCCCTCCGGTAAAGCAAAAGGTCCGCCGTATGCGTCCAGAGATGTCTGAAAAGATCAAGGCTGAGGTTATGAAGCAATTCGATGCCGGGTTTCTAGCAGTAACTTCTTATCCTCAATGGGTCGCCAACGTGGTGCCAGTACCGAAGAAGGACGGTAAAGTCAGAATGTGTGTCAACTACAGAGATTTGAACAGGGCAAGCCCCAAGGATGACTTCCCCTTACCTCACATCGACGTTCTTGTTGACAATACCGCTCAACACAAGATTTTCTCCTTTATGAATGGTTTTTCAGGGTATAATCAGATCAAGATGGCTCCGGAAGATATGGAAAAACTACCTTTGTGACTCAGTGGGGGACCTTCTGTTACAAGGTCATGCCATTCGGGTTGAAAAATGCTGGGGCAACCTACCAACGTGCCATGGTTGCTTTATTTCATGATATGATCCATCATGAGATTGAGGTATACGTTGATGACATGATTGCAAGGTCTCAAACTGAGGAGGAGCACCTTGACCATCTGAGGAAGTTGTTTGACCGACTCAAGTTATACAAGCTGAGGTTGAATCCCAATAAATGCACCTTTGGGGTAAGATCCGGAAAATTACTAGGTTTCATTGTAAGTGATAAAGGTATTCAGGTGGACCCTGCCAAGGTAAAAGCCATACAAGAGATGCCGACACCAAAGACAGATAAAGAAGTCAGAGGTTTCCTGGGATGACTGAATTACATTACCCGATTCATCTCACATCTGACTGCTACTTGTGAGCCAATCTTCAAATTACTGAAGAAAGATCAAGTAGTACGCTGGAACGATGAATGTCAGGCCGCCTTTGAAAAGATAAAGGAATATCTCCAAGAGCCACCCATTCTTATGCCACCAGTGGAAGGAAGACCTCTAATATTATACTTGACAGTACTTGACAATTCAATGGGGTGTGTGATGGGGCAGCATGACGAGTCTGGCCGAAAAGAGCACGCTATTTATTACTTGAGCAAAAAGTTTACCGACTGTGAGTCTCGTTACTCACTGCTTGAGAAAACTTGCTGCGCTCTAGTATGGGCTGCTCGCCGGCTGAGACAGTATATGCTGACTCACACTACTCTATTAATTTCAAAGATGGATCCCATCAAGTACATATTTGAAAAGCCTGCTCTGTCTGGAAGGATAGCGAGATGGCAAATGATCTTGACAGAATATGACATCCAGTATACAACTCAGAAAGCTATTAAAGGAAGTGTACTGGCGGATCATTTGGCACACCAACCTGTGGACGATTACCAATCATTGAACTTTGATTTTCCGGACGAAGACATCATGGTGGTAACTGACTGTGAAGTACCTGGACCGGATGAAGGACCTGAGGAAGGATCCCGATGGTCTATGCATTTTGATGGAGCCTCCAATGCTTTGGGAAACGACGTCGGCGCTGTAATCATATCCCCTAAAGGAACTCATACTCCGCTCACCGCCCGGATATGTTTCAACTGCACCAACAACATGGCAGAGTATGAGGCATGCATCATGGGTCTTCAAGCTGCAATCGATTTAAGGATCAAATTTCTGAGTGTCTTCGGAGATTCCGCGCTCGTGATCAATCAGATCAAAGGCGAGTGGGATACGAAACACCCAAATCTTATTCCTTACAAGGAGTATGTGTCAACCTTGCTTCCCCACTTTGAAGAAATAACTTTTGAGCACTTCCCAAGAGAGGAGAATCAGCTAGCGGACGCACTAGCTACGATGTCTTCAATGTTCAAAGTTAAATGGAACAATGAGGCTCCCCAGATCATTATCTGGAAGTTGGATGAACCGGCATACTGCTGTGAGCTTGAGGCTGAAAAGGTGACTGAAAAACCCTGGTATCATGAGGTGAAGAGGTATTTGGAAGCTCAGGAATACCCTGAAGGCGCATCTGTCAATGACAAGAAGTTCATGAGGAGGTTTGCGGCAAAATTCTTCCTCAGCAACAAAATTCTCTACAAACGGAATCATGATTCAACTCTACTACGTTGTGTGGATAAGGCTGAAGCAGAGAAGATCATGATAGAACTGCATGAAGGTACATTTGGAACACATTCCAGTGGACACACCATGGCTAAGAAAATCCTTCGGGCAGGATATTTCTGGTCCACAATGGAAGCTGATTGTTACCAACACTCCCGAACTTGTCACAAATGCCAGATCTATGCTGACAAGGTGCATATTCCTCCAGTTCCTCTGGACGTCCTGACGGCAACTTTGCCTTTTGCAATGTGGGGGATTGATATGATCGGTGAGATCCGACCGACGGCATCCAATGGGCACCGCTTCATCTTGGTAGCGATCGATTACTTCACGAAGTGGGTTGAGGCAGCTTCCTATGCCACAGTAACCAAGAGCGTCGTGGCACGTTTCATCCGGCATAATCTGATCTGTCGGTACGGCGTCCCGGAAAGAATCATTACGGACAATGGTACCAACCTCAATAACACGATGATCACTGAACTCTGTAAACAATTCAAGATACAGCATCACAATTCTTCTCCCTACCGGCCGAAGATGAATGGGGCTGTGGAGGCAGCTAATAAAAATATCAAGAAAATTATGTAGAAGATGACAGTGACCTATAAAGATTGGCACGAGATGTTATCGTTTGCTCTTCATGGGTACCGTACCTCGGCAAGGACGTCAACAGGGGCAACTCCTTTCTCCTTGGTCTATGGCATGGAGGCAGTCTTGCCAATTGAAGTCCAGATACCCTCTCTCCGGATTATGAAGGATGCAGGCTTGAGTGAAGATGACTGGATCCAGACTCGACTTGATCAATTAAATCTGATTGACGAAAAGAGACTCACCGCTATCTGTCATGGTCAGACGTATCAAAAATGGATGATCAGGGCATTTAACAAGAAAGTCAAACCACAAGAGTATCAAGTTGGGGACCTGGTAATCAAGCGCATCATCCTTTCTCAAAGTGATCCCCGGGGCAAATGGACCCCTACATACGAAGGGCCATTTGTGGTTAAGCATGTGTTCTCAGGAGGAGCCATGATCCTAACCACTATGGATGGTGACGACCTTCCTCACCCCGCCAATGCAGACATAGTGAAAAAATACTACGCATAAATAAAAGACCCGCTAGGTTGACATACCTAGGCAAAAATAAGGGCTTCCCGGCGAACCAAAAGGGTTCGGGCAAAAATAAGGGATGAAATGAATAAAAATCTGTACACCCGACAAGTCGAAAACCTGAAAAGGCGGCTTGGGCAAAAATGGGTATCCTGGTGGACTGAAAACCCGAAAGGGCGGTCCAGGCAAAAGTTAGGGATAAAGCGTAACACTATGTCTCATTGGATCACTTCGCATCCGGAATTCGGCATCAACTATCTGGCTCAGATTTCGGCATCGACCAATCAGCTTCATCTTCGACAAAACAGCGAAGTGATGAGACGCTTGAAGACATAAAGGCGATAGCAGAGTTGGAACCCAGTGGGATTGTTCACATAGCTGTTTTGTTTCCTTTTCAAAATTGTAAATTCTATGTTATTCGGCGGCATTCTCTTACTAGGATGTCAGCCTCTTGTACAAAAACGCCTATTCACAGGCAAAATTCAAAATCAATACAAATCCACTCTCTTATACAAATTGCCATTGTTTTTCCTTTTTCTGTTTTGTCTTGCGAAGAACGTCCAATGTTCATTTTTGATATATGCATTTGACATTAAATTGCTGATTCATAAATATTTGCATATGAAATGAAAGATTAATTACAGGTGACATCAGAAACAGGGGCAATGTGGAATTGTCTGATGTAGTATGGTTGCTTTGTCCGCCAAGGTACCAAGGTAGATTCGACTAAAGAATGTGACCAAATGATCTCAACTCTCCGCAGAGTAAGACAAGATTCAACAATACTTTCCCCAGTGAAGTCGCCAACTTTCCCCGACAGGTCTAAAAGCTTATCCCCAGTAGATTATGGAAGCTTGTTCCTTGCAGAATACGGACGTCTCTCCCGAGCTTTATTCAGAGTTATTCCTCACAAGGGCTTATAACTGGGTTATCCTCAACTAATTGCCATGGAAGATCGCCCTCGGCAAGGTTCTTTCAATCCCCGACAGGAGTCTGTCTTTGGTACTCCCCAGCGGAGTTTATCATCATTATCCCCAGTGGAATCCATCATTGAAGTCCTCAGCAGGCCTCTCATCAAAACTTCAGCAAAATATCTCTTCCACAGAGTAATTCCCCGGCCAGTCGTCAAGTATTTATTTTCCTAAGACGAAGTTACACTCATAAACATTTCACATTTTCATACATCTTGCTTACACACATGATAAAGTGAATACAACACTATCTCATGTTGAACATCATGACATCATGCATATCATACATCATGACATTACATACAACTTATGTTTTTGCCTTTTCAGGGAAAAAGACAATCCCAAAGACAACTACCTTCAATTGTCGCAATTCCAGATTCGATACCTGTATCTAGCCAGGGCACATCTGAGAGTGATCAGTTTCTAGACTCGACTCCTGTATCTAGCCAGGGCACGTCTGAAGAGTTTGAAGATTCGATTCCTATATCCAGCCAGGGCACATCTATCAACTACAACATTTCCAGATTCGATTCCTGTATCCAGCCAGGGCATATTTGTTGACCACATTTCCAGACTCGACTCCTATATCTAGCCAGGGCACGTCTGAAGAGTTCAAAGATTCGATTCCTGTATCCAGCTAGGGCATATCTGTTGACGACTATTTCCAGATTCGACTCCTGTATCCAGCCAGGGCACATCTGTGAGCAACCGATTGTAGATTCGACACCTGTATCTAGCCAGGGCATATCTGCATGAGGAGATTGAAGATCAAACACCTGTAACAAGCCAGGAAAACATCTGTCTTTCTCAAATACACAAGTTCTCGCTAAGGAATCTCTTATGCGATCAACACTTCCAAATGGCATCTATAAGCCCATTCCCGACAAGGTTCTGTCACATCTCCAGATGGAATCTATAAGCCCATCTCCCTATCCACCATCTCTCCAAATGGCATCTGTAAGCCCATTCCCGACATCACATTGTTGAGACTCCAACATGCGAGTGCAAATTTCCGGGCACTCTAGTGTCCAATCTCCTTTTACCCTCGAGTCACGAAAGGCAAACTTGCCGATCTAACTCTTCAGGTTCAAGAAGATTGAACAGGGGAAACTGTTGTACCCCAAAATTTGCCCTCCCATTTCCTCAACATTTTCTCATCACAAGACCTTTGAAGATCAAGATCCAGTTAGGGTTTCCTCTACTCAAGACTTCTCCTTGCACTGTTAACCCAAATTAGGGTTTGTGGTTGAACAAAGATGTTTTGACCTAAAATGCCTAAGATGACTTTCATGCTTCATGTTGGACTCCCAAGTTTATCCATACCAAGTTTCAGGTCTTGATTCCAAGTTTTACCCAGTCAATTGGACAGTTGACCTAGAAACCAGCTGTATTGGGGAAAAAGTCAACTGTGGCTAATTGACAGTCAAATCTCATGAAAATTGACCCACATCAACATTATGAACTCATATGGACCATTTGATCAAGTTTGGATCACAATTCCACAAGAAATTTGATCAGATCATCAAAAGGGCAAAATGGTCATTTTTAGGGTTTTGACTGCACAAGGGTAATTTTTGACTGTTTGACCTAGCCAATGGCAAACCAAGCTCACATATGGACTCAAGGACTCAATGAAATGGTCTTGACACATTCATCAAGCTCAAAAATCCCAAGTACACAAGATTGACAGTTGAATTTCCCAGTCAATTGATCAATTTTGACTGTATACTGAAAAGTCAAACTTTGACTTTTTGGTCAAAATCAAGGGTCAAGATTCATTTTTCATCAAATCATTCCAAATCATGAAACTTGTTCACCAAGAAACCAAGAAATGCAAATTAGGGTTTGAAATGGAATTTTTCATAACTTAGAATTTTTCTAAGTTATGGAAAACCCTAATTTTTTCCCAACTTTGCCCCACTTTTTCACCAAGATGTATTTGGATTCAAACAAAATTCAAAACATGAAAGTTGTAGCTTGTTGCATAATCTACAACTTTGATTCACAAAGTTTTCCCAAATAAGGCTTGTATCCCAAGTTACAAATTTTTGAATAAGGGCACTAAACCATTCATAACTTAGTGAAAATTTGACCTTTTTGACAAGGTTTTCTACCTAACTTCAAGGCCATTTTCCATACACTTCCACTTGGAATTTCAATTTTCATTTCAAAGATGGTTTGTAGTACACATTCCAAGCTTTCCAAAATGTCCAAGAACTTCTCAAACAACCTCATAACTTGAGAGAATCGAATTTCACAATATGGCAAAAATCCACTCTTGAATGGTTCATGAACATGTTCATAACTTAGGCCATTTTCAAATCAGCATAGTTTGTGCTACATTACAGGTCCTAAAACCCTTTGACACTCATAAATTTAATTCTAATCCATTGTGCCAAGATATTATTCTTTGAGTTTGGTCATTGTACAAAGATTTAAGCCTTAATTGGAAAAAGTGGTTTATCCATTTTTGTAAAGTAGAACTTTATGTCAAGTTTGCAAATCAAATGGTACAATGCATATATTTGGACACAAGATTCATGGACATAACACACTGATCAAGACTAAAAGATGCAGCATAGTGTGAGGGCCTGTACAGGCTAGAATCATCAAGTGGCCATTGCTTGCTTCAAATTCAAGTAAGGTATTATAACTTGTACCAACTTCCATATCAGCTTACAAACACTTAGACAAACTTATCAAACACATTCCACACATCTCAACCAAGCAAAAGCACGAGCCTTTTACCTCCAATCCATCCCAAAACTCAGAATCACCTTGAAACTGCTCAAACAGAGCAGCCTCTGCAGATTGGGTTCCAACTCTCAATCCTTTCAAGCATTCTTGCCCAAACCAGTTCATATACCTTCCCTACCATCTATGCAAGCTATCCAAAAGCTAAAACACAACCTGTAATCCCTCTAACTGGTTCCACCATTTTCACATTTCTGATTTGCAGGTAAAGTGCTCTAGCTCGATTCAAAAGCTTTCAAGACAAAGTAAACATTGGAATAACATCCCTGGACCTCAAGGAAGCTTTTCCAATCATCACCTTGCACTGAGAGCTTCTCCATTGCCAGATAGAACTTCAACTGAACAGGTGAGTTTTTGAATTCGTATCTCTCTTATTAGGCATTGTTAGCTTTAGGTTTGTGAAGAGAAGATGTCATAATCATTGCCCTGAACATGCCCATATAATTAGATTTTATTTATATTATGTGTGTTGCAAGAATTTGATGTCTGAACTTTGAACAAAAATTAGGTTAAGAATTGGGAGAGAAGAAATTCTCTCTCATTTCTGAGAATTAAAACATGTTTTTTATATGTGTGGATTCATGGGAAGATGCTTAACAGTTTTGATGTTGGACGTTTTTGCTAAAACTCAAGGAATCAGGACTTTGCAATGGAGGAAAGTGGCGCGCGTTTTGTTCAAACAGAAGGCTGGAGGTTGAAGAAAGGTCTTCATGGGCTGGGCCTGTGTTGACTTTTCTTTTTGCACCACATAATTGCTTTTGAACCCCCTGAGCCCATTTTGCTTATTTCTTTGACTTTTTGACTTTTTCTTTTTTTGATTGACTTATTTATTTTTTCTCATAACATTAAAAATATAAAAATATTTTTTCTCACCATTTTTGATTTTATTAGGCATTTATTTAGTTTTCTTTTAGTTTATACATAAATAGATAAATACATATATTTTGTTTAAAATACTAAAAAATAGTGCAAATGCATTTTTATTTTTGTTTTACTTTCTGAAAATATTTTATAGAAAAATACTTTTTTTATTAAATATTAAATATTATTATTTTTATATATAATACATATTTAGAACATAATATATATATATATATATATATATATATATATATATATATATATATATATATATATATATATATATATATATATATATATATATATATATATATATATATATATATATATATATATATATATATATATATATATATATATATATATATATATATATATATATATATATATATATATATATATATTTATTAGTATATTTAGGTTAGAATACAAAAATACCTATATTTTTTTCATTTTTATTAATATTTGACATAAAAAAATACTTTTTATAAATATACTTCACTTTATTTTTATTTTTGTGCATAATAGATAAATATTTGTATTAAATTAAATAATATTACATTTTATTTAATAGAATTAGGGTTTTGCCCTAAATATTAAAATACTCCAAAAAATAATACCTTTTTATTTCACATAAATAATTCTTTTTTTTCATACATATAAAAATTCTTTTTTTGCATTCTTGCATATTTGTCTTATTTTATTTAATCTATGTAAATTAATCATCTTGTAAAATATTTTAATATTGATGTAATAGTTTTAGGTTTAAATTCCTTGTCAAAATCCCCATTTGAACATTTGTACCCCCCTTCCCATATTTGGTTTTGTAATAGCTTAGTAAATTTATTTTCGCACTTTATTGCTTTCCAATTATACCATGTTAGAATTAGGGTTTGTATGC
Organism: Vicia faba; assembly: GCA_948472305.1. Classification (NCBI taxonomy): domain Eukaryota; kingdom Viridiplantae; phylum Streptophyta; class Magnoliopsida; order Fabales; family Fabaceae; genus Vicia; species Vicia faba. The sequence goes on from OX451737.1 coordinate 1,525,483,967, forward strand.
GAAAAACGACAAAATAGTTATGACCTAATCTCAAGACAAACAAGCATGAAAATGGACACACAAATCACACTTGCACCCCCTAGGGTATTCCACTTGTTTCCTTTCAAAATTGGGCCATGTTGTATGTTAGGTCTCTTTGGGTAAAACAAACAAATTGAATGATCATAGTCCCTCGATAACACTTTCAAAATATTGCCAAAACAAATGATCAAGTCCCTTAAAGAAAATGCCCAAAGATACCTGGCACCATTGCAATTATGGTCTAAACGATGACCCGCGCCTGTCCCTTTCACATCCTAACATGAGATTGTCCACCAAATACAATGGTGGAACAAACTTGTTAAAAGGGTTAAAACATAGCAATAATCTTTGAGAAATTTAGGAGTAGATAACCTCTTAGTTACTTGAATCAAAACTTGCAAAAACAAAACACTTGCCTATTTTAAAACACACCTCACAACACTTTCAAAACAACTTTCAAAAACAAAATGAAAACCTTTTCAAAAGACATACACCTTTGTATACATCCCCACATGGATCATTACAAAGGTTGCCACCACATTGGCTTCTTTTCAAAACATTTTCAAACCCACACGCACAAGCACCATTTCAAACAATTGAAAACAAAAGGCAAATGATCTAAGCAAGTAACTAAGAGCCCATAGATAACCATGGATAGAAAGGGTGCTAATACCTTCCCTTTCTATAATCTACTCCCCGAACCCAAGAAAACATCTCAAAAGGTTTTTGCTGTGCTTTTTAACCTTTCCTTAGGATAAAATAAAAAGTCGGTGGCGACTCTTGCTCAACCGAAACATTTGCGAAAACAAACGCAAAACCTCAAGTCAGTTCTCCCACCGCATCACAACATTGAATTGTGTTCACATGGTGGTGTCAAAGACCTACATACAATAGTCGAAGTGTGTTATAGTATGTGGGTGTCGAAATGCTAGGGTTGTTAGTATTTCGAATTGAGCCTGTTTGTTTTGTCCAATTGTTTAATTCAACTTGTACCCTAAGTTAGCTTGTAATGGGTATTTGTGAAAAAGCCCATTAGTTTAGTATTTTAGGTTTATTATAAATATCATACTAGTCTCTCATCATTGCATACTGCAAATCCTAATTTAGGGTGAGAGAGTTATTTTTTATTCTTGTGTACTTGTAATCTTGTTTGAAGAGAAAGTAAAGAATAACAGTTATAAACAATATTTGTTGTTAATCTTGTTTATCATATTTCCTACCCTTGAAGGTTTCCCTCTAATAAGGAAACCTATTACACCCTGTTTCAAAGGTTTCGTGTTTCACAACACACAATAATGACTCCAACATGTAGCCAAGAATTTCAATTAAGAGACAGTCGCGACCACAAGGTACTCCTCCATCAACAACATACTTGGTTAATCCACAAGTCCAACCTAGGTATGATGAAAGATGAAATCTTAAGGGAACCAACCAACAACCAAGGATTTTTAGTAGAGACACCACGACATGTTTCTTCACCCCCAAGGCACTGTGTAGATCCACAATTCCACACTAGCAATGATGAAGACTACGATCTGAAGGAAACCAATCCCCAAATTGGTGAGAAGTGGCCTAGCACTGGAGCTTATGGTGGAAGAAAATATATGTTTGGTACTGAAAGATCCACTAGCATACATAACCTTGTTGATCAAATGTTTTATCTTTATGTCCGTGTTGTGAAAGTAAATGATCTTCTACCAAGAACTATCACCTCAAGTCGTGATCCTTATGTGGAAGTGAAGCTAGTGAACTATAGAGGAAGAACAAAGCATTTGAAGAAGAGGTTAAATCCAGATTGGAACCAAGTATTCACTTTCTCCAAAGATCAGATTCAATCTTCGGTTCTTGAAGTCTTTTCCAGAGATAAAGTATTGATTGGAAGAGATGATTATCTAGGAAAGTTGATCTTTGACCTTAATGAGATTCCAACAAGAGGTCCACTGGATAGTCTACTGGCTCCTCAATGGTATATACTCCACCACTTTCAAGGCGAAGGCATGATGATAGGCGATATTATGCTTGCAGTTTGGATGGGAACACAAGTTGATGAAGTTTCTCAGATGCTTGGTGTGATACGGTGGGAGAACTGACTATGGTTTTGCGTTTGTTTTCGCAAATGTTTCGGTTGAGCAAGAGTCGCCACCGACTTTTTATTTTATCCTAAGGAAAGGTTTAAAAAGCACAGCAAAAACCTTTGAGATGTTTTCTTGGGTTCAGGGAGTAGATTATAGAAAGGGAAGGTATTAGCACCCTTTCTATCCATGGTTATCCATGGGCTCTTAGTTACTTGCTTATATCAACTTGCCTTGATTTTCAATTGTTTTAAATGGTGCTTTGTGTGTGTGGGTTTGAAAAAAATGTTTTGAAAAGAAGCCAATGTGGTGGCAACCTTTGTAATGATTCATGTTGGGATGTATACAAAGGTGTATGTCTTTTGAAAAGGTTTTCATTTGTTTTTGAAAGTGTTGTGAGGTGTGGTTTAAAAATAGGCAAGTGTTTTGTTTTGCAAGTTTGATTCAAGTAACTAAGAGGTTATCTACTCCTAAATTTCTCAAATATTTCTCCTATGTTTTTAACCCTTTTAACAATTTTGTTCCACCATTGCATTTGGTGGACAATCTTGTGTTAGGATGTGAAAGGGACGGGCGCGGGTCATCGTTTAGACCATAATTGCAATGGTGCCAAGTATCTTTGGGCAATTTTTCCTTTAAGGGACTTGATCATTTTTTAGGCAACTTTTGAAAGCGTCATCGAGGGACTATGATCATTGGTATTGTATTTGTTTTGCCCAAAGAGACCTAACATGCAATATGGCCCATTTATTGAAGGCAACAAGTGGAATACCCTAGGGGTGCAAGTGTGATTAGTGTTGTCCATTTTCATGCTTGTTTATCTTGAAATTAGGTCAAACTATTTTTGGTTGATTGATTTGCATACAAACCCTAATTCTAACATGGTATAATTAGAAAGCATTAAAGTGCGAAAAATAAAGTTCCTAAGTTATTACAACACAATATGGGAAGGGGGTACAAATGTTCAAATGGGGGGTATTTAGACAAGGAATTTAAACCTAGACTATTACATCAATTTGAAATTATACAAGGTAATTAATTGCAATAATTTAATAAAATAAGAATAAGTGTGCAAGATGCAAAAAATGTTTTTTATGTGTATGAAAAAGAGTTTTTTTTATATGTCAAATAAACAAAATAAAAAGTATTAATTTTTGGATTTTTTATGTTTAGGGCAAAACCCTAATTTTATTAAGTAAAATGTATTAATTATTTAATATGTACAAATATTTATCAATTATGTACAAAAATAAAATAAAAATGAAGTATATTTGTCAAAAAGGTATTTTTAATATTAAATATTAATAAAAATAAAAATGTGTATATTTTGTATTTTTAACCTAAATATACTAATAAATATGTATTTATATTATATGATAAATATATTAAATATGTATATAAAAAAATATAATATTTAATATTTACAAAAAAGGTATTTTTGATATAAAATGTTTTCAAGAGAGAAAATGAAATAAAAATCAGAAATAAAATATGTCTGTATTATTTTAGTATTTTTTAAATAAAAGTGTATCTAGGTATTATTTATGTACAAATATTATTTAAATGCCTAATAAATATGAAAATAGTGTAAAAAATATTTTTTATATTTTTAATATTATAAGAAAAAATAAATAAGTCAGAACAAAAAAGAAAAAGTCAAAAAATCATAAAAATAAGCAAAATGGGCCTAGGGGGTGTAAAAGTAAAAACATGGTGTGAAAAGAAAAGTCAAACAGGCCCAGCCCAAAGATCCTGTCATCTTCAACCTCCAGCATTCTTGTTCAAACAAAACACGCGTTTTCTATCTTCCAATTCCTGGACTTTCAAGCAAAACTCACAACATGAAAAATGTAGATCATTAAGAGACGAATCCAGACATATAAAGAACTTGACTTAACTCTCTAAGATAAGAGAGAATTTCTTCTCCCCCAATTCCTGACCTAGTTTTTGTTCCATGTTCAGACATTAAATTCTCACAGCACACATAATATAAATGGAAACTAATTACATGGGCATGTTCAGGGCTATGAATGTGACATGTTTTCTTCACAAACCTAAAGCTAACAATGTCTGGATAGAGAGATACGAGTTCATGAACTTACCTGTTCAGTTGGAGTTGTATATGGTGATGGAGGTGTCTTCAATGCAAGGTGATGATTGGTACAGCTTCCTTGATGTCCAGGGATGTTATTCCAAGCTTTACTTTGCTCTGAAACCTATTGAATCGTGTTATGGAACTTCAACTGCAAAACAAGAAAATGAAAATGGTGATGTTGCTTGGGAGTGTTACAGGTCGTGTTTGAGGTTTGGAATAGCTTCAAGGGATGTTGTGGGATGTGTTTGAGGTGATTTTAGCAAGAGTGCATGAAAGGATTGAGCTATGGAACTCAATCTGCAGTAGGTCCCCTGTTTTGGCAGTTTGAGGGTGATTCTGTGTTTGAGAGGGTTATGGAGATGGTTGGCTCGTGTTCTAGCTCAGTTAGGATGTTTAGAAAGTGTACAAAGTCTTTTCTTAAGGCTTGGTTTACAGGAATGATAGTTGTGTTATGTTATGCTAGCTTTCTTCTTACTTAAGCAACAAAAGGCCACTTGAGTTTTTAGACAGGTAGAGGCCCCCCTAATGTGCTGCAAACCTTGGAATTGATCAGTGTAATTAGCTCATAAACTTGTGCCAAAGAGATTTGCACTGTACTTGCTTGGATTGTTAATTGACATAAAGTTTCACTTTTGCAAAAATGGCCATTATGCTTTTTCTACTTTGGGACTAAACCTCTATGTAATGCTTGAACACATAAAATATGGTATTGGCACAATGAGTTTGCATTAAATTTATGAGTGCAAAAGGGATTTAGGGCCTGTAATCAAGAAATGCAAGCTGAGTTCAAAATTGCCTAAGTGTATGGACATGTAATTTGGTCATGAACAAAGTGAGTTTTTCCCATATTGCCAAATTCGATTCTCTCTAACCATGAGGTTGTTTGATGAGTTCTTGGACATTTTGGAAAGCTTGGAATGTTTACTACAATCCATATTTGAAATGCAAATTGAAACTCCAAGTGGAAGTATGTGAAAAATGGTCTTGAAGTTAGGTAAAAACCTTGCCTAAAATAGGTCAAATTTTCTCTAAGTTAAGAATGGTTTGGTACCCTTGTTCCAAAAATTGTAACTTGAGCTACAAGCTTCTTTTGGGAAAACTTTGTGAATCAAAGTTGTAGATTTTGCAATAGGCTACAACTTTCATGTTTTGGATTTTGCTTGAATCCAAATGAATCTTGGTGAGAAAGTGGGACAAAGTTAGGAAAAAATTAGGGTTTTTCATAACTTAGAAAAATTCTAAGTTATGAAAAATCTTCATTTCAAACCCTAATTTGCAATTCTTGATTTCTTGATGAACAAGTTTCATGATTTGGCATGTTTTGATGAAAAATGAATCTTGACACTTGATTTTGAACAAAAAGTCAAAGTTTGACTTTTCAGTGTACAGTCAAAATTGATCAATTGACTGGGAAATTCAACTGTCAATCTTGTGTATTTGGGATCTCTTGAACTTGTTGAGCATGTCAAGACAATTACATGGGGTCCTTGAGTCCATATTTGAGTTTGGTTTGCCATTGGCTAGGTCAAACAGTCAAAAATTGCCTTTGTGCAGTCAAAACCCTAAAAATGACCATTTTGCCCTTTTGGTGATCTGATCAAATTTCTTGTGGAATTGTGATCCAAACTTGATCAAATGGTCCATGTGAGTTCATAATGTTGATGTGGGTCAATTTTCATGAGATTTGACTGTCAATTTGCCACAGTTGACTTTTTCCCCAATACAGTTGATTTCTAGGTCAATTATCCAATTGACTGGGCAAAATTTGGAATCAAGACTTGAAACTTGGTATGGATAAACTTGGGCGTCCAACATGAAGCATGAAAGTCATCTTAGGCTTTTTAGGTCAAAACATCTTTGTTCAAACACAAACCCTAATTTGGGTCCACAGTGCAAGGAAAAGTCTTGAGCAGAGGAAATCCTAACTGGATCTTGAGCTCCAAGGGTTTTGTGATGAGAAAATGTTGAGGAAATGGGAGGGAAAATTTTGGGGTACAACACTTGGCATTCTGATGCTGCCAGTGTCTTTGGTGAAGGTGTTTTTAACATCAGATCAAAGGTTTATGTCTCTCCAAAAATATGGTATCTTCGGGTCAACGTCGTCAAAGCTCAAGACATTATCTCGAATGATAGAAATTGATTACCAGAAGTTTCTGTGAAATATCAATTAGGATGCCAAGTACTGAAGACAAAGATTTTCTCCATCCGGACAACTAATCCGCTTTGGAATGAAGATTTGGTTTTTGTTACAGTTGAACCATTTGAGAATCAATTGGCATTAACTATGGAGGATCATGTGCAACCTTCAAAATATGAGGTACTAGGGAAGATAAATTTACCATTGAACCTCTTTGATAAAAGTCTAAACCATAGACCAGTTAATTCTCGTTGGTTTAACCTCGATAAATTTGGTTTTGGAGTCTTAGAAGGTGATAGAAGAAATGGTTTTAAATTTGCAAGCAGGATTCACATTAGAGTTTGTCTTGAAGGTGGATACCATGTCTTAGATGAATTCACTTTGTACATAAGCAATTAAAGACTGAAATTCTGGTATATTAGACTTTAGATGTGCTATGACATGTTGGGACATCTGATCTGACTTGAAAAACACATGCAAGGTATAAACATATTAAAACAATATTGAAAAGTATACATTACACTAGTGTTGTTTACCCAGTTCAGTGACAACAACCCCTACTCTGGGAGCATACCAAGTCAGAGATAAAATCCACTATAATAATATCAATTCAAAGCTAAACTAATCCCAAGTTTACAACTTCTCACTTAAGTAATACCTGTGATAACTTTCTATCGAAGATTCACCTAGATATAAAGCCCTCCTCAATCCCTCATCAACCACAGACTTCTATTGGAAAATAACATAGGAAGACACACTTCCATGACATGATAGCCAGAAGACTCACTTCCATGACAATACCTAGCCAAGAATCTTGACTAAGAACACAACTTGGAGTTACTTACAAGCTTCCTCCAAGAACAATACTCACTCTTACTTCACAGCTTCGAGGAGAACAATAATTGAGATAACAACTCTACAACACAGTCTAACTCACAACCCGAGTGGAACATACAACCAACTCTCCTAGAGAGTGGTACAAACTCAACCCTAATGATTACATTTTTTCTATTCATGGATGGTACTTTCTTTAGATTACAATGCTTCTATTTATAACCTATTTCCCAATTGGATTTGGGCTTCAAATGACAACATATCAGCTGTTATAAATCTGCAGAAGATTCTGCTATAAAACAGGTCTTCAATCAAATATTTCCTAAAAAGTCTCCTTATTTAGAAAGTCAATATTCTTCTTGATTCTTCCAGACCTTTAAATCAGCGTCTCATATGATTGCATAATATTCCCAGAATATTCTGCATCTGTTAAATCATAACAGAATTCAACTATTCAGCTTAACTCAGGCGCGATGTCGTATGACCCTGCATAGGCCATCTTATCCGACATGTTGCTCCAGATGTTGAAACTCTTCAACTCAACATGTCTCAACATAAAATAGGACTTCTTGCTCAACCTGTTCTTCGTAGCAAGTAATCACATCTAATTTAACATATTGCTGCTATATTTGTTTTACAAAAATTAATGTCAATCCTAAAACTAGAGAACTTACAATCTCCCCTTTTGACAAATTTTGACTAAAACAAATATACATATTACAACTCAGATTACAACAATAAACAAACCAAACATCAACAGTAGTCTTCGAAACCTCCTGAGCACATCAACATGGAGGCAGTCTTCAATTAAGATGTCAGGACATCTTTCTTTGACATCTTTTTCATATCAACTCCATTGCAACACATAAAATCAAGACCAATGAACAACAACCTTAGGATAACATGAGTAAAAAGTCCTGAAGTCATTTAGTGCACACGAGGAAGAAGATAGTTGACACTCCTCTCAAACTAGGAACCATTCCTTGTCATAGAAGACCAATGGTGGCATAAGAGATCTCTTAATCACTTTTTGATCAGCAACCACCCGTCGACCTAGAAAAATAAACCACCACCCCTAGTAACTCAGAGCACAGGTCATAATTATATTCATAACTCAGATCACAAGCCACAAAACAGACATATAAGATGGAGTATCCTCTCCAACATCTTTGTGACACATCTAGAAAAACAGCCTCCAGATTGAAATACTGAGCACCTTGAGTACCACCTCAATCACCTTTCTCCCCCTTTTTAGCCAAGGATCGGCAAAGGGAGCCTTCACAGAACTAGACCCAAGCACGGATCACCCAGACCCAAATAAATCCCATAACAATTATGGATACACAAAGTACTCCCATGGTGAAATAGGATAAGAGAAACCTCTATAAATAGCTAAGCAGTTACTTAGGAATTAACAATCTTTGAATGAAACAAAGTTCTTGGTCAAAGAAAAAATTATTTGAGGAGAAAATTGCTGCTAAAATCAATGTGCACCGTCCAAAACTGCTTTGAATTCCTTTACTAACTCTGGGCTTTTTCTTGTGATCATAACAAGTCCCAATACATGCACATGCATAGTCAAACACATCTTCTATGCTCCCTTGTGAAACGTGTTTGATCAAACTGTCCATAACATCATTTTGTGAGTCACATAAGAAATATGTCCTGAATAATATCCTGACAACTAGTCAGGCATTGTCTTCTTTTTCTTGTATGCACAAACCCGTGACCAACACAAATTTACTTATTAGTAAAAAAGAAACTTCTTACAATCCCTTCAACATGACTCTAAGTAAACTCCTTTCACTTAAACTTAGTGACACACAATAAACATCAGAATATCACAAATGTGACATCTCTCAATAACAAAGACCCTTAGAGAGTCCTTCCAAAATCTACAGAGAAAAATAAATTCCCCAGACACAACTATTGACCACTAGAGAGATATGTGTATTTCTGATTCAGTCACCCATCTTCACATGTCTTGAATCAACCATGCTCTTTCAAGACCACCAATTACTATATTCTATCACAACAGGTTGTCTGACATCACACCCCATAAGAGGCATAAAATATTCTCCATAAGCTTGATCAGCATGCAAGCTTCAAAATAGTTGCACTATCATAATAACAATCCATAGACAGTCACTTGACCCCCCTGTCATGAATACATAATGCTCCTGCCAATAACTCATAGAGTTACTTGCATCAGTAAAAAACACATCTCCACAATCTTCTTGATCAGATTAGACTATCTGATAATGGTCTTCTGTCCTTGCTTACACTAGCAAATACTGATACTAGTGAGGTCTTCAAAATGATAGTAGTCATAGGTTTCGAGAACATAATACTATGAACAAGATCAGAATTTCCATATTTTAATTCACACAATCAGAAAAACTTCTACTGATATAATGTTTGAGAATCCATCTCCATAAGCACACTCTCAAACATCTTCCAAAGACACCTACAAACCATGATGTCACAATATCACATTGGGACATCAACTTCCTATTACAGAACCCAATTACTTTGGTTCTTAAATCACAATCCAAAGGAATTATAGAAGTCCTTCAAGAATCTCCCAATAACATACAACTAGTGCAACTCATTCAGATTATCACAAGCACTTGAATGCCATGGAGAGAAATAAGCTCTCAAACATTTTATAAAACAAAGAGTTCAGATTGCAGACTTGCATACTCACAATCGATACATACTTAACTTCAGTCAGAGTATTTGTCATTAGTTAGATGCACAACCTTATCAGAGGACCGACAAATACTTAGCTCTGATCAAAGTGTTTACCATTAGTAGGATACGGCTACATTCTCACACAAGGTAGTACATTTGGTCTGACCTCTTTCTTTTGCACACATCTTACACCAGTTGATTCTCCTTCATAATAAATAGTCATGACAACCATTCACACCATAGACTGCTCCAAATTAGGCAAGTGGCTTGGCCTTACACTCCACTTATAAACAAATCCAAAAACTTCCTTGGATGAAGAAGCAAAGAACTGGAATGATGTTCCAACATCAGCTCATGCATCAAGTTAAAACACTTGGACATGACCATTTTCCATGGATTTAGAGACAATACACATGGAATTCCATTGTTAGGTGCCAAAATGTGTTAATATTTAGTATAGTTATTGGTGCTTTTAGATTCTATTTATCGCTTATTATATTATTTCCATTTTATTTCTATGTAAATAATCATATTTTGATTTAATCCATTATATAGTTTGTAGGTAATCATATTTTTTCTAAAATTTGTAGGATTTTGCTTTGGATTGAAGCTTGGACATTGGAATAGCTTAAAGATGGATTCCAAGCATTTTTTGGAAGGAATTTTTGTGCTTCAGTTCGCGCTTAGTGCAATCTCAGTGTGGTGGAGGAATCAGCTGGCAGTAGCGAGCGTGCTAAGCTTGGTCTGTTGGTTCTTAGCACGCTCAAAGGCAGATTAGAATTTTAGGGAAGTGTACTTTGCACGAAGCACCGCGCTTAGCGCGGTCTGCGAAGTCAACCACTTGTATATTACATGACTTTATATTTTTTTTGGTCCTAACACATTTTGAGAGAAGGAACTGATCTAACACATTGAAGAAGAATAAATCGAAGAAACGTAGCATCAATCATCGAGAAATTAACATTGATGCTTGACCATCTTTTCACTTTACTTGTTGTTGAAGCTACCATGTCTATGGATAGATAAATTTCTCTTGTGTCAAGAGTAGAGGCAATTAACCTAACTATTATGTATTTCTTTTAATCATCTTGTGTATAAACTTGGTTGATGATAAATATATGTTGAATATCTTTGTTTTCATTATTCTTTTTTATGGTTTGGATCACTATTGAGAAGTATGTATCAAACTTGACCTAAGATATTTATCTATTAATGAGCAAACTCTAGACATAGATTTGTGAGTTAATATTCACAAGTATCAAGCTTTAAAGATTGTTATGTTAATAGTTAGATTGAGACATCATCTAAGGATTGTCACGATAGTACTCACAATATTGTTTAAACATAAATGATATTGAGAGGATACATGGAAATATCGATCAATAATAAGTTCATATGTTTGATTAATCGAATACGTATGAAATAGGTTAATGAGCACTAATCTTGACATGCTTTTTAATTCGAAAAACCAAAACTCAATTTTACCGGTACTTGAAACTTTGTATGAAAATGAAACTTTCAGTTACTAAAACCAATACCAAAGCCTTTTATGAATCTTAAGCTTAAAACAATTCTAACTATAGAATGACGGCATTGTTTACCTTGGTATTTGGTAAACAACCGCTGATCCTCCAAATGGTTACTTATTTGGTTACTCGCAGGATCGATCAGATTGATCCCAGGACATAGGTTGATTTTGAAGTTTGATTAGATTGGATATTGTTTAAATGACAATAAAATAAAGAGGCTTTAAGTAAATTGCATGAAGAAAGGACTTGGTAAAATAAATAAGGCTTTAAATGAAAAGGCTTCGACAGGAATGTAAAGAAGAAAGCAAGTAAATTTCTGGAAAAGTAAATGACTTTGATTAATAAAATTGGTGTTTCACACATACATTTCTCAACAATTCTTTCTCACACGCTGGGTACTCGAATCTATATGAGTGACTTTGTATAGAATTGTGAACACACGCGAGAAACTACATAACTACTACTATTTATACTAAAACATCCCAAGTAACCGTCGGGCAGTTACACTGCTTCGAGATGATTCCACTTGGCACGTTCTCAACGTTCGACGCTCCAGATCTTCGCACGTCACACTTGGTAACCGCTGGAAACTGTTTTCCCTCCAAACGCTTGAATTTCAAACTGCTCCACTCTGAACCATCGAACCTCTTCGTCGACAAGCATCTTCGACGAGAAACTCCTTCGACGTCGAAGGCAACCAACTTCTCCCTTGGAAGAAATCTTTTAAGTACCTTGCCATCTTTCGATGGGCATTTCGACAGACCTAGCTAGTCGAAAACATCCTTCAGCTTTAATGGCTGACATTAATAAAACAAGGGTGTCGAATTTAGGAGCCAACAAATTGCCCCCCAAGAATGCCTTATTTCGACTCTGAAAGAAAAAGGCATCCTTTGAAACGCCATTCGACACCTGTCTTTTCACGCTTAGTCACAAATTAAATTGTGCACTTTTTGTTGTCTTCTACCAACCACTGGCAATCCCAAGAAAACCATCATTTATCCGTACCTAAGACGTCACGTCAGTACGGCGTGCAGTGCCAAACGTCATTTCAGACTTTGTCATTATGACAATTCCCAAAAACGAGGACGCACGCTGCGTCCCTCTATTTCTGCAGAACGGCTAAAACAACAGGGGGATGCCACGTGTCCCACTATCTCCTGCAACATTAAATGGCATTTAATGTCCTCGGTTTTGGGGATTTTCCCCCACTACTATAAATAGCAGTAAGTACCCCATTGTGGGACTTTTTATGCCATCTAGCTTTCAGACTTCTCTAGTTTCATACAAACTTGTCATCTTTGCAAAAACCTTTCCTCCTTCACTTCGTCTTCAACCTCATCATTAACAATGGCATCTGGTTCTAATGCTCCTAGCGCTACCGTACCATCTGGAAACGTCAAACCTAAGGTTTTCGTCACTGCTCCAGTAGTAACTTCCACAGGCCAACGAAGGGTCCCTGAACCCTTGGACATCACCGTACGTGATGCTTACTCACACCACCTTATGATCCCGGTTGGATATTCCAACCAGATCTTTGCTATGTCTGGCCCCTTGTATCCAAGTATTGCTGAGGCCATGAAGATCAAGAGTTATTTTCCGGTAGTTGAGAGACTCAAACCGGTTGCATGCGCCAAGAAAGATGCAGAGGACAATGAAGACCCTGCTAAATAGAAAATCGACCTTCGTTTCTTCAACAAAGGTGTTAGGGCTTTCAGGGCTGGCCCTAGCCTTACTCCTGATTACGTTGCTTGGCTGGAGAAGATGGAGAAACGCCAAGCTTCGATCTGGAAAGATATGGGGATTTTCGACCTGGTGATGTTGTCGAAGACAGGTCTGAACTATTCTCCAGAGATATTGATAGCTTCTCTGCTTTTCTGGGACTACTCCCACTTTACTTTCCATCTTCCCTGTGGGATGCTGACTCCTACACTCTTCGATGTGGCCGCTATCACTGGCCTTCGACCCACCGGGGACTACTTCGATCCGGAGGAGATGTCGGAGGATCAAATTGGATTCTCTGCCACCAAGCCAACCTATACCACCTTCATCAATCACTACCACGACAGGTCGACAGAGACTGTGTCGGATGTCGAACACATAGCGTTTCTGGCCTTATGGCTGACTCGCTTTGTATTTTGCTCGAAGTCCTTACAGGTGACCAAGAAGATGGTCACTCTCGCCACTCAACTCCATCACCGCCAAAATATCTGTTTGGCAGAATTGATTTTGGCTAGCCTCTATGATTCGATTAGTAATGGGGCGACTCTTCTAAAAATTATCGAGAATAGGGCCAGTTTGCTACTTGCTGGGCCTTTTTGGCTGCTCCAACTGTGGCTCAATGCCACCTTCGAATATTTCTTGCCTAAGAAAGTTCAAATAAATGAGCAGGCTCCAGAGATAGCGAACAGACGCGTCGAAGGAACCAGACTGGCTCTGTTGACGCCCATGGAAGATGGACTGGAGCTTCAGCAAACTTTCACCAACTTCGTTCTGATGTTTGCTCGAAGGAAAGAGTTTGCTTCAACTATGGCCCCGTTTGCTCGACGGAAGGTAGGCCCAGCATGGTTCACAAGGCTACATCCAAGGACGTCGAGTGGTCCTCAAGTTGACGAACATACAATAATGTGGGAGGCGTTCCTCACACCAAGGATCATGCCTCTTCGATTCAGGAGCTCTAAGACTCACCTGAGTCTGATTGCATACCAACCAAACCTGGTATCTCGCCAGTTTGGTATTATTCAAACCCTACCTTCTCCAATTTTTCCAAGAGAGAAGTCTATGTTGTACTTCTGCAATGATTACACCGAAGAACAGGCCACTAAACATATCGGAAGATATGCTGGTCGAACAGTTCTCTCGTTGTTTGACTACCAGCTCAACTTTCTTTGCTCACCATCCTTCGAGGAGTGGTGGAAAAGTTATTACGCTGAGGAGTTTTTCGACGAGAAGGACTTCGTGGATGAGCTTCAGAAATCTTTTGTCCTTGTGTTGGACAAAATAAAGAAATGTAAGTTCATCCTTTCACATTACTTTGTCTTTCTCTTTCGACTGCTAGCCTGTTAACTATTTGTTTGCTTTCAGTTGTTCGAAAGCCTGCAGCCAAGAAGGCTGTAGAAGGCCAACAGGGAGGAGGCCCCTCAACAAAACCTCCACCGCCGGCGAAGACTACAGCGCCGACGAAGACCATACCCAACCAACAGGGGGAAGGCCCTTCGAAGAAGCCTTCTGTATCGGTAACCAGACTTTCATTATTTTCTTCTGGCTTTCGATTTTTGACTTTCGATGCAATTGCTAAATCGAATTCCCATTGGTTTTTTAGGCACCTTCGCCCAAGAAACGGCCAGCACTGGTGGTCGAATCTGGGAGCGATGAAGAAGGTGATTCTCCCCCTGCTCCTCTAAAAAGGCGAAAGCTGACGAAGGACGCTCCTGCTCCTGCTCCTGAGGGTCGAACAATTAGAATCAAGGTTGCTGGAAGGAGACCTAGGCCACCTCCAGTGATCATTGAGGAGCCAACGGAGGAGGAACTAAACGTTCTTCTCAATAAGCCTGTCGAAAGCGACAATTCTAGCCCTGGGGCTGAAGCTAATTTACAGGTAATCTCTTAGACCTTTTTGTAACTTAGGTGTAGATACCTACATTCGATTATGTCTCTTTCGATTTCTGAAGATTTTTCCTCTTTCCTTTCTCAGGACACCACTGAAAGCTCACCGCCAAGGACCTCTGAAACACTGGAGTCTGCTGAACTCAACAGGCCACAAGAAAAAGGCTTGGAAAATGACGAAGCCCATACTGAAATAAATTAGGCCAATGCTGAGACGGTAGAAAAACCCACAGAGGATCCTCAAACGGAAGAACAACAGCCAAAAGAGGTTCAAGTGGTGGATCCGTCGGAAGAGAATCGTGACGAAGGGGACCATGGCAATGCTGGCGAAGAAAACCAAGGTGCCGCTGGCGAAGAGAACCAAGGTGACACTGGCGAAGGGCACCAAGGTGGCGCTAGCGAAGGGCACCAAGATGACGCTGGTACTGCCCCAGTCCGAGTCGAAGGGAAACAAGTCGAGACACCTAACACTCAACAGCCTCAAAACCAAGACAATGCTGTTGCAATGGCCGTTACCTCAACGAAGCACAGGTCAAAAGAGGACTTAGAACTCTTGAAACAAACTGACCCTGTCAGCTATCTCAACGCGATCATCGAGAGCAAGAGTTCGTCCGATGCTAGTCAGGAGGTTCCTGCCCTGTCGGGGAAGTCCACTGAAACCTCTCCTCTTGATGAAGCTTTAGCGAAGGTTAAGGCCCAGTTTTTCAAGAAGGATTTGATGAAGGCTTTAGAGGGGGACCCCACTGCTCCATCATACTTGAGGGATGTTTTGAATGCTGTCGACTTGTTAGCTGTAGCTCCAGAAGTTTCAGGCTTGATCATGGAATTACACTCCATGATTGATCAAGTCTCAGCAGATTATAGGCGCCAAAGGGCCTTTAATAGTCAGCTTGAGGTGTTATATGGCAAAAGCTCTTCTGCATGGACTGCTGTTTCGGAGACGACTTCTCGAATTGCGGAGTTGTCGAAGCAAAAAGTATCTACGCAGGAAGAAGTCGATGCCATCGATCGAGAGAATGCTTCCTTCAGGGTACAAATCGAAGAAATAGAGGCTAAGATAAATGCCAATATTAAATGCAAGGAGGAACTTCTTTCGACCGTCCCAGACACCGAGAGTCAAACTGAAATCAAACAGGGCCTGGAATTTGCTGAGAAGGCCCAAGGCTTCGACGCTCAGATTGCCAAGCTTGTGCAGGAGAATGCCTGGTGCAAGAAAAGATTGGAGCTGCAGCAAGTCAAATACCTTCGACTCAAGGACTCTGTTCCCTTCTGATTGATTCAGCTTTTG
This sequence comes from Vicia faba, assembly GCA_948472305.1. NCBI lineage: Eukaryota > Viridiplantae > Streptophyta > Magnoliopsida > Fabales > Fabaceae > Vicia > Vicia faba. Next base: position 1,525,500,240 of record OX451737.1, read on the forward strand.
TAACCATATTTTGTAATCTATATTCGACAACATTGCCATCTTGGCTAAAATTTATAAAATTTTCCATTTTGGCTTTTGTATGGTTAATTTAGTCTTGTTATTTTATTTTTATCTCTTGGAGTGTAGGTTTGTATTTTTTCAAATATTTACCATTTACTCTCAAGAGCCTTTTATCTTCACCTAACTCTTAGACTTCATAGGCTCCACCAGAAAAAATTTGGATAACTCTGAATGGTCCTTCCCATTTGGGTGACCATTTCCCCATGCTTCGATCCCTTCGATCCATGGGAAGAATTACCTTCCAAACGAGTTCTTCAGGCAAAAATACCTTAGGTTTTACCTTTTTATTATAAGAGTCTTCTACTCTTTTCTTCTGAAGCCTGAGTAGGTCAAGAGCACGCAATCTCTCTTCGTCTAAATCCACCAGTTCGTCTAACATCATGTTCCAATAAATTTCAGAAGGAATGTCATAATGCCTCTGAACCGTTGCAGATTGAAGACAAATTTCTGCTGGCAACACTGCATCATGGCCAAAAGTTAGCCTATATGGTGTTGTACCTGTGGCTTCTTTTGGGGACGTTCGACAAGCCCATAAAATCTGGTCTAACGTCTTGTGCCAATTCTTTGGTTTCTTCCCAACATGCTTTTTTATCAAGCCAATCACTATTTTATTTGCTGCTTCGACTTGACCATTTGCCTGTGCATAATAAGGCGTTGATGTTAGGAGTTTGAAACCTGTTTCCTGAGCAAATTCCTGCATCTTTCGACCAGTGAAAACTGATCCTTGATCAGTTGTTATCGTCTCAGGGATTCCATACCTAAAGATAATGTTCTTTTGAATAAATTCAATGACATTTTCTTGGTCTACATTGACTAAAGGGATAGCTTCGATCCACTTAGTAAAGTAATCAATGCCTACCAGTATGTATTTCTGACTCTTTGATGACACTGGTCGAATCTCCCCAATGAGATCCAACGCCCATCCTCTAAAGGGACAAGGCTTCACTATCGAGTGAAGTTCGCTTGCTGGTACATGTTGGATGCCTGTATGGACTTGACACTCTTGACAACCTTTGGCGAACTCAACACAATCTTTCAGCATAGTGGGCCAATATAGTCCTTGTCGAAACAATAACCATTTCATCTTATGGCCTGCTTGGTGAGCCCCACATGCCCCAGCATGCGTAGTCGAAAGGGCTATGTATGCTTCAGTTTCACTTAAGCATTTCAGCAATACCCCTTCAGGCGTCTTCTTGAATAACTCATTACCCATGAGTACATAACTCAACGCCCTGTATTTTGTTTTTCGTTCTGTCGAAGCTCCTGGATTTTGAAGATAGTCTACAATGGGTTTCCTCCAATCTTGCTCTGACAAGTTATCTATGAACGAAATTTCGAAGTTACTTTGATCAGCATATCCTAGTCTCGTTGATTCCAAGTCTGTTGGTGATAGACAAGTTGCTTTTATCTTTTCTCGAACTTCGATTGCTCTTTGCAATCTCGTTTTTGAGACCTTATACCCAGATGCAATATGTGCCAAGTCGTTGGCTATTTGATTTTCGACTCTGGGTATGTGTCGAATATTGATCGTTTCAAATTTTTTCAATAAACGATTTGCTATCACAAAGTACATAATGAGATTCTCTCTTATGCATTTATATTCCTTTGTGACTTGCTTAATGACTAACTCTGAGTCTCCCATTATTTCGACTCGAGTTGCCCCCAATTCCAACAATATCTCAAGGCCAGTAATTAGCGCTTCGTACTCAGCCTCATTGTTCGAACAAGAACCTGATATTTTGTACTTGAATGTTGTTGGAATTTTATCTGGAGAAATAATCAAGACTCCTACCCCTGTTCCATCTTTATGGCTGGAACCATCGAAGTAGAATTTCCAAGGTTCTATCTCCACATAATTAATATCCTCAACTTGAATTGAGTGGTCGACTATAAAGTCTGCGACCACTTGTCCTTTTACTGCCTTAAGAGGCATAAAGGTCAAGGAGTATTCAGTTAATGCTAATGCCCACTTGCCAATTCGACTGTGCAAGATAGGTTTCGACAACATATACTTGAAAACATCAAAATGAGACGAAACATACACATCAACTGGTTTTATATATTGCTTGAGTTTTGTACAAGAGAAATACAGACATAGACACAATTTTTCAACTTCACTATATCTAGTTTCTGCATCGTTCAAAACTCTACTGAGATAGTAAATGGGTCTTTCGACTCCATTCTCATCCTCTTGGGCTAACATGCTTCCCAAAGTTTTGTCGGATGCAGCTATGTACAATCTCATACTCCTGTTGCTACAAGGAGGCACCAAAATAGGTGGCTTAGTGAGGTACCCTTTGATTTTGTCGAAGGCTTCTTGTTGCTCTTGCCCCCATTCGAACCCTTCTTTATTCAGCCGAAGTAAGGGTGAAAAGGCCTGAGCTTTCCCACTTAGATTAGATATGAATCTCCTTAAGAAATTTATCTTGCCTAACAGGGATTGCAGTTCCTTCTTATTCGATGGCGCTTTCGCTTCCAGAATTGCCTTCGTCTTATTCTGGTTGATTTCGATTCCTTTCTTGTGGACAACGAAGCCCAAGAAATCTCCAGCTTTCACACAGAATGCACACTTCAAAGGGTTCATCTTCAGACCATGTTCTCTCATTCTTTCGAATGATTGTCGAAGGTGGTCAATATGATTCTTCCTGGAAACAGATTTTATAACAATGTCATCGATATATACTTGCATAAAAGTGTTAATAAAATCATGGAAGATAGTATTCATTGCTCGCTGGTACGTTGCCCCAGCGTTCTTTAGGCCAAAAGGCATCACTACCCATTCGTAAGTGCCTAAGGCCCCAGGGCATCGAAAAGCTGTTTTCGACACATCCTCTTCAGCAATGAATATTTGATTATATCCTGAATAACCATCGAGCATACTCAGGTATTCATAGCCAGCGGCAGAATCGACTAGCATTTCCGCCACAGGCATAGGATATTCATCTTTGGGTGTAGCAGCATTCAAATCTCTGAAATCTATGCACACCCTTAATGTACAATTTTTCTTAATTACTGGCACAATGTTTGCAATCCATTCGACATACCTTGTAACGCGTATGAATTTGCATTTCAGCAGTCTTTCGACCTCCGTCTTGATCTTCAACAATATTTCTGGAGCGAAGCGCCTTGGATTTTGCTTGATTGGCTTCTTCCCAGGTTTGATTGGCAACTGAAGTTCTACCAATCCTCTGTCAAGACCAGGCATTTCGTCATAATCCCATGCAAAACAGTCTTTGAACTCTTTCAGCAATTGGATTACTTCCAACCTAAGTTCTGGATCAATTTTGGCACTGATGTAAGTTGGCCTTTTCTCTGACCCTTCGCCTAAGTTGATTTCTTCTAAAGGATCTTGCGCTAACATTTTAATGTTGTTCGCCAAGGGGTCCTTTTCGAAGCCCAAAGGCTCATCGTCGTAGATGGCGTCGAGCCTCTGTTCCTGCATTTCTTCTGGCATGATATCAGGGGGTTTTGGATCGAAATCCTTTCCTGGACCTGCAGCAGATAACTGTTGATCATTGGCCTGTGTGGCCATGTACTTTACTTCGGCTTCGAGAGCCGTTATCATCTTAGTTTCGGCTACATAAGCCGAAATTCGCTTCAAAGATTGTGACTCAGTCATTATCACTGAATTCACTTCCCCAACCAGTTGGTTGGATATCAGTTAACCCACTGAAGTCTATGTGGGACAAGTCTTCTCTGTCCCATTGGAAACCATGCTCAGGATGCAGGTATAGGGAACAAAAAGTGTTTGGCGCTGGCGCCATGTCGAAGTCAGGTGTTGGACATGGCCCTATGTGAGCCAAGTTCTTGTCGAAATCTGCCAACCCCAGGTGATTCACTTCGCCTAGGTAATAACTTTGATCTGCCTCTATGTTTTCGACCATCCCATCTGGACGTCATAGGAGCAGCCTCTGATGCATTGATGATGGCACAGCTCCAACACCATGAATCCATTCACGGCCCAACAAAAGATTGTAGTTAGGTTTGGCCGATATGACCATAAACATCGTTGGTCGAAGGATAGATCCTGCTTTGATATCTAGCTGGATCACCCCCATAGTGGTCCCTATGCCGCCCTCATAGTTCGACAGGACCATGTTGTGAGGCTTAATGTCTTCATCCCTTTTGCCAATTTTCCTTATCATAGAGTGAGGAATAATGTTGATGGTTGCCCCACAATCCACCAATATTTTATTCACAGTAGTTTCTTCGAGTTTAGCCCTTATAAATAAAGGCTTGAGGTGATTTTTCATCGCCTCTGTGGGTGGTTCGAAGAATCCATTATGTTCCTCAGTGGTGCCATTGTCCATGACGAAATAGCACACTGGCCTGTGTTTGGCCATTTCTTGCTCCACTTCCAGTCGCTTGCTTCGACCTCCACCTGTCGGTTGAATTCTCTGGGCAGCACTGAGACTATATTCACCATTATGTCCAAAGTATCATCAGACTCAGAATCGTCTTCGTCTTCGACTTCACTTTGGTTAGGCCAAACTAGCCTGTTAGTTACTGGCTCTCTTTCTAGAGGTTTCCTTTGCTTCCTTTGAGGAACATTCGAACTGGTTTCTGCCTTTGGTTCGTTGGCAGCCTCCCTTTCAGCTTTTCGTCTCCTTTAGTATCTCCTCCATTGAGATCGAGATATGGGATTTTTCCCTTTGTAGTTGCTTGACACTTGTGCAACTTTAGGTACAGCAACCTGAGGCTCTTTCTTTTGAGTTAAAGATGAACCCCTTGGCACGTCGAAAGAGTGCCATCTCTCCTCACTTGGCCTTTTTCGGCCAGAGGTTTTGTACCAAGTGTCTACTGGAACATTTGTGGGAGGCCTAAAAGTCAATGGCCTCTTTTCTTGGTTTGAACCTCTTTGGGAGGCTCTTCTGGGATCATGTCGAAGATCAACATTTTCCCTTATCTTATTCGCTGCTCTTACGCCCTGAATGTGCTCAGCAGCTTTTTTGTCAAAGATCGAACTGCACCTTGGACACAGCATCACCTCTGATTTCTTTTTCTGGCATCTTTGTAGAAAATCTGCCAAATTCTCATTTTCCCGAGGGAAAGCAGTCTTATTAGCTTGTTCTTTCCTCATGGCCTCTTCTGATGCTTTTGGGTCAGAAAGTTCGACCATGTTGATATTCATTGTATCTTTGTTAGCAAGAGTTAGCTGCTTCATTTGTATCTCCAGATTCTCCGTCTGGCCTTGAACTGTGGCCAAGTGGGAACTGGGTTTTGGTCCAGTTTTTTGTGCTTCAGCGGTCTCCAACTTCGGGCTTTCGACCGCTTTCTGAACTGCTTCAATTGTCTTCCTGGATAAATTTCCAGAAAAACTGCCAAAGATTGGCATGTTGATGTGGTCCTTTGAGACTTCGACCATTGTAATTCCTGGCTTCTTCGACTGGCTCTTGGTTGCCTCTATCACGTTCACCTCAGAGGGCTCAGCATAGTGGGCTTCAGCCTGCAATGGATTTGAGTCGACAGCCATGGGGGTTTTGTCAGCAAACTTCAACCTCCCTTCTTCGATAGCGTCTTGCACAAGGTTCCTGAAAAGAAAACATTGAGAAGTTTTATGGCCCAAAAAATTATGATATTTGCAAAAACCTCTCTTCTTTCTTTGATCCAGAGGAGGCACTTTTACCCCTGGGGGTACTATCATTTGGCCATCTTTAACTAGCAAGTCGAATATTTCATCACATTTTGTGATGTCAAAACTATAAGTCTTTTTGGGGAACCTATCGTTGGTCCTTTCTGGACCAATGGGATTTTTCCCACTTGAGGGGACTAACAGTTTACAAGAGTATGGTGGCCCTTGTTTCAGTTCTGCTAAATCGACTTCTCCTTCTTCGACAGCTAAAGTATCGTTGAAGGATTCCGGATCTTCGTCATCCATCTCAACGTACGCTATCCTTTCTCTCTTGTGAGTTTTCGTTGCCTTTGCTTTTTCAGCTTTGAGGCGTTCTACCTGTCGAACTCTATCGGCCAGTTGGGCCATGTCTCTCAGGTATTGGGTGTCTAGCTTCTTCCTAATGGAATAATCTAAACCGCCTGCGGCTATTTCGACTAGCTCATGTTCTGGCACTTGTGTAAAACATCTCGCCTTAAGCAACCTAAACCTATTTAGATATTCGTCTATAGGTTCAGTGAAACGTCTCTTCACACTGGCCAATTCCTTCAGGCTTATCTTGGTTTGCCCCATGTAGAATTGTTCATGGAACAATCTTTCCAACTGGGTCCAGTGATGGATCGAATTGGGGAGGAGAGTTGTAAACCAAGTAAAAGCGTTCTTTGTTAAAGAACTTGGGAAGTACTTGATCCTTAGGTTTTCGTTATTCGAAATGTCACCTGCTTCGATCAAGTATCTCGCCACATGCTCGACAGTAGATTCTGTCGTGTCCCCAGAGAACTTAGTAAATTTGGGGACTTTGCATCTAGGAGGTAAGTCTGTCTGTAACACGTACTCTGACAATGGAGATGTAAAGTTGGGCCTTCGAAAGCCCATGTTCATCCCATTTTGAGTCATGATCCTTTCGATCATGGTTGCCAGATTATTTTCCAAACCCGCATTCTGGTATTGGATATGCTGGACTACTTCGTCAGCATTTTGGTTTCTGTTAATTAACCTTACCTCTGGGGTTATTACCCTAGGTTCCTCGACGGGTTGCTCCAATCGTGCCCTAAGGTTTTCTTCGACAGGCTGCTGAGCCTGATTGATGGTGGTTTCTTCCTCTAAGAATATCCCCTGGTTTCCCCTTATTTGCGCCCTTTGGGGCTGTCGAACAGGTTGGGGTACTCCAAAGAAATCAGTCAAACGCGTCATTTGCGCTGCCACTTGCTGATTCGATTGAGTAGTGTTTTGTATTAGAGGGTTTAGCACTGTGCTCAAAGTTTGTGCCAACATTTGCACCATATCATGGTTGCTTTCGTCCATTTGTTGCCTCAAGACTTCTGTCGAGGCATTTGTAAGGCCATGGGCTACTTGGGACGTTCCTCCTAAGAGTTGGGTCCTATTTCTATTCGCCATGCCTACTCCAGAACCTTGGAGTGGCGAAGAGGCACTCACTAAAGGGTCTGAAAAAGTGGACGCTGCATTCGTCAGGCTAGCCAATTCAGAAGTTGGCATACCATAAAGTGGCATAAATCCTGGTGGCGCAAAAGGCCTTGTGCCTATATTTCCCCTTGGTGGGGGAGTTCCCAAAGGCATCCTAGGGCCCGTGGACGAAAGTAATGGCCCCGTTGCTGTGACCGTTACTGCTGGTGTCGAACCAACAGTTGTCACTTCACTTACGGTCGTACTAACCGTTGCTCCCACACTCGTTTGTGGGATTTCGTTATTGTTTGGCGGATTCGCCATCTCTTCCCTTCTTCTGGCAGTATTGTTATCGTTAGTGTATATTCTACCACTTCTCAATAACATACAACACTCCTCGAAAAGATGAGATTATTTTCAACAACCAACACACAGTCCCACCAGGTGTGCCAATTTGTTTACCTTGGTATTTGGTAAACAACCGCTGATCCTCCAAATGGTTACTTATTTGGTTACTCGCAGGATCGATCAGATTGATCCTAGGACATAGGTTGATTTTGAAGTTTGATTAGATTGGATATTGTTTAAATGACAATAAAATAAAGAGGCTTTAAGTAAATTGCATGAAGAAAGGACTTGGTAAAATAAATAAGGCTTTAAATGAAAAGGCTTCGACAGGAATGTAAAGAAGAAAGCAAGTAAATTTCTGGAAAAGTAAATGACTTTGATTAATAAAATTGGTGTTTCACACATACATTTCTCAACAATTCTTTCTCACACGCTGGGTACTCGAATCTATATGAGTGACTTTGTATAGAATTGTGAACACACGCGAGAAACTACATAACTACTACTATTTATACTAAAACATCCCAAGTAACCGTCGGGCAGTTACACTGCTTCGAGATGATTCCACTTGGCACGTTCTCAACGTTCGACGCTCCAGATCTTCGCACGTCACACTTGGTAACCGCTGGAAACCGTTTTCCCTCCAAACGCTTGAATTTCAAACTGCTCCACTCTGAACCATCGAACCTCTTCGTCGACAAGCATCTTCGATGAGAAACTCCTTCGACGTCGAAGGCAACCAACTTCTCCCTTGGAAGAAATCTTTTAAGTACCTTGCCATCTTTCGATGGGCATTTCGACAGACCTAGCTAGTCGAAAACATCCTTCAGCTTTAATGGCTGACATTAATAAAACAAGGGTGTCGAATTTAGGAGCCAACAGCATATCACACCAATCTCTGTTGAAAACAATAATTTAAATACTTTCCTATAAAGTATTTTCAACAAAACGGCGCAGTTGTCGGGGAGTTGTTAGGTGCCAAAATGTGTTAATATTTAGTATAGTTATTGGTGCTTTTCGATTCTATATATCATTTATTCTATTATTTCCCTTTTGTTTCTATGTAAATAATTGTATTTTGATTTAATCAATTAAACAATTTATAGTTAATCATATTTTTTCTAAAATTTGTAGGATTTTTCTTTGGATTGAATCTTGGACATTGTAATAGCTTAAAGATGGATTTCAAGCATTTTTGGAAGGAATTTTTATGCTTCAGTTCACGCTTAGGACGGTCTCAGTGTGATGGAGGAAGCAACTGGAAGTAGAGAGCGTTCTAAGCCCGATTTGTTGGTGCTTAGCACGCACAAAGGTGGTTTAGCATTTTAGTCAAGCGCACTTAGCACAAAGCACCGCGTTAAGCGGCGTTTGGGACTTTTCGGAAAAAAATTCCTCTATTTTATCATCTTGTACATATCCTGTGATGGTTTCTTGAGGCTTTTAGACATTGAATTTTCAGGAAATACTTTTTCATTGACATATGGGTCCGAAACTTTTTACCCGAAAGAAGCAAAAGATAGTCGGTGAAGGATCTGCTTCATAAGGTGGAAGGGATGTTCCATTTGACCGGGCTAGATTTTTCTAGCCTAAACAACAAGCAAGGTATCGTAAGTTGGATGAAAAGAATGTTTGGTCGGAGCGGTTTGTTAGGATTGATGTTGGGGGCCTTATAAGGACTATTGGATTCTTATTGAGAATTACAATTGGGAGGTTCTTTGTGAACCTTATCCTAAGTTGCATTTGAAAATTGTTCGTGAATCATATGCGGATGCTCTACCTATGGAGGGAAGTCATTTTTATTTCAAAACATGGGTGAGAGGAAAGAGATTGACTTTTCTAGGAGCGCTATAAACGAATTTCTTGGGAACCCTTGTACCTTGGGTGATGGTGAGCTTGACGAGTATCATATTCAGTTGGCTAAAGGGAATTGGGATTTTGAGAATTTAAGAGCCAAACTATGCAAAATGGGGCACACCTATGAGGTAAATGTGTCAGGGCATCCCTTAAAGTTTCAATGGAAAAGTTTGAAAATTGAAGCTCAGGTACTTATGTCTGTGGTCCTTTATAACATAAGGCCACTGAGTCACACTTCATCTATTCCCGTGGAAACTGCAGGTTTTTTATCTTACATTCTGGATGAGGTAACTCTTGATATTGCTCGGGTAATTTCAAATGAGATGAAGCGGGTAGCTTTGAGCAATACCCGACTCAGAGATAGGATTACTTGTACATTGACGTATCCGAGTTTGACAATGGGTTTGTGTAAGAAGGAGAAGGTGCATATCCTGGGTGATGGTCATGTGACTATAGAAGGGGAGATTAATGATGATTTTATTGAGCGTTTTTGTATTTGTAGGCAAGTTGATCCAGCAGCGGGAGCAGTTCCTGTAGCAGGTGCACTTCCAGCTCAGTCGCATTTTGATCCACAAGGTGATTACAACATGGCGATGCATGGGGCACATCTAAGAGCTTTCTTTTTTATGCAGGAGTCCATGCAGCAACTTTACCTTCATATGGGTAATCCTCAGGTTCCTCACCCTTTGGGAACTCGAGAGGAGTTGATAGCTTATCCTAATTGGCCCGAAGGTGGGCCAAGTGCTCAGGAGGAGGCAACTGAAGATGAAGCTAAGGATGGCGGTGATGGCTTGGATGATTGATGATGTTTATGTCTTATGTTTTTTATCTACTATTATCTTTATGTTTTTTTGGTTATGATTAAGTTATTCAGACAATATTTATGTTGTTTTATGTTGTTGTTCCATCCTCTTAAGGATGATGATTTTGTGTTGTGGATATTCTATCCTCTATAGGATGATGATTTTGTTGTGAAACATTTTGAGCACAATTCATTGTGGTGGTGTTTTAGACTTATATATTTTATGTTTTTGAGAAATATGCTTGCAAAAATATTTTGTTGTTTGTCCTTGTTTTTGGTTTAAGATGCTCAAAGAAGCAAGATGTGAATGATAGTCAATAAGTGTGTTGTCAACACAAAGAAATGTGATGGTGATGATATGAATCTTGTAGTGATGCGCGAGAAAGGTACATTGTTAATTGCTTTGTAGAATGTTAGCATGCTTATGAACTTTTTGATTTATACAAAAATCATGTAGTAAATCAATTCGCAATCATGTTCATATTTGAATCATTAGGACAAAACCACAAAATTTAGTCATTGTTCACCAAATTGAGTTGATTTCTAGTAATTGTTATTTTAGCTCATACAATTTATGTTAAATTTTTTATTTAAATTTGATATCTTGGAAACATAGAAGGAATCAAGGCATTATTTTTTTATATGAGAAAAACACCAATTCCAAAATGGCTTCAACCTTGTTAGTGTGTTAACTTTTGTGAATCCTTTTTGTTATACCCTAATTTTTGACCTACGATCCTACCTCCCATCTGCAACATTACATTGCAAGTGTTCACAAACGATTTGACTTAATTTTGCCAAATCTCGAGTCAGATTTCAAAAATTCACAACTTCTTTAAATTTCAATATTTTTGAGCGGTTCTTTTTGCATATGATCCTCCTTGATGTCATCTACAACTTTTCTTTACAAGTCAAGAGCTGATTATGCTTTGAAAAAGCCACAAAAAAATAAAAAAACGTTAGAAATCATTTTGTGAATTCAATGAAATTTGATTTCAATTGTATTTTATTTATGATCTCTTTAACATTTAAAAAAGAATTACAAAAATAGTAGGTAATTATCATCTTTTTATTTTATTTGCAAGTTCTTTTATTTTAATTCAAAAATATCAACATAAAAAGTTTCATTTACATTTATATTTCTATATCATTTAAGTTATTAATCTCAAAAAAAAATTTATACAAGTATTTATCCTTTTTACTTTTTTGTTAATTTATTTTAATTAAAAAAAAAATCATAAATAATTAAATTGATGTCTCTTTCATTTTACAATTGTCATTATTACTTTTATTGTTATTAGTACTATTATTATGGTTATTGGTTTTATTGTTATTATTATTTTAGTTATTACTGACATTTATTATTCTTTTACTTGTTATTATTTATTTTATCCAAAAATAAAAAATAAAAATAGCAATGTGGAACCACACTTGGGGGTGCCACAGTTCCCACTTTCTTTTTAACAGAAAATTGTCATTCTTCAACTTCATATCTTGCTCTTACATGACCATCAACCAGTCCCTGTCCTGTTTGTTCTGTTGCATAAAAAAACACTCCAACACATAAGCATCACACAAAAATAACTCTGATCCATCACTCACTCACCTGCCATTAGTCTCTAATCCTATCTCAATCATAATCACCTTCATATCTCTATTTCATTCAACCATAACAGAAAATAGCAACTTGCTACATCTCCTTGAACAAATCCATCTACTCCAAACAACCTCATAAACCTTAAACGCACCCTAGCTCACTCATATACAAAACCACCATAATCCCCACACACTCAGAAACAAACCCACAAGTGACACCATAATTCACTCAAAAGGCTTACTGAACCTCTGCCCAAACACAGACATGAAAATCATCAGCAAAATCTTCCACATACCTCATATCCTCCAACATATATCACTTTCCTCATTCACATACAACAACCAACAACAATTTCGAACCAGTTTTAGAATAATAAGGAAGAGATGATGCAGGATCAGAAGTGCATAGAATGTAATTAGGGTGTTTTTTAAAAATTAAAAAAATTATTTAAAAAAAGTGAGAAAAAAAATGGTTATGACGTAGATGGTGGTTAAGAAATAAGTTTGTTTCATTGAGTCAATACCAAAAATTTTGGTTTGTTTATTTTTATTACATTTTTAAAAAATAAAATAAGTTTGAAATGTAGGAGAGTTTCCCACATTTAGTTTTTTTTCTTCAATTTAATTAATTTAGATTAATATTAATCAAGTTTAATTTATTATCTTAAGAATTTAATTGATATACATCGACGATATAAAACAACTTTACACCATCAATTAATTATAATTATCAGATTTTTATAACGGTTTGATTTTTATTTTAATAAGCTTCAAAGTATTACATATGAGTGGTTGTGATGCACTGCATGTGTAAAAAAATTTACACTGACAGTGCATACTAATTAACCTCCTTAAGAATTTAACTGATACACACCAACGATGTAAAGCAGTTTTACACCGTCAGTTAATTATAACCATCAGATTTTTATAACTTTGACTTTTATTTTAATTGGTTTCAAAGAATTACATATAAGTGGTTGTGATGCACTGCATGTGTAAAAAAATTTACACTGACAATGCATACCAATTAACCTCCTTAAGAATTTAATTGATATACACCGACGATATAAAACAGTTTTACACTGCCAATTGATTATAACCATCTGTTTGACTTTTATTTTAATTGGCTTCAAAGTATTACATATGAGTGGTTGTGATGCACTGCATGTGTAAAAAATTTACACTGATAGTGCATACCTATTAACCTCTTTAAGAATTTAATTGATATACACCGAAGATGTAAAGCAGTTTTACACCGTCAGTTAATTATAACCATCATATTTTTATAAATGTTTGACTTTTGTTTTAATTGACTTCAAAGTATAATATATGAGTGGTTTTAATGTACTGCATGTGTAAAAAAATTTATACTTACAGTGCATACCAATTAACCTCCTGAAGAATTTAATTGATATACATCGATGATGTAAAACACTTTTACACGGTCAGTTAATTATAACCATCATATTTTTATAACTGTTTGACTTTTACTTTAATTGGCTTCAAAGTATTACATATGAGTGGTTGTGATGCACTGCATGTGTAAAAAAATTTATACTGATAGTGCATACCAATTAACCTCAAGAATTTAATTGATATACACCAACGATGTAAAGCAGTTTTACACCGTCAGTTAATTATAACCATCCGATTTTTATAACTGTTTGACTTTTATTTTAATTGGCTTCAAAATATTACATATGAGTGGTTGTGATACACTGCATGTGTAAAAAAAATTTACCCTAACAATAGATACCAATTAACTTTCTTAAGAATTTAATTTATATATACCAACGATGTAAAACAGTTTTACACCGTCAGTTAATTATAACCATCAAATTTTTATAACAGTTTGACTTTTATTTTAATTTGCTTCAAAATATTATATATAAGTGGTTTTGATGCACTGTATGTCTAAAAAAATTTACACTGACAGTGCATATCAATTAACCTCTTATCTTAATTATTATTTTAAAAATGTAAAAAAATGATATATAGAAAAAAAAAATTATTTAGTTAAATTAGTTAGATTTTATTAGGCTAATTTAGAACAACTCATTATTTTATTTAATTAAAAAAATACAAAAATATTAAATTAGGTTTATAATTATTTTTTGCCTTTATAAAAAATACTAAAAAATATATGTTAGTATAATTTAGTCTCTTTATTAAAATTAACTTTTAGTTGTTAATTATTTAGTTATTTAATTGTTATTTTATTTAATTTCTTTTCTTTCGATTATTTAGTTTTTTAAAATTTTTGTTTGTCTAACCCAAAGGAAAAATGGTTTGGTTGACCTCATGTCATTGTGCATCTTTATTTTTATTTGTCCATTCTATCTATTTTCTTTTAGTTAAAACCTTTAAAATCTCGTTTTTTTAACTCACACTCTTTTAAGTCAAAACCTCGATATTAGATCGATGCATTTTCAAAATTCCTTTAAACTAATCTTTTAGCAAACAACTAATTTTAATACACAGATATTTCAAGAGTTTTCTGTGGAGTATCGCAAATATATTGGGTGATAACACATTTCCTTTGTATAACCAACCCCCGTACCCTTTAATCCCTTTATTATATTGCTTCTATCTTTCTTGCTTCTTTGCATTGCATATTTATTTATGAGTTTTATTTCGCTATTTTTCTATTTCCTTTGGAAATAATAAATCGCAGTGACAACTCTTTCTTATTTGCGAGTCAAGTTAATTAATAGTTTGATCTCCGATTTTCACCGCTACACTTTGAGCTTTAATTCTTTTTGAATGAATCAATAAAAAAGCCAACAAATTATTAAGTATACCACTTAGTAATTTTGTTGATGATCAAAAAGAAATTCAATGTCGATTTATTCTAAAAAAAAGTATTGTTTATAAACACTTAACTCAATTATTTGATTAGCCATGATAGAAGTGCACTTTCTTGTCACACAAAGAAAGAAATGTTGAAAGTTGGTGAGGTTGTTTCAAAGAAAGAAAGAATTGGGGGCACAATGCATCCTTTGAGAAAAATACAAAAAGAAAAAGAAATTGAAGAAAAATATATATCTATAGAATCATGAATAAAAAGGAAAGAAGCATTGTGAGAAAAGAAATCGAAGGATGGGAAATAAATTAAGGATTGAGAAAGAATGAATATTATGAAAATTTTGAAATTCTCTTCATGATCTTTACCCATTTTGTTTCAATGGCCTTATATATATTATCTCTTGTTTTTTTACCTAAGTCAAGTTACATCCTATAAAATTCCTTTAGTGATCTTTGTTTCCTTGATATCTATTTTGTTTCTTGAGATGAATGCATAAATTGTTCTAGATGTTAGCACGATTTCTAGTGAGAGTGTTTTGTCCCTTAAATAGTTGTACATAAATTTTATTTTGTTGATTGTTAGTAGGTGATTCAAGTATGAACATGTTGTTGCTTATGTTTGCATTGTTGATATTTTGTGTTTAGGATTTAATTCTTAACCATACTTGATTATGAGAAAGCATTTGGAAATTACTCTTGTGCGCGTATTTGTGAATTTGAACCATCCATTTCTATTTTGTTTTCCTTATCTAAAGTTTCATATTGTTTCTTGTTGAATTTTATCTTTGTTCGAGGACAAACAAAGAAGCAAGTTGGGGATAGTTGTTAGGTGCCAAAATATGTTAATATTTAGTATAATTATTAGTGCTTTTCGATTTTATTTATCATTTATTATGTTATTTCCCTTTTGTTTCTATGTAAATAATCGTATTTTGATTGAATCAATTAAATAGTTTGTAGTTAATCATATTTTGTGTAAAATTTGTAGGATTTTTCTTTGGATTGAACTTTGGACATTGAAATAGCTTAAAGATGGATTTCAAGCAATTTTGGAAGGAATTTTTGTGTTTTAGCTCACGCTTAGCATGATCTCAGCGCGGTGGAGGAAGCAGCTGGAAATAGCGAGTGTGCTAAGCCTGGTTTGTTGGTGCTTAGCGCGCTCAAAGACAGTTTAGCATTTTAGTGAAGCTCGCTTAGCGCGAAGCACCGCGCTTAACGCGGTCTGTGAAGTTAGCCACTTGTATATATACATGACTTTAGATACTTTTTGGTTCTAACACATTTTGAGAGGAAAAAACTGATATAACACATTGAAGAAGAAGAAATCAAAGAATCGTAGCATCAATCTTCGAGAAATCAACATTGATGCTTGATCATCTTCTCACTTTACTTGTTGTTGAAGCTACCATGTCTATGGATAGCTAAATTTCTCTTGTGTCAAGATTAAAGGTAGTTAACCTAACTATTATGTATTTCTTTTGATCATCTTGTGTATGAACTTGGTTGATGATAAATATATATTGATATCTTTCCTTTCATTATTATTTTTATGGTTTGGATCACTATTGAGAAGTATGTTTCAAACTTACCTAAGATATTTATCTATTAATGAGCAAACTCTAGACATAGATCTGTGAGTTAATATTCACAAGTGTGATACGGTGGGAGAACTGACTTGGGTTTTGCGTTTGTTTTTCGCAAATGTTTCGGTTTAGCAAGAGTCGCCACCGACTTTTTATTTTATCCTAAGGAAAGGTTAAAAAGCACAGGAAAAACCTTTGAGATGTTTTCGTGGGTTCGGGGAGTAGATTATAGAAAGGGAAGGTATTAGCACCCTTTCTATCCATGGTTATCCATGGGCTCTTAGTTACTTGCTTAGATCACTTGCCTTTGCTTTTCAATTGTTTGAAATGGTGTTTGTGTGTGTGTGGTTTTGAAAATGTTTTGAAAAAGATGTCTTGTCTAGACAACCATTGTAACAATTCTTTACTCGAATGTTTTACAAAGGTGTTTGTCTTTTTGAAAAGATGTTTCAATGTTTTTAAAAGTTGTTTTGAAAGTTGTGTTGTGGAGTGTGTTTTGAAAGTAGGCAAGTGTGTTTTGCAAGGTTGATCAAGTAACTAAGAGTTGTCTACCCTAAATTACTCAAAGATCTTTCTCATATTTTAACCCTTTTAATAGTGTTGTTTCACCATTGTATTTGGTGAACAACCTTGTGTTAGGATGTTAATGGGACGGGCGCGGGTCATCGTTTAGACCATGAATGCAATAGTGTCAAGTATTTTGGCAATTTTCTTGAGGGACTATGATCATTTTGTTTAGGCAACTTCGAAAGCGTCATCGAGGGACTATGATCATTTTGTTTGTTCTTGTTGTTTTGCCAAAGTACTTGACATGCAAACATGGCCCATTTTTGAAGGCAACAAGTGGTGTAACCCTAGGGGTGCAAGTGTGCACTGTGTTTGTTTTTCATGCATTTATCTTGAATTAGGTCAAGCTATTTGTTGATTTTATTTGCATACAAACCCTAGGTCTATCATGGCATAATTTGAAAGCTTTTAAATATGGAAATTTAAATGCTAAGCTATTACAACAATGATTATGGGGATGGGGGTACAAGTTTGAATTTGGGAATATTTGACAAGAAATTAAATTCTAAGCTATTACATCCATATCGAATATACAAATATTTAATTGTACAATATTTAAATAAATACAATAAATATGCAAACTGTATTATGCACAAAATGATTTTTTTATGTATGTGAAAGTATTTTTCAATGTGAAATATAAACAAGATAAAAAAGTCAATTTTTGGTTATTTTTATTGTTTTAGGGTTAAACCCTAATTTTTTGAATAAACATTATTATTTATTGAGTATGTACAAAATAAATTAATTTATGCACAAAATAAAAAGTATATGGTTAAAAAGGTATTTTTGATGTCATATATTAATAAAAATAAAAATGTATTATTTTCATATTTTTGTCCTAAATATTTAATAAAATATGTATAAATATATATTATATATATTAAATATGCTAAGTATATACAAAAAATAAAATATTAATTATTTACAAAAATGCATTTTTAAGAGAATGTTTTCAAAAATGTAAATAAAAAATAATAACTAAAAAAATATATATTTTTGTATTATTTTCTAGTGTTTTGAATAAAAGAAAATATATTTATTTACATGTATATGCTAAATAAAACAAATAAATGTCAAATAAATGCAAAAATGTATGGAAAAATATTTTTGATATTTTTTATATTTGAGCAAAAAATATTAAGTCAGAATCAAAAAGAAAAATTCAAAAATGACAAGTATTTCACACAATGGGCCAGGGGGGTGTAAATTGGAAAAGGGGGTGCAAAGAGCAGGACTGACTCAGGCCCAGCCCAAGCCAGTCATCTTCAACCTTCAGCATTGTTTGAACAAACAAAAACGCGCGTTTCTTGTACCAAAGCTAACTCCTGATTCCTGGACTTTCATGCAAAACTCATAACACCAATATTATAGAGCATCAAGAGACGAATTCAGACATATAAAATACTTGACCTAACTCTAAGAATCCAGGGAGAATTTCTTCATCCCCAATTTCTGACCTAATTTTTCTTCAATGTTCATGGCCAAAATTCTCACAGCATACTTAATATAAATGAAAAGTGATCATATGTATGGCTTCAGGGCTATGAGTAGAGCATGTTTCATTCACAAACCTAAGCCTAACTCTTCCTAGATTGAGAGATAGAAGTCCATGGTTTTACCTGTTTCAGCTTGAATCGTGTACAGCAATGTGGCCAACTTCAATGGAGTTTGAGCTTCTGTATAGCTTGCCTGAAGTCCAAGGAAGCTTCTCTAACACCTAGCTTGCTTTGAATCACTATGAATCGTGCTATGGAAGTTCACCTGCAAAACTGAAAAATGAAAATGGCATATGAGGTTAGGGGTGTTACAGCTGGTGTTTAGGGCTTGGAATAGTTTCAGTGGATGGTAGGGAATGTGTTTGAACAAGCTTTGGCCAAAACGCACAAGTGGATTGAGTTATGGACCTCAATCTGCAGCAGGTACCCTGTTTTGCAGCAAAATTGTGATTTGGTGAATGAGGAGGTATTGAGGATGAAGGAATCGTGTTTTAGGTCAGTTAGGATGT
This sequence comes from Vicia faba, assembly GCA_948472305.1. Taxonomy (NCBI): domain Eukaryota; kingdom Viridiplantae; phylum Streptophyta; class Magnoliopsida; order Fabales; family Fabaceae; genus Vicia; species Vicia faba. Next base: position 1,525,518,878 of record OX451737.1, read on the forward strand.
GTGGAAGATGTTCACAAAGTTTGTTTTTACTTATGCTTGCAGGAAATAAGAGATGTGTATCTTTTGCAAACTTGCTTATTTTTGAAGTAAGAAGGTTCAAGTTATTTTGCAGGCCTGTGTACCCTCTCTATCTATGCTGCACAAATTGCTCTTGATCAGTGGGATTTGTGGATTTGATTTGGCTCCAAGATCTGGCCCCATGCCTCCAAGATTTGGAACTTGACATAAAGTGTAACTTTATCAAAATGGCATATTTGCTTTTTCTAATTAAGGATTGATTCTATGTGCAATGCCCAAAGGGAAGAAATAATGTATTAATACAATGGTTAGGAATTTAATTATGGAGTGAAAACTTGGTTTAGAGGCCTGCAAGCAAGTACCAAGCATGCTGATTTGAAAATGAGACTTGTATGAACATGTATTTGGTTATGAACAAAAGTGAATTTTGCCCAACTTAGGAAATTCGATTCTCCCTAACCACAAGGGTGTTTGATAAGTTCTTTAACAATTTGGAAAGCTTGGAATGTGTACTACAATCCATATTTGTAATGAAAATTGAAACTCCAAGTGGAAGCATGTGAAAAATGGCCAAGAAGTTGGACACAAATCCTGCCTAAAATAGGTCAAAATTTCTCTAAGTTAAAAATGTTTTGTACCCTTGTTCCAAAACTCATAACTTGAGCTACAAGCTTCCTTTGAGAAAACTTTGTGAATCAAAGTTGTATATTTTTCAATGGAATACAACTTTCATGTTTCAAGTTTTGTTTGAATCCATTTTCATCTTGGTGAAAAAATGGGACAAAGTTAGGAAAAAATAAAGAAGTTTCATAACTTAGAAAAATTCTAAGTTATGAAATTTTCTCATTTTAAACCCTAATTTGCAAATTTGGATTTCTTGATGAACAAGTTTCATAAATTGACATGCCTTGATGAAAAATGAATCTTGGCACTTGATTTTGACCAAAAAGTCAAAGTTTGACTTTTCAGTATATAGTCAAATTTTGATCAGTTGACTGAAAAATTCATCTGTCAATCCTATGCATTTGAGATCTTTTGAACTTGTTGAATGTGTCAAGACAATGTCATTGAGTTCTTGAATCCATATGTGAGCTTGGTTTGCCATTGGTTAGGTCAAACAGTCAAAAATTGTCTTTGTGCAGTCAAAACCCTAAAAATGACCATTTTGCCATTTTGGTGATCTGATCAAATTTCTTGTGGAGTTGTGATCCAAACTTGATCAAATGATTCAAATGAGTTCATAATGTTGATATGGGTCAAAAATCATGAGGTTTAACTGTCAATTGGCCACAGTTGACTTTTTCCCTAATACAACTGATTTCTAGGTCAACTGTCCAATTGACTGGGCAAAGATTGGAATCAAGGCTTGAAACTTGGTATGGATAAACTTGTAAGTCCAACATGAAGCATGAAAGTCACTTTGGGAATTTTAGGTCAAAACATCTTTGTGCAAACTCAAACCCTAATTTGGGTCAACAGTGCAATGAGGGGTCTTGAGCAGAGCAACCCCTAACTTGATCTTGAGCTCCAAGAGTCTTGTGATGAGAAAATGTTGATGAAATGAGAGGGCAAATTTTGGGGTACAACAGTTGCCCCTGTTCAATCTTCTTGAACCTGAAGAGTTAGATTGGCAAGCTTGCCTTTCGCGTCTCGAAGGTAAAAGGAGATTGGACACTAGAGTGCCCTTAAATTTGCACTCGTCAAGACATAGGTGCAGGAATGGGCTTAAAGATGCCATTTGGAGATGGGCTTAAAGATGCCATCTGGAATGTATATTGTAGGTGAAAGTAATGAGTATCAGAAAGGTGTCTATGTTTTGGAACATCTCTGAGTTGGGGGTCTGAATAAGCAATAGATTGACATCCGTGTCTGGAGAATCCGTAAACTGTTTTCAGAAGTCTGAGCTTATCCATTTTATCCTGAAAAGGGTAAAATATTAGCTGAAACACAAAGTTATGTTGCATGAAATGTATGATGCAATATATGTTATATCAATGTTTATGATATGGATGTGATGAATGCGCATGTAAGCTAATGAGCTGTCTTGCTGGGGTTAGATGAATCCTGGATAGCCAGAGATAATAGAATCTTGACTGCCGTCGGGGAAAGTGAATCCTTGACTACTACAAGGGATTGGAAATCCTTTGATTGTTGAAAATGAGAAGTCCTGGGACCACTGTTAGGGAATCAGGAGCTTGGGTTGTATGCCAATCTACTGGGGATTCCTGTCTCGAGGAGATCTTCACTGGGGAATATCTGAATATCCTGTGAGGAACTGAGAATGAGAGTCTTCATTCTGCTTGGGGAATTTGAATTCTGTGGGGAATAGCCATACTGTTGAAAAGTAGCTATCCTGTTGAAGAGTAAAACTCAGGATTCTGGAAGAAGCTTAATCCTGTATGGAAGAAGTTCAGGTTTAGGTTGTATGCCACTTTAAGAATGAGAATCTTCATTCTGTCGGGAATATCAGGAACTCAGGTTATATACCACTTTGAGAATGAGAATCTTCATTCTGTTGGGGATATCAGGAATTCCGGCTGTCTGCCACTTTGAGAATGAGAATCTTCATTCCGTTGGGGATATCAGGAGGTTGGGTGTATGCCAATCTACTGGGGATTTCTGTCTTGAGGAGATCTTCACTGGGGAATATCTGAATATCCTATGAGGAACTGAGAATGAGAGTCTTTATTCTGCTTGGGGAATTTGAATTCTGTGGGGAATAGCCATACTGTTGAAAAGTAGCTATCCTGTTGAAGAGTAAAACTCAGGATTCTGGAAGAAGCTTAATCCTGTCTGGAAGAAGTTCAGGTTTAGGTTGTATGCCACTTTAAGAATGAGAATCTTCATTCTGTCGGGAATATCAGGAACTCAGGTTATATACCACTTTGAGAATGAGAATCTTCATTCTGTTAAGGGTCAAAAACTGGGAGTGTACCAATCTTCTGAGGTTTTAAGGATGAGAGTCTTCATTCTGTTAAGGGTCAGAAACTGGGAGTATACCAATCTTCTGAGGTTTCAAGGATGAGAGTCTTCATTCTTGAGAGAAACAGATTTTAGGAGCTTCAGTTGTCCGTTATTCTGTCGGTGGTTGTAACTTCCAGCAGGTGATGAAGGAAATTTTGAATGACCTTGAATTCTAGCAGGTGATGAAGGAATTTTTGATGATGATCGTAACTTCCAGCAGGTGATGAAGGAAATTTTGTACGACCTTTCAGCTTGAAATGTAATTTTGCTTTGGAGAATAAATCCTTGACAAATGTTGGGGAAATAAAACCATAACTGAAGCTAGGGCTTGAAAATCCTTTGATTACTGAGGGTGAGAAACCCTTGCTGACTGCTAATTGCTTGGGGAGTAAGATCTTCAGTCGTTAAGGGATTTTAGGACCACTACTGGGGATTGAAAATCCTTGGTGACTTGTGGGAAATGAGAATTCTGATGATCTCTACCGGGGAGTCCAGAACCTGGGAGACTCATGCTGGACGAGTGAGACTGAGAATCTTCAATCTGATGGGAAGTATCTCTGTGGGAGAATATTCACTAATCTGGTTCTGCTGGGGATTGATAGTTGGAAGTTTTAGCTCCGCTGGGGTTTAACATCTTTGACTTTGCTGGGGATAGGATTTTCAGATTTTAGGGCTCCACTGGGGATACTGAAACTTAGCTCTGAGGGGAATTAAGTTCTGGAAGGCTCTCTTAGCTGGGGAAGTCAGTTTTGAGAAAGCTTTTGTTCTGCCGAGGATCCTGAAGTCTAACTCTGTTTGGAGAATTAAGTTTTGGATTTTAACCTTGTTGAGGAATTTGGAGTTTAATTCTGCTGGGGATTTCCTCTGAAAGGGCATCAAGATATCTATCCGTACCTTCAACCTATCAGCAATCATCTTTCTTGGTTTGTAAGAGAATGATTATGTTCAAATGCATATGCCTATTTAACAAAACATTGGACGTTTCTCAAATAAAACATAAGTGCAAAAAGCAAAAGGAAGACAAAGCAAATTTCTGTATTTGGAAAAGTGTTTGTATTAACTTTTTATGAGTATCTTTGTACAAAGGAGACAAGCATCCTAGAAAGAGGATGTTGTCGTAAAAAATTGAAAATTTTATACAAAAGAAAGATGGCTATGTGTAATAATTCCATGGGATTCCATTCTGTTATAGCCTTCACAACTCTGAATATCTTGTCCATTCAATGCTTTGTCCGCCGATGATTGGATTGATCAGAAGCTCGGAGCTTGTTGATGAAGAGATTGTTCTTTAAAGTGATCCGACGAGACATAGTCATACGCTTTAATTCCCTAACTTTTGCCTGGATCGCCCTTTCGGGTTTTCGATCCACCGGGAAACCCTTTTTTGCCCAAGCCGCCCTTTCGGGTTTTCAACTTTCCGGGTGTACAGATTTTTTTTGTTTTATCCCTAATTTTTGCCTGAACCGCCCTTTCGGGTTTTCGGTTCACCGGGATGCCCATTTTTGCCCAAGTTGCCCTTTCGGGTTTTTGACTTGTTGGGTGATTTTATGCGTAGTATCTTTTGACTATGTCTGCGTTCGCAGGGTGCGACAAATCGTCACTGTCCATGGTGGTCAGAATCATTGCACCACCAGAAAAGATGCTCTTGATCACAAATGGTCCTTCGTAAGTAGGAGTCCATTTTCCCCTGGGATCACTTTGCGGCAAGATAATCCGCTTGATCACAAGATCTCTGACTTGATACACTTGACGTCTGACTTTCTTGTTGAAAGCCTTGATCATCCGTTTTTGGTACGTCTGACCATGGCAAACAGTAGTGAGTCGCTTCTCGTCGATCAAATTGAGTTGATCAAGTCGGGTCTGAATCCAATCGTCTTCACTCAAACCAGAGTCCTTCATAATCCTTAAAGAAGGAATCTGAACTTCCATGGGTAGGACAACTTCCATGCCATATACCAAAGAAAATGGGGTTGCCCCTGTTGAAGTACGTGTCGTGGTACGATATCCATGCGGAGCAAACGGTAACATCGCATGCCAGTCCTTGTAGGTAACTGTCATTTTCTGAATGATCTTCTTGATGTTTTTGTTCGCAGCTTCAATAGCACCGTTCATCTTCGGCCGATAGGGAGATGAATTGTGATGATAAATCTTGAACTGTTCGCATAGAGCGGTGATCATGGTATTGTTCAGATTTGTACCGTTGTCTGTGATGATCCTGTCGGGGACACCATACCGGCATATGAGGTTTTGCTTGATGAAGCGGGCAACCACATTCTTAGTAACAGAGGCAAAGGAAGCTGCTTCAACCCACTTGGTGAAATAATCAATGGCGACCAGGATGAAGCGATGTCTATTGGATGCCGTGGGCTTGATCTCTCCAATCATGTCAATGCCCCACATGGCGAATGGCCAAGGAGCTGTCAGAATGTTGAGAGGAACAAGAGGAATATGAATCTTGTCGGCGTAGACTTGACATTTGTGGCAAGTACGGGAATGTTGATGGCAATCAACTTCCATGGTAGACCAGTAATAGCCTGCCCTTAGAATCTTCTTAGCCATCGTATGTCCGCTCAAGTGGGTGCCAAATGTGTCGCTGTGTATCTCAGTCATGATCAACTCTGCTTCAACTTTGTCTACACATCGGAGTAAAATACAATCATGGCTGCGCTTATAAAGGATTCCATTGCTCAGGAAGAACTTGGCAGCAAATCTCCTTAAGAACTTTTTGTCATTGACGGAAGCTCCTTCGGGATATTCTCTAGTCTGGAGATACCTTTTGATTTCATGGAACCAGGGTTGTTCCACTACTTCTTCGGTATTAATCTCATGACAATGCGCGGGTTCATCCATTCGCTCGATGGTGATTTGGGGAGCCTTGTTATCCCAGTTGAGTTTAAACGTGGAAGACATTGTAGCCAGAGCATCTGCTAGCTGATTTTCTTCTCGTGGGAAATGCTCGAAGGTGATCTGCTCGAAATGAGGCAGCAATGTCAGGACATGTTCTTTGTATGGGATAAGATTAGGATGTTTGGTATCCCACTCTCCTTTGATTTGACTGATAACCAAAGCCGAGTCCCCAAATACGATCAAAGATTTGATTCCCAAGTCTATAGCAGCCTTGAGACCAAAGATGCAAGCTTCATATTCGGCCATGTTTTTGGTACAACTGAAGCAAAGTCGGGCCGTGAAAGGTGTATGGAAACCTTCGGGGAAATGAGTACCGCACCGATACCGTTTCCAAGTGCATTTGAAGCACCATCAAAGTACAGGGTCCATCAGGATCCTTGTTTAGGTCCGTCATACGGCCCGTTACCTTCAATGTTGTCCAATGTCATGATGTCCTCGTCTGGGAAGTCGAATCTCATGGATTGATAATCTTCGATAGCTTGATGAGCTAGATGGTAAGCTAGTACACTCCCTTTTATAGTTTTTTGGATAGTATACTGGATGTCATACTCAGTCAGGATCATTTGCCATCTAGCGATTCTTCCAGATAAAGCAGGCATCTCGAAGATATACTTGATAGGATCCATTTTGGAAATCAACAAAGTGGTATGAGTCAACATATACTGCCTTAGTCGGCGAGCAGCCCATACCAAAGTGCAGCAAGTTTTCTCGAGCAGTGAGTAGCGAGTCTCACAGTCGGTAAACTTTTTACTAAGGTAATAAATGGCGTGCTCTTTTCGACCAAACTCGTCATATTGGCCCAGTACACACCCCATTGAGTTGTCCAAAACGGTCAGATACATGATCAGCGGCCTTCCTTCGACGGGTGGCATCAGAATAGGAGGTTCTAGCAAATACTCCTTGATCTTATCAAAAGCAGCTTGGCATTCGTCGTTCCATTCGACTACCTGATCTTTCTTCAATAGTTTGAAAATTGGATCACAGGTAGACGTCAGATGAGAGATGAATCTGGAAATATAGTTCAAGCGCCCCAAGAATCCTCTAACCTCCTTTTCAGTACAGGGAGCAGGCATTTCTTGTATAGCTTTCACTTTTGCTGGATCGACCTCAATGCCTTTGTTGCTGACAATAAATCCCATAAGTTTACCAGACCTAACTCCAAAAGTGCACTTACTTGGATTCAGCCTGAGTCTGTATTCCTTCAACCTGGCAAACAACTTTTGCAAATGTTCAAGGTGCTCCTCTTTTTTTTGTGATCGAGCTATCATGTCGTCTACGTAGACTTCAATCTCATGATGTATCATATCATGAAACAAAGCTACCATGGCGCGTTGATAAGTTGCCCCTACGTTCTTCAATCCGAACGACATCACCTTGTAGCAGAAGGTACCCCACTGTGTAATAAAGGTTGTTTTCTCCATGTCCTCGGGGGCCATTTTGATCTGGTTGTAGCCCGAGAATCCGTCCATGAAGGAAAACACTTTGTGCTGAGCCGTGTTGTCCATCAAAATGTCAATATGTGGTAGCGGAAAATCATCTTTAGGGCTAGCCCTGTTCAAATCCCGGTAGTCCACACACATTCTAACCTTGCCGTCTTTTTTAGGTACTGGCACAATGTTAGCAACCCATTATGGATAGGATGTAACAGCCAGAAAGCCAGCGTTGAATTGCTTCATTACTTCAGCCTTAATCTTCTCAGACATGTCGGGCCTCATTCGGCGGACTTTTTGCTTGATCGGTGGACAGTCCTCTCTTGTAGGGAGACGGTGAACCACGATGTTTGTGTCTAACCCTGACATGTCTTCATAAGACCAGGCGAAGATTTCAACGTATTCATTTAACAGCTGTATTAAGCGCTCCTTGACACTTGGTTCCAGATTGGCACCCACTTTTACTTCTTTCTTGTCTTCCTCTGTTCCTAAGTTGACAGTTTCCAACAAATATTCATGAGACAAGATGGCCCTTTCTTCTTGTTGTAGAAGTCTGGCTAGCTCTCCCGGTACTTCACAATCTTCGTCATCTTCATACTCAGCCTGATTGACCAAATCTTCAGAGTTATTGAAGGATACAACAGAATAGTCACCCATAGAATCCAGAGTGGATGGGTACCTACATTTGTGAGTGTGGGTGTGTGTAAGGGATAGCCATCCTTAAACAAACAAAAATGAAAAAGGAAAGAAAATGAACACAGCAGTTTATAAATGAAAAACGTCCAATGATTCATTAAACATGGCATATGAATATGAAGAGAATCAAAACCCTTACAAATGGACCTACATGCCCCGGGCAAGGCATGAGGTGAAAAATAGTGTGCAGATTGTTTTAGTAATTATTACAGACCAACAGGAAATGTTCGAAAGATAAATTACTGATCGATGAAAGTAATGGGAACAAAGTCTTTCGCCTCCCAGTTGTGTAGTCCCCCTTCGATGGTTGGGAAGATCCAATCTTCAATGTTGGCCTCTTCGTCTTCGTCTTCCAAAGCATTGATTCTATGAGGAGAAATCTTGATGGGTGTCCTTTCAATTTTTGAGCGACGCATAGCTTTTTGCCCCGCAGCGGTAAATCCCAACCCAAACTTGTCTGTCTTGTGGGGAAAGTCAGGCAACTGTCCCCATGTTGAGCTCTTCCCCTCTTTCGTTGCAGCCTTTGCGTCTTTCAGAGATTCCATCCTGGCCACCTGCTTGGGTACCTCAGATACTGCCTTTGCTACTGCAACCTTGGGAGCAACTTCCTCAAAGTGTTGAAAGGGTTTTTCGATGAATTCGCCATCCACTTCCACATACCGAAAGGAATTCAGATGACTGATCATGTACTCCTCCTCACCATGTACAGTTATGATCTTACCCTTGATAGGGTATTTCAGCATCTGATGTAGGGAGGAAGTGACTGCCCCAGCATTATGTATCCATGGTCTTCCTAGCAAGCAAGAGTATGATGGGCGGATGTCCATCACATAGAATGTTGAGGGGAACACTTCAGTGCCTACCTTGATAGGAATGTCGACCTCCCCATGCACCATTCTTTTAGACCCATCAAAGGCATTGACAATGATATTACTTGGTTTCAGTTCCAAGCCTTCACAATCCAACCGGTCCAGAGCTTTCTTAGGCAGCACGTTTAGAGAAGAACCAGTGTCGACCAAGACATGGGCGAGAGTGGTTCCTCGGCATTCAACTGACACATGCAATACGTCATTGTGCTTTCTTCCCTTCGGAGTCAGGTCAGCATCAGAGAAACCCAGGCCGTTATCGGCGGTAAGGCTGGCTACACAATCCTGGAATTGATCGGCTGAGGTTTCTTGGGGTACATGGGCTGTCTTCAAAAACCTTATCAAGGCTTTGGCATGAGCCTCCGAACAAAGCAGCAAAGCTAACATGGAGATCTTCGAGGGGGTTTGCCCCAGTTGTTCTACCACATCATAATCACTCTTCTTAATTATTTTCAGAATCTCCTCCATTTCTTTCTTAGAGGTTTCAGGGATGACCAACGGCTGAGCCCTCGTCCTGACGAGCTCTTCTTGGATCCCTTTCCCCTTATCAGCAGCAGCAGGAGGGACAACCACAGGAGTAACTGCTTCTTCAATCATTGGAGTTCTTGCAGATAGTTATATCGGTGCAGGGGTAACTTTGGGAACAGCTGAGGGTCCAAAGATTGCCTTTGGAGGGGAAATCTCTGAAGATAAAATTCTTCCACTTCGGGTAATCTTGCTCGTACCGGCAATGTTTCCAATGTCGGCAATTTCTTCATCAGAGCTCTCTTCAGTTATCTCAATTTGCTTAACACCATGGTAATAGATTTCTCCACCATAATTCCATGGTATTGATTTGTCAGATTTGTATGGGACGGGCCCAGGCATGGTTATCTTCAAGGGTACAATCTTCGGAGCGAATGTAATCTTAACATGCCTTTTGGGGACCTTGGAAAGATTGGCGGAAATGGTTATTATTGAAACTTCATTGATAGGAGTTGGAGTAACAGGAGTCTTTTCGAAAAGAATTTGTTGGTTGTCCATTAGGTGTTGGATGCCTATCTTCAGCAATGGACAGTCAATCGGTAGGGAGGAATAAAAGTAGCAATCTTCTTTACAACCTGGGAAAATCCCAGCCTTCAACATATTCAACTTGATTGTCAACAGTGGGGTCATCAGATCATCAACAGTAGAAACAAATAGATCTTCTTCAATAGCATGGACATTGCGACCATGCTTTGGCATTGGAGCGGAAATTACGTTTGGTTTCTCAGGGGCGTCGAACTCAACCTCTTTTGCATCTATCAAATCTTGAATTTTATTCTTAAGCGCCCAGCAATCGTTGGTGTCATGCCCGGCGCTGTCAGAATGATAGGCACATTTAGCATTGGCATGATAGTATGGAGATGTGGTGTTAGGGTTTTTCGGCGCCTCCTTTAAACCAGTCAGATTCAACTTCAACAAATGGGGAAGAACTTGTGCAGGCGTCATGTTGATGCAGGTGAACTGCTGTTGTGGCCGTTCTACCCGTTGCTGGTTAGGTCTAGACTAATTGTTACGAGGCTGATCATTTGATGAATTTTGAATCATCACGGCCCCCACAGTCGGCCGACGCTCAGTTCTTCCCTATCCTTTCTGAGAGTACACAACAGCCGCTTCATTCTTGGCCGGGAATGGTTTCTTAAAAGTTGTGGAGGCAGAGGCGTCCCTTTGAATCTTCCCACTCTTAATACCAGCTTCCACCTGTTCGCCAGTCAGAATCAGTTTAGTAAACCCTGCGGAAGAGCTCCCAATCAAATGGTTGAAGAAAGGGCCAGATAGGGTCCCCAAGAACATATCAACTAGTTCCCTATCTGAAAGAGGTGGCTGCACTCTTCCGGCCAAGTCGCGCCATTTCTGGGCGTATTCTTTGAATCCCTCATTTGAGGCCATCCCCATACTTTGTAACTGAGTACGGGTCGGCACCAAGTCAGTGTTATATTGATACTGGCGATAAAAGGCAGCTGCCAAATCCTCCCAACTATGCATGTCTGACCTCTCAAGCTGGTAAAACCAATCAAGCTGTGTACCGGACAGGCTGTCATGGAAGAAGTGTACCCAAAGATTTCTATCGGATGAGTGAGGTTGAATTCTTCTGACATACGACCTCAGGTGCATCTTCGGGCAAGACAGACCGTCGTATTTTGCAAAAGTCGGCACCTTAAACTTTGGAGGGATCACAATCCCAGCAATCAATCCCAATTCTTCAAAATCAAATCCGGGAACCCTTTGCAGCTCCATAGCTGCCAGTCTATCCTCCAGGTTTTTGTATTTGTCGTCCGCTGGCGGGTACTACTGCTCTGAATAGTCTTCATCTTCCTCAACCTCTTCCTCTTCAGCCTCGGACTCAGAAGGTAATGCAACTCCTTTTCCCTTACCAGTTCCCTCATCAGATGTGGAGGGAAATTCAAGAACTCTCCTAGCTTCATTCTCAAATCTTCTTCCCAGTGTAGCTACCCCCACTCTTTTCTTCTTCTTTTTTCCTTTTTCTTGCTCTTTATTCCCTAACAGTGCTTTAAGATCCTCTTGACCCTTTGCCAAGGTCATAAGGAGCTGTTGAAACTGCGAGTTTTGTGCCTGCAAATCTTTGACCGTCTGTTCAAGATCCATCTTACTGAAATAAACAGCAGAAAGATAAGGAAACCTGGTGTGAAGACCTGTTTATGCATATGATGAATGATATGTTTATTCATGCAATGCATTCAAGGATTTAGAAATTCAAAATTGTTGCAGACAAAAAGAACACACGTCATATTAATAAGAAGAAATTTTGTCAGTACATAAATGCCCCATGGGCCAAATATTACAAAAACTTCTTAAGGTAAAAAGACGTTGTGAATCCTTTTTGGTGTGATGTAAGTGTTGAGGGTCTCCTCCTCGTGAAGTCGGCGGGTAAGCTCCAAAACCTTCTTCTCACTGGCGTAGAAGATGGCTTCAAAAGTATTCCGTTCTTCCTTGAGTTGGATCCAACTCTTCTGCATCTCCTCACATGATGTTGGCATGTCAGGATGTAGGATGGTGTATGGAACCTCTCCTTCCTTAACAGGCTCTTTAATCAAAGGGAGAATGTGAGGGTAAAGCATCATAAGACTCTGGGCTCGGGTTCGTACCCACTTGAGGTAAGGCTCAAGAGGGATGGAATTCTTGTGCCCCAGTGTCTTGCTATCTACCTTGTTAGGCATCCTCGAAGCTCTGATGAATCTTTGGCGAAGTCCTTGCGCATCGTTGTCGAAGTCAAAAACTAGGTCAGGAATCAGCATGTCATGAGGGCCATCCCTCCGTGCATATCCAAATTGTCTCAAAGCTAGACAAGGGTTGTAGGTAATGCCTCCCCTAATGCCAAGTAATGGAACATTAGGGAACTCACCACAACGATCGACGATGATGACATTTTCTCTGGACCGAGAACACCAATGTACATCAGAATGTGTGAGGGTCATCAACCGTTGTGACCACCTTAAGCCTTGTTCATTCTTCAAAACAGATTGTGGAAGGTGAGAAATAAAGCACCTTGCAAGGAGAGGAGTACAGCACATGAGAACACCTCTCTTCCAAATTGTTCGTGTGTAAAATGATTGGAGGATGTCCCCAAGCAATGTAGGTATGGGATTCCTGGATAGGAAAATCTTGACAGCATTGACATCTATAAGTTGGTCAGGATTTGGGAACAAGACCAACCCATAAATGAGGAGTGCCACAATTTCTTCAAAGGCTTGCAGATCTAGGGAATTCCAACACTTTTGTGCCTTCTCAAACAAGAATTTTGCCAAGAAGCCTTTGACACCACTTCTAGTCTCCCAATGCCCCTTGACGTTAGATGGTTGCAAGTGTAGTGCTTGAGCAACATCTTCAGGCTTTGGTTCTTTTTCCGTACCGTTGTAGGGTAGTTGATTAAGAATAGGAATTCTCAGGAGTTGAGAAAATTCCTCCAAAGTAGGCACCAATTGATAGTCGGGGAATGTGAAACAGTGGTGAAGGGGGTCAAAGAATTGGAACAATACTTTCACCATGTATTCTTCAATGTTGGTTCTGACCAGGCTGAGCAGTCTACCATGTCTTTCACTGAAGAGAGAGCTTTCTGGAATTCTAGATGTAAGCTCCTTGAGTTGAGGAGGGATTCTCACAAGGTTGACTTGGATAGTTTTCCTGCGAAGAATTCCCATGACCTACAAAACAAGAACAAAGATGAAGATCCAAACCCTTGAAATGGTTAGTGGATGCATATGATGCTTTATGATGTTCATGATGTATGCACAAACATATGTACAAGCAAGTCACACAAAACCCTAGTTTCAGGCTTGCATGGGGTTTCATAGGTAAGTACCCTCTTGAGTGTAGTTGGCTTAAAAACCTGTCCTATAAATAGTAACCGGGTTCTAAGGAGCTCAATATCATTGGATTGTTTTCCATGTTCACACTACTACGGAAAAGGGCTACTAAAGCGCTTATTTTGGCCTTTAAAAGCGCTTAAAAGCGCTTTAATAGCTGGCGCTGGCGTAGGTAACAAAAGCGCTTCTAAAAGCGCTCTGGTAGACCCCCCCTTTAAGAGCGCTTTCCTGGAAAAAGCGCTCTGGTAGGACCCCCTATAAGAGCGCTTTCCTGGAAAAAGCGCTCTGGTAGACCCCCCTTTAAGAGCGCTTTTTAAAAGCGCTGCCAAAGACCAGTAAAAAAGCATAAAAAATTAAAAAAAAACGCAGCATACAAAAGCGCTTTTGTAAAAGCGCTCTGGTAGGCCCCCCTATGAGAGCGCTTTTTCTGGAAAAAGCGCTCTGATAGGCCCCCCTATAAGAGCGCTTTTCCAAAAGCGCTTTTGTATGCTGCGTTTTTTTTAAATTTTTTATGCTTTTTTACTGGTCTTTGGCAGCGCTTTTACTAAGAAGCGCTTTAGTAGGTGGACCTTTAAGAGCGCTTTTTAAAAGCGCTGTCGTTTCTAAATGAGGTATTTTTATGTGCAGCCTATAATTTAATCCTCCCAGTCGACCTGTAATGTTTTCGACCTATAATATTTTCGACCTGTAATATATTTTTGACCTGTAATATATTTTCGACGCTATTATTTCAGCCATCAGTAAGACAATATATATACTAATATAATACCATTATAATATCCAAAATTATATATATACATCATTACATCAATAATATTATAGTTCAAATCGACACAAATCCTACATGAAAAATTGCTTAATATAATATTGACACAAATCTTCTTTAATTTCTTCCAACTTAAGCTTCGGGTACGCAGCAGCACGGAATTCGTCAAGGTACTACAAAACAAAAACATAATATAAATGATATATTTAGTTAAATGTAATAAATTATATGAAATTATCTTAAGTTATAAATTCATACCGTGAGCGGAATCTCTAATTGATTCGCCTGAAGGATTTCTTTCATGAACCTCAAAACAAAGTATCCGCAATCATGACTGTTTCGCTGTTGCGGACACTACATAATAAAACAAATAAGATTCTATAGTTGTCTTGTTTTACCAAGTAGCATAAATATTATAAGCAAAATTGTGAAAAGTAATGTACCTGCACTTGGATCCAAGTGATGTTGTTTGATTTAGTCCGGGATACCTGTGCGTCCCGTTGACTACGGAACACTTGTATTGATCTAATTATTAAATATATAAAAGCATATGTTTAAATCAATCCCACAAATAAGAAAATATATAAATATACACGAATATATATTTAGAACGATCCCACTTACAAATCAACGATTTCCTTCATAGCCGGATAATTGGTCCATTCACCATTTACCGAATTCAGATAATACACGACTTCTCTTATCGGGTTGATAGCAAGCAGCAACCAGTGTGCTCTATAAATTAAAACAATAGGTTATATGAAAATTTTGCTATACACAAAAGAAACAGAGATTAGATGAACCAAGAATGAGAAACTAACCCTACTGGTCGGGTATTATACGCCCAAAGATGCAGACTTTCTGTATTGCCGGTGGACATGAATCTATCTACTAAGCGCTGTCTAACTGATTCCGGTTCCGAAGCAATTGTCATTCCGCTGCAATGGGCGGAAGACACGAAACGGAATCTGTTAGACAATGCAGTCCCGCGCAACACTCTGTCATACAACAACCTTAAATAAAAACATAATAAACATTAGATTATTTTCATTGAAATGTGTAAATAAATTATATTGTGGGACTAATTAAATAATATATCGGATGAGTGAATATTACCGGATGTATGAGTGCATATTACTGACGCCTAGTTGATCATGCCTAAAAATCTCTTCCAAGTCATCAAATGTAATATGTGACTGGAATTCAATACCGAAGACACTTTCATCCATGTTGATTTCACGTAAACCACCATCCTTCAAATCGGACATATCAACCATTGTTGCGAGTGTCGAACGGTATCGAGGCACAAAAGCACCGCCTTTTTTTGCCGCTTGCTTCGGAGGACCAGTGGGTGGTAAGCTACGAACCTGCTGCGTCACTTGTTGTGACTCCCGAGCGGATGCCTAAAAATCATATAAGTTAGGTAAAATATAAAATCATGCAGATTTAGATTCAGACTATATATTAACACTTTAAATGTACCTCTTTTAGTGATGCAACAGACTCCTCCTCCTGTAAAATCCCTTTACCCTTAATTGCGGGTTTTATAGGAGCAGTCTAAAATTAAAATGTAAAAAATAATTAATAAACGGTTTAGAATTGACATTCGAAAACTAAATGATTCATAATCGTTTTCAGTATACCTCATCACTAATGGTAATGAGCTCCGAGGGCCATGCAACAAATGATCCTATTGCATCTCGCAGCAATGTCGTCTCTGAGACCATGTCAGGTACCGGTAGAATCGCATCACGATCTAATACAACATCCACCGATACTTTCAGGTGTCCATCCGGGAGGGGTCTGTGGTGAAGTAAATCTCCCGAAGTGTTGTGCACTTTTCCCTTGCCAACTAGTCGATAATTCGGTGACGATAAGTATAGTTGGCAAGATGAAATGCCCTAAACAAATAGAAAATATAAAGTCATTATCATTAATAAAATAGAACAGTTTGTAAGGAAAAAAACTTATAATTACCTCGGGAAATTTCTTTTGATAGTTGATACTAGCCTTATCACTAGTTTCTCTCACCGATGAAGTGTTGCATTTTTCTCTCATATACATATCTTTATCTCTTTGCAATTCAGAGACCTGTGCTTGCAATTCCTGCAACTTTTGCAACACTTCTTCATTGGTAAGATTTGATCTTCTCCTAGAACTCTTATAAAAAGAGGTTGGAGTCACACCATGACCCTTACCCCTCACCCGACCGGGATACTCGGGAGCATCTAGTACTCTACTAAGTACGCTCTCCTCACCGGTGGATGCCGATTGCGACAAGGTCTCCTGTAATTCATTTACATTTAAATAATTATTAGTGGAGATAAAAAATCATTTATATATTAAAAAACATTTGATTTAATTAAAGACACAGTATTATACTTACACATTCAGTATAAACTCTCTGAACATCGGGATCGACAGCTTGATTCTTGCCCACACGAGCTTCCTTCCACAACACATGTACAGGAAGTGAAGCTTCCTCACTTTTAGTCTCCTCTAACTATGCATTGACACAAACGATAAAATCGTCAATTAAAACATGCACATGTAGACAATTAATTAAAACGCATTTCTATTTACTTACAATTTTATCCTCTAAGCGTGCATATCCCAAACGCCCTTTCTTGTATGGATACGCGGGTTTGGATGCTCTCTTACTATTCGTGGCACTCTTTTTCTGAAAAGCTTCATCTCTTTGCTTTAAAAACTCAGCCCAATCTGCTTCATCAATGAAGGTCGCATACTTTGTTGGCCGTCCCGGTGCCTCTTCAAGAAATTTTCCATCTTTATCCTTAAGATAGGTGTTTGTCAAAAAACTTTTCCACCCTCTATATCTTTTGCCGGCCAAACTAAGTATGTAGCTTTTACGTTCATCTGGTATCTCAAAAGTCCTCTGCAAAAAAACGTACGCATAGTGTGTTAGTATAAGTAATTTAAACAATTTATCTTCAAGATAATAACAACAATTAACCATATATGATATATACCTGAAGCTCTTCCCAAATCGCTTGTTTTTTCTCCTCCAATTCTAAATTTTTCGTTTTCGATTTCCAGGTAGTTACGGAGACCGGAATATGCATACGGACAAGTGTACCAATATAACTTGTCAACTTTGCAGAATTAGGACCAATTGGTTGTTTATCAAAATTCCATTCCAATCGGTATACTAATCCTTGGTCTCTATGTCGAATGATTCCCTTCATAATAGTGATGCCTCGTGCAACCTCTTTTGCTTCAGTATCAGGTGGAGCATTTGTATCCGAAGCAACTCTTTCTTGTGAGTTTTCTTGTGAGTTTTCAGGTGGGTTTTCAGGTGGAGCATCTCTATCTGGAGCCATTGAACCTGTATCAAACAAACTAAAGCACATTAGTACACTATTAACACTAACTTTATATGAGAAACATTTCAAAAAATTACAACATAGAAGTTATTATAAGAAGAAAAAAAATCAATCCATTATTAATTGTTCAACGTGAAGATATTAATAAAATAAAAGCATGTGATACAATCAATATTACTTTTTCATGATATTTCTTTTAGGCAAAGATGAGGGGATGCATACTCTATCAATATTAAAAGCATGTTCATGATATTTCTTTTAGGCAAAGATGAGGGGATTCATACTCTAACAAAGTGACACAAAACCTTACACAATTCTAACCTCAAAACTCAACCCCTTTTACTAAAAATAATAAAGTATTTAACAACAAAAGAAACTAAACCCATAGATAATAAATAAGCAGTCCAGTAATATTTTTCTTGCTTTGAAGAGATACCTAAAACATTAAAAAAATGTTAGAAAAAACATCTTAATATTAAAATAAAAACAAAACACTGTTGGAGGATATACTAAAAACAAAAATGAAAACTTTAAAACAAAATAAAAAGATAATACCTTTAATTCGAATTACCCCTTAACTCTTGAACAACTAGATAATATGTAGATGGTATATGAACCAGTAACCAATAAAAACCATTAGTGAAGATATTAAGGAAAATGAAGGAGACAAAAATGACAAAAATAATATTAGATGATACTCATATTAAGATTGAAATACAGAGAACATGTATATATTTGAACATGTACACCATTAAACTAACATTACAGTACCATCATCAATATCGACCTCATAGCGACATATAACAACAACAATCAAGTTTCATCATTGCAACAAGTCATCATAGCATACAAAATATATACTAATCCAATTCCAAGAAACATTGACACAGAAAAAATGCTTCAAATTTTGAACCTGTATCAAACAAACTAAAACATTGACACTATTAACACTAACTTTATCACTAACGTCTCTTTCTTTTCTTGGTAGGATTGTGTACTACGCGTCTCTTAACAATGCGGACGGTTGGATTGATCCAAATACCCTCATTATGATCATTTCTAATACAAGATTCATTCTCATTTTGATCGTTTCTTGTACAAGATTCAATGCCAACACCAATATCACCTTGATCTTCAATTTTTTCATCAACTATTTTGTTAGATAAAAGCACTATAGACCATTTCGTACTTGTCGGATCATTGACATAGAACACTTGTTTAGCTTGAGAGGCTAGAATGAAAGGCTCATCTTTGTACCCTACCCTATTGAGATCCACTTGCAAAAATCCTGACTTATCCATTCGTACGCCACTATTATTTTCAACCCACTTGCAACCAAATACAGGAATCTGAAACTTCGCGTAATCAAACACCAAAATGCGCTCGATAACCCCAAAATATGACAAATTTGCATCAGGGTGCATCACATTTTCAAAACTATTACATCTTACTATCAGATTATTAAAATATATCATGTCATTTTCAAAACTATTACATGCTTTGTATTATCCATGTGATCGATCATACTAGGAAACCTCAAATACTTTCTTGGTTTAGAAATTTCACACTCAAACAAAGGGGTTCACATATGTCAGAGAAAATATACATTACAGGCTTTACAACTGCTCATGGCCACTGTTTTCATAAATGCTAAACCATTTTCTCTACCTATGAATCCTGGTGCAACTTTCAATGATGAAGAAGGGCCCTTACTTGAAGATGTCTCCCAGTACAGAAGAATCATTGATATATTACTATATCTAACTATTTCTAGACCTGACATTTCATATGTTATTCATAAAATGTTGATCATTGAATTTGACAAACTGTCTTGACAAAGTCATGTACAAACATATATAATAAATATACATCAAGATTATTTATCAAATTTAATGATTAACATTCAATTCTCTTATCTCTTATTTTAAAAATCCTCATTATATATATATATATATATATATATATATATATATATATATATATTGTGAATAATATGTGATGTGATAGTAACTTAAAAAATTATTCACATTTTTTCACATGTGAAAAGTTAATTTGAGACTACATTACAAATAATGTTCAAAAATTTATTATAATACATGAGACTGGCTCACGGAAATAAGATTGGACATGACTGGATCTATTTCTCTCTTAAGCTTGCAAATTTATCTTTTTAACTATTAAAATATAGAATT
Source organism: Vicia faba (assembly GCA_948472305.1). Classification (NCBI taxonomy): domain Eukaryota; kingdom Viridiplantae; phylum Streptophyta; class Magnoliopsida; order Fabales; family Fabaceae; genus Vicia; species Vicia faba. Next base: position 1,525,538,407 of record OX451737.1, read on the forward strand.
TTGTTACAATACAGACTTAGAAGTGACTGGGTGAAGCATAAGGAAGTGATTGGGCTGAAGCATAAGGAATATAGCAAATTTAAAAGCCATTGAACTGAAGCATAAGGAATTGAAGGTTGGCTTACAGATGACGTGTTAGTAATGCATTACGTTTTATCTTTATTACATGAGTTTTGTAACAGTCAAATTATTTGATTTTTGCGTGCAGATTGAGTTGGAAAAATATAGAGATAATGATCCGGATGCCTCTGGATCAAGAAAACTGGCTGAGAAAAAGAGAAGTGCGGTAAAGGAGAATGTTAGTTTGAGTGTTCTGCAACAATACTTTTCTAGTAGTCTAAAGGATTTTGCAATAAGAATCGGGGTGAGAGACCCAAAATATTAGCGAGAAAAGAAACGTGGTATTATTAACTAGCTTATTATTGTTGTAGGATGTGTTGGAAATTTAGTCGATTAAACATTGGTAGAGAACTCGGCCGTTAAGTTGGAGGATAATGGTGTTCTTATTTCAAACTTATGCGAGGAAGAATTGAAGAAAGACAATATTACTTCTGTTGACTGTGTTCCTGATTCAACACCATGACTTTGTCCTAAACAAAACTCTATAGGTTCTGTTATTGAGACAGAGGAAGATCAATGTGGTTTGAACAATAGTAGTTTGCATGATATTAACTCTAATATTAACTCTTTGTTACATGTATCAATTACATATTCCCCCCTGGTATATTAGTTAATTTTTTGAGTGAAGAAACTAAGTAGTAAAACCAATCAGAAGAATGAAAAAAAAGCATGAAACTGAGGCCAAAATTTATCAAAAAAATGAAAATAATTATTACAATAACAGTTTTTAATTTGAAGAGATTGAGATGGACAAAAATGTTCCATCATAACAAGTTAATGCTATTGTACATTCTCAACTTGCTTGTGCCATTCAACCTTCTGCTAATCCTAAACATAAATTTTTATTCAAGATCTGTAGGGGAAATATTTTATAGATATATCAATAAAACTCACTCTGATTTGACTGAAATGATCAACTGAAGTGCTAGAATAAATGAAACTCACTCTGATATGGATTGGAAGCAAGGTGGAAGGAAAGTTAAAAACACTGCACTTGTCTAAAAAATCACCTTTGAATTGGAATCAAGGTGGAAGGAAAATTAAAAACACTACACTTGTCTAAATTTGCAAGCATAAATTTGCGTACAATATTTGAAACAAACCGGCTCTAAGTTTATAGATTCTGTCATTTATAAATCATTCAACATCTTAAACATGAGACTGGTACTCACACCCAATAAGGGTCCACTTTCTAAGTTTGTAATTTAAGTGACAGTTTACTTGGTGAATGTGTCCCAATCCAATGACAAAGTTTACTAAGTTATAGTTTACCTTATGATAACAAGTGAGCCTCTAGTCTTTATATATAGCTACTTCTACCATTTCTCTTTCTCAATTAATTGCTTTCTTTGATATATCACTAGTCACTACCATCTTGCTGGCTACCTCTCATTTTCCTTATACTTTATCTCTATATAATAATATATAACATCTCTAATGGAAACCAAAGATGATTATACCCAAGATGGCACTGTTGATTTCCGTGGCAAACCTGCTGTTCCATCCAAAACTGGCAAATGGAAAGCTTGCGCTTTTCTCGTTGGTAAGACCATACAAACATTGTCAAACTATTTGTCCTAGTGCAAGGGAAGTGTGGACATCTCGGAATATGCTAATGATGTCAACAAGAACAATAACATTAGAAGCTAAGCCATTATTCAAACTACAAGACTATGCTAACGGTGTCAACAAGAACAATGACATTAGAAGCTAAGCTATTATTCAAACTACAAGGTCATATGTAAAACTACATTAGTCTACACTATAGTCATGTCGATGATACAAAGATGTGAGTAGATTCAATTCAAATAGCAAAATATAAATGAAGTAGAAAATAAGTGTTTTGAAGTGGCATAAATGATAACCATAAAGCTAAAAATCAATACCTATTTGCCAGTATAGCTTCGGAGAGGTAAATAAATTCCGTTGCAACTCGCCCTTAAACAGAACTAACTAAGTGCATATCCTGCAAAAAAAAAAAGCCAAAAGTACATGGAATATGAACATCAGGGCTAAGAAACGCATCACAAAAATCAGTGTCATCACTAGAATCTATTACGCAACATGAAAAAGATATGAACTAATAATATTCATGAATTTACACATTAATATCATCTTCCAATCAATACCAGAGCTCATTCATAAACAATAATTGAACAATAGTATAAACAAAGGCCGACCCAAATTTGCATGCTACCACTATTGCACTCATCATCATAATTCACACAAACACACCCATGTTTTTCGTTCAAACATCTCTCTATTGGATCTGGAAAAAAACATACACTGTAATACCTCATGATGGAAGACAATGAGCAAAGCAAAGATGGAAGACGATGAGCAGTGCCGTTGAGAAGAAGACGATGAGAACAAGCAAAGATTGAAACGGTTGAGAACGGAGACGATGAGAACAAGCAAAGATTGGAAACGATTTTGTGAGTTTTCTGAGAATGCAAGATTTTGTGCGTTTTCAGCAGAAATTAGGGATTTGGAAACGATCAAGAACGCGTTTAGTATAATTTTGTTTTAAAAAATTTTAATTGTAAAGAGGGTATGACAGCGCTTTTGAAAAGCGCTTTCGTAACTAAGGCTATACCAGCGCTTTTGAGGATAAAAGCGCTCTTGTACCCCACCCCCTATATCAGCGCTTTTGAAAGCGCTTTCATAAGCCCCCTATAAGAGCGCTTTCAGAAAGCGCTTTCATACCCCCCCCCTATAAGAGCGCTTTTCAAAAGTGCCTTCGTACCCCAGCCTCTAAGAGCGCTTTCTGAAAGCGCTTTTGTAACCCCCCCCTTTAAGAGCGCTTTTTTAGCGTGTTTTTTTATTTTGTTTTTAGCGCAACCTATACCAGCGCTTTTACAAAAAGCGCTTTAGTAGGGGTGCTGCTAAAAGACAAATTTGGTGTAGTGTCATTGTCTTGGTTTAGCCACTTAACTAGCGACCAAAATATTCCAAGGAAACAACCCTCAATGAGTGAAGTATCGAGTATCTACCAACTTCGGACTGCACCAAAGCCGGTCATCTCACTACCCATAATAAAAGGCCAAGATGGTCAAGTAAGGTTCTAGGTCATTAGTGCTTGGTGACATCACTCAGCGGCCCCGTACTCTCCTTGATTGAACTCAAGGGTTACCGGTACTCACAAATATGTCGCACTAATATAGCTATTGCTTCAACCGTGTCGGTATACCCCGCACAGTTTCCACAACGTATTGCTATCTATGAATGTTTCCCAAATCTGGGTGTAGGATTTCAAGCCCAAACAAGAGAACCAAAATGTAAAGTAATCAAAGCAAACAATTAGTCATGCAAAAGGGTGATCTAGACCCCAAGGTTACTCCACTTTTAAAGTATTTCCCCAGCAGAGTCGCCAGTTCTGTGATACGGTGGGAGAACTAACTTGGGTTTTGCGTTTGTTTTTTGCAAATGTTTCGGTTTAGCAAGAGTTGCCACCGAATTTTTATTTTATCCTAAGGAAAGGTTAAAAAGCACAGGAAAAAACTTTGAGATGTTTTCGTGGGTTCGGGGAGTAGATTATAGAAAAGGAAGGTATTAGCACCCTTTCTATCCATGGTTATCCATGGGCTCTTAGTTACTTGCTTAGATCACTTGCCTTTGCTTTTCAATTGTTTGAAATGGTGTTTGTGTGTGTGTGGTTTTGAAAATGTTTTGAAAAAGATGCCTTGTCTAGGCAACCATTGTAACAATTCTTTACTCGAATGTTTTACAAAGGTGTTTGTCTTTTTGAAAATATGTTTCAATGTTTTTGAAAGTTGTTTTGAAAGTTGTGTTGTGGAGTGTGTTTTGAAAGTAGGCAAGTGTGTTTTGCAAGGTTGATCAAGTAACTAAGAGTTGTCTACCCTAAATTACTCAAAGATCTTTCTCATATTTTAACCCTTTTAACAGTGTTATTTCACCATTGTATTTGGTGAACAACCTTGTGATAGGATGTTAACGGGACGGGCGCGGGTCATCGTTTAGACCATGAATGCAATAATGTCAAGTATTTTGGCAATTTTCTTGAGGGACTATGATCATTTTGTTTAGGCAACTTCGAAAGCGTCATCGAGGGACTATGATCATTTTGTTTGTTCTTGTTGTTTTGCCAAAGTACTTGACATGCAAACATGGCCCATTTTTGAAGGCAACAAGTGGTGTAACCCTAGGGGTGCAAGTGTGCATTGTGTTTGTTTTTCATGCATTTATCTTGAATTAGGTCAAGCTATTTGTTGATTTTATTTGCATACAAACCCTAGGTCTATCATGGCATAATTTGAAAGCTTTTAAATGCGGAAATTTAAATGCTAAGCTATTACAACAATGATTATGGGGATTGGGGTACAAGTTTGAATTTGGGAATATTTGACAAGAAATTAAATTCTAAGCTATTACATCCATATCGAATATACAAATATTTAATTGTACAATATTTAAATAAATACAATAAATATGCAAAATGTATTATGCACAAAATGATTTTTTTATGTATGTGAAAGTATTTTTCAATGTGAAATATAAACAAGATAAAAAAGTCAATTTTTGGTTATTTTTATTGTTTTAGGGTTAAACCCTAATTTTTTGAATAAACATTATTATTTATTGAGTATGTACAAAATAAATTAATTTATGCACAAAATAAAAAGTATATGGTTAAAAAGGTATTTTTGATGTCATATATTAATAACAATAAAAATGTATTATTTTCATATTTTTGTCCTAAATATTTAATAAAATATGTATAAGTATATATTATATATATTAAATATGCTAAGTATATACAAAAAATAAAATATTAATTATTTACAAAAATGCATTTTTAAGAGAATGTTTTCAAAAATGTAAATAAAAAATAATAACTAAAAAAAAATATATTTTTGTATTATTTTCTAGTGTTTTGAATAAAAGGAAATATATTTATTTACATGTATATGCTAAATAAAACAAATAAATGTCAAATAAATGCAAAAATGTATGGAAAAATATTTTTGATATTTTTTATATTTGAGCAAAAAATATTAAGTCAGAATCAAAAAGAAAATTTTAAAAATGACAAGTATTTCACACAATGGGCCAGGGGGTGTAAATTGGAAAAAGGGGTGCAAAGAGCAGGACTGACTCAGGCCCAGCCCAAGCCAGTCATCTTCAACCTTCAGCATTGTTTGAACAAACAAAAACGAGCGTTTCTTGTACCATAGCTAACTCCTGATTCCTGGACTTTCATACAAAACTCATAACACCAATATTATAGAGCATCAAGAGACGAATTCAGACATATAAAATACTTGACCTAACTCTAAGAATCCAGGGAGAATTTCTTCATCCCCAATTTCTGACCTAATTTTTCTTCAATATTCATGGCCAAAATTCTCACAGCATACTTAATATAAATGAAAAGTGATCATATGTATGGCTTCAGGGCTATGAGTAGAGCATGTTTCATTCACAAACCTAAGCCTAACTCTTCCTAGATTGAGAGATAGAAGTCCATGGTTTTACCTGTTTCAGCTTGAATCGTGTACAACAATGTGGCCAACTTCAATGGAGTTTGAGCTTCTGTATAGCTTGCCTGAAGTCCAAGGAAGCTTCTCCAACACCTAGCTTGCTTTGAATCACTATGAATCGTGCTTTGGAAGTTCACCTGCAAAACTGAAAAATGAAAATGGCATATGAGGTTAGGGGTGTTACAGCTGGTGTTTAGGGCTTGGAATAGTTTCAGTGGATGGTAGGGAATGTGTTTGAACAAGCTTTGGCCAAAACGCACGAGTGGATTGAGTTATGGACCTCAATCTGCAGCAGGTACCCTGTTTTGCAGCAAAACTGTGATTTGGTGAATGAGGAGGTATTGAGGATGAAGGAATCGTGTTTTAGGTCAGTTAGGATGTGTGGAATATGTTCACAAAGTTTGTTTTTGCTTATGCTTGCAGGAAATGAGAGATGTGTATCTTTTGCCAACTTGCTTGTTTTTGAAGTAAGAAGGTTCAAGTCATTCTGCAGGCCTGTGTACCCTCTCTATCTATGCTGCACAAATTGCTCTTGATCAGTGGGATTTGTGGATTTGATTTGGCTCCAAGATCTGGCCCCATGCCTCCAAGATTTGGAACTTGACATAAAGTGTAACTTTATCAAAATGGCATGTTTGCTTTTTCTAATTAAGGATTGATTCTATGTGCAATGCCCAAAGGGAAGAAATAATGCATTAATACAATGGTTAGTCATTTAATTATGGAGTGCAAACTTGGTTTAGAGGCCTGCAAGCAAGTACCAAGCATGCTGATTTGAAAATGAAACTTGTATGAACATGTATTTGGTTATGAACAAAAGTGAATTTTGCCCAACTTAGCAAATTCGATTCTCCCTAACCACAAGGGTGTTTGAGAATTTCTTGGACAATTTGGAAAGCTTGGAATGTGTACTACAATCCATATTTGTAATGCAAATTGAAACTCTAAGTGGAAGCATGTGAAAAATGGCCAAGAAGTTGGACAAAAATCTTGCCTAGAATAGGTCAAAATTTCTCTAAGTTAAAAATGTTTTGTACCCTTGTTCCAAAAATCATAACTTGAGCTACAAGCTTCCTTTGAGAAAACTTTGTGAATCAAAGTTGTAGATTTTGCAATGGACTACAACTTTCATGTTTCAAGTTTTGTTTGAATCCATTTGCATCTTGGTGAAAAAATGGGACAAAGTTAGGAAAAAATAAAGAAGTTTCATAACTTAGAAAAATTCTAAGTTATGAAATTTTCTCATTTTAAACCCTAATTTGCAAATTTGGATTTCTTGATGAACAAGTTTCATAAATTGACATGTCTTGATGAAAAATGAATCTTGGCACTTGATTTTGACCAAAAAGTCAAAGTTTGACTTTTCAGTATATAGTCAAATTTTGATCAGTTGACTGAAAAATTCATCTGTCAATCCTATGCATTTGAGATCTTTTGAACTTGTTGAATGTGTCAAGAAAATGTCATTGAGTTATTGAATCCATATGTGAGCTTGGTTTGCCATTGGTTAGGTCAAACAGTCAAAAATTGCCTTTGTGCAGTCAAAACCCTAAAAATGACCATTTTGCCCTTTTGGTGATCTGATCAAATTTCTTGTGGAGTTGTGATCAAAACTTGATCAAATGATTCAAATGAGTTAATAATGTTGATGTGGGTCAAAAATCATGAGGTTTGACTGTCAATTGGCCACAGTTGACTTTTTCCCCAATACAGCTGATTTCTAGGTCAACTGTCTAATTGACTGGGCAAAGATTGGAATCAAGGCTTGAAACTTGATATGGATAAACTTGTAAGTCCAACATGAAGCATGAAAGTCACTTTGAGAATTTTAGGTCAAAACATCTTTGTGCAAACTCAAACCCTAATTTGGGTCAATAGTGCAAGGAGGGGTCTTGAGCAGAGCAACCCCTAACTTGATCTTGAGCTCCAAGAGTCTTGTGATGAGAAAATGTTGATGAAATGAGAGGGAAAATTTTGGGGTACAACAACAAGTATCAAGCTTTAAAAATTGTTATGTTAATAGTTAGATTGAGACATCATCTAAGGATTAACATGATAGTACACACAATAATTGTTTAGACAAAACAATATTGAGAGGATATGTGGATATATTGATCATTAATAAATTCATTCATTTGATTAATTGAATATGTATGAAATAGATTAATGAACACAAATCTTGACATGCTTTTTAATTCGAAAAACCAAAACTCTATTTTACTGGTACTTGAAACTTTGCATGAAAATGAAACTTTCAATTACTAAAACCAACACCAAAATCTTTTATGAATCTTAAGCTTAAAACAATTTTAACTGTAGAACGGCGGTGATATCACACCAATCTCTGTGGAAAACGATAATTTAAATACTTGCTATGTAAAGTGTTTTCAACATCCATATATAACTCTTGCACGGGACACAAGAGGATCAATTATCATTAATTTATCATCTTTCAAGACCAGATCATAAAACCATGCAGAGAATGCACACCTCAAGAATCTTCTTCTTATAAGCATAATATTCAGACCTTCTGTAAGACTTTGAGGATTTAGGTGTCATCCTTCTGAACCTAAAGAGGAGTTTCACTCTAACAAATATCTGGAGCAGATTTCAACACACGAGGCATCAACATACCATAACCAGTCGGCTTCTTCCAATCCTTCAAGACAAAATAATACCCTTCAATCCTTACAAAAACCAATGTTCCATTATGTGAGGACACCATAAAATTGAACCTCAAACTTGAAGAAAAAATTGACATACACATAACCAAGGAAGGCCAACTCCTCCTTGCTTCAGACAAAGACTGAACTGCTCATCTTAGGTGGATTAGATGACACTTCAACATGTACAAACACTAATCAACCACTTAGGTTGATACATATCCAGTGCATATAGCCCTTACTTACAACACAATAAGAGTTCCATGCTCTCATAGACTTGATAAGTGATATCAAGTTTGAGTAAACAACCTCTATCCTGTTTAAGAGAAACAACGCCAGGCATATTGAGAAAAATAAATTCTCAATATAGAGATGTCCAAACATTATGTATGATATTTCTTCAAGGTCTTCCAACTCCAGATTTGGAATTCCCCTTCAGCAGCTTCTAGGAACCACTTAGAGAATTATATGTTCTCCCCCTAAATAGAAACACAATAAATGGTTAGTGCATACCACCATTACTCTCTTCACACAGAATTAGTTTCATGCCCAAGATCAAGATTCCATAATTCTGGTTCATTTGATCAGAAGGATCTTCCAGATGTTAGAGAGAATGTCCTCGACATTTGAACTTTATGTATAAGGAACCTGGATGAGATAACACAACTCTACTAGATACTAGAGCTCAACCTCTATACTTCTACTAACTTGAATCAGAAATAAACTGAACCAAGAAGTAACCATTTTATTGATCAACTTTCAACCAGCCCACCAATCTAAGACATGTTTTTTGGATAAAACATATTAGATACATAGCCCATAAGCCTCCTCTTACAAATAAGGAGTAGGCTCCAAACCTATGTGATCACATTTTTTTAGCACTTAGAGAATCTGCTTTTCAACACGAAGATGCACATCTGCTGACATGATGTCCTAACATCTGGTAGGACATCAGTTTCCTTCTTCTGGAACACAAAACTAAGCTTGGTTCTGAAGCCATTACTGCTTCCAAAAGATAAAAACACCTCTTGATCAGCTTCAAGGTCGTTAAAATTAGTCCAAGCTCCAGCTACACCAACAACACAAGACTCAGTAACTTTCCTAATTAGGTCAAGACTTAGGAAGACTCTTTTAGAAACCAAAATAAATGGCTATCTCCTTTCATCAATAGTCTGTCAAATAAATAACAGGATTCTTGAAAAATACATCAGCCACACACTAAAGTTCCTTTATTAGTGGACTTGAGAAATAAAACTCAAGTATCGTTGGCAACTTTACAAAGTTGGTTGAAACAGCCTTGCACATATCCCATCAACATAGGATAAACCTGCTGACGAGACCAAACCCTAATGCCCTTCCAAGAAGCAGCCAGTGTTACATAAGATACCATGCAGCGGAACAAACAACAACAACTCCTTAACATCCTTCAAGCACAACAAAACCTTGCACACAAACACCACAATCCAGGTGCCAACAACATGGGTTTTTAAAATAAATCAAACCCAAAAAAAGCTGCTTACCACCAAAGCTACAAGGCTAATAACAACAGACAGGTCCAATACATATCCTATCATGAATAGTCCATCATCCACTTCAGAGGACCACTCAAAGAAACAATATAAACTTATCCAAGTTCAAACAACTTTTCAGTAAATATCTCATTACCCATGAACTAGAAAATATCTTCCCAGGATCACACCAAGAACAGAACAAGATGTCTGCTCTGATACCAATTGAAATTCTGGTATATCAGACTTCAAATGTCCTATGACATGTTGAGACATCTTATCTAACTTGAACAACACAAGAAAGGTATAAACATATTAAAACAGTACTGAAAAGTAAACAACACACCAGAGTTGTTAACCCAATTCGGTGACAACAATACCTACTCTACCAAGTCAGGGATAAAGTCCATTATAATAGTATCAATTTGAAGTAAACTAGTATCAAGTTTACAACTTCTCACTTAATCACTACCCGTGCTAACATTCTATCTAAGACTCACCTAGATATGATGTCCTCCTCAATCACAGACATCGATTATACAATAACACAAGAAGACACACTTACATGACATAAAAATCAGAAGACTCACTTCCATGACAATACCTAACCTAGACTCTTGACTAAGAACACAACTTGGAGTTACTTACAAGCTTCCTTCAAGAACAATACTCACTCTTACTTCACAATTCCAAGGAGAACAATAACAGAGATAACTACTCTATAACACAGTCTAACTCACAATTTGAGTGGAACACGCAACCAACTCTCCTAGAGAGTGGTACAAACTCAGCCCTAATGATTACATTTTTTCTATTCATGGCGGGTACTTTCTTTAGATTACAATGCTTCTATTTATAACCTATTTCTCAATTGAATTTGAGCTTCAAATGACAACATATTAGCTGTTACAAATATGCAGAAGATTCTCCTATACAATAGGTCTTCAATCAAATCTTTTCTAAAAAGTCTCCTTATTTAGAAAGTCAATATTCTTCAATATTCTTCTTGATTCATCCAGACCTTTAAATCAGCGCCTCATATGATTGCATAATATTCCTAGAATATTTTATATTTGTTAAATCATAACAGAATCTAAGTGTTCAGCTCAGCTCAAGCGCGATGTCGTATGACCTTGCATAGGACATCTTATTCGACACGTTGCTCTAAATGTTGAAACACTTCAACTCAACATGTCTCAACATAAAATAAGAATTCTTGCTCAACCTGTTCTTCATAGCAAGTTATCAGATCCTATTTAACATATTGCTACTATATTTATTTTAAAAAGTTAATGCCAATCCTAAAACAAATAGTTTACTTTACTGTGAGTCTATTTTACAAATAATAATATAGTTTCAAGAGACTTGAGTTGAGTTGTATACATATAGAAACAGTTCGTAATTTATTCATTTCCAGCTTTAAAAATAATTAGTCCCTTAGGATTCCTTCTTCTCATAGTGTGATTTGGCTGACATTGCATGCAAGAAAAGAACCAAAATCAGCATTAACTTGCCGAAATTAAATTGACAGGAGGGTACAAGTTTCAAAACATATCAGAACTAGAATGCAATCATGTTAAAGGATCAAGATCATACCTAAATGCATTTCAAGATAAATCATCTCATTGTGAAACTATTTAGTGTGTAGACAACGATGAAACCCTTATAGGCAAACCTATAGACATTTAACTAACATAACTTCTATAGACAAACCTATAGGTAGAAGACCTGCTACAATTCCTTCTCTTTAATTATCATAATAATCATGTCAATCATCCAGTATAATTTTTTACAGGACACGGAAATATGTACAAAAACCCCTATGTTGGCCTTGTTAGTGACCACATATACTATATTATTCAAAACCACAAAGGTAACCACCATATCTAGGTTTCTGATGTGTTGACAAATTATATTCTTCATATGACATTTTTCTTTTTGAGACAAGAAAAAAAAAACTGTTTATTACTGCATTAGAAACATGTACATTTGTTTTCAAAATACAACAAAATATTGGATAAATTTGTAATTACAAAAATTTATATTGCAAAATTTAAATAGAAGCTTTCTGAGTGACATGCTACTAAACAAATCTATTTCACTGAAATCAGATGGCTAAAGTTAAATCTGTTAGTTTTCTGGAAATGACATCAAGCACATCCTAAGGAAGTTGATCCTAGAGAGGAGGAAGTGTGATATGAAATTGAATTGGAAGTAAGGTGTTGAATTCCGCTATTAAATCCGCATGTCCTTCGAGCAGCACCTTCACTCTTGCCAAAAGACACCTTTTTTTCATCAATCTTTCTTAGTACGTAATCTTCCATAACTTTACTAAAATCATCATAATCATCTTTTAAAGCAACTTTTACTGCTTTCAAAAAGTTTTTGAATCCCGAAATTAAATGTTCATTCCTTTAAAAAAAAATTAGGTATTCGGCCAAATCTCAGTTAGATGGAGACTCTGCCACAAAGCTTGTCTTTTGCAATGTCTTTCAAGAAAAAGATCTGCTAGGGAAATATCAAACTTCAGAAATCAATAGTCCTCTGAGGGTGTAGAAACTTCTATTGACTCAAAGCAACACTGCAACAATAAACTGTCTGGAGAAAATCCACTATCCGACCAAAAAAATCTACTTGGAGAAATCAGGATTATTAAATCAAAGAGATTCACAGAAGAATTCTCATAAACACTATACTGGGAGAATCTGAGTTCTGAACTTCGAGACTTTGATCATCTTCAAACAGTCGTAGACATTCCTTTTAGTTTACTCATAAGTCAAAGAAGAATGTTTTGTAACTTCAAAAACATGTTTATTATTAAACCTTCGTTTCAAAAATTATTATCGAAAATAAATGACATTTTGCAAATGAAACAAATATATAAGAATTGAAATTAATTGGCAAAATATCAGGATTTTATTGATATAATGGTTGTCCGCAAAAAGGCATAACCCCATGGATCATTACAACTTTTGGAAAATGGTAAATGGAAAGGCTCATTGAAATAGTATGATCCTATTCTCCCAAACAGTTTTGAATTCCTGACATCTAGCTTCCGCTGAGAGCAATTAAACTGAGACTTCCTGATCAATAATGTTGTTGCTTCAAGTGATCAAGCATTGCCTGATGCAGTTACTTGTCATAAATTCCCTAACTTTTTCATAGATTTCCTTTTTGAGTTTTCAATCTACCGGGATGGATTATTTCTGTTTATGTCTCTAATTTTTTCCTAGATCGTCCTTTCAGGTTTTCAGCCCATTGAGACACTCATTTTTGTCTAAATTTCCCTTTCGAGTTTTCAACTTAGCGAGTTGTTCTTTTGATTATTTAGGCGAAGTATTTCTTGGCTGCATCAACATTTGCCAGAAGAGCGAGCTCATCACCATCCATAGTTGTAAGAACCAATGCACTTCTAGAGAAGGATTTCTTGATAACATATGGACCTTCATAATTGATAGTCCACTCGCCCCGAGAATCTTTGTGGATAGATAAGATCTTTTTTATCATGATGTCACCTTCTCTGAATTCACGAGAATGAACCTTCTTATCAAATTCTTTCTTCAACCTCTTCTGGTACAACTGACCATGACATAAGGTTGTCATTCTCTTCTCTTCAATTAGATTCAACTGGTCATATATGTTTTGACACCATTCAGCTTATGTTAACTTGGCTTCCATCAAGACTCACATTGACGAGATCTCAACTTCTATGAGGAGCACTACTTCCATGCTATAAACTAAAGAGAAAAGGATTTCCCATATTAAAGTGTGGACGGATGTCCGATATCCATATAGAGAAAAAGGAAGCATCTCATGTCAGTAGGTTACAACCATCTTCTGCAGGATTTTCTTGATATTCTTATTTTCCGCTTCAACAGCCCCCGTTCATTTTGGGTCTGTAAGGTGAAGAATTGTGATGTTCAATCTTGAAGCTTTCCCAGAGTTCTCTCATCAACTTGTTGTTCAGGTTTGAACCATTGTCACTAATAATCTTTCTTGGAATACCATATCAGAAAATGATTTGATTCTTTGGTAAATCAGACCACAACTTGCTTGGTCACATTGGTGTGTGACATTGCTTCGACCCATTTGGTGAAGTAATCAACAACTACTAGAATGGAATGATGTTTGTTTGAAGCTTTTGGTTCTTATATTGATCATATTAATTCCCCACATAGAGAATGGTCACGAAGATGAAACAACATAGAGTGGAGTTGGAGGCACATGCACCTTGTCCGCATAAATCTGACATTTATGACACTTCTTGACAAATTGACAACAATTTGATTCCATTGTAAACTAATAGTAACCTTCTCTAAGAATCTTCTTAGCCATGGAATATCCATTGACATGATTACCGAAGGACCCTTCATGAACTTCCTGCATTAACATATTTGCTTCGTGTCTATCCACGCATCTGAGAAAGATCATGTCATAATTCCTTTTGTACAACACATTTTCATTTAGAAACAAATTGTAGGCCAATCTTCTCAAGGTATTCTTATCTTTATTACATGCTCCGGCTAGATACTCCTAACTCTGGAGGAAACACTTGATATCATAATACCACGGTTTATCATCTACTTCTTCTACAACAAACACATGAGCAAGTATGTCCAGACGTTTGGTCGTAATTTAAGGAACCTCATTACGAAAATTTACTCAGTACATGGAGGACAAGGTAGCTAGAGCATATGCCATCTGATTCTCCTCTCAAGGTATATGACAGAAATTGACTTTATCAAAGAAATGAAACAACCGCCTAGCATAGTATTTGTATGGGATCAAACCCGAATGACAAGTATCCCATTCCCCTTTGATCTGATTGATGACTAACCAGAATCCCCAAAGACATCAAGGATCTTAATCTTGAGATCAATAGCTTCTTCGAGGCCCAGAATACACGCTTCATACTCTACTATATTATTCATACAATGAAAACATATCCTTGCAGTAAATGGAATATGAGAACCTCGAGGAGTGATTATAATTTCCCTAACTCCATGATGATATGCATAAGAGGCTCCGCCAAATACCATACCCCACTAGAATCTAGGCTATAGTCCTTCCTCAGGACCTGGTTCATCATAATCTTTAGCTCTAATGACCATAACATCTTCACCAGGAAAGTCAAACTTGATAGGATGATAATCTTTAATTGGTTGGTGAGCCAAATGATCCGCCAATATACTTTCTTTAAAGGTTTTCTGAGTACGGTATTCAATGTCATATATTCTGATAGCAACATCTGCCAATGGGCAATCCTTCCTGTCAACATGGGCTTCTCAAAGATATACTTGATAGGATCCATTTTGAATATTAATCAAGTAGTATGATTCAACATATACTGTCGGAGACATCGTGCAGCCCATTCCAAAGCACAACAAGTTTTCTCAAGCGAAGAATATTAGAATTCGTAATCTGTGAACTTCTTACTCAGTCAATAAACAACATGCTTTTTCCTACTTGTCTCGCCATGTTGTCCAAGTACAGAACCCATCGATCCTTCCAAGACTGTTAAATACATAATCAAAGGCTTCCCTTCCATTGGAGGGATCAAAATAGGAGGCTCAAGCAAATAACCTTTAATACTATCGAAAGCCTTCTGACAATCTTCACTCCACATAATACTTTGATATTTATGAAGCAACTTGAATATTAGCTCACAAGTGAAAGTCATGTGAGAGATGAACCTGGAGATATAATTCAAATGTTTGAGAAATCCTCTGACTTACTTTTCTATTCTAGGTGCAGGCATGTCTCGGCCCTGACCTTATCTGAGTGAACTTCTATACCTTTCTGAGTGACAATGAAACCCAAAAGCTTATCGAACCTAACATTGAAAGTGCATTTGTTTGGATTCAAGCGGAGTTTGTACTTCCTCAAACGCTGGAACAATTTTAAGAAATATTCTACATGATCCTCTTCAGTCTTAGACTTGGCAATCATATCATCAACATATACCTCAATTTACTTGTGCATCATACCACGGAATAGGGTTGTCATAGCCCTCTGGTACGTAGCACCAACGTTCTTTAAGCCGAAGGGCATCACTATGTAACAGAATATTCCCCAGGGGGTGATAAACATTGTTTTTTCCATGTCCTCAGGTGCCATCTTAATCTGATTATATCTTGGAAATCCATCCATAAAGGAGAAAACATTGAACCTAGATGTATTGGCTACTAACATGTCAATATGTGGCAGAGTAAAATCAACTTTTGGAATGGCTTTATTCAGATCTTTGTAGTCTACACACATTATGGTTTTACTGTCTTTCTTCGAAACTAGCATGATATTGGCCATCCATTAAGGATAGATATATGTGACAAGGAAATCATCATCAATTTGTTTATGCACTTCTTCTCTAATCTTGACAGCCATGTCAAGATGAGTTCTTATCAACTTTTGCTTCACTGGTGAACATTCTGGTTTAACTAACAGTCTATGCTCTACAATATCAGTATCCAATCCTTATATATCTTTATACGACCAATAAAAAACATCGACATACTCTTTCAACAACTCTACCAATCTTCTCTTGAAATCATCACCAAGCAGTGCCCCAATCTTGACTTCTCTCTTGTTCTCTTTAGAATCCAAGTTGATCTTGCCCTTTATATGGTTGAATAGTCTTTTCCTCGTGCTCAAGCAACCGAGTAATTTCTTCTGGAATCTAACTGTTTTCCTCACTCTCTTCTTCTTCTTCTTCTTCTTCGTATGCAAGGAACTCAAAGTTGAGAGGGGGCGCAGGGTCATTATTTTTAACATGTTTATTTTTTATTAATATGCACATGTTTTATGCTTTATTTTAGAAAATAGACAAATTTGAAAGTGATATGCAATAACTGGAATTGTTTTTAACAGGTTTTTAAGTTACCATTTTCTAGAAAAATGCAAGAAATGAAAAACACATTGGATAACAAAACATATTCTAATAACGATCTTAAAATTTGAAACAAATGACGCCCGTACAAAGCCACATTTACCTTGAGCATAATGAAAAGAATTATTTGAAAAAGACAAAACAAATTACTTTGACACATGAACGACACTAGGAACATCCACGAAAATCCAATTCTGAGTTCTAGTCTCTTCACACGTCACAAAGCAAGGCCATTTTGGATCTGAATCATCCTCGGTGATGGAACCAAGAACCGGATCTTCCGGGTGAATAAATAAAACACTCTGGAATACCTCTTGAATATGTTTGACAATAGCTTAATGCTTCAATGCTCTGCCATCCATATAGGGTGATGTGATACGGTGGGAGAACTGACTTGAGGGTTTTGCGTTTTATCGCAAATGTTGCTGCTAGCAAGAGTCGCCACCGACTTTTCTTTTATCCAAAAGGAAAGGTGAAAAAGCACAGGAAAGACCTTTGAGATTGTTTCTTGAGTTCGGGGGGTAGATTATGAAAAGGGAAGGTATTAGCACCCTTTTCATCCATGGTTTTCCATGGGCTCTTAGTTACTTGCTAGATCACTTGCTTTTTTGTTTGAAAATGTGTTTGGTGTGGTTTTGAAAGTATTTTGTAAAAGAGGCCTTTGTTTAGGCAATCTTTGTAATAATTCTTGTTCGTAAGAATGTATACAAAGATGTTTGTCTTTTTGAAAATGTTTTCAATGTTTGTAAGATGTTTGGAAATGTGTGTGTTTGTTTTGAAAATAGCAAGAATAGTTGTTTGGAAAAAAAGCAAGTAACTAGAAGTAATCTACCTACTCAAATGTCTTTCTTATGCATTTTCTATTCCTTTGACATTGTTGTCTTACCATTGATTTGGTAAGCAACCCTATCTTTGGATGTGAACGGGACGGGCGCGGGTCATCGTATAATCATGATTAACAATGTTGAAAGTATCTTAGCGTTTTTAAGGGACCAAAATCATCTTATAAGGCAACTTTGAATAGCGTTATCGAGGGACTATGATCTTATACTTATTTGTTTTGCCAAGATACTTTGCATGCGTAATATGACCATTTTTGTACACGGCAACCAAGTGGAGAAACCCTATGGGTGCTTGTGTGCAAGTGTGTTATTTTCATGCTTTGATCTTGGATTTAGGATTTTCTATTTGATTTGTTTTTATCTTACCATTCAAACCCTAATTACTAGCATGGTATATAAAAGCGGTAAATTGCGTAATTTAAAGATTACTAAGCTATTACAACATCTTATAGGAGGGGGGAATACAAATTGTGAATGGAGATTTGCAATAATGTAAATTTAATTAAGCTATTACAACCAAATCGAATTTGTACAAATGTTTGAATAAATAAGATACAATATAAACTAAATGTGCAATGGTATGTATATGCAAGAAAAGATATTTGTTTTGTTTTTTTATGTGAAAAGAAATTTTGAACTAAACCTAATAAATTAAGAAAAAAAAGAATTTAATTCTTGAAAACAAAAGTTAACCCTAATTTCTAATTTAAAAGAAAATAAAGTTCTTATGTATTATTTTTTTATGTATTTTTTTGTATTAAAAATAATAAATAATATTTTATAAAAAAAAAATTTAGTTTTTACATGTTAAAATAAATATTTACAAGTATATATATAAATATATAAGAAAAGATAAGAACATATCTAAGTTTAATTTATTTTTACAAATTTGTTTAAGAAAGATAGTTAGTATATATTTAAGATAAAATACTTTTTTTATGTGAAAAATAAAATAAAATAAAATAAAAATGCAATATAATCATATTTATATTTTTTATGATTTTTATGTGTTAAAGAAAATATTTTAATAAAACAAATATTAAAATAAATTAAATGATAAAAAGATTAGGCCAGGGGTGCTGCAAGTAAACAGGGAGTAGTGTGTTAGAAAAAAAAGAAAGCCCAAGAACCAAGCCCATGCTGCCAAAAATAACAAAACTGAAGCTGAAAAATGAAAAAAATGTAAAAATGTAGCGCCAAGGTTCGAACTCATGACCTGGGCATTGCCAGCGCGCTACCTTGCCACTGGGGTGGCTGTACATTCGTTAGCTTATGTGAAATAAGAAAAACATAACACAAAACGCTTCCTTGGCCCTGTACTTCGTCTTCTTCCTCTAGCTAGCCGGACCTCCTGTAACTTATTCATCTCTCAACAAAAATGGAAATTGATAACATGAATGTTATAACATTTTGCCCCACGATTCTAACCATGTGCATAACTAAAACTATAAGTCCAAGATTAAAGAGAATTTTAATTGCCCTAATTCTTAACCTAATTTTTTCAGGAACTTCAAGCTCAAAATTCTCTCAACTCAGGCCAAATAAATGAAGTTATAGATATGTACAACTTCATAGCAATGATGTCTACATTGTTTATTCATAAATCGTAGTCAATGGATGCCTGTATGAAGAGATAAAAGTTGGAGTTTTTACCTCTTTCAGTTGAGATCGTGAATGGAGTTTGAGTGAGATTTATGAAGGCATGAAGATTGCTTGAGCTTGCTTGAACCTCCCTGAGTGTGTTCTAATCCTTACCTTGCTTTAAAAGTGTCTGAAACTCTCTATCCAAGTCAATCTGCAAGCTTGAAAAACAAAAATGGCAGATGAAGAAGGAGGAGTTACAATGCAGGGATGATGGTTTGGATCACTTAGATATGAGGTAGGTAAAGTGTTTGAATGATTAAAACTTGAAACGCACGAGCAAATTGATGGATTGCTATGTTTGGACACAAACTGCAAGTTTTGACAATTTTTTGGTGATATGGAGTTTTTGAGTATTTCTGGCCTTGAGCAATCGTCTTCTCAACTGTAATATGTTTGTGTATTAGTATGGAAAAGGTTTCAAGTCAGCTCTTCAACAGATCTTTGAGTTGTAGCCTTTTTGCACTCTTTCTTGCTTTTGAAGCAAAGTGAAGGGACAAGTCTCTAAATGCTTGTACTGGCCTGCTTGGAGTTAGTACAAGCTCTATACAAATTTCTTTAGGTCTGTAGGACTTGTGTGTGTAGAGAAGACAGGTCCAATGCTCAAGAATTAGAAAGTTGCAAAAGTTAAGCTTTTCAAAAATGGCAATGGCAACTTTGTGCCATTTATGGACTAACAACTTGGACAAAGACTCTCGGGCTTGGATTAATGCTTTGTCAACTGAGTAAGCATTAAATTATGAAGTGAGAAACAAGTTTGGGACCTGTAAAGCATGAATTAGGCAGCTTAGGTACTGATTTAAATTTTGTTCTTCATGAAATGGCTTGAATTCGAAGTGAAAAATTGCCAACTTCATTTCTTCGATTCTCTCTACTCAAAAATGATTTCAAGGAGTTCTTGGACATTTTGGAAATCTTGAAATATTCTCTATAACTTATATTTGAAATGCATTTCAAGATTCCCCTTGGAACTAGGTGGAAAATTGACATGAAGTTGGGTCAAAACCTGCCTAAATTAGGGCAAAAATTCACTAAGTTATTTTAGTTCATGGGCATGTATTCACAAAATTATATCTTGAGATCCAAGCATCTTTAAGTAAAAATGTGTGAAGAAAAGTTATATATTTCATGGGGGTCTACAACTTTCATGTTGGGAACTTTCTTTGAATCATCTTGTATCATGGTGGAAAATTGGCCTAAAATTGAGAAAAAATAAGAAATTTTCTATACTTAGAAAAATTTCTAAGTTAAGAAAAATTCAAATTTCAAAATCAAATCTTCAATCTTTGATTCCTTGATGAACAAGTTTCATATTTTGACATGTTTTGATGAATTTTGATCCTTGGTATTTGATTTTTGACCAAAAAGTCAAAGTTTGACTTTTCAGTATACAGTTGACTTTTGATCAGTTGACTACAAATTTCATCTGTCAATCCAATGAAATTGCAATGTTTTGAACCATGTCATTAGGTCAAGATGATGCAATTGAACCCTTGAAACCATGCTTCAAATCAATTGGTCATTTTCTAGGTCAAAAATTAGAAATTGGCCTTTCTCAGTCAAAACCCTAATTTTGACCATTTTGCCCTTTTGATAATTTGATCAAATTTCTTGAGGAATTATGGTCTAAACTTGATCAAATGATTCACATGAGTCTAGAATGTTGACGTGGATCAAAAATTGTGAAGTTTGACTGTAATTTGGCCATGGTTGACTTTTTCCCCAATACAACTGATTTTTAGGTTAACTGTCCAAATGACTGATCAAAAATATGATTCAAGGTTTGAAACTTGTCATGAGTAATCTTAGGGGTCCATAATGATGTTTGAAAGTCATAAGAAGCATTGATAGTCCAAAACTCCTTGGGCAAACTCAAACCCTAATTTTGGATCAACAGTGTAAGATGAGATGTCTTGAGCTGACCAAACCCTAATCCAGTCTTGAGTCAAAGAGATCTTATGAGAAAAGTTTTGATAAACAAGAGGGAAAATTTTGGGGTACAACAGCTTCCCCTGTTCAATCTTCTTAAACCTGAAGAGTTAGATTGGGGATTTTTGTCATTCGTGACTCGAAGGTGAGAGAATGATTGGACACTAGAGTGCCCAGAAATTTGCACTCGATGATGTGTAGTTAAGGGAATGGGCTTAAAGATGCCATTTGGAGAAATGATAGAATCTTGTTGGAGATGGGCTTGTAGATGCCATCCAAAAATGTTTGTTTAATTGTAAGTTGTAAGCCGAAAGAATGAGTATTAGAACGGAGTCCGTGTTTGGAGCGTGTCTGAACTGTATCTGAAAGTTGATTTTGACTAAGTATCAAAATGGCATCCGTGTATGGAGCATATCTGAACTGTATCTGAATTCTGAATCTGTATGAGCATCAGAATAACATCTGTGTCTGGAGCGTATCAGCACTGTATCTGAACTTGACATCTGAATGAGTATCAGAATGGCATCCGTGTCTAGAGCGTATCCTACTGTATCTGAAAGTTGAATCTGAATGAGTATCAGAATGGCATCCGTGTCTGGAGCGTATCCGTACTGTATCTGAAAGTTGAATCTGAGTGAGTATCAGAATGGCATCTGTGTCTAGAGCGTATCCGTACTGTATCTGAAAGTTGAATCTGAATGAGTATCAGAATGGAATCCGTGTCTGGAGCGTATCCGTACTGTATTTGAAAGTTGAATCTGAATGAGTATCAGAATGGCATCCGTGTCTGGAGTGTATCCGTACTATATCTGAAAGTTGAATCTGAATGAGTTTCAGAATGGCATCCGTGTCTAGAGCGTATCCGTACTGTATCTGAAAGTTGAATCGGAATGAGTATCATAATGACATCCGTGTCTGAAGCGTATCCATATTGTATCATGATTGCATATTGTTAATGGTAGCTATTAATCTTATCCTGAAAAGGGTAAAATGTTAGCTGGAACACAAAGTTATGTTGCATGAAATGTATGATGCAATGTATTTGTCTTATCAATGTTCATGATACATGGATGCAATGTACGTGCATGTAAGCTGGTTTGCTGTATTGCTGTATTATTGAGGAAAATAAATCCTTGAATGTTGTTGAGGTTATGTTGAATTTTCATGTCTTGAAGTTGAAGTACTGACGAACTCTTGTTGAGAGAAGTAAATTCTGTCGTGAGGGAAATGCCATGTACTGCTTGTAAGATCTGTTTGGGGAATCCTGAGAAATTTGACGATTCCTACTGGGGATTAATGAATTGAAATTTGTTTTGCTGGTGATTCAAATGATGTATTGTGGGGGTTACTTATGGAATAGCCTAGAGACGTTTTCCTGTCCTTTCAACCTATCAGTAATTATCTTTCTCATTTTGTTTATTTGTAAACAGTAATTATATTCAAATGCATATGTTCATCAATGAATCATTAGACACTTTTGCAAACAAAACACAATCGTAAAGAAAATACAAATAGTTTTTGCACTTTCAAAGGGGGGTCTTTGTATTGACTTTGAATAAGTATTTTTTACAAAGGAGACAACATTCTAGTAAGAGAATGGCGCCATAAAACAAGAAAAATTTATACAAATAAAGATAGCTATGTGTAATAATCCCATGGGGGTTCCCATTCTGCTATAGCCTTCATATCTCTACACATCTTGTCTATTTGCCTTGCCCGAAGATGATTGAATTGATCAGAAACTCCGAGTTTGTCAGTGGAAGTCAAATGTTGTCCGTTAAGTGATCCGACGAGACATAGTCATACGCTTTAATTCCCTAACTTTTTCCTGGACCGCTCTTTCGGGTTTTCATTCCACCGAGAAACCCTTTTTTGCCCAAGTCGCCCTTTTGGGTTTTCAACTTGCCAGGTGTACATATTTTTTTAATTTTTTTCCCTAATTTTTTCCCGAACCTTTTTGGTTCGCCGGGATGCCCTTGTTTTTCCTAGGTGTGTCAACCTAGCGGGTCTCTTATGCGTAGTATCTTTTGACTATGTCCGTGTTCGCAGGGTGTGGCAGGTCGTCTCCATCCATGGTGGTCAAGATCATTGCACCACCGGAGAATATATTCTTGATTACAAATGGTCCTTCATAGGTAGGAGTCCATTTTCCCCTGGGATCACTTTGTGGCAAGATGATACATTTGATCACCAGATCCCCGACTAGATATGCTTGGCGCCTGACTTTCTTGTTGAAAGCCTTGATCAACCGTTTTTGATACATCTGACCATGGCAAACAACAGTAAGTCTCTTTTCATCAATTAAGTTCAGTTTATCAAGTCGAGTCTCGATCCAATCGTCTTCATTCAAACCTGCATCCTTCATAATTCTCAGAGAGGGGATTTGAACCTCAATAGGCAAGACAACCACCATGCCGTAAAACAAAGAATAGGGTGTTGCCCCAGTTGATGTGCGATCCGTGGTATGATACCCGTGGAGAGCGAATGGTAGCATCTCATGCCAGTCTTTATACGCGACTCTCATCTTTTGTATGATCTTCTTAATGTTTTTATTTGCAGCTTCGACAACACCATTCATCTTTGGCTGATAAGGGGAAGAATTGTGATGCTGAATTTTGAATTGCTCGCACAAGGAGGTGATCATAGTGTTGTTAAAATTTGTACCATTGTCAGTGATGATCCTTTCCGGGATACTGTACCGGCAAATGATATTTTACTTGATGAAGCGGGCAACAACGTTCTTGGTAACAGAAGCGAAGGAAGTTGCCTCAACTCACTTGGTAAAATAGTCAATGGCCACTAGAATGAAATGGTGTCCATTGGAGGCTGTATGCTTGATCTCTCCAATCAACTCAATTCCCAACATAACAAAGGGCCAAGGAGCCGTCAAGACATTCAGAGGAACCGGAGGTACATGCACCTTGTTGGCATAAATTTGACACTTATGACAGGTCCGAGAGTGTTGATAGCAATCTGCTTCCATGGTAGACCAATAATAGCCTGCCCGTAGGATTTTCTTTGCCGTCGTATGCCCACTAGAGTGGGTGCCAAAAGTACCGTCATGTAATTCAGCCATGATCTTTTCAGCTTCAACCTTATCCACGCACCAAAGCAAAATGGAGTCATGATTGCGTTTGTACAGGATACCATTACTCAGGAAGAACTTAGCAGAGAATTTCCTTAAGAACTTCTTATCATTGATTGAAGCTCATTCTGGATATTCTTGAGCCTCGAGATACCCATTGGCTTCATGAAACCAAGGCTGGTCCACTACCTCTTCAGTATTAATCTCGTGATAATGTGCCAGTTCATCCATTCGTTCGATGGTGATCTGGGGAGCCTCGTTATCCCAATTAAGTTTAAACATAGATGACATTGTGGCTAGAGCGTATGCTAGCTGATTTTCTTCCCGCGGGAAATGCTCGAAGGTAATCTTCTCAAAATGTGGTAGCAATGTCAAAACGTGTTCTTTGTAAGGGATAAGGTTTGGGTGCTTAGTGTCCCATTGTCCTTTGATATGACTGATGACCAAAGCTGAATCTACAAACACATCTAAAGCTTTGATTCCCAAGTCTATGGCAGCCCTAAGACCAAAGATGCACACTTCGTACTCCGCCATGTTGTTTGTACAGTTGAAGCAAAGTCTGGCAGTAAAAGGAGTATGACACCCTTCTGGAGATATGAGTACAACGCCGATACCATTACCAAGTGCATTGGATGCCCCATCAAAGAACAGGGTCCATCAGGATCCTTGTTTAGGTCCGTCATATGGCCTGATTTCTTCACAGTTGTCTAATGTCATGATGTCTTCATCCAGGAATTCAAACTTCATAGACTAATAGTCTTCTACAGCTTGGTGAGCAAGGTGATCAACCAATACACTGCCCTTTATAGCTTTCTGGGTAGTATAATGTATGTCATATTCTGTTAGGATCATCTGCCACCTAGCTATTCTCCCAGACATAGCAGGATTTTCGAAGATATACTTTATTAGATCCACCTTAGATATCAACAAGGTAGTATGAGTCGGCATATACTATGTTACCCGACGAGCAGCCCATGCCAGAGCGCAGCAAGTTTTCTGGAGCAGTGAATATCTGGTTTCACATTCGGTAAACTTTTTGCTCAGGTAGTAAATAGCATGCTCTTTTCGGCCAGACTCGTCATGCTGCCCCAATACACACCCCATTGAGTTTTCTAAAACGGTCAGATACATGATCAGTGGCCTTCCCTCGACTGGTGGCATCAAAACAGGAGGCTCTTGTAGGTATTCTTTGATCTTGTCAAAAGCAACCTGGAATTCATCATTCTATCTAACTACTTGATCTTTCTTCAATAGTTTGAAGATTGGCTCGCAAGTAGCTGTTAGGTGAGAAATGAATCTGGCAATATAGTTTAGGCACCCCAAGAATCCCCTGAATTCCTTCTCAGTACGAGGAGCAGGCATTCCTTGTATTGCTTTAACCTTGGCAGGATCGACCTCAATACCTTTTTTACTGACGACAAAACCTAAGAGTTTACTGGACCATACTCTGAATGTGCACTTGTTTGGATTCAACCTTAACTTGTACTCCTTCAGTCTCTCAAACAACTTTTGCAAGTGATCAAGGTGCTCTTCTTCCGTTTGCGATCGGGCTATCATATCATCTACGTAGACCTCTATTTCATGATGTATCATGTCATGAAACAAAGCTACCATGGCGCGCTGATAGGTTGCTCCAACATTCTTCAGTCCGAATGGCATCACTTTGTAGCAGAATATGCCCCACTGTGTGACAAATGTAGTTTTATCCATGTCCTCAGGTGCCATTTTGATTTGGTTGTAACCTGAGAATCCATCCATGAAGGAAAACACTTTGTGCTGTGATGTATTGTCAACCAGGATATCAATGTGGGGGAGTGGAAAATCATCTTTAGGGCTGGCCTTATTCAAATATCTATAGTCCATGCACATTCGTACTTTGCCGTCCTTTTTAGGCACAAGAACAATGTTGGCAACCCATTGGGGATAGGAAGTGACAGCCAAGAATCTAGCATTGAATTGTTTCATGACTTCCGCTTTGATCTTCTCTTACATGTCAGGTCTCATGCGGCAGACTTTTTGTTTTACTGGTGGACAGTCTTCTCTTGTGGGAAGACGATGTACCACGATGTCTGTATCGAGTCCCGGCATGTCTTCATATGACCAGGCAAAGATCTCAACATTATCATGTAATAGATGAATCAGACGCTCCTTGACACTGGGCTCTAGATTGGCACCCACCTTGATTTCTTTTTTATCCTCCTCGGTACCCAAGTTGATTGTATCCATCGGTTCCTCAGGAGGCTGAATAGCTCTTTCCTCTTGTTGTAGTAGTCTGGCCAGTTCCCCTGGTACTTCACAATCTTCCTCACCTTTGTCTTCGGCTTGGTAGATTAGATCCTTAGAGTCACAAAAGGCCATAGCAGTATCGTTACCCATGGGATCCGGAATGGAGGGGTACCTGCATTTGTGAGTATGGGTGTGTGTAAGGGTATAGCCATCTTTTTTTTTAAAAATAAAATGTAAAAGAAAAATTATGAGCACAAAAGTTTGTATGTGAAAAAACGTCCATGATTTATTGAATGTCATATGAAGATGAAATAAAAACCCTTAAAAATGGACCATGGTGCCTCGGGCAAGACACAAGGCTTTAAATGTGCAAATTGTTTGTGAATATTACAAGTTCAACAGAAATGTAAATATAAATTACTGAGGGATGAAAGTTATTGGGACAAAGTCTTTGGTCTCCCAATTGCAAAGTCCTTCGTTGACAGTTGGAAATATCCAATCCTCCAAGCTGTAATCCTCTTCACCATCTTCCACCGCATTGACCTCTCGGTTGCTAATCTTCAAGGGTGGCCCTCCAGCACGGGCACGACGTACAGCCTTCTGAGCACTTGAAGTGAATCCTAAGCCAAACTTATCAGATTTATACGGAATATCCGGGAGTTTCCCCCAAGTGGTACATCCACCCTCCTCTACTACTGCCTTGGCGTCCTTTAGAGATGACATCTGGAGCGGAGGTCTTGTAATCTTGGGAATCTGGGACACGGTCTTGGTCACTGCTACCTCTTGGGGGACCTCTTCGAAATGTTGAAAAGGAGTTTCAATAAACTCACCGTCAAATTCCACATACCGGAAGGAATTGAGGTGGCTAATCATATACTCTTCCTCTCCATGGACAATGATAATCTTTCCCTGGACTGGATATTTCAGCATCTGGTGCAGTGTCGAGGTGACAGCGCCAGCATTATGGATCCACGGTCGTCCTAGCAGACATGAGTAAGAGGGGCGGATGTCCATTACATAGAAGGTTGAGCTGAAAGTTTGAGTCCCAATCTTTATGGGGATATCCACCTCCCCGTGCACCATCTTCTTTGAGCCATCAAATGCCCTTACGACTATGTTACTGGGTTTCAACGTCAGTCCTTCACAGTCTAGTCTGTCGAGAGCTTTCTTCGGTAAAACATTCAAAGATGAACCAGTATCCCCCAAGACATGGGCCAGGGTTGTTCCTCTACATTCCACAGAGACATGCAATGCCTCGTTGTGCTTTCTTCCCCTTGGTGTCAGATCAGCATCCGAGAAGCCTAGGTCGTTATCCACTGTCAAACTGGCCACACAATCTTGATATTGGTCAGAAGATGTCTCTTGTGGCACATGGGCTGTCTTTAGGAACTTCACCAGGGCTTTCACATGTGCCTCAGAACACAGCAACAATGCCAGCATGGAGATTTTGGAGGGAGTTTACCCCAACTGTTCAACTACGTCGTAGTCGCTCTTCTTTATTATTCTCAGGATCTCCTCCATTTCTTTCTTGGAGGTTTCGGGGATAGTCAGTGGTTGAGCCTTCGTCCGGACAGGCTCTTCTTGAATACTTTTTCCTCGAATTTCAGCAGCAGGAATATTGGTAGGGATAACAGCAGGGGTTGTGTCGTCTTTGTCAATAGGAGCACTTGCAGGTATAATTATTGGTACGAAGGTAACTTTTGGAGCAGCCACGGGTCCAAAAACTTCCTTTAGGGGGGCAATTTCTGGAGAGAAGATTCTACCGCTTCGGGTAATCTTACTGGTTCCGACAATATTACTAATGTCAGAGTCTTTTTCTTCGGAATTTATTTCTTCGAAGGCCAGCCCATCTTGTTTGATGCCATGGTAGTAGATGTCCCCACTATAATTCCACGACATAGTTTTATCTGATTCATACGGGACTGGCCCAGGCATTATGATTATAAGAGGAGTAGCTTTTAGAACCGATGTAATTCTAACGGGTCTTTTGGAGACCCTGGAAGAATTGGCGGAGATGGTGATAATTGAAACGTCTTTAACAGGAACAGGTGAAACAGGAGTACTTGCAAACATAATCTCTTTGTTGTCTATCAAGCGTTGAATACCTATTTTCAACATAGGGAAAACAATTGGTGAGGATAAGCAGAGATGGCAGTCTTCATTACAACCCGGGAATACACTGGCTTTTAACAAGTTCATCTTAATGATTGGGAGTGGAGTAAAGAGTTCATCAATTATGGTAACAAACAGATCTTCTTCAACAGCATTGGTGTGGTGACCATGTCTAGGCATAGGAGCAGAAATGAAGTTTGGCTTCTCGGGCGCATCAAACTCAATCTCTTTTTCCTCTATAAGATCTTGAATTTTGTTTTTCAAGGCCCAACAGTTGTTGGTGTCGTGACTTGGACTTTCAGAATGATATGCGCAACGGGCATTTGGGTGATAATGAGGGGACGATGTGTTGGGGTTCTTTGGAGCTTCCTTCAGAGTTGTTAAATTGGATTTCACAAGATGCGGTAGAACTTGGGCTAGAGTCATATTAATTCTGGTGAATTGCCGGACTGGCCTTTCCACCCTCGGTTGGTTACTTCTTGGTTGATCAGATGTAGGCTTTTGGATCATAACAGCTGCTACCATTGGTCGACGTTCGGCTCTCCCTTGGTTCCTTTATGGATAAACAGCAGATACCTCCTTCTTCCTAATGAAAGGTTTCCTCACAACTGTAGAGGCAAATGAATCCTTCTGAATCTTTCCACTTTTTATGCCAGCTTCCACCCTCTCTCCGGTCAGTATTAACTCAGTAAATCCTGCATATGAGCTCCCAATCATATGGTTGAAGAAAGGGCCCGATAGAGTGCCTAAGAACATATCCACCAACTCCCTTTCAGACAGAGGGGGTTGCACTCTCCCAGCTAGATCTCTCCACTTCTGCGTGTAATCCTTGAAACCCTCATTAGAAGCCATAGCCATACTCTGAAGTTGAGTACGGGTAGGCGCCAAATCTGCATTATATTGGTATTGCTTATAGAAAGTTGCGGCAAGATCTTCCCAGTTATGGACGTCGGACCTTTCTAATTGGTAAAACCAATCAAGTTTGTTCCACATAGGCTATCTTGGAAAAATGCACCCATAGGTCTTTATCGTCGGAGTGCGGCTGGATCTTTCTCACATATGATTAGAGGTGCATCTTAGGACATTACACTCCATCATATATTGCAAACAACGACACTTTGAACTTTGGTGGGATCACAATTCCTGATACTAGTCCCAATTCTTCAAAGTCTAGACCTGGCACCTTTTGTATTTCCATAGCGCTCAAACGCTCTTCAAGATGTCTGTACTTATCATCTGCTGGAGGATACTGTTCCTCGGAGTAGTCCTCCTCTTCTTCCTCCTCTTCAGACTCGGACGGGACTGCTGTTTCTTTTCCTTTCCCCTCTCCTTCACCAGATGTTGTTGCAAAATTCAAGGTTCTTCTAGTATGTCCCTGAAACCTTCTCCCCATGTTCAAAACCCCAGTGACCTTCTTTGTTTTCTTCTTTCTTTCTTCAGCTAACATTGTCTTCAACTCTTCTTGCCCCTTGGATAGGGTCATGAGTAACTGTTGAAACTGCGTGTTTTGAACTTGAAGATCTTTAATTGTCTGTTCGAGCTACATCTTACTGAAATAAACAGTAAAGAGTTGAGGAAACTCATTGCAAAAGACATGTTTATGTTATGATGAATGATATGTGCATATGTAATGTTTTCAAGGATTTTAAAAGACTCAAGTTCGTTTTAGACAAAAAGAAACACACGTTATATTAATAAGGTAGAGTTTAAGTACATCAATGTACCATTGGGCAAAATAATACAACACTTTAAGATGAAAAAGTAGTGTGCATCCTCTTTGGTGCAATGTAGGCATTTAGAGTCTGCTCCTCATGGAGTAGCCTAGTGAGTTCCAAAACCTTCTTCTCGCTTGTGTAGAATTGGGCTTCGAAAGTATCTCGCTCTCCTTTGAGCTGTATCCAATCCCTTTGTAGGTCTTCAAGAGATGTGGGCATGTTAGGATGTAGGATAGTGTATGGAACTTATCCTTCCTTAATAGGCTCAATGATCACCGGGAGAATGGAAGGATAAGGCATCATAAGACTTTGAGCGCGGGTTCATACCCATTTGAGGTAAGGCTCAAGAGGGATGGAATTATTGTGCCCCAAAGTCTTGCTATCCACCTTTTTTAGCATCTTCCATGCTCGGATGAATCTCTGGCGAAGACCTTGATCGTTGTTGTCGTAGTCGAATACCAAGCCTTGAATCAACATCTCATGCGGGCCATCCCTTCGGGCATAACCAAACTATCTTAGAGCTAAGCATGGGTTGTAGGTGATGCCTCCCCTAATTCCAAGTAGAGGGACATTAGGGAATTCCCCACAATGATAAAAAATTATAACATTCTCTTTGGATCGAGAGCACCAATGAATATCTGAATGTTTGAGCGTCATTAACCTTTGTGACCACCTAGAACCTTGCTCATTCTTTAAAACTTATTGGGGAAGATGAGAAATAAACCATCTTGCCAGGAGAGGAGTGAAACATATAAGGACACCTCTTTTCCTCATTGTGTGAGTGTAAAAAGAGTGTAGGATATCCCCTAACATTGTAGGCACCGGATTGCGTAACATGAAGATTTTGACGGCACTCACATCTATGAGTTGGTCAGGATTTGGAAATAAAACCAACCCATAGATGAGGAGAGCCACAATTTCCTCAAAGGCTTGTAGGTCCAAGGAATTCCAACAGCTTTGGGCTTTCTCAAATAGGAATTTTGCTAAGAAGCCTTTGACACCACTTCTAGTTTCCCAATGAGTTGTGACATCAGATGAGTGCAAGTGCAGAGCTTGAGCAATCTCTTCTAGCTTTGGGTCTCTTTCCGTACCGTTGAAAGGTAGTTGATTGAGAATGGGAATCCTCAAGAGTTGAGAGAATTCTTCCAAAGTAGGCACAAGCTGATAGTCGGGAAATGTGAAGCAATGGTGCAAAGGATCAAAGAACTGAAAGAGCACCTTTATCATATCCTCATCTATGTTGGAGGTGACCAAGTTGAGTAGACGACCATGTCTCTCAGTGAATGGAGAGTTCTCAGGGATCCTTGAAGCTAGCTCCTTATGTTGTGGAGGAATTCTTACAAGGTTGACTTGGATAGTTTTCCTGCGAAGTGAATCCATATCCTACAAAACAAGAACAAAGATGAATCTAAAAAATCATCAAAATGGTTAGTGGATGCATATGATGTTCATGATGTCCATGATGTTATGTACAAGTATGCATATACAAGCAAAACAAACAAGTTCTTAGTTTAGGCTTGCATGGGGTTTTATAGGTAAGTACCCTCTTGAAGTTTAGTTGGCTTAAACCTGTCCTAGTAATAGTAATCGGGTTATAAGGAGCCCAATATCACCGAATTGTTTCCTTGGTCATTGTTTCAGCTCAAGCCTCTTTAATGGCGACCAAAATATCCCAAGAAACCAACCCTCAATGAGTGTAGTATCGAGTATCTACCAACTTCGGACTTGCACCAAAGCCGGTCATCTCACTACATCCTAAAGGCCAAGTTGGTCAAGTAAAAGGTTCTAGAAGTTCATTAGTGTTTCATGACATCACTCAGAGGCCCTGTATTATCTTTGATTGACTCAAAGGATACCGGTACCCACAAATATGTCACACTAACATAGCTATTGCTTAGACCATGTCGGTATACCCTGCACAGTTTCCACAATGTATTGCTATTTACCTATAATGTATCCCAAATCTGGGTAGAGGATTTCAAACCCAAACAAAGAACCATAATGTAAAGCAAATAAGTCAAACAATGTAAGCAAATAAACGTGATCTAGCCCTAAGGTAACCCCACTTTTATAAATTTCCCCAACAGAGTCGCCAGTTCTGTGATACGGTGGGAGAACTGACTTGAGGGTTTTGCGTTTTATCGCAAATATTGCGGTTAGCAAGAGTAGCCACTGACTTTTCTTTTATCCAAAAGGAAAGGTGAAAAAGCACAGGAAATACCTTTGATATTGTTTCTTGAGTTCGGGGGATAGATTATGAAAAGGGAAGGTATTAGCACCCTTTTCATCCATGGTTTTCCATGGGCTCTTAGTTACTTGCAAGATCACTTGCTTTTTTGTTTGAAAATGTGTTTGGTGTGGTTTTGAAATTATTTTGTAAAAGAGGCCTTTGTTTAGGAAATCTTTGTAATGATTCTTGTTTGTAAGAATGTATACAAAGATGTTTGTCTTTTTGAAAATGTTTTCAATGTTTGTAAGATGTTTGGAAATGTGTGTGTTTGTTTTGAAAATAGCAAGGATAGTTGTTTGGAAAAAAAGCAAGTAACTAGAAGTAATCTACCTACTCAAATGTCTTTCTTATGCATTTTCTATTCCTTTGACATTGATGTCTTACCATTGATTTGGTAAGCAACCCTATCTTTGGATGTGAACAGGACGGGCGTGGATCATCGTATAATCATGATTAGCAATGTTGCAAAGTATCTTAGCATTTTTGAGGGACCAAAAAATCATCTTGTAAGGCAACTTTGAATAGCTTCATCGAGGGACTATGATCTTATACTTGTTTGTTTTGCCAAGATACTTTGCATGCGTAATATGGTCATTTTTGTACAAGGAAACCAAGTGGAGAAATCTTAAGGGTGCTTGTGTACAAGTGTGTTATTTTCATGCTTTGATCTTGGATTTAGGGTTTTCTATTTGATTTTTTTATCTTACCATTCAAACCCTAATTACTAGCATGGTATATAAAAGCGGTAAATTGCGTAATTTAAAGATTACTACGCTATTACAACATTTTATGGGAGGGGGGAATACAAATTGTGAATGGGGATTTTCATTAACGTAAATCTAATTAAGCTATTACAACCAAATCGAATTTGTACAAATGTTTGAATAAATAAGATACAATATAAATTAAATGTGCAATGGTATGTATATGCAAGAAAAGATTTTTATTTTGTTTTTTTATGTGAAAAGAAATTTTGAACTAAACCTAATAACTTAAGAAAAAAAGAATTTAATTCTAGAAAACAAAAGTTAACCCTAATTTCTAATTTAAATAAAATAAAGTTCTTATGTATTATTTTTTTATGTATTTTTTTTGTATTAAAAATAATAAATAGTATTTTATAAAAAAATATTTAGTTTTTACATGTTAAAATAAATATTTACAAGTATATATATAAATATAAAAGAAAAGATAAGAACATATCTAAGTTTAATTTATTTTTACAAATTTGTTTAAGAAAGATAGTTAGTATATATTTAAGATAAAATACTTTTTTTATGTGAAAAATAAAATAAAATAAAATAAAAATGCAATATAATCATATTTATATTTTTTATGATTTTTATGTGTTAAAGAAAATATTTTAATAAAACAAATATGAAAATAAAATAAATAATAAAAAGATTGGGCCAGGGGTGCTGCAAGTAAACAGGGAGTAGTGTGTTAAAAAAAAGAAAGCCCAAGAACCAAGCCCATGCTGCCAAAAATAAAAAAACTGAAGCTGAAAAATAAAAAAAATGTAAAAAGGTAGCGCCAAGGTTCGAACCCATGACCTGGGCATTGCCAGCGCGCTACCTTGCCACTGGGGTGGCTGTATATCCGTTAGCTTATGTGAAATAAGAAAAACATAACACAAAACGCTTCCTTGGCCCTGTACTTCGTCTTCTTCCTCTAGCTAGTCGGACCTCCTGTAACTCTTTCATCTCTCAACAAAAATGGAAATTGATAACATGAATGTTATAGCATTTTGTCCCACGATTCTAACCATGTGCATAACTAAAACTATAAGTCCAAGATTAAAGAGAATTTTAATTGCCCTAATTCTTAACCTAATTTTTTCAGGAACTTCAAGCTCAAAATTCTCTCAACTCAGGACAAATAAATGCAAGTTATAGATATGTACAGCTTCGTAGCAATGATGTTTACATTGTTTATTCACAAATCGTGGTCAATGGATGCCTGTATGAAGAGATAAAAGTTGGAGTTTTACCTCTTTCAGTTGAGATCATGAATGGAGTTTGAGTGAGATTTATGAAGGCTTGAAGATTGCTTGAGCTTGCTTGAACCTCCCTGAGTGTGTTCCAATCCTTACCTTGCTTTAAAAGTGTCTGAAACTCTCTATCCAAGTCAATCTACAAGCTTAAAAACAAAAATGGCAGATGAAGAAGGAGGAGTTACAGTGCAGGGATGATGGTCTGGATCACTTAGATATGAGGTAGGTAAAGTGTTTGAATGATTAAAACTTGAAACGCACGAGCAAATTGATGGATTGCTATGTTTGGACACAAACTGCAAGTTTTGATAGTTTTTTGGTGATATGGAGTTTTTGAGTATTTATGGCCTTGAGAAATCGTCTTCTCAACTTTAATATGTTTGTGTATTAGTATGTAAAAGGTTTCAAGTCAGCTCTTCAACAGATCCTTGAGTTGTAGCCTTTTTGCACTCTTTCTTGTTTTTGAAGCAAAGTGAAGGGACAAGCCTCTACATGCTTGTACTAGCCTACTTGGAGTTGGTACAAGCTCTATACAAATTGCTTTAGGTTTGTAGGACTTGTGTTTGCATAGAAGACAAGTCCACTGCTCAAGAAATGGAAAGTTGCAAAAGTTAAGCTTTTCAAAAATGGCAATGGCAACTTTGTGCCATTTATGGAATTACAACTTGGACAAAGACTCTTAGGCTTGGATTAATGCTTTGTCAACTGAGTAAGCATTAAATTATGAAGTGAGAAACAAGTTTGGGACCTGTAAAGCATGGATTAGGCAGCATAGGTACTTATTTGAATTTTGTTCTTTATGAAATGGCTTGAATTCAAAGTGAAAAATTGCCAACTTCATCTCTTCGATTATCTCTACTCAAAAATGATCTCAAGGAGTTCTTGGAAATTTTGGAAATCTTGCAATATTATCTATAACTTATCCTTGAAATGAATTTCAAGATTCCCCTTGGAACTAGGTGAAAAATTTCCATGAAGTTGAGTCAAAAACCTGCCTAAATTAGGGCAAAAATTCACTAAGTTATTTTAGTTCGTGGGCATGTATTCACAAAATTATATCTTAAGATCCAAGCATCTTTAAGGAAAAATGTATGAAGCACAGTTGCATATTTTATGGGGGTCTACAACTTTCATGTTGGGAACTTTCTTTGAATCATCTTGTATCATGGTGGAAAATTGGCCTAAAGTTGAGAAAAAATAAGAAATTTTCTATACTTAGAAAAATTTCTAAGTTAAGAAAAATTCAAAATTCAAAATCAAATCTTCAATATTTGATTCTTTGATTAACAAGTTTCATATTTTGACATGTTTTGATGAATTGTGATCCTTGGTATTTGATTTTTGACCAAAAAGTCAAAGTTTGGCTTTTCAGTATACAGTTGACTTTTGATCAGTTGACTGCAAATTTCATCTGTCAATCCAATGAAATTGCAATGTTTTGAACCATGTCATTAGGTCAAGATGATGAAATTGAACCCTTGAAACCATTCTTCAAATCAATTGGTCATTTTCTAGGTCAAAAATCAGAAATTGGCCTTTCTCAGTCAAAACCCTAATTTTGACCATTTTGCCCTTTTGATGATTTGATCAAATTTCTTGAGGAATTATGGTCCAAACTTGATAAAATGATTCACATGAGTCTAGAATATTGATGTGGATCAAAAATTGTGAAGTTTGACTGTAATTTGGCCATGGTTGACTTTTCCCCCAATACAGCTGATTTTTAAGTCAATTGTCCAATTGACTGATCAAAAATATGATTCAAGGTTTGAAACTTGTCATGAGTAATCTTAGGGGTCCATAATGATGTTTGAAAGTCATATGAATCGTTAATAGTCAAAAAATCCTTGGGAAAACTCAAACCCTAATTTTGGATCAACAATGTAAGATAAGATGTCTTGAGCTGACCAAACCCTAATCCAGTCTTGAGTCAAAGAGATCTTGTGAGAAAAATCTTGATAAATAAGAGGGAAAATTTTGGGGTAAAACAGGTGAGAACCCTAAACCAACTATATTCTTATTCCTGGGAAGCTCAACAACCTATCCCTAACCTTCTGATTGACCACTCTTCACTACCTACTGTACGTCTTTAAACGAAAAAATAGATGTCCCACTATTCATATGAACAACTTCGACTATATCAAGGGCCTATAATTAAGTCCCAACAACCTCATCATATGCATCTATATATCGGAAGGAAGAAGATGACTGACAAGGAAGGTCTGCTCACCGTAAACAGTTACCAGCTTTTTGTTCTTAAATAACTTTAGTCTTTGATGAAGAGTTGACGTTACTGCCCCCATCATCGTATATCCAAGGTCTTCCCAATAAACAACTGTATGCCGGATGGATGTCCATCACCATAAAAGTGACATGGAAAACATGTGGCCCTAGAAGCATTGGAATATCTACTTCCCCGATTACTGTCTTGGAACCATCAAAAGCTTTGACTACAACCCCATTGCACCTCATAAAATCACATTGATAAGCCAACCTAGACAAAGTTTTTTTTGGCATAACATTGAGCAAAGATCATGTATCAACTGAGACATTAGACAGGGAGTCCTCTTTACACTTTATAGATATATGTAATGCATGATTGTGATTCTTACCTTCTGGAGACAACTCTTCAACTCTGAAACTCAAGACATTACAGGCAGTAATGTTTCCTACTACACCATCAAATTGATCCACTATGGCATCATGATCTACATAAGCATGTTCCAACACCCTCATCAAATATTTCTGATGATCCTCAGAACTTAACAATAAAGATATCACTGATATTTTTTATGGAGTCTGAAAGAGTTGATCTACCGCCTTATAGTCACTTATTCTAATCTATCTTAGCAATTATTTAGCACCATCATTCTTCTTTGGTTCATTGGACATACCAATAACTATAGGTTCTTAATTAATCGCTACAGGATCTTCACCATGCACATTCTTACTTGCTAACATATAATCAACCTTTCGGAGAGGTGCTGGAGCAAACATACGACCACTTCTAGTCATGCTACTGACATTTGCTATATTCTTGACAGATTATGTTGATTCAATCATTAGCTCTTTACCATCTTCCAACATAGTAGCATTATACTTCCAAGGAACAACATTATCATATTCATATGGAATCATCCCCGACAAACAAATTATCAAAGAAGCCACAACATTCTCCTTACTTTGGTAAGTGATTTCCAAAGGCTCTGGAATATCAAACTGAGAAACGATAACAACTAATTCATTATCCTTGCACTTAGTACTAAATTGAAACACACCTTGATTCATCAAGATCTGAATGCCTTTCTTCACCAAAGCACATCCTTCAAAATTCTGCTCACACAACTGGCAATCTGCATGATCATCTTTGAACAAATTGGCCTTGCATAACTTGGCATGCACATCAGCCAACATAGTCCTTACCATATTAACATCAAAAATGAAATACTCTCCATGGAATACTTTTATCATGCTTAAATAGGGTCCACCATGCTCTAGTAGAGGATTAACCTGCACATTAGGTCTAACATCTCGAAACTTCAACATACCATTCTTGACGAGCTTCTGAAATTCTTCTTTAAACGAGAAACAAGTCTCAAGATCATGCCCTGGTGCTCCCCGATGATAAGTGCAATGAGCTTCAGGTTTGTACTAAGATGGAAGTGGATTCATACCAGTTGGCAGAGACCTAGTCTGAATAAGCCTCTTCTGCAACAAAGCTAGATATAATTGTGTATAAGTCATGGGAATAGGATCAAATTGAACCTTTCTAGGAGCACGAGCTTGTTGATTCTGATTAGGATATTGATAAGTTTGAACAACATGAGTTGGACTAACCACTAGAGTTAGTGTGGTGACATGAGGTTGTTGATAACACTGTTGTAGAGATTGGTTATGATTACCTCCATTTTCGGGTCTTCACTGCCTCCCCCTTGAGAAAAAGCATTGGTTTCCCCTGTTTGTTCTTCTGAAAGTTATTACCATACTTCTTCGTTCCACTTGATGAACTCGCTTCTTTTATCATACGACCCTCTCTGACACCTTCTTTCAATATGATTCCCATACCTACCATTTTAGTGAAATCACTAGGAGTGTTAGCAACCATCCTTTCATAGTAGAAAGAACTCAAAGTCTTGAGAAACATCTTAGTCATTTCTTTCTCCTCCATCAGTGGTTTAATCTGAGCAGCAACTTCACGTCATCTATTAGTGTATTATTTGAATGATTCCTCATCCTTCTGTGACATGGCACGAAGTTGGTCACGATCTAGAGTCATATCCATATTATACTTGTACTGATGTATGAACGTCACACTGAGATCATTGAAAGAACTTATATGAGCAATATATATCCCCATATACCACTTCAAAGATGCACCAGTCAAACTGTCTTGAAAATAATGAATCAACAACTTTTCATCACCAGTGTGAGTAGCCATCTTCCAACAATACATAATCTGATGACTCTGAAGAAATGAGTTACCCTTTGTTGTACCCTAAATTTTTTCCTCCCGTATTTCTCAAAACATTTCAAAAAAGATCCTCAAGTTGCTCAAGGTAGTCCAAGGGTTGGCCAGACAAGCTCTCTCCTAAGGCAGTCTACCTCAAATTAGGGTTTCATGTTGCATCAAGATACTTGATTCCAAGGGATCCCCAAATGCTCACCAATGTCCTAATATGTTCTCAAGATCATCCATGTGAAGTTTCAAGCCTTGCAGAGAAGATTTGCTCAGTCAATTGCTTAAAGGCCTGAAAATCGATTGTGCTAGGGCAAAAGTCAACTATGGCTCACATACAGTCAAACTTCAATATTTTTGGTCAACATCCTCATTTTGAAGTATATTTTATCATTTGATCAAGGGTTGATCATTATTCATCAAGGATTTCTCATGATTCATCAAGAACCAAAAGTTGCTAAATTAGGGTTTTGCAGGAAAAGTTAACTCAACTTTGACCAAGCATGACTTTCTCATACTTTATGATAAATGACCCATCCAAAGCTCATTTTAAATATTATGCCATGCTCTACAATCCATCATCATCTCCTAAGTTCAAAATATGCACTCACAAGAATTTATGAATTTGGACATTATAGGTCATTTGGAAAAGTCAACAAAAACACCTTTTTATCAAAGCTTCATACATGAGCATGGAATGTCAAATTGAGATAAGACCAAAAGGGTTGCTTATAGGACACCTAAAGCTTTATAAAAAGTCCAAGAACACCTTCAAATAGTAAAAATTGAGGAAGTTATGCATTGGTGAAGTTGGCCCTTTTTGCAAAATTGTCAAAAGTCAACTATGCCTAAAAATGCAATTTTTGCCAAATGGGCCCAATCTTTTTCACTTGTTTTGAGTTGACAACATGGTCCACGAGACATAGCCTTTACCACTTGTCATTTATATTATTTTTATTATTTATTTTGATTTTCATTTGAATTTAATTAATTTAAATCAAAATAAATCATAGAAAATCCAAAATATTTAAAACACAAGATTTTGTACTTGTTTCAGGTCTTAAATTCCAGCTAGCATGAGATCAAATTCGTGTAAAGGCATGGAGTGCATAAAAAGATTGGATTTGGACTATTTTTGGAATGATATTCAAGTGTATCAAATCAAAATTAAATTCAATAATGGAGGAAGATTATGATCACATTGAAAACCCTAATCCATTCCTCAATACATAAAGAACGTGTGCAGACCTAAAGAGAGGCTGGAAGAAGGCGCAGCAATCAGAACCAAACTTGAAAAAAACAAGAAAAAGTGTGGAATCGAATTCCTAGTTTCAAGCAGTTTCAAAGCTTCCTTCCCATCCCAATCGCTTCCTGGGATCACCAGCAAGCGATACCAATCAAGAACAAGGAGTCTCCAGCGCTAGAACCCACTGTAAGTCGGCCACGACAATGGCCTCTTCTTGAAATCCAATATCTTGATTCTAGCATTTGTAGCATGAATTGCTTACATATTCTGGTTCATTGAAACATTTGTAAACTGTTGATAATAATTAATTTCATTTTTGATAACAATATAGAGATATGCCATTGTTAGGTTTTCTTGGTTCGTTTTAGGGTTTTCTCATGCAGGTGAAATTGGCCCAAACGGAGGGGACCATTGTGATCAGTAGATTAAACCCAGTTGATCCATGGTCTTAAGTTCTATTTATATTGCTTGTATGTAATTTCTGAGATGCACAGGGTTATAGCTACAACGCCATGCCTGTAGGTCAAAGTTTAGAGTTTTAAACGACAGATCCAGGAGGAAGACGATGGCGTGTCATAACTCTATTGGCCGGTTTAAATTTTGGCACGTTACTTTGGCCAAAAACCTTTAGATCTGATATATTATTATTTCTATTATGTTAATGAACTAAAATCTAGCGCAGTTGGTCAGAAGAAGGAAATCAAAAATTCATGGTTCTGGGTTCGACCCCAGGCATGACCTTCTGGCATTTTCCCCGTTGTTTTCACCAGATCCAGCGCTTACATTAGCTGGAGATTATCTTCTAATTTCATCAACCAGGACCAGATCAAGCATCCCCTGGACATCATCCTCTGGATCCATCAGTCCCAGCCAGATCCAGCACATCTCATCTTCTGATGACCATAATCTGCTGGATCCACTAGCCAGGAGCAGATCCAGTGTCACCATCCTCTAGACCACCATCTTCTGGATCACCATCTTCTGGTCACCATCATCTGCTGGATCATCATCCTCTGATCCGAACCGCTGATACCAGGCCACTTTTTTTTTCTTTCATTCTTTTGCATTTTCTTCATTAATCTATTTAAATTATTTTGCTAACACTAATTTTTTTTCTTTTATCAAAAAAATCACAAAAATAATATTTTTCACCAAATAAAGTTTAGATTTTTTTTTATCAAAAAAAATTAAATTAATTTAATTAGGTTGTTAATTTTAGATAACTTTAATTCTTTTTGTAAGTAAATTTAAAAACAATTAGAACAATTAGGTTTTTATTTTTAACTTAATCATATTTTCTTTCCTAAAAATAATCAAAAACACAAAAATAGGCCATTTATTTATTTTCATTAATAAATTTAGTTAGCTAATTAATTGTGTATTTAATTTAGAAAATTTAATTCTTTTTTTTTCTTAAAAAAATAATATAAAAAAATAATATATATATATATATATATATATATATATATATATATATATATATATATATATATATATATATATATATATATATATATATATATATATATATATATATATATATATATATATATATATATATATATATATATATATATATATATATATATATATATATATATATATATATATATATATATATATATATATATATATATATTAAAAACAGCAAGAACATTTTTCTTTTAATTAGGTTAAAAAGGGTCAAAACCCTAAATTTTTTTTCTTTCCTTATCGTTCTAATTTCATCGCGCGCGCTTTATTGTTTTATTATTTACCATATTGATGTAACTGCCTACAAGTTGTAATAGCCTAATTAGGACTTTTATCTTTTCATTTATCGCTTTATTTTTAAGGGTTTGTTTTTGGCTATGTAAATACCCGAAGCCTTGTAATAGCGTAGTTTAATTTCCGCATTTTAAAAATTCCGCAATATTTAACTGTTAGATGTATGAATATTAGGGATGCATGACAAGAATGTATGTAAAACTTTAAAATAGTTAGATAACCCTAAAATGTGCAAAGATAATAAACTTGAAACTGAATCACCCGCACATGCGCACTCCTAGGGTACACTCCCACTTGGTTGCCTTCGGTAAACGGTCATTAGGTATAGGATATTTTAGTGGTCACTCTCTTGTCTAAACAAAGATCAAAGTCCCGTTCAGAAAAGTTGCCTCGGAATAGTTTCCCCGGAATGGTTGCCTCGAAATTGTTGCCTCGAATAATTGATCTAAGACATTAGGGTTACTACTAAGACGTCCTAACATTGCTTTAGTGACCATACGTCCCTTTCGAATTGACCCTTAAAACTCCAACGATGATGCTACCTACTCACTAATAATAGGATAGCACTGTCTAAAGGAAACGAATGTAGAACAATTCTCTTTTTCGAGTAGGTAGATTAATTCTTAAGTACTTGCTCAATCCAAACAAACTTTTTCACAGTTACACTCCTTTACAAACAAAGTTTTCAAAAACACTTCGTAACACTCTTGAAAACAGAAGCAAGAGTTAAATCGAAGTTAAAACAAAAACTTTTCAAAGCACATAAACACAAAGAAGCAATTTTGAAAATGATGAGAAAGTACCTAAGAGCCCGTAGATAACTACGGATAGAAAGGGTGTTAATACCTTCCCTTTCTATAACCTACCCCCCGTACTCAGAAAATCTCGAAAAAAGGAATTTTTCTGTGCTTTTTTTCCTTTCCTTGTTGGATAAAATAAAAGTCGGTGGCGACTCTTGCTTACTGCGACATTTTGCAAACACAAACGCAAAATGCAAACTAGCAATTCCTAAAGAAACAGTACCCGGTTCTGGCCACCGTATCACAGAACTGGTGACTCTGCTGGGGAC
This sequence comes from Vicia faba, assembly GCA_948472305.1. Classification (NCBI taxonomy): domain Eukaryota; kingdom Viridiplantae; phylum Streptophyta; class Magnoliopsida; order Fabales; family Fabaceae; genus Vicia; species Vicia faba. The sequence continues at coordinate 1,525,581,396 of OX451737.1, forward strand.
TTAATAAGTGGGGTGTACCTTAGGATTAGTTCATCATATTGTTTTCTATTGTTTGATTTGGTTGCTTTATTTTTGTGGGCTTTGTATTGGGGTTACTATAGATCCTAACCCGGATCTGGGGGACACCTTTTAGGTAAGTAGCAATAAACTGTGAGGGAACTGTGCGGCGTAAACCGATACGGTTGAAGCAGTAGCTATGTTGATGTGGCACATTAGTTGGTACCGATATCTCTTGTGGAGCAACAAGGAGAATATGGGGCTACTATATGGGTCATTAAGCATCAACTGACCTTAGAACCTATAATTGACCAACTTGGCCATAGGAAGTAGCGAGATGCTACACTCATTGAGACCACACTCCCAAGATGGTTACGGCCACAAGAAAAGATTGTGTGAGCTGAAACTATGACCGATGGAGGATGGTCAGTGATATTGAGAACCTCTAGAACCCGGTTACTATTATTAGGACAGGTTGAACCAACTAAACTGCAAGAGGGTAGTACCTAAACTCCATGCCAGCCTGAAATTTAAGGGCTACTGTGTGACTTGTTTGCCTTTACCATGTTTGCTATCTGTGATACTTGTGGTGTGTTTTTATCATGACATCATGCATCATGACATCGCATGCATATTTCATTAGACTAACCATTTCAAAGACCGAGGGGATTCATCTTTGTTCTGTTTTGCAGATCATGACTTATATGCGCAGAAATACCATTCGAGTTAACTTCGTGAAAATCCCTGCTCAGCTCAGAGAGTTAGTCTCAAAGTTTCTTGATACTTCTTCATTTGTTAGAAGACATGGTTATCTCCTTGGTTTGGTCACTTCAAAGTTGGATGAGCAAATGATGAGTGTGATATTCCAGTTCTTTGATCCGTTGCATCATTGTTTCACCTTCCCGGATTATCAGCTAGTCCCTACTTTGGAGGAGTTTTCTGATTTACTAGGAATATCTATCCTCGAGAAAACACCCTTCATAGGTTTGGAGAATGTTCCTAGACCTGAGGACATTGCTTTAGCTTTACACTTGACAAAGGCTGATATAGTGTCTAACTGGGAGACTCGGAATGGGGTTAAAATTTTCTTGGCTAAGTTTTTGATCGATCAAGCTCAGCTGTTCTGGGATAACTTGGATTTTCAAGCATTTGAAGACATCTTGGCTCTCCTCATCTACGACTTGGTTCTTTTCCCAAATCCAGATTCCTTCATAGATGTGCACGCAGTTAAGATCTTCATGTCTCGTAACCCGGTGCCTACTCTCTTGGGTGATATTATACATGCTCTCTATACCCGTACTGTGTGAAGGAGGGGGACCCTCATGTGTTGTACACTGCTGCTGGTGAGGTGGTTTATTTCGCGCCTCCCCAAATCCGTATTGAAGAATGAGGAAGGCGTAGGTTGGGCTTACAGAATCATGTCCCTTGCTCATACAAACATCCTCTGGAGTTCTAAAGATATGGAAAGAGTAGCTGTCATTGATCGATGGGGGGAATACCCTAATGTTCCATTGCTTGGAATTCGAGGGGGTATAACCTACAATCCTTGTTTGGCTTTATGACAGTTTGGATGCGCTCGGAGAGATGGTCCTCATGAGCTGCTGCTTACAGACATTGTCTTTGACTACAAGGGGGATGTTGAGGGACATCGCCACAGGTTTATACGAGCCTGGGGTATGGTGAACAGGGCTGACACACATGAGCTAGGACTGAAGACTTCTCTCCCGATGCAGCCATATCTCCAATGGGTTCGAGCCCGTGCTCAAAAGCTGGGGATGCCTTATGAAGCTGTTTTTCTGGTGATCATAGAGCATACTAATGAAGAAGGTGTTCCTTATACGGTCCTTCATCCATACATGCCTACTGATCTTGGGGCATTGAAGAGATCTTGGATCCAGCTAAAGGAAGAAAGACATACCTACAGAGAGAAGTATCATGAGCAGGAGAGGAAGATCTTGAGGCTTACAAGGCAACTTGAGAACGAGAGGACGATCAACGACTATGTCAGCATGAATGGAAGACGACCATGGGATTTCTGATGTCTTTTTATTGTTTCTAGTTTAGATTTGCTTTTCAGTATTTCTTTTGTAACGCCTTAAAGGCATTGTTAAACATTTTACAAGTTCGAATCTAATAAAGTTTGTTATTTTCTTGGTTTGCAAATTTGAATCTCCCAAAGTCTTTGAAATCATTTCATACGCATTTCATTCCCATGCACCTCATTACATGTACCATTACAGGTTTCTCATCTTCTTCGCTGTTTATTTCAGCAACCATGTCTTCTGAAACACCTACTGATCAGGCAATTAAGGCTCCTCAAGCACATAATGCTCAGTTCCAGGAGATGTTCCTGAACCTGGCCAAAGGGCAGCAATATTTGAAGACTCTCATCTTGAAGGACAAGAAGAAGAAGAAGAAGAAGAAGAAGAAGGTGGTCCTCCTGAATATGGGTCGCATATTCGGGAACAATTTGCGACAGGAAACTGATTTGTCCCATTAATATGGAGGGGAGAGAATCAAGAGGAAAGAAAGGGGCCTAGTCCTGTGGTCTCTGATAATGACACTGACTTTGATGAACACCAGTATCCTCCTGCTGAGGATAGATATAAGCAACTTGAAGACCGGTTGAGTGCAATGGAGATCCAGAAGATACCTGGGTTGGACTTCGAAGATTTGGGTTTGGCATCTGGGGTGGTGATCCCGCACAAGTTTAAAGCTCTTGTCTTTGCTAAGTAAGATGGGGTATCCTGCCCGAAGCTACACCTCCGCTCGTATGTCAGAAAAATTCAACCATATACTGTCGATAGGAACCTGTGGGTTCATTTCTTTCAAGATAGTCTGTTAGGGACTCAGCTTGAATGGTTCTATCAACTGGGAGAAGCGAATGTCCGCAACTGGGAGGACCTTGCTGCTGCCTTTTACAAGCAATACCAGTATAATGCCGACCTTGCTCCCACGCGTACTCAACTTCAGGGTATGTCTATGGGTGCGAGCGAAGGTTTTAAGGACTACGCTCAGAAGTGGAGAGATCTGGACGGAAGAGTACAACCCCTTCTGTCTGATAAGGAGTTGGTGGATATGTTTCTTGGGAATTTGTCTAGTCCGTACTTCAATCATTTGATCGGTAGTTCATCGTCTAGGTTCGCTAAATTGATTATGACTGGGGAGAGAGTAGAAGCTGGTATCAGAAGTGGCAAGATACAGAAAGGTGCTTCATCAAGTACAGAGAAGAAGCCTTTCAAGAAGGAATCTAGTGCAGTTTACAACTCAAGAAGCCAAAACTGACCCGAACGCCGCCAAGTAGTTAATGCGGTAGTAATATCAAAGCCCATTGTTGCCCCACAATGCAACAATCAGCAAAGAGTAGAAAGACCGCAAAGACAGTATACTCGGCTCAGTATGACTCTATCTCAAATTCTGCCGCAATTGTTGAAAACCAACTTGGTGACTCTGAGGGAAGCTCCGAAGAATCCCAGCACTACATCATCGCTGTATAATCCGAATGCCTGCTGTGCCTATCACTCTGATAGCCCAGGGCATGATACGAATAACTGTTGGGCCTTAAGGAATAAGGTGCAAGATTTGATTGAAGCTAAAGAAATTGAATTTGACGCGCCGGAAAAGCCTAATGTCATGACTGCTCCTATGCCCAAGCATGGAGTAAATGCTGTGGATGATGATTCATTTGTAACCTCTGTGGAAGACGTTTCTACTCCGTTGATGACTGTGAAGAAGAACCTATTATTGTCCGGTTTATTTCTTGGTTGTGGCGAAGGGTGCCACCTATGTTCAATCCTGCCTGCTGGTTTCCATTTGTTAAAATCAGGTATTCAACACTTGATGGACAACAAAGAGATCTTGTTCAAGAAAACTTTGATTTTGTTTATTCCTGTTGAAGATGTTTCAATCATTACCATTTCCGCCAATCCTTCCAAGGCTTCCTCGAGAAAGCCTGTTAGGATTACATCCGCTCCGAGAGTTGCTCCATTGATCATTACTATCCCTGGTCCTATCCCGTACACTTTGGATAAGGCTGTCCCGTGGCACTATGAGGCCGATGTGTATTATCATGGGATCAAACAAGACTTGAAGGTTGAAGAGGCTGATACTGATGTCAGCAATATTGTCGGGTCTAGCAAGGTCACCCAAAGCGGAAGACTCTTCTCTCCTGAGATCTACTCACCAATTGTTCGAAAGCCTGTTGATATTCCATCTTCCAGTACACCAGCTACTGCCCTGGTTCATATTCCAATTACCACCCATGTCGCCGATTCATCTGACGCTTGGGGCAAAGAGATCACAGGCGAGCCTGCCCGGACGGAGGCGCCTAAGAAGATTGTCGTAGAAACCTCTAGACAGGAGATAGAGGAAATTTTGAAGATTATCAAGAAAAGCGACTACAACATAGTCGAACAGCTGGGGAAAACCCCATCAAAGATCTCTATGCTATCCTTGTTGCTATGCTCAGAAGCCCATGCAAAGGCTTTAATTGCTTTCCTTAAAACTGCGCATGTGCCGCAGGAAACATCTGTTGATCAATTTAAAGACTGTGTGGCTAGTTTGACCGCTGACAATGGGTTGGGTTTTTCCGACGCAGATCTGACTGCCAAAGGAAAGAATCACAATGACACTCTGCATGTTTCGATCGAGTTCAGGGGCACTACTCTGGCCCACGTGTTGGTGGATACTGGGTCCTTGTCAAATGTTTTACCCAAGAAAGCGTTAGACCGATTGGACTGTGAAGGATTGGTTCTGAAGCCAAGTAATATTGTGGTTAAGGCCTTTGATGGATCCAAGAGGATGATGCATGGGGAGGTGGGCATCCCTGTTAAGGTTGGTTCCCAGACTTTCGCGTCTACATTCTATGTGATGGACATTCGACCATCTTGTTCTTGTTTGTTGGGTCGCCCGTGGATTCATAAAGCTGGGGAAGTAACTTCTACGCTCCATCATATGTTAAAATATCCAGTGAAGGGGAAAATTGTTACGGTACGAGGAGAAGAGGAGTGCATGGTGAGCCACCTTAACTCTTTTCGGTATGTGGAGATGGATGGGGAGTTCATCGAGACCCCGTGTCAAAACTTTGAAGAAGTCCCCCAGACTCTGGCGTCGACTGAAATTGTTGCTGAAGATCCTCCAATGAAAATGGCTTCCCTCAAGGATTCTAGGGCTGTTATTGAAAAAGGTGGGTGTGCGAATTTGGGCCAACTCCCTGACTTTGCACACAAGACTGACAAGTTTGGTTTGGGTTTTACTGCATAAGCTCAAAGGGCCGTTCGACGTGCGCGGATTGGAAGACCTCCCCTGCGTATCAGTAATCCGGAAGTGAATGCAATTGAGGATGACGAAGAGGAGTCAGTTTTTGATAGCTGGATTTACCCGACTACCGACGGTGGATTAAGCAATTGGATGGCAAAGGACTTCGTGCCCGTTTCTTTTATTACACAGTAATAGACTTTTGTTTTGAGTTTGTAACAGACAATTTGGAACTTTACGGCCCGGTGCCTTGCCCCAGGCACCGTGGCTCTGTTTATGAGGGCTTAATATTTGTCATTTCCATATATCATCAATAAAGCATTGGACGTTTTCTTGCATTACAAATTTTGGGCTCCTTGTTTTTCTTTCTACTTTGCACTTTATTAAAAAAATTATTGTCTTACACACACTCACATATCATAATACAGGTCCATATCCACTCTAGATCCCACTGATAACGACTCTGCTACTGCCAGTTATGACTTCGAAAGTCTGATCAACCAAGTCGAGGACGAAGGTGAGGATGATTGTGAAGTACCTGGGGAACTTTCTAGACTGTTACTACAGGAAGAGAGGGCCATACAGCCTCCAAGAGCCACCAATTCTGATGCCTCCAGTCGAAGGAAGACCTTTGATCTTATACTTAACAGTACTCGATAATTCAATGGGGTGTGTGCTGGGGCAGCATGACGAGTCTGGCCGAAAAGAGCATGCTATTTACTACCTTAGAAAAAAGTTTACCGACTGTGAGACCCAATACTCACTGCTTAAGAAAACTTGCTGCGCTTTGGCATGGGCTGCTCGCCGGCTGAGAAAGTATATGCTGACTCACGCTACCCTGTTGATATCGAAGATGGATCCAATCAAGTATATCTTCGAAAAGCCTGCTTTGTCCAGAAGAATATCAAGATGGTAGATGATCTTGAATGAGTATGACATCCAATACACAACCCAAAAGGCAATCAAGGGGAGTGTGTTGGCGAATCATTTAGCGCATTAGGCAGTGGATGATTATCAGTCTATGAATTTCGAGTTTCCGGATGAGAGCATCATGTTGGTAACTGACTGTGAAAAACCTGGACCAGATGAAGGACCTGAGGAGGGATCCCGATGGTCTATGTATTTTGATGGAGCTTCAAACGCGTTGGGTAATGGCATTGGCACCGTGATCATATCTCCTGAAGGCTATCATACTCCGTTCACCGCCCGATTATATTTTAACTGCACCAACAACATGGCGGAGTATGAAGCGTGCATTATGGGCCTTCGAGCAGCTATTGACCTAAGGATTAAGTTCTTAAGTGTATTCGGAGATTCCGCTCTCGTGATCAGTCAGATCAAAGGCGAGTGGGATACAAAGCACCCAAATCTTATTCCTTACAAAGAGTATGTATTGACGCTGCTCACGCACTTCGAGGAGATAACCTTTGAACATTTCCCCAGGGAGGAGAATCAGTTAGCGGACGCGCTAGCTACTATGTCTTATATGTTCAAGGTCAGGTGGGACAACGAAGCCCCCCAGATTACTATTGAGAGGTTGGACAAACCCGCACATTGCTGTGACATTGAGATTGAAGAGGTAACAGATAAGCCCTGGTTTCACGAAGTTAAGAGGTATCTTGAGGATCGAGAGTACCCCGAGGGTGCATCTGTTAATGATAAGAAGTTTCTGAGGAGGTTCGTGGCGAAGTTCTTCATAAGAAATGGTATCCTTTACAAGTGTAACCATGATTCAACCTTACTGCGATGTGTGGATAAGAACGAGGCAGAAAAGATTATGGCAGAGATGCATGAAGGTACTTTCAGAACTCATTCCAGTGGACATACCATGGCAAAGAAAATCCTACGGGCAGGATACTATTGGTCTACCATGGAAACCGATTGTTATCAGCATTCTCGAACCTGTCTAAAGTGCCAAGTTTATGCCGATAAGGTGCATATACCTCCAGTCCCTCTGAACATCTTGACGGCACCTTGGCCTTTCGCAATGTGGGGTATCGATATGATTGGTGATATCAGACCTACCGCGTCCAATGGGCATCGTTTCATCCTGGTAGCGATTGATTACTTTACGAAGTGGATTGAGGAAGCTTCCTTTTCTACAGTGACCAAGAATGTCGTGGCACGGTTTATTTGGCATAATTTGATCTGTCGATACGACGTACCAGAGAGGATCATTACAGACAATGGTACAAATCTCAACAATACTATGATCACCAAGCTCTGCAAAAAGTTCAAGATACAGCATCATAACTCTTCTCCCTACTGTTTACCTTGGGTTTTGGTAAACAACCGCTGATCCTCCAAATGGTTACTTATTTGGTTACTCGCAGGATCGATCAGATTGATCCTATGGACATAGGTTGATTTTGAAGTTTGATTAAGGTGGATAAGGCTTTAAATTAAAGGTTTCAAGTAAATTGCATAAAAGGAAAAACTTGGTAAGATAAACGAGGCTTTAAAGTAAAGGTTCGACAGGAATTTAAAGGAGAAAAGCAAGTAAAATGCTGGGAAAGTAAATGACTTTAATTGATAAAATTGGTGTTTCACACATACATTTCTCAACAATTCTTTCGCTCACACTGGGTACTTGAATCTAAATGAGTGACTATGTATATAATTGTGAACACACGCGAGAAACTACATGTCTACTCCTATTTATACTAAAACATTCCAAGTAACCGTCGGGCAGTTACACTGCTTCGAGATCAAGCCACTTGGCACGTTCTCCATGCTCGACGCTCCAGATCCTTGCACGTTTGCACGTAGTAACTGCTGGAAACCGTTTTCCCTCCAAAGCTTTGAATTTCAAACTGCTCCACTCTGGACCATCGAACACTTTCATCAAGAGACGTCTTCGACGAAAACTCCTTCGACGTCGAAGGCAACCAGCCTTCTTCCTTGGAAGAAATCTTCTAAGTATTTTGTCATCTTTCGACGGGCACTTCGACAGACTTAGCCAGTCGAAAGCATCTTTCAGCTTTTAATGGCTGACATCAATCAAAACAAAGGTGTCGAATTTAGGAGCCAACAAATTGCCCCCCAAGAATGCCTTATTTCGACTCTGAAAGAAAAAGGCATTCTTTGAAAACGCCATTCGACACCTGTTTTTCCACGCTTAGTCACAAGTTAACTTGTGCACTTTTTGTTGCTTTTTACCAACTATTGGCAATCCCAAGAAACCATCATTGATTTGATCCTAGGACGTCACTTTCAGTACGGCGTGCAGTACCAAACGTCACTTCAGAATTTGTCATTATGACAAATCCCAAAAACGAGGACGCACGCTGCGTCTCTCTGTTTCTGCAGAAACGGCCAAAACAACAGGATGCTGCCACGCGTCCCACTAATTCCTGCAGCATTAAATGACATTTAATGTCCTCGTTATTGGAGATTTTTCCCACTACTATAAATAGTAGTGAATATCCCATTGTGGGACTTTTTACGCAAACTAGCCTTCAAACTTCCTTGCTTTCGTACAAGCTTGCTCTCTTTGCAGAAAACTTTTCCTCTTTCACTTCATCTTCATCCTCAACAATGGCCTCTGCTTCTACTGCCCCCAAGGCTAACGCACCAACTGAACAACATGTTAAACCCAAGGTCTTTGTTACTGCTCCGGTAGTAAACTCTACAGGGAAACGAAGGGTTCCTGAACCTTCTGACATCTCCGTTCGCGATGCTTACTCGCGCCACTTGATGATCCCGGTTGGATACTCCAACCAGATCTTCGCAATGTCTGGCCCCATGAATCCAAGCATCTCTGAAGCTCTGAAGATCAAGAGCTACTTCCCAATCGTCGAGAAACTCAAGCCAGTAGCATGCGCCAAGAAGGACGCAGAAGACAACGAAGACCCTACACGCGAGAAAATCGACCTCCGCTTCTTCAACAGAAGTGTTAGGGTCTTCAGGTCTTGCCCTAATCTGACCTCCGATTATGTTGCTTGGCTAACAAAGTTGGAGAAGCATCAAACTCCAGTCTGGAAGGAAATGGGAATCTTCGACCTAGTGATGCTGTCGAAGACAGGCTTAAACTACTCCCCAGAGATGCTTATAGCTTCGCTGTTGTTCTGGGATTACTCTCACTTCACTTTTCACCTTCCATGTGGGATGTTAACCCCCACACTCTTCGACGTAGCAGCTATTACTGGCCTTCGACCAACCGGAGATTACTTTGACCCGGAGGAGATATCGGAGGACCAAATTGGCTTCTCTGAGACCAAGCCAACATACACCACCTTTATCAACCATTATCATGACAGGTCGACAGACGCGGTGTCGGATGTCGAACACATAGCGTTTCTAGCCTTATGGCTAACTCGCTTTGTGTTTTGCTCGAAGTCTCTACAAGTGACCAAAAAGATGGTCACTCTTGCCACCCAACTGCATCACCGCCAAAACATCTGTTTGGCAGAACTAATTCTGGCCAGTCTTTATGACTCGATCAGCAATGGGGTCACTCTTTTGAAACATATCGAAGATAGGGCCAGTTTGCTACTCGCTGGGCCTTTCTGGCTACTTCAACTGTGGCTCAACGCCACTTTCGAATCTTTCTTACCCAAGAAGATTCAGATAAATGAACAAGCCCCAGCGATAGCTAATAGACGTATCGAAGGAATTAGGCTGGCTCTGCTGACGCCTGTGGAAGATGGGCTGGAGTTTCAACAAACCTTCACTAACTTCGTTCTGATGTTCGCTCGAAGGAAGGAATTTGTTTCAACTATGGCTCCATTTGCTCAACGGAGGGTGGGGCCAGCATGGTTCACAAGGCCACATCCAAAGGAATCGAGTGGTCCCAATGTCGATGAGCACACCGTACTTTGGGAGGCGTTCCTGACACCCAGGATCATGCCTCTTCGATTTAAGAGTTCTAAGACTCATTTGAGTCTGCTTGCCTATCAACCAAATCTGGTATCTCGCCAGTTTGGTATCATCCAAACCCTGCCTTCTCCGATTTTTCAAAGAGAGAAGTCAATGTTGTACTTCTGCAACGATTATACAGAAGAAGCTGCCATCAAGCATATCGGAAGATATGCTGGTCGAACAATCCTCTCGCTGTTTGACTACCAGCTTAATTTCCTTTGCTCACCATCTTTCGAGGAATGGTGGAGAAGCTATTATGCTGAGTACTTCTTCGACGAGAAGGACTTCATGGCAGAGTTGCAGAAATCTTTTGTCCTTGTGTTGGACAAAGTCAAGAAATGTAAGTTTATTCTCTCACATTACTTTTTGTCTTTCTCTTCGACTGCTAGCCTGTTAACTTTTCTTTTCGCTTTCAGTTGTTCGAAAACCTCTAGCCAAGAAGGCTACAGAAGGCCCACAAGGAGGAGTCCCTTCAACAAAACCTCCACCGCCGGCGAAGACTATAGCGCCGGCGAAGACAACAGGCAACCAACAGGGGGAAGGCTCTTCGAGGAGGCCTCCTGCATCGGTAACCAGATTTTCTTCATTTTTCTTCTGGCTTTCGATTTTTTATTTTCGATGTAATTATTCAATCGAATTCCTATTGGTTTTCTAGGCCCCTTCGCCCAAGAAACGGGCAGCACTGGTGGTCGAATCAGGGAGTGATGACGAAAGTGATTCTCCTCCTGCCCCCTTAAAGAGGCGAAAGTTAACGAAGGATGCTTCTGTTCCTGCTCCTGAAGGTCGAACCGTCAGAATAAAGGTCGCTGTGAGAAAGCCTAGGCCACCTGCAGTGATCATCGAGGAGCCAACTGAGGAGGAACTGAACGCTCTTCTTACCAAGCCTGTCGAAAGTGACAATTCCAGCCCTGGGGCTGAAGTTAATCCACAGGTAGTCTATTGGACCCTTTTTATAACTTAGGCATAGATACCAGTATTCGATTGTGTCTCTTTCGACATCTGAAGATTTGTCTTCTTTCTCTTTTTCAGGACACTACTGAAAGTTCTCCACCAAGGACTTCAGAAACTCTGGAATCTGCTGACCTTAGTAGGCCTCAGGAAAAAGATTTGGGCAACGACGAAGCCCATACTGAGAATGAGGCCAATGCTGAAACAGTGGAGAAGACAACAGAAGAACCTATGGTGGAGGAAACACAGCCAGAAACGGTTCATGTGGTGGACTTGTCGTCAGAAGAGAATCCTGAAGGAAGAGACCAAGGCAATGGCGAAGAGAATCAAGATGCTGTTGACGAAGAGCACCAAGGTGGTACTAGCGAAGGACACCAGGGTGACGCTAGCGAAGAGCCACAAAATGACGCTGGCGAAGGACCCCAGGGTGATGCTAACGAAGAACCACAAGTCGACGCTGGTACCGCCTCAGTCCAAGTCGAAGAGCAGCCAATCGAGGCACTCAGCATTCCACAGCCTCAAGCCCAAGATAATACTGTGGCAAGGGTTACCTCCTCAAAGCACAGGTCAAAAGAGGACTTGGAAATCTTGAAACAAACTGACCCTGTCAGCTACCTCAATGCAATCATCGAGAGTAAGAATTCATCTGACACTAGTCAGGAAATTCCTACCCTGTCGGGGAAGTCTACTGAAACTTCTCCTCTTGATGATGCGTTGGCGAAGGTTAAGGCCCAGTTCTTCAAGAGGGATTTGATGAAGACTTTAGAGGGGGACCCCACTGCTCCATCATGCTTAAAGGAGGTCTTGAATGCTGTTGACTTCGAAGCTGTAGCCCCAGAAATCTCAGACTTGATCATGGAATTACATTCTATGATTGATCAAGTTTCAGCGGATTACAGGCGCCAACGAGGTTTTAACAGTCAGCTCGAAGTGCTGCATGGCAAAAGCTCATCTGCGTGGACTGCTGTCTCAGATTCGACTTCTCGAATTGCCGAGTTGTCGAAACAAAAAGCGTCTGCACAGGAAAGAGTCGATGCCATTGAGCGAGAGAATGACTCCTTCCGAGCACAAATCGCAGAGATAGAGGCGAAGATAAACGCCAACACTGTACTCCAGGAGGAAATTCTTTCGACCATCTCAGACACTGAGAGCCAGACTGAGATCAAGCAAGGCCTGGAATTCGCTGAGAGGGCCCAAAGCCTCGACGCTCAAATTGCCAAGCTAGTGCAGGAAAACTCTTGGTGCAAAAAGAGGTTGGAGCTGCAGTATGCCAAGTATCTTCGACTCAAGAATTCTCTTACCTTTTGATTGATTCTCTTTTGTAACCATCTTCTGTAATCGTTTTCGACGACAATTGCCATCTTGGCTGAAATTAATAAAAATTTCCATTTTGGCATTTTTTATGGTTAATTTAGCTTGTTATTTTATTTTTATCTCTTGAAGTATAGGCTTGTATTTTTTCAAATATTTACCATTTACTCTCAAGAGCCTTTTATCTCCACTTATCTCTTCGACTTCATAGGCTCCACCAGAAAAAGTTTGGATAACTCTGAAGGGTCCTTCCCATTTGGGTGACCATTTCCCCATGCTTCGATCCCGTCGATCCATGGGAAGAATTACCTTCCAAACTAGTTCTTCAGGCAAAAATACCTTAGGTTTTACCTTTCTATTATAAGAGTCTTCTACTCTTTTCTTCTGAAGCCTGAGTAAGTCGAGAGCGTGTAATCTCTCTTCGTCTAAATACACCAGTTCATCTAACATCATATTCCAATAAACCTCAGAAGGAATATCATAATGCCTCTGAACTCTTGCAGATTGAAGACAAATTTCTGCTGGCAATACTGCATCATGGCCAAAAGTTAGCCTATATGGTGTTGTACCAGTGGCTTCTTTTGGGGACGTTCGACAAGCCCATAAAATCTGGTCTAACGTCTTATGCCAATTCTTTGGTTTCTTCCCAACATGTTTCTTTATCAAGCCAATCACCACTTTGTTAGCTGCTTCGACTTGACCATTCGCCTGTGCATAGTAAGGCGTGGATGTTAGGAGTTTGAAACCTGTTTCTTGAGCAAATTCCTGCATCTTTCGACCAGTGAAAACTGACCCTTGATCAGTTGTTACTGTCTCAGGGATTCCATACCTAAATATAATGTTCTTTTGAATGAATTCAATGACATTTTCTTGGTCTACATTGACTAAAGGGACAGCTTCGATCCATTTAGTAAAATAATCAATGCCTACCAATATGTATTTCTGACTCTTTGATGATGCTGGTCGAATCTCTCCAATGAGATCCAACGCCCATCCTCTAAAGGGCCAAGGCTTCACTATCGAGTGAAGTTCACTTGCTGGTACATGCTGGATGCCTGTATGAACTTGACACTCTTGGCAACCTTTGGCGAACTCAACACAATCTTTCAGCATAGTGGGCCAATATAGTCCTTGTCGAAACAACAACCATTTCATCTTATGGCCTGCTTGGTGAGCCCCACATGCCCTAGCATGCGTAGTCGAAAGGGCTATGTATGCTTCAGTTTCACTTAAACATTTCAGCAACACCCCTTCAGGCGTCTTCTTGAATAACTCATTACCCATGAGTACAAAACTCAACGCCCTGTATTTTGTTTTTCGTTCTGTCGAAGCTCCTGGATTTTGAAGATAGTCCACAATGGGTTTCCTCCAATCTTGCTCTGACAAATTATCAATGAACGAAATCTCGAAGTTTAAGTGATCAGCATATCCTAGCCTCGTCGATTCCAAGTCTGATGGTGATAGACAAGTTGCTTTTATCTTCTCTCGAACTTCGATTGCTCTTTGTAGTCTCGTTTTTGAAATCTTATACCCTGATGCAATTTGTGCCAAGTCATTGGCTATTTGATTTTCGACTCTGGGTATGTGTCGAATATTGACACTTTCAAATTGTTTCAATAAACGATTTGCTATCACAAAGTACATAATGAGATTTTCCCTTATGCATTTATATTCCTTTGTGACTTGCTTGATAACTAATTCTGAGTCTCCCATTATTTCGACTCGAGTTGCCCCCAATTCCAACAATATCTCAAGGCCAGTAATTAGAGCTTCATACTCAGCCTCATTGTTCGAACAAGAACCTTCTATTTGGTACTTGAATGTTGTTGGAATTTTATCTGGAGAAATAATCAAGACTCCTACTCCTGTTCCATTTTTATGGCTGGAACCATCGAAGTAGAATTTCCAAGGTTCTATCTCCACATAATTAATATCCTCGACTTGAATTGAGTGGTCGACTATGAAGTCTGCAACCACTTGTCCTTTTACTGCCTTAAGAGGCATAAAGGTCAAGGAGTATTCAGTTAATGCTAATGCCCACTTTCCAATTCGACTATGCAAGATAGGTTTCGACAACATATATTTGAAAACATCAAAATGAGACGAAACATAAACATCAACTGGTTTTATATATTGCTTGAGTTTTGTACAAGAGAAATACAGACATAGACACAATTTTTCAACTTCGCTATATCTAGTTTCTGCATCATTCAAAACTCGACTGAGATAATAAATGGGTCTTTCGACTCCATTTTCATCCTCTTGGGCTAACATACTTCCCAGAGTTTTGTCAGATGCAGCTATGTACAATCTCATACTCCTATTGCTACAAGGAGGCACCAAAATAGGTGGCTTAGTGAGGTACCCTTTGATTTTGTCGAAGGCTTCTTGCTGCTCTTGCCCCCATTCGAACCCCTCTTTATTCAGTCGAAGTAAGGGTGAAAAGGCCTGAGCTTTCCCACTTAGGTTAGATATAAACCTTCTCAGGAAATTTATCTTGCCTAAGAGAGATTGCAATTCCTTCTTATTCGATGGCGCTTTCGCTTCCAAAATTGCCTTCGTCTTGTTCTGATTGATTTCGATTCCTTTCTTGTGGACAACGAAGCCCAAGAAATCTCCAGCTTTCACACAGAACGCACACTTCAAAGGGTTCATCTTCAGACCATGTTCTCTCATTCTTTTGAATGATTGTCGAAGGTGGTCAATGTGACTCTTCCTGGAAACAGATTTTATAACAATATCATCAATATAAACTTGCATAAAAGTGTTAATAAAATCATGGAAGATAGTATTCATTGCTCGCTGGTACGTTGCCCCAGCGTTCTTTAGGCCAAAAGGCATCACTACCCATTCGTAAGTGCCTAAGGCCCCAGGGCATCGAAAAGCTGTTTTCGACACATCCTCTTCAGCAATGAATATTTGATTATATCCTGAATAACCGTCGAGCATACTCAGGTATTCGTAGCCAGCGGCAGAATCGACTAGCATTTCCGCCACAGGCATAGGATATTCATCTTTGGGGGTGGCAGCATTCAAATCTCTGAAATCTATGCACACCCTTAATGTGCCATTTTTCTTAATTACTGGCACAATATTTGCAATCCATTCGACATACCTTGTAACACGGATGAATTTGCATTTCAGAAGTCTTTCGACCTCCGTTTTGATCTTCGACAATATTTCTGGAGCGAAGCGTCTTGGATTTTGCTTGATTGGCTTCTTTCCAGGTTTGATTGGCAACTGAAGTTCTACCAATCCTCTGTCGAGACCAGGCATTTCGTCATAATCCCATGCAAAACAGTCCTTAAACTCTTTCAGCAACTGGATTACTTCCAACCTAAGTTCTGGATCAATTTTGGCACTGATGTAAGTTGGCCTCTTCTCTGATCCTTCGCCTAAGTTGATTTCTTCTAAAGGGTCTTGCGCTAACATCTTAATGTTGTTCGCCAAGGGATCCTTTTCGAAGCCCAAAGGCTCATCGTCATAGATAGCGTCGAGCCTCTGTTCCTGCAATTCTTCTGGCATGATATCAGGAGGTTTTGGATCGAAATCCTTTCCTGGGCCAACAGCAGATAGTTGTTGATCATTGGCCTGTGTGGCCATGTATTTTACTTCGGCTTCGAGAGCCGTTATCATCTTGGTTTCGGCCACATAAGCCGAAATTCGCTTCAGAGATTGTGACTCAGTCATTATCACTGAATTCACTTCCCCAACCAGTTGGTTGGATATCAGTTAGCCCACTGAAGTCTATGTGGGACAAGTCTTCTCTGTCCCATTGGAAACCATGCTCAGGATGCAGGTATAAGGAACAAAAGGTGTTCGGCGCTGGCGCCATGTCGAAGTCAGGTGTTGGACATGGCCCTATGTGAGCCAAGTTTTTGTCGAAATCTGTTACACCCAAGTGATTCACTTCGCCAAGGTAGTAACTTTGATCCGCCTCTATGTTTTCGACCATCCCATCTGGACGCCATAGCAACAGTCTTTGATGCATCGATGAAGGCACAGCGCCAACACCATGAATCCACTCACGGCCTAACAAAAGGTTGTAGTTAGGTTTGGCCGATATGACCATGAACATTGTTGGTCGAAGGATCGACCCAACTATGATATCTAGCTGGATCACTCCCATGGTGGTCCCAATGCCTCCCTCATAGTTGGACAGGACCATATTGTGAGGTTTGATTTCTTCATCCCTTTTTCCAATCTTCCTTAGCATAGAATGAGGGATAATATTGATAGTGGCCCCACAGTCGACCAATATTTTGTTCACAGTGGTCTCTTCGAGCTTAGCCCTTATGAACAAAGGTTTGAGGTGATTCTTCATCGCCTCTGTGGGTGGCTCGAAGAAGCCATTTTGTTCCTCTGTAGTGCCATTGTCCATGACAAAATAGCACACTGGCCTATGTTTGGCCATTTCTTGTTCCACCTCCCAGTCACTGGCTTTGACTTCTACCTGTCGATTGAATTCCCTAGGCAGTACTGAAACAATATTCACCATTATATCCAGAGTATCGTCGGACTCAGCATCATCCTCGTCTTCGACTTCACTTTGGTTAGGCCAAACTAGCCTGTCGGTAACTGGTTCTCTCTCAAGAGGCTTTCTTTGTTTCCTTTGAGGCACATTCGAACTAGTTTCTGCCTTAGGTTCGTTGGCAGCCTCCCTTTCAGCTTTTCGCCTCCTTTGATATCTCCTCCATTGGGATCGAGACATAGGATTTTTACCCTTGTAGTTGCTGGACACTTGAGCAACCTTAGGTGCAGCAACTTGAGGCTCTTTCTTTTGAGTTAGAGAGGAACCTCTTGGCACATCGAAGGAATGCCATTTCTCTTCATTTGGCCTTTTTCGGCCAGATGTTTTGTACCAAGTGCCTACTGGTACATTTGTTGGAGGCCTAAAAGTCAATGGCCTCTTGTCTTGATTAGAACCCCTTCTGGGATCATGTCGAAGGTCAGCATTCTCCCTTCTCTTGTTCGCTGCTCTCACGCCTTGAATGTGCTCAGCAGCTTTTTTATCAAAGATTGAACTGCATCTTGGACACAGCATTACCTCTGATTTCTTTTTCTGGCATCTTTGTAAAAAATCTGCCAAGTTTTCGTTTTCCCGAGGGAAAGCCGTTTTATTAGCCTGCTCTTGCCTTATGGCCTCATCTGATGCTTTAGGATCAGAAAGTTCAACCATGTTGATATTCATTGTATCTTTACTAGCAAGAGTCAGTTGCTTCATTTGTGTCTCCAGATTCTCCGTCTGGCCTTGAACAGTGGCCAAGTGGGAACTGGGCTTTGATCCAGTTTTTTGTGCTTCAGCAGTCTTCGACTTCGGGTCTTCGACCGCTTTCTGGACAGCCTCAATTGTCTTCCTGGATAAATTTCCAGAAAAACTGCCAAAGATTGGCATGTTGATGTGGTCCTTTGAGACTTCGACCATGGTAATGCCTGACTTCTTCGACTGGATCCTGGTTGCCTCTATCATGTTCACCTCAGAGGGTTCTGCATAGTGGGCTTCA
Source organism: Vicia faba (assembly GCA_948472305.1). NCBI lineage: Eukaryota > Viridiplantae > Streptophyta > Magnoliopsida > Fabales > Fabaceae > Vicia > Vicia faba. Next base: position 1,525,599,272 of record OX451737.1, read on the forward strand.
GCCTTCAGTGGATTGGAGTCGACAGCCATGGGGGATTTGTCAGCAAACTTTAATCTCCCTTCCTCAATAGCGTCTTGCACAAGATTCCTGAAAAGAAAACATTGAGAAGTTTTATGGCCCAAAAAATTATGATATTTGCAAAAACCTCTCTTCTTTCTTTGATCAAGAGGAGGCACTTTTACCCCAGGGGGTACTATCATTTGGCCATCTTTAACTAGCAAGTCGAATATTTCATCACATTTTGTGATGTCAAAACTATAAGTCTTTTTTGGGAACCTATCGTTGGTCCTGTCTGGACCAATGGGATTTTTCCCATTTGAGGGGACTAACTGTTTACAAGAGTATGGTGGCCCTTGTTTTAGTTCTGCTAAATCGACTTCTCCTTCTTCGACAGTTAAAGTATCGTCGAAGGATTCTAGATCTTCGTCATCCATCTCAACGTACGCTATTCACTCTCTCTTGTGAGTTTTCGTTGCCTTAGCTTTTTCAGCTTTGAGGCGTTCGACCTGTCGAACTCTATCGGCCAGTTGGGCCATGTCTCTTAGGTACTGGGTATCTAGCTTCTTCCTAATGGAATAATCTAAACCGCCTGCAGCTATTTCGACCAACTCATGTTCTGGCACTTGTGTAAAACATCTCGCCTTAAGCAACCTAAACCTATTCAGATATTCGTCTATAGGTTCAGTGAAACGTCTCTTCACACTGGCCAGTTCTTTCAGGCTTATCTTGGTTTGCCCCATGTAGAATTGTTCATGGAACAATCTTTCCAACTGGGTCCAATGATGGATCGAATTGGGGGGGAGAGTTGTAAACCAAGTAAAAGCGTTCTTGGTTAAAGAACTTGGGAAGTATTTGATCCTTAGGTTTTCATTATTTGAAATGTCTCCTGCTTCGATCAAATACCTCGCCACATGTTCGACAGTAGATTCTGTCGTGTCCCCAGAGAACTTAGTAAATTTGGGGACTTTGCTTCTAGGAGGTAAGTCAGTTTGTAACACATATTCTGAAAATGGAGATGTAAAGTTGGGCCTTCGAAAGCCCATGTTCATCCCATTCTGAGTCATGATTCTTTCGATCATGGTTGACAGATTGTTATCCAAACCCATGTTTTGGTATTGGATATGCTGAACTACTTCGTCAGCATTTTGGTTTCTGTTAACTAACCTTACCTCTGGGGCTATTACCCTAGGTTCTTCGACAGGTTGTTCCAACCGTGCCCTAAGGTTTTCTTCGACAGGCTGTTGAGCCTGGTTAATGGTGGTTTCTTCCTCTACAAATATCCCCTGATTTCCTCTTATTTGCGCCCTTTGGGGCTGTCGAATAGGTGGGGGTACTCCAAAGAAGTCAGCCAAACGCGTCATTTGCGCTGTAACTTGCTGATTCGATTGAGTAGTATTTTGTATTAGAGGATTAAGCACCGTACTCAAAGTTTGTGCCAACATTTGCACCATATCATGGTTGCTTTCTCCATTTGTTGCCTCAAGACTGCTGTCGAGGCATTTGTAAGGCCATGGGCTACTTGGGACGTTCCTCCTAAGAGTTGGGTCCTATTTCTATTCGCCATGCCTACTCCAGAGCCTTGGAGTGGCGAAGAAGCACTCACGAAAGGGTCTGAATAAGTGGACGCAGCATTCGTTAGGCTTGCCAATTCAGAAGTTGGCATACCATAGAATGGAATAAATCCTGGGGGAACCACTGGCCTTGTGCCAATATTTCCCCTTGGTGGGGGGGTTCCCAAAGGTATTCTGGGGCCTGTTAACGAAGTTATTGGCCCCGTGGTTGTGACTGACACTGCTGGTGTCGAACCAACGTTCGTCGCTTCACTTACGGTCGTATTAACCGTTGCTCCCACACTCGTTTGTGGAATTTCGTTGTTGTTTGGCGGATTCGCCATCTCTTCCCTTCTTCTGGCAGTATTGTTATCGTTGGTGTATATTCTACCACTCCTCAATAACATACAACTCGAAAAGATGAGATTATTTTCAACAATCAACACACAGTCCCACCAGGTGTGCCAATTTGTTTACCTTGGGTTTTGGTAAACAACCGCTGATCCTCCAAATGGTTACTTATTTGGTTACTCGCAGGATCGATCAGATTGATCCTATGGACATAGGTTGATTTTGAAGTTTGATTAAGGTGGATAAGGCTTTAAATTAAAGGTTTCAAGTAAATTGCATAAAAGGAAAAACTTGGTAAGATAAACGAGGCTTTAAAGTAAAGGTTCGACAGGAATTTAAAGGAGAAAAGCAAGTAAAATGCTGGGAAAGTAAATGACTTTAATTGATAAAATTGGTGTTTCACACATACATTTCTCAACAATTCTTTCGCTCACACTGGGTACTTGAATCTAAATGAGTGACTATGTATATAATTGTGAACACACGCGAGAAACTACATGTCTACTCCTATTTATACTAAAACATTCTAAGTAACCGTCGGGCAGTTACACTGCTTCGAGATCAAGCCACTTGGCACGTTCTCCATGCTCGACGCTCCAGATCCTTGCACGTTTGCACGTAGTAACTGCTGGAAACCGTTTTCCCTCCAAAGCTTTGAATTTCAAACTGCTCCACTCTGGACCATCGAACACTTTCATCAAGAGACGTCTTCGACGAAAACTCCTTCGACGTCGAAGGCAACCAGCCTTCTTCCTTGGAAGAAATCTTCTAAGTATTTTGTCATCTTTCGACGGGCACTTCGACAGACTTAGCCAGTCGAAAGCATCTTTCAGCTTTTAATGGCTGACATCAATCAAAACAAAGGTGTCGAATTTAGGAGCCAACACCTACATGCCGAAGATGAATGGGGCTGTGGAAGCGGCTAATAAGAATATCAAGAAGATTGTGTAGAAGATGACGGTGACATACAAAGATTGGCACGAGATGTTACCATTTGCTCTTCATGGGTACCGAACCTCGGCGCAGACTTCAACAGGGGCAACACCCTACTCTTTGGTGTATGGCATGTAGGTACTCTTACCTATTGAGGTCCAGATACCCTCTCTTCGGATTATGAAAGATGCAGGTTTGAGCGAGGACGATTGGATACAGATTCGACTTGATCAGCTGAACTTAATCGACGAAAAGAGACTTACTGCTATTTGTCATGGTCAGACGCATCAAAAGAGGATGATCAAGGCATTTAACAAGAAAGTTAGACAATAAGAGTATCAAGTTGGGGATCTGGTGATCAAGCGCATCATATTACCTCAAAGTGACCCTAGGGGAAAATGGACCCCTACGTACGAAGGTCCATTTGTGGTTAAGAACATTTTCTCAGAAGGAGCTATGATTTTAACCACCATGGATGGTGACGACCTTCCTCACCCCGTCAATGCAGACATAGTGAAAAAATACTACGCATAATCAAAGACCCGCTAGGTTGACTGGCCTAGGAAAAAATAAGGGCTTCCCGGCGAACCAAAATGGTTCGGGCAAAAATAAGGGATGAAAATGAAAAATATGTACACCCGACAAGTAGAAAACCTGTAAAGGCGGCTTGGGCAAAAAAGGGTATCCCGGTGGAGTGAAAACCCGAAAGGGCGGTCTAGGCAAAAATTAGGGATTAAAGCGTAACACTATGTCTCATTGGATCACCTTGTAACCAGACGTCGGTATCAACTATCAAGCTCGGACGACACTAATCAATTTGATTTACCTTCAACCAAGTAGCAAAGTGATGAGATGCTCGAACGACATAAAGGCAATAGCAGAGTTGGAACCCAGTGGGATTGTTCACATAGTTGTTCTTCTTTATTTTTCACAAATTGGATAAACTCTATTGTTCAGCGGCGTTCTCTTACTAGGACGTCAGCCTCTTGTACAAAAACGCCTATTTACAGGCCAACTTCAAAATAAATACAATTCATTTTCACAAAGAAATTTCAAATTGTTTTCCTTTTTCTGTTTTGTTTTGCAAGAACGTCCAATGTTCATTTTTTATATATGCATTTGACAATAGTTGCTACTCATAAATATTTACATGCGTAACAAAAGACGATTACTCATAATATCAGAAACAGGGGAAAATAAGAAATGTCCAAACCATACAGTGGCTCTATCCACCAGGTATAGGGATAGACCTAGATGGAGAAAGCGATTGAAGGTATATTCATTCCCCGCAGAGTAAGAGAAGGACAGTGATGTTAGCATCATTCTCTCCAGCTGAGGCTCGCAACCGCGAATAAGTCGACAAGATTCTTCTCAAGCAGAGTTTAGCTATCATCAGCACTAGAAAATTATCCCCAGTAGAGTCTGGAGGATTGTCCCCAGTAGAGTCTAAAAGATTATCCCTAGTGAAGTCGCCACTGGAAAATCATCCCCAGCAGAGTTCATTCCATTTACAAACAGAAACTCAATTCCCAACAGAGTGCATCATCGCCTACAATGGTATTTCATCCCCAGCCGAGGTCGTTCCTCCAAATCAACAGAGCTTCTAGCAGAGTATCTCTTCCCCACAGGGTCATTTTCTCGTCAACTTATTCCCCAGCGGAGTTATGTTCTCCAGAAGGATTATTCTCACAAACATCTTCATTCACTATCCCCAGCGGAAACGAAGAATTCAACTATTTTCTCCAACAAGCAATCCGGGATTTATTTTCCCCAGCTAGAGGATATCACAAAAACATTTGCATATCCATGCATCATGACATATGCATACGCACCATACAACACAATCTCATTTATTTTGAGAACATCATTGCTTGATACATATCATGCATTACATACAGCTAACCTTTACCATTCAGGAAAGATACAGTCAAATCCTCACAAAATTCAAGCTATGAAGCCCGGATCCGACCGGATAGTCTCTTGATCTCTACAGCATATTGTGAAGACCAGATTCGACCGGATAATAGTATCATAATATCGCGAAGCCTGGATTACGACCAGATAGTGGTATCTCTTAAAAGCAAGCTATGAAGCCAGGATTCGACCGGATATTAGTTTAATCCCCAGCAAGTTACTGTGAAGCCTGGATTACAACCAGATAGTAGTGCGAGGTACCATAAAGCCTGGATTATGACCAGATAGTGGTATATCATAAACACAAGCCGTGAAGCCAGGATTGCAACCGGATAACAACTCAGTTCCTTCTGAAGCCTGGATTGCGACCAGATAAGAATCAAGAAATTGCGAAGCCTGGAGTCGACCGAATAGCAAGTTTAATCTCATCTCCCAGTAAGTCACTGTAAAGCCTAGATTATGACCAGATAGCAGTCAATCTTACCACTATGAAGCCTGGATTACAACCAGATAGTAGTTCACTCTCACCATTCAAACAGAGATGATCCCTCAGTAGAATAACGGACGATCGAAGCTCCTAAAATTCAACTCACCTCTTCAAACAGAGATGATTCCTCAGTAGAATAACGGACAATCGAAGTTCCTAAAATTCAACAGAGATGATTCCTCAGTAGAATAACAGACGACCGAAGTTCCTAAAATTCAACAGAGATGATTCCTCAGTAGAGTAACGGACAACCGAAGTTCCTAAAATTCAACAGAGATGATTCCTCAATAGAATAACGGACGACCGAAGTTCCTAAAATTCAACAAAGATGATTCCTCAGTAGAATAACGGACGATCGAAGTTCCTAAAATTCAACAAAGATGATTCCTCAGTAGAATAACGGAAGACCAAAGTTCCTAAAATTCAACAGAGATGATTCCTCAGTAGAATAACAGACAACCAAAGTTCCTAAAATTTAACAGAGATGATTCCTCAGTACAATAACGGACGACCGAAGTTCCTAAAATTCAACAGAGATGATACCCCAGTAGAATAACGGACGACTGAAGCTCATAAAATTCTATTTCTCTCAAGACAGAGATCAACATTCCTCAGCAGAGTCTTCCTCAACAATAGGTATACAAGCTCTCGTTAAGGAACCTCTTGGGCAATCGACACTCCTTCGGATGACATCTTTAAGCCTATTCCCCGTCAGCAATTTCCAAATGGCATCTGTAAGCCCATTCCCGACATCGCAAGACGGACACCACATCATGTGAGTGCAAATTTCTGGGCACTCTAGTATTCAATCCTCTTCCACCTTCGGATCACGAAAGGCCAGCAAGCCAATCTACATCCTCAGGTTTAAGTAGATTGAACAGGGGCAGCTGTTGTACCCTAAAATTTTCCCTCCCGTATTTCTCAAAACATTTCAAGAAAGATCCTCAAGTTGCTCAAGGTAGTCCAAGGGTTGGCCAGACAAGCTCTCTCCTAAGGCAGTCTACCTCAAATTAGGGTTTCATGTTGCATCAAGATACTTGAGTCCAAGGGATCCCAAAATGCTCACCAATGTCCTAATATGTTCTCAAGATCATCCATGTCAAGTTTCAAGCTTTGCAGAGAAGATTTGCTCAGTCAATTGCTCAAAGGCCTGAAAATCGATTGTGCTAGGGCAAAAGTCAATTGTGGCCCACATACAGTCAAACTTCAAGATTTTTGGTCAAAATCCTAATTTTGAAGTATATTTCATCATTTGATCAAGGGTTGATCATGATTCATCAAGGATTGCTCATGATTCATCAAGAACCAAAAGTTGTTAAATTAGGGTTTTGCAGGAAAAGTCAACTCAACTTTGACGAAGCATAACTTTCTCATACTTTATGATAAATGACCCATCCAAATCTCATTTTTAAGAGGATTCCATGATCTACAATCCATCTTCAGCTCCCAAGTTCAAAATATTCACTTACAAGAATTTATGAATTTGGACATTATAGGTCATTTTGAAAAGTCAACAAAAACACCTTTTTGTCAAAGCTTCATACATGAGAATGGAATGTAAAATTGAGATGAGACCAAAAGGGATGCTTATAGGACACCTCAAGCTTTCTAAAAAGTCCAAGAACACCTTCAAAGAGTCAAAATTGAGGAAGTTATGCATTGGTGAAGTTGGCCCTTTTTGCAAAATTGTCAAAAGTCAACTATGCCTAAAAATGCATTTTTTGCCAAATGGGCCCAATCTTTTTCACTTGTTTTGAGTTGGCAACATGGTCCACGAGCCCTAGCCTTTTCCACTTGTCATTTATCTTATTTTTATTATTTATTTTGATTTTCATTTGAATTTAATTAATTTAAATCAAAATAAATCATAGAAAATCCAAAATATTGAAAACACAAGATTTTATACTTGTTTCAGGTCTTAAATTCCAGCTAGCATGAGATCAAATTTGTGTGAAGGCATGGAGTGCATAAAAAGATTGGATTTGGACTATATTTGGAATGATATTCAAGTGTATCAAATCAAAATCAAATTCAATAATGGAGGAAGATTATGATCTCATTGACAACCCTAATCCATTCTTCAATACATAAAGAACGTGTGCAGACCCAAAGAGAGGCTGGAAGGAGGCGCAGCAATCAGAACTAAACTTGAAAAAACAAGAAAAATTGTGGAATCAAATTCCTAGTTTCAAGCAGTTTCAAAGCTTCCTGTCCATCCCAATCGCTTCCTGGGATCACCAGCAAGCGATACCAATCAAGAACAAGGAGTCTCCAGCGCTAGAACCCACTTTAAGTCGGCCACGACAATGGCCTCTACTTGAAATCCAATATCTTGATTCTGGCATTTGTAGCATGAATTGCGTACATATTTTGGTTCATTGAAACATTTGTAAACTATTGATAATAATTAATTGCATTTTTGATAACAATATATAGATATGCCATTGTTAGGTTTTCTTGGTTCGTTTTAGGGTTTTCTCATGCAGGTGAAATTGGCCCAAACGGAAGGGACCATTGTGATCAGTAGATCAAACCCAGTTGATCCATGGTCTTAAGTTCTATTTATATTGCTTGTATATAATTTCTGAGATGCACAGGGTTACAGCTACAGCGCCATGCCTGTAGGTAAAAGTTTAGAGTTTTAAACGACAGATCCAGGAGGAAGACGATGGCGTGTCATGACTCTATTGGCCGGTTTAAATTCTGGCGCGTTACTCTAGCCAGAAACCTTTAGATCTGATATATTATTGTTTCTATTATGTTAATGAACTAACATCCAGCGCAGTTGGTTAGAAGAAGGAAATCAGAAATTCATGGTTCTGGATTCGACCCCAGGCATGACCTTCTGGCATTTTTCCCTATTGTTTTCACCCGATCCAGTGCTTACATCAGTTGGAGATTATCTTCTAATTTCATCAACCAGGACCAGATCAAGCATCCCTTGGACATCATCCTCTGGATCCATCAGTCCCAGCCAAATCCAACACACCTCATATTCAGATGACCATAATCTGCTGGATCCACTAGCTAGGAGCAGATCCAGTATCACCATCCTCTAGACCACCATCTTCTGGATCACCATCTTCTGGTCACCATCATCTGCTGGATCATCATCCTCTGATCCGAACCGCTGATACCAGGCCACTTTTTTTTTCTTTCATTCTTTTGCATTTTCTTCATTAATCTATTTAAATTATTTTGCAAACACTAATTTTTTTCTTTTATCAAAAAAATCACAAAAATAATATATTTCACCAAATTAAGTTTAGAAGATATCCCAAAAGTCATTGTCTCAGCACAATCAATCTTTTCTTGCGGCCGAGATATCCCAAAAGTCTAGCCTCAATGAGTGTAGTATCGAGTGTCAACCAATTTTCAGCTTTACACCGAAACCGGTTACCTCACTACATCCTAATGGCCAAGTTGGTTCAATTAGGGTTCTAAGGTTAATTAGTGCTTCGCGACGCCACTCAGCGGTCCCGTATTCTCCTCGATTCACCACGAGGGATACCGGTACCCACAAATGCGTCACACTAACATAGCCATTGTTTCAACCATATCGGTCTACGTCGTACAGTCTCCACAATCTATTGCTATTTACCTAAAAAGGTGCCCCAAATCCGGGTAGAGGATTCAAACCCAAATAATAAAACCAAAAGATAAAGCATACAAGTCAAGCAAGATAAGCATGTAAAGGTGATCTAAAACCCTAAGGTAACCCCACTTTTTATTTTTTCCCCATCAGAGTCGCCAATTCTGTGATATAATGGGAGAACTGACTAGATGTTTTGCGTTTCGTTCGCACTTTTGTGGTTAGCAAGAGTCGCCATCGACTTTTCTTTTATCCAAAAGGAAAGGTAAAAACACAGGAAAGACCTTTCGAGAATTTTCTCGGGTTCGGGGGGTAGATTATGAAAAGGGAAGGTGTTAGCACCCTTTTCATCCATGGTTTTCCATAGGCTCTTAGTTACTCGTTTTAGATCACTTGCTTTTGTTTGATTATGTGCTTGTGGTATGGGTTTTTGAAAGTATTTTGGAAAATTTCTTTGTAAGGGTTTTCGTCTCTATAAGAACGTATACAAAGTTTTGTTTCTAAAAATGGTTCAAAGATGTGTTTGTGAATCGTGTTTTGAAAAGTGTTTTGAAAAGAGGTTTTGTAATGGTTCTCGTCTCTATAAGAACGTATACAAAACGTTTTATCTTTTGAAAATGTTTGGAAATGGAAGTGTAGGTGTGAAAGTTTTTGTCGTGAGCAAGCGAGTAACTAAGAGCGAATCTATCTACTCGAAAGGTCTTAAGTTGTTCTTTTTTCTTCCTTTTTATGGTGCTATCTTACCATTGATTTGGTAAGAATCCCCACCATTGGATGTGAAGGGACAAGCGCGGGTCAATTTTACAATCATTGAAGGCAACTTGTGAGACGCTCTAGCAATAAGGGACGAGATCGTTTTAATCGAAGGCAACATCGAGAGTCATCGAGGGTCTACGATCTTTGTTTATCAAAGGGTCATTTGCTATAGTGTCTCATATTCGAGGGACGTGATTGTATTTCCGAGGCAACAAGCGAGATTACCCTAGAGGTGCGCGTGTGAGAAGTGTGTTGATTTCAAGTTATTTATTCTTGGATTAGGTCATCTAGCGATTGATTTTTGAATCTTTCCATACATGCCTAATTACTACACAGTATATAGAAAGCAATAAATTGCAGGAATTAAAATTCTAAGCTATTACAAAAGTATCCGGGAATGGGTGTACAATTATTACAAATGGGGATGAATCACATAAAAATAGCAATGTCCAAATAATACAACCAAATCGAAATGTTGTGCGATTTAATGCAAAGCTATGACAATTTATGAAATAAAATCAACAAGGTATGAAATGTATGTATTTACTTGAAAAAAGAAAAATAAAACTTAATCTAAAAAGAAAATGATTTAAGTTAAAAATGTTTATTATATTTTTTGTGTATTTTATTAATTATAAGCTTAAAGAAAGAAAACTAATTAAATCAATGTTTTTGATGTTTTTATTAAATGTAACTAATTAATAAAAATAAGTTATAAAAAGAAAATAGTGAAAATTGATTTTCAAGACTTAAAAAATGTATAAAAGTATTATTAGTAATTTTCAAAACAAATAAAAACAAGTTAAAAGGAAGAAAATGGGGTTAAGGGTTTAGATGAGATTAGGCCCAAAGAAAACATTTATTGTTTGCTGAAACAAAGCAACAGGAAAGGGGGGGGGGGGGGGGGGGGGTAACCAGAAAACACGCTTGGGCTTTTAAGGGTTTGAAACTAAGCAGGCCCAATACATTAACTTTGTTTAATGTTTTTTTGATTGGGGGAAACATGAATTAGGGTTTGTGGTTTAGACTTGTTCACAACGGCGCCGCTTCGATTCGTCTCTTTCGCTTCTCCCTCTCGTTCATCTTTCTCACTAAACGTCCCTCTTCTCGTCCTAATTTCGTGAATAAAACGTCCCTTGGCCCCTTTGATTCAACCTGGTTTACGCTTTTTTTTGGAAAACCCTAAATTTGAAATGAAATCATCTAAAGGGTTTGAAATTCATTTTGATATGATCTTCCCCTCACTTTCCGTTACCGGAACTCTCTTTCTCTCACCTCCTAATGATTCTCAGTGGTTTTGCGTCTTGAAAGAGGTTACGTTCTGTCTTGTTAAGCTTTAAACGATTTTTGTCATTTTTTTTATCTTGTTCATGTTTTTTCTATTAACCTATTGTGCTATGCTTTGAGATGCAGGAAGTGTTATGAGGGAGATAAAGTATCCATACCTGTTTGGAAATTCCTGTGAAGTGAAAAGGAAAGGTGAGGCGGAAAGTAACGCTCCCTAGTGGCCGGAGGCGTGAGGAGGAAGAGATGATGGTTGGATGCGCGCTTCTGGTAACCTTTTCTGTCCTTTGAGTTTTGAATGATGATGATAATGTTGTACTTCTGACTTTGTGATTTTTTTGTGCTTTGTTGGATGTTGTTTGCTGATTATTTTGGCAGTTTAGTTTGAACTGTTTACTGGTTTTTTGATGATGGTTGGGATGGTTGGACAATTTTTGGATATTTTTCTGTTTCTTTTTGTTTTTTGTTACAGTTTGGCTTGGTATGTTTTTTATGTTTGAAAATGGTGTGATGATATTTGAGACCTTTTTTCTGGTTTTCTGGGTTTAAGATTTTTGACAGGTTTGAAAACTGGTGTTACTATTTTGGAGGTTGATATTGTTGGAATGCTTTTTATTGTTTGGGTTTGACAGTTTTGGAAATGTTTTTGAGAATGGTTGGTACTTGGACAATTTGTTTTCCTTTGGTTTTTGATTTTGGTTTAACAGGTTTGATGTTATTGAGATGTTTTTTATGAGTTTTTGTGATTTTTGTTGTTGAAATGGTTTTGCAGCTTTGATGGATTTCTTTGAAAGGTTTGACAGTTTGATGGCTTTGTGAAGGTTGTGAAAACTTGGAGGTTTTTGGTGGTTTTTAGGCTTGTATGTTTTGTGATTTTGTTGATGGTTTGCAAGTTGTTTGAGGTTGGGCAGCTTGAAGGTTGGTTGCTACAGTTTTTTGAATGTTGCAGGCTTGAGAGTGGTTTGTAACAGTTTGGGTTTGACAGTTTTGAGGTTTGAGAACTGGTTATGCAGTTTGGAGAGTTTTGTGATTTTTTGATAGTTTTGTTGTTTTTTTATTTTTTGTTGACTGTTGAGGTTTGAGAACTGTTTATGCAGTTTTTGTTTCTGAGTTTGACAGTATTTTTTGAAGGTTGGTTTGAGGGTTCTGGCTGTTTGTTGAGTTAACAGGTTGGGATATCTTTTGGAGGTTTGGTGGAAGTTGTGTTTGATGATTTATGTCCCTTCTCTTGAGCCTTCTCTACTGTTATATTCATGTGGCTTTTTTTGTTTGAAAGTTTATTCAAAATGGTGAGAAAACCACCAAATTTTGAATACTTTGGGCATGTTCTCCTTATGCTCTTTTCCTTGCAGTTTTGTTTTCTAGCAATTCTGGTGCAATTGTGACAGCAGGGCAGCATCCCTAGGTGACTTCTTTCCTCTCTCTCTCTCTCAATGACCCTAAGCCAAATGCTTTTTTCTGAAAAGTTTGCAACTTATTTGGAAAATGATGATTATGGCTTATTGAACAAGCCTCTTGCTTGTTGACTTAGTTTACCAAATGTTATATTTTCTTCTTGCTGATGCTATTTTATTTACTACTGCTATGCTGCCTCGTTCTTGCTGTTTGTATTTTGTTTTTGTTGATGTGCTGCTGTCTGCACATGATGCGCTGCTGTCTATTTTGGCTCTGTTTTGAATATTTGTTTTGGTCATGCTGCTGTTTGCTTTTGGACAATTTGCGCTGCTTGTTTGGCCCTGTTTTGTGCCTTATTTGGACAACCTTGCTTGCATTTTTATTTAGACAGCTTTGCTTGCATTTTTATTTGGACAACTTTGCTTGCATTTAGTTTGGAATATGTTTGGCTGCATTTCTTGTTTTTCTTTTTGTGAACCAAGAAGAAGAATCTTCTTGTGATTTGCAATTAGAAAAATAAAAACGTGATGAATTAAAAATAGCCTTCTGATTCCAAGTTGCAAACTTTAATGATGAACACATTTTTTCTTTTGAAAATTCTTATTCATATCCAATTAACTGTACTAATTATTTTTCTGTCTTTTGTTTTCATGTGAGCACAACTGGATGGTGGCAAAGCAGAGGAAGCAAGAGATTCTGTAGCAAGCATGGAAGCAATGGAAGCTCAGTCATCCTTAGGCATAGATTTTTCATTCTTTGTAATTTAGAGAGAAATACTCAAACAATTGTACTAATTTATTTTTCAAATACAATAGGTTGTAAAACCTAAAACATTTAAATAATAAATTGTTTTGTAACAACTTTTGGAATAAATGAAAAAAGTCTTATGAGGTATTCTGATGTCCATTAAAATCCTTTACTGTCAATAACTCACAATTTTCTCTTCGCATCTTCACTAATTCTTTAAGATTCCTGATTAAGATAATTGAAACTGCATTCCAATAATTCCAATCAAGATAACTTAAATTCCAATAATCATGTAATCTTGCCACTGCATTCCAAATAAACACGCACTGTGTATTCCATAAACAAACAAATGTTTATTCCATAAACAAGCAAATGTTTATTCCATAAACAAGAAAATGTTTATAAAAGATGCAAATTAACTGGTTAATCTAGATCAAACAAAACGTGAATGTTCCAAATGACAGTCTTAGATCCCATCTCTTGTCCCAAATGAACATGCCTTGAGAACAAACAGTAACCTTTCAGTAAACTTGAAAAAGCATGAAAACGTGTGAAAGCCAATTGGATCTTTGAGAATTCAATTCTTTTGAGAATTGCAAGAAAAACCCTAATTGCTTGTTTACTGCCACAGGAGAAAATATGTCTGATTGATTCCTGAGCCAGCTTGAACATCTGAGAATCCCTAGGGTTGTGTTTTTTCTATGAAAAATGGGAGGGAAAATTTTGGAGTACAACAGCTGCCCCTGTTCAATCTTCTTGAACCTGAAGAATTAGATCGACGAGTTTTGTCGTTCGTGACTCGAAGGTAAAAGATGATTGGACACTAGAGTGCCCATAAATTTGCGCTCGATAAAAGTGCAATTGAGAGAATGGGCTTAAAGATGCCATTTGGAGAGGTGACAGAATCTTGTCGGAGATGGGCTTGTAGATGCCATCCAAGAATGTTTGGTTGTAAATTGATAGAATAAGCATCAAAATGGTGTCTGTATTTGAAACGTATCTGAACTGTATCTGTACTTGGAATCTGAATGAGTATCAGAATGACTTCCGTGTCTGGAGTGTATCCGTACTTGAATCTGAATAAGCGACAGAATGACTTCCGTGTCTGGAGTGTATATGTAATGTATCTGAATTCGAATCTGGATAAATGACAGAATGACTTCCGTGTCTGGAGTGTATCTGCACTGTATCTCGAGATTAAGTCTGAATGAGTAACATAATGACTTCCGTGTCCGGAGCATCTCTGGGCTGGGGAAAAAGTCAGAATAAGTGACAAAATGGCAACCGTGTATGGAGCGTATCTGGACTGTATCTGAAGTTGAGATCTGTATGAGTAGCAGAATGACTTCCGTGTCCGGAGCATCTCTGGGCTGGGGAAAAAGTCAGAATAAGTGACAGAATGGCAACCGTGTATGGAGCGTATCTGGACTGTATCTGAAGTTGAGATCTGTATGAGTAGCAGAATGACTTCCGTGTCTGGAGTATATCTGAACTGTAACTGGGATCTGAATAAGTGACAGAATGATTTCCGTGTCTAGAGTGTATATGGACTTGAAATTGATAGTTGAATCTGAATGAGAAATAGAATGGCTTCCGTATCTGGAGCGTATCTAATCTGTATCTGATTGTTGAAGTCTAAATGAGTGACAGAATGGCATCCGTGTCTGGAGCATATTTGTACTGTATCTTGACTTTGAATTCTGAATGAGTAGCAGAAAGACTTCCGTGTCTGAAGTGTACCTGTACTGTATCTAAAATCTTTGAACATTTGTTAAAGATAGCTGTTAATCTTATCCTAAAAAGGGAAAAATGTTAGCTGAAACACAACGTTATGTTGCATGAAATGTATGATGCAATAAATATGTTTTATCCATGTTTATGATGTAATGTATGCGCATGTAAGCTGATTTGCTGTATTGCTGAGGAAAATAAATCTTTGACTGCTACCGGGGAAAATAAATCCTGGACTACTGAGGATTCCATTGTAAGAGTAATGCCATATACTTCTTGAGGAATCTGCTTGGGGAATCCAGAGAATTTTAATGACTTCTACTGAGGATTATTTATGGGAGTCTTTGTTCTGTCGAGAAGCAACAAAACTCTGTGGGAAAAAGTTTATCCTGTAATGAAAACTTTGTGGGGAAAAGTTTAATTCCACTGAGGAGTTCAGGAGTTTGGGTTGTATGCCAATCTACTGGGGAGTTACCCTAGGTTGGGGGGAAACAAAAAGTTAACCGTTAACTGATTGATTTTCAGGCTTCAAGACAACTTGCTGGGGAAACCTGGAGAAACTGGATAATTTCCGCTGTGGGTTGAAAGTTTCAGCCCCGTTGGGGATTGGTAGTTAGTAGTCTCATCTCCGCTGGGGATCTGTAGTTAAAAGTTTTGGCTCCGCTGGGGGATCTTAATGACGTGCTGTAGAGATTGCTCATGGGATATCCTAAAGACGTTTTCCTAAACTTTATACATGTCAGTAATTATCCTTTTTCAAAATTTTTATCTGTAAACAGTAATTATGTTCAAATGCATATTGTGATACGGTGGGAGAACTGACTTGAGATTTTGCGTTTCTGTTTGCACTTGTTCGATTTAGCAAGAGTCGCCACCGACTTTTTATTTTATCCTAAGGAAAGGTCAAAAAGCACAGGAAAGACCTTTGAGATGTTTTCTAGGGTTCGGGGGGTAGATTATGAAAAGGGAAGGTGCTAGCACCCTTTTCATCCATGGTTATCCATGGGCTCTTAGTTACTTGTTTTTAGATCATTTTCCTTTGCTCTTCAATTGTTTGAAATGGTGCTTTGTGTGTGTGGTTTTGAAAATGTTTTGAAAAAGATGCCTTGTCTAAGCAACCTTTGTAATGATTCTTGTTTGAATATATACAAAGGTGTGTGTCTTTTTGAAAAGATATTCCAATGTTTTGAAAGTTGTTTTGATATTGTTTTGAAGTTGTGTTGTGAAGTGTGTTTGAAAATTGGCAGGGATGTTTTGCAATACTTTTGATCAAATAACTAAGAGTTTGCCTACCCTATTTTTCTCAAAGATCTTTCTTATGTTTTTTAACCATTCTTAACAGTGTTATTTCACCATTGTATTTGGTGAACAACCTTGCATTAGGATGTTAAACGGGACAGGCGCGGGTTATCGTATACAATCATTGAAAGCAACTTGTGAGACGCTCTAGAAATTTTGTAAGGGACGAGATCGTTTTATCAAAGGCAACATCGAGGGTCATTGAGGGACTATGACCTTTGTTTATCGAAGGGGCATTTGCTAGATTGTCTCATACTCGAGGGACATGATTGCATTTTCCGAGGCAACAAGCGAGGTTACCCTAGAGGTGCAAGTGTGAATTGTGTATTAATTTTCATGCATTTGTCTTTGTATTAGGTCATCTAGCGATCGATTTTAGATTTTCACATACAAACCCTAATCTCTAATCATGGCATATTTAAAAAGCATAAAGTGCGAGAATTAAATTCTAAGCTATTACAAAAGAGTATCCGGGGATGGGGGTACAAATTATTTACAAATGGGGATGAGTCTTATCAGAATAATGTCCCAAATATTATGGGTTACAACCAAATCAAATCAACGCAATTCAAATATTAACAAATTGTAAGATAAAGAAAATCAGAGAAATATGAGATGTATGTATTTATTTACAAATGATCAAATAAAATTTAACCTAATTAAACTTAAGTATTATTATTGTTTTTATTGTGTTTTATGTTTTTTAGGAACTTATATAGAAAGATTAATTAAACATAGTATTTTTTATATTTAATTAAATATACAAATTATAACAAAACTTTAATCTATTATTAGTTCTCTTTATTATTAACAAAACAAGAACTTTTTAGAATAATAAAAAAAAAGTATTATTTTTTTCTAAAGAAAGTAAATTAATTAGTAAAGAAAAGAAAAGAGTATTATTTTGGAAATAAAAAAGAAGGGTGATGGGCCTAGGGTTATGGCCCAAAAAATAAAAAATAAAGATGGGGAGGAGAACGAAAATCAGGGGGGTGTAGGCACTAGAAAATGATTGGGCTTGCTGGTTTTGGTTTGGGCAAAGGCCCATCTGATGTTGCACAAGTTTTAGGGTTAATTCATTTTTGTATAAATTAGGGTTTTACAGCTTTGCTTTCACAGCGGCGCCTCCTCTCATCTTCTTCGTCTCTCTTCCTCGCTCTCAACTAAGCGATGATCCATTCTCCCACCTCCATGCTACCAGAGCGTTGCCTCTGCCCTCTCCTCTCTACGGCTATCCAAGGCGATGGTTGAGAAGGTACTGTTTCTTCTTGTTCTAAACGCGTTTTTTACAGTTTAGGTTTGTGATTCTTGTATGTTTTATTGTTTTGCAATGTTTAATTTTTGATGTTTCATGCGTGAGATGTAGGAAAATTAAGGAAAAAATACCTTGGTGCTTCGTTTCTGGAGAATGGATGGAGGGTTGGGACGGCGTTGCTCTAGATGGCCGGAGGAGGACGGAGGAGCGTGACGATTGTGTTGGCTTTTCTGGTATTTTTGTGCTTGACTCTTTTTTGAATGTTTAATGATGATGTTTTCTAAAAACTATGCTTCTGAGTTGAACTTTCGTTGATGATGAATATTTTCTGAGACTTATTGTTGTTTTGATCTTTCACTTCTGGACCTCTTCCTTTATTTGGGTGTTAATGATGATGATTTTCTGAGATTTTGCCTCTTGTTGATTTGGTTTTTCATTGATGTTTGATGATGGTGAAACTGAAAACCATTGCTCCTTTTTTCACTTCTAGACCTTCTCTTCTTCTTTGCTATGTTAATGATGAGGGTGCTGCTGAAACTAGCTCATGTTTGAACTGTTTCCTTGATGGTTGATGAGGCTAGTCTGTGTTTGTAGTTTAGGCAGTTTTTGGCCTTTTGAACTGTCCCTTACAGTTTTGTTGTGTAGTTGGACAGGTTTGTGAGTTTTATTAGTAAGCTTTGAACTTGTTGGGGTTTTTTGATTTGGAAGCAGGTTGGCTTCTAGACTTACAGGTTTTCCATCTACTGAGTTTTGGGGAAGGCGGGCTTGAGTTGTTTTTGGTTGCTCAGTGTCTGTTTGAACAGGCTGATGTAGTTTGAACTTGCAGTTTTTACAAGTTCAGTTGGAGGCAGGCTGTATGTTTCTTAAGCTTGCAGTTTAACACGTTTTTTTTTTGTTTTTGAAAGCGGGCTTGAAGGCTTGAGAGTTATGCAGGTTTTGTAAATTGCAGTATTGGTTGTATTGAGAAGGCAGGCTTGCTATTTTGTGAGGCAGACTTGTGTGATTTGTTGTTTGTTTGTGTTTACAAGCAGTTTGTTGTTTAAACTAGTTTAGCAGTTTTATGCAGTTTAAGCAGGTTGGAGTTGCAGTTATGCAGGCTACAGGTTTTCTTGTTGAAGGCAGGCTCGTGTGATTTGTTGTGTTTGTTTGTGTTTACAAGCAGGTTTCAGGTTTTAGTGTTTGAGGCAGGCTTGAGGTTTCAAAGTTTTAGCTTGCTGTTTGGTTTGTGTTGAGAAGGAAGGCTTTCAGGTTTTGGAAAACAGGCTTGAATTGTTTTTTGCTCTAATGTTCTCCTCTTCTTCTGTTGGACTGTTATATTGTTATATATTTTCTTTTGTTCCTCTTATCTGCCTTTTACAGCCTGCCAAAACTGCAAACTGCAAAACCTATTCACTAGGTTCTCTCTTTCCTCTCTCTCCATAAGCATTTTTAATTGATTATTATATTTTTATTCTGAAAAATTGGGCTGTCTAGAAAATGATGAAAAAGCATCTTTGACAAGTTTTGACTTGTCAAACAAATTACTTCCTGCTGTCTTGCTTTTTGTCTGCTGAATTGCTTTTTTTCATGCTGCATTACCATTTTTATCAAATCTGTCTTGTAACTTGGTTTTGGGCAATTTTGTACTGTAGTTGAATATGGGACTTTACTTGCTGCTGAGTTTATTCCTTTGCTTGACTTACCCTGGCAGTTTTGGCGCCTGTTTGTCTCTTTGAATTTGTAATACAGTTTGCTTGGTTAATGCAGCTTGGCACTTAGTTTGTAATTGACCCATGTTTTTGCATTTAGTTTGACATGCTTGCATTTATATTTTATTTTTCTCTCTGAACCGAGAAGAGCGATCTTCTTGTGATTTGCAGAGAGAAAAATAAAGCGTGACGAAAAATAGGCAATCTGATTCTAGACGGCCAATTTTAATGATGATTTTTTTTCTTCTTTCCATTTAAAAAATCTTGTGCTGATTTTCTTTTATTTCTTCTCTTTTCAGGTGGGTGCATCTTGGATAATAGCAGAAGCAGTCGAAGCCATAGATTTTAGGAGATTAGGCTTAGGTTTATTATTTTATTCATTTATTGTAAACAAATATTATTGTAAATACCGTAAGTTGTAAATTTACAATATTCCGATAAATTTTGTAACAATATCTGAAAATAATAAAAAAGGCCTTTATCAAAATATCTTCTAATCTTTTCTTGCATTGTTTATTTAATTATTTAAAACTCTTAAATCAAAATAATTGGAACTATATCCCAATAATTTTAATTCAGATAAAATAAATAATCAACAAACTTTTGCAGTCTCGTAACCTTGCACTACTCACAATATGCATGGTGTTCCAGTTAACACACGCATTGTACAGTTAAACAAACAAAGCATTCCAATAAACGATAAACCTTTCACTCCAAATAATCAAGCAGATGCCTTAATGCTCCAAACAAAAGTCTCAGGTCTTATCCCAGATAATTGGGTTTTGAGAAACAACCAGTAATCTTGAACAAGCATGAAAATAATGTAACAGTTAACTGAATTTTTGAGGATTTAGTTCCTTCTGAGAGTTAGATTGGCGAGTTTCCCCTGTTCAATCTTCTTGAACCTGAAGAGTTAGATTGGCGAGTTTGCCTTTCGCGACTCGAAGGTAAAAGATGATTGGACACTAGAGTGCCCATAAATTTGCACTCGTCAAAGCATGGTTGAGGGAATGGGCTTAAAGATGCCATTTTGAGATGTGACAGAATCTTGTCGGAGATGGGCTTAAAGATGCCATCGGGGAATGTTTGTTGAACTGTATGTTATAGGTGAAAGGATGAGAGAAAGGTATCCGTGTTTGGAGCATCTCTTAACCGGGGTCTGAATAAGCAATAGATTAGCATCCGCGTTTGAAGCTTCCGTAAACTGTTTTCAGCAAACTGAAGTTGAATAAGAAATAGATCAGCATCCATGTTGCGAAGCATCCGTAAACTGTTTTCAAAAGTTGAATCTGAACAAGCGATAGATTAACATCCGTGTTTGGAGAATCCATAAACTGTTTTCAGAAGTCTTGAAGTTGAATAAGCAATAGATC
The DNA here is from genome assembly GCA_948472305.1 of Vicia faba. NCBI lineage: Eukaryota > Viridiplantae > Streptophyta > Magnoliopsida > Fabales > Fabaceae > Vicia > Vicia faba. Next base: position 1,525,619,627 of record OX451737.1, read on the forward strand.
AGCATCCATGTTGGGAAGCATCCGTAAACTGTTTTCAAAAGTTGAATCTGAACAAGCGATAAATTAACATCCGTGTTTGGAGAATCCGTAAACTGTTTTCAGAAGTCTTGAAGTTGAATAAGCAATAGATTAGCATCCGTGTTGGGAAGCGTCCGTAAACTGTTTTCAAAAGTTGAATCTGAACAAGCGATAAATTAACATCCGTGTTTGGAGAATACGTAAACTGTTTTCAGAAGTATTGAAGTTGAATAAGCAATAGATTAGCATCCGTGTTGGGAAGCATCCGTAAACTGTTTTCAAAAGTTGAATCTGAACAAGCGATAGATTAGCATCCGTGTTTGGAGAATCCGTAAATTGTTTTCAGAAGTCTTGAAGTTGAATAAGCAATAGATTAGCACCCGTGTTGGGAAGCATCCGTAAACTGTTTTCAAAAGTTGAATCTGAACAAGCGATAGATTAACATCCGTGTTTGGAGAATCCGTAAACTGTTTTCAGAAGTCTTGAAGTTGAATAAGCAATAGATTAGCATCCGTGTTGGGAAGCATCCGTAAACTGTTTTCAAAAGTTGAATCTGAACAAGCGATAGATTAACATCCGTGTTTGGAGAATCCTTAAACTGTTTTCAGAAGTCTTGAACGAAGCTTGCTAACCTTATCCTTGGAAAGGGTAAAAATTAGCTGAAACACAAAGTTATGTTGCATGAAATGTATGATGTAATATATGCGTTATATCAGTGTTTATGATATATGAATGTAATGTATGTGCATGTAAGCCGATGAGTTGTCTTACTGAGGAAAATAAATCCTGGATAGTTGGAGATAATAAAATCTTGACCGCTGTCGGGGGAAATAAATCCTTGATTGCTGCTGGGGATTGAGAATCTTTTGATCGTTGAAAATGAGAAGTCCTAGGATCATTGTTGAAGAGTATGTGTGTCTTCCAGCTCTTTGACAACCTCCGCGGGGAGAAATTATACTGCCGGGAGAAGTCAGGAGTTTGGTTTGTATGCCAATCTACTGGGGGGATTCCTATTTTGCTGTTTGAGGAGAACTCCGCTGGGGAATATCTGAAAACTCTGTCTGGGATCTGAAATTCTGTGGGGAATAACCATACTGCTGGAGAGCAAGCTCGGGATCCTAGGAAAAGCTTATTCTTGTTTGGAAGAAGCTCAGTAGCTTAGGTTGTATGCCACTTTACTGGGGATGCAAGAAGGAGGAACTCCGTTTTGTTAAGGATATCATGGAAAAACTGAATGGTTTCCGTTGATAGCTCAAAGTTTCCTCTCTGTTGGGGGTCCTAGTGACGTGCTGATTTGATTAGCGACTTCGTTGGGAAAAAGTTTTAAAAATAAATTTCTGATGAATTATCTGGTTTGAAAGCAAATTTTCGGGAGAAGGGAAGAAACTGGATGATCTTCACTGGTGTTCACAGGTTGGAGTTTTGTCTCTGCTTGGGGAAGAAAGTTTCATTCTTACAGATGGTTTGTAGTTCAAAGTTCTGCTTTGCTATTGGCTGAGAATTTGAATATTCAACTCCGATGGGGATCCTTGAAATTTAACTCTACCGGGGATGTGCCTTTCAAAGTTTTAGTCCTGCTTAGGAACCAGATGAGGTATTTGCAGGGGATTTCTTCTGGAATAGCCTAACGACACTTTCCTACACTTCCATCCTATCAGTAATTATTCTTTCTCATTTTGTTTTATTTGTAAGCGGTGATTTCATTCAAATGCATATGCTCATTTAATAAATCATTGGACGTTTTCAAATAAAGCACAAGTGTAAAAAGAAAGAAAAAGGCAGACAGTTTTCTATACTTTGAAGTAACTTGTTATTAACTTTGTGTAAGTATTTGTACAAAGGAGACAGACATCCTAGTAAGAGAATGTTGTCAAAAAGCTGAGAAAAAATTTATACAAAGAAAGATGGCTATGTGTATCAATTCCATGGGGTTCTCATTCTGCTATAGCCTTCACGACTCTGAATATCTTGTCCATTTGTTGCTTCGTCCGCAAATGATTGGATTGATCAGAAGCTTTGGAGTTTGTCTGTGAAGAGATTATCCTTAAAGTGATCCGACGAGACATAGTCATACGCTTTGATTCCCTAACTTTTTCCTGGATCGCCCTTTCAGGTTTTCGATCCACCGGGAAACCCTTTTTTGCCCAAGTCTCCCTTTCGGGTTTTCAACTTGCCGGGTGTACAGATTTTTTTTGTTTATCCCTAATTTTTGCCTGAACCTCTCTTTCGGGTTTTCGATTCACCGGGATGCCCATTTTTTGCCTAAGTCGCCCTTTCGGGTTTTCGACCTGTCGGGTCGTTTATGCGTAGTATCTTTTGACTATGTCTGCGTTCGCAGGGTGTGGCAGGTCGTCACCGTCCGTGGTGGTCAGGATCATTGCCCCGCCAAAAAAGATGTTTTTGATCACAAATGGTCCTCCGTAAGTAGGAGTCCACTTGCCCCTGGGATCACTTTGCAGTAAGATAATCGGCTTGATTACAAGATCCCCAACTTGATATACTTGTCTCATGACTTTCTTGTTGAAAGCCTTGATCATCCGTTTTTGATACGTCTGACCATGACAAACAGCAGTAAGTCGCTTTTCGTCAATCAAATTAAGTTGATCAAACCGGGTCTGAATCTAATCGTCTTCGTTCAAACCAGCATCCTTCATGATTCTTAAAGAAGGAATCTGAACTTCTATAGGTAAAACAACTTCCATGCCGTATACCAAAAAGAAAGGTGTTGCCCCAGTTGATGTTCGTGTCGTGGTACGGTACCCATGTAGAGCAAACGGTAACATCTCATGCCAGTCCTTGTAAGTGACTGTCATCTTTTGAATGATCTTCTTGATATTTTTGTTTACGGCTTCAACAACACCGTTCATCTTCGGCCGATAGGGAGATGAATTGTGATGATAAATCTTGAACTGCTCGCACAGAGCGGTGATCATAGTGTTGTTCAGGTTTGTACCGTTGTCCGTAATGATTCGGTCAGGAATACCGTACCAGCAAATGAGGTTCTATTTGATGAAACGGGCAACCACATTCTTTGTAACAGAGGCGAAGGAAGTTGCTTCGACCCATTTGGTAAAGTAATCAATAGCCACCAGGATGAAGCGATGCCCATTTGATGTTGTAGGCTTGATCTCTCCAATCATGTAAATGCCCCACATAGCGAATGGCCAGGGGGCTGTTAGGACATTGAGAGGAACCGGAGGGATATGCACCTTGTCAGCATAAACTTGGCATTTGTGACAAGTACGGGAATGTTGATGACAATCAGCTTCCATGGTAGACCAGTAGTAGCCTGCCCTTAGAATCTTCTTAGCCATCGTATGTCCGCTTAAGTGGGTGCCAAAGGTGCCACTATGTATTTCGGTCATGATCAACTCTGCTTCAGCCTTGTCCATACAACGAAGTAGAACACAGTCATGGCTGCGCTTATAAAGGATACCATTGCTTAGGAAGAACTTGGCAGCAAATTTCCTTAGGAACTTTTTGTCATTGACGGAAGCTCCTTCAGGGTACTCTCGAGTCTGGAGATACCTTTTAATTTCATGGAACCAGGGTTGTTCCACTACTTCTTCGCTATTAATCTCATGACAGTGTGCAGGTTCGTCCATTCGCTCGATGGTGATTTGGGGAGCCTCATTATCCCAGTTGAGTTTAAACATGGAAGACATTGTAGCCAAAGCATCTGCTAGCTGATTTTCTTCTCGCGGGAAGTGTTCGAAGATAATTTGCTTGAAATGAGGTAACAATGTCAGGACATGTTCTTTGTATGGGATGAGGTTAGGATGTTTAGTGTCCCACTCTCCTTTGATTTGACTGATAACCAAAGCTGAGTCTCTAAATACCACCAAAGATTTGATTCCCAAGTCAATTGCGGCTTTAAGACCAAAGATGCAAGCTTCATACTCAGCCATGTTGTTGGTGCAACTGAAACAGAGTCTAGCAGTGAAGGGTGTATGGCAACCTTTTGGAGAGATAAGTACTGCGTCGATACTGTTGCCAAGTGCATTTAAAGCACCATCAAAGTACAGGGTCCATCAGGATCCTTGTTCAGGTCCGTCATACGGTCCGTTAACTTCAATGTCGTTCAATGTCATAATGTCCTCGTCAGGGAAATCGAATATCATAGATTGGTAATCTTCGACGGCTTGATGAGCTAGATGGTCAGCTAGTACACTCCCTTTTATAGCTTTTTGCGTAGTATACTGGATATCATACTCAGTCAGGATCATTTTCCATCTAGCGATTCTTCCAGATAAAGCAGGCTTCTCGAAGATGTACTTAATTGGATCCATCTTGGAAATCAACAAAGTGGTATGAGTCAACATATAATGTCTTAGCCGGCGAGCAGCCCATACCAAAGCGCATCAAGTTTTCTCGAGCAGTGAGTAGCGAGTCTCACAGTCGGTAAACTTTTTGCTAAGGTAATAAATGGCATGCTCTTTTCGTCCAGACTCGTCATGTTGGCCCAGTACGCACCCCATTGAATTATCCAAAACAGTCAGATACATGATTAACGGTCTTTCTTCGACGGGTGGCATCAGAATAGGAGGTTCCAGCAAATACTCCTTGATCTTATCAAAAGCAACTTGACAATCATCGTTCCATTTAACCACCTGATCTTTCTTCAATAGCTTGAAGATTGGCTCACAGGTAGATGTTAGGTGAGATATGAACCTCGCAATATAGTTTAAGCGTCCCAAGAAACCTCTAACCTCCTTTTCAGTGCGGGGGGCAGGCATTTCTTGTATGGCCTTGACTTTAGTAGGATCAACCTCTATCCCTTTGTTGCTGACAATAAATCCCAAAAGTTTACCAGACCTGACTCCAAAAGTGCACTTGCTTGGGTTCAGTCTGAGCTTATACTCCTTCAATCTGACAAACAGCTTTTGCAGATGATCAAGGTGTTCTTCTTCTGTCTGTGATCGGGCTATCATGTCGTCTACGTAGACTTAAATCTCATGGTGTATCATATCATGAAACAAAGCTACCATGGCGCGTTGATAGGTTGCCCCTGCATTCTTCAGTCCGAATGGCATCACTTTGTAGCAGAAGGTACCCCATTGCGTGACAAAAGTAGTTTTCTCCATGTCCTCGAGGGCCATTTTGATCTGGTTGTATCCCGAGAATCCATCCATGAATGAAAATACTTTGTGTTGAGTTGTGCTGTCAACTAAGATGTCGATGTGTGGCAGTGGAAAATCATCTTTAGGGCTAGCCATGTTTAAGTCTCGATAATCCACGCACATTCTGACTTTGCCGTCCTTTTTGGGAACGGGCACAATGTTAGCAACCCATTGTGGATAGGAAGTAACAGCCAGAAAGCCAGCGCTGAATTGCTTCATTACCTTAGCTTTGATCTTCTCAGACATGTCGGGCCTCATTCAGCAGACCTTTTGCTTGATCGGTGGACAATCTTCTCTTGTAGGGAGACGGTGAACCACGATATCTGTGTCCAATCCTGGCATGTCTTCATAAGACCAGGCGAAGATTTCAACATACTCGTTCAACAACTGCACTAAGCGCTCTTTGACACTTGGTTCCAGTTTGGCACCCACTTTTACTTCTTTCTTGTCTTCTTCTGTCCCCAAATTGATGGTTTCTAGCAACTCTTCATGGGGCAGAATAACCCTCTCTTCTTGTTGTAGAAGTCTGGCTAACTCTCCCGGCACTTCACAGTCTTCGTCAACTTCGTACTCAGCGTGATTGACCAAATCTTCAGAGTTATCGAAGGCTAAAGAAGAATGGTCACCCATGGAATCCGGAGTGGATGGGTACCTGCATTTGTGAGTGTGAGTGTGTGTAAAGGATAACCATCCTTAAACTAAACAAAAATGCAAAAGGAAAGAAAATGAACACAATAGTTTGTAGATGAAAGCGTCCAATGATTCATTAAAACATGACATATGATAATGAAGAAAATCAAGCCCCTACAAATGGACCTATATGCCCCGGGCAATGCGTAAGGTGAAAATAGTGTACGAATTGTTTTAGTTATTACAGACCGAAATAAGAAATTATTCAAAGATAACATTACTGGTTGATGAAGGTGATGTGAATAAAATCCTTTGCTTCGCAGTTGCTTAAACCCCCTTCGACGGTCGGAAAGATCCAATCCTCAAAGTGGCCCTCTTCATTTTCATCTTCTACAACATTGATTCCATGGTGAGTGATTTTGACGGGTGGTCCTCCAGCCTTGGAGCGACGCATAGCCTTTTGTCCTGCAGTAGTAAACCCTGACCCAAACTTGTCCGTCTTATGGGGAAAATCAGCCAGTTGCCCCCATATTGCGCTCCTTCCTTCTTTGACTGCAGCCTCTGCGTCCTTGAGAGATGCCATCCTGGATACATGCTTGGGAAAGGTAGGCACCTCAACCATTGTCTTTGCAACTGCTACTTCAGGAGAAACTTCCTCAAAATGTTGGAAAGGCGTTTCGATGAACTCGCCATCCACCTCCACATAGCAGAAGGAATTGAGATGACTTATCATGTACTCTTCCTCGCCGTGCACCGTTATAATCTTACCCTTAACAGGATATTTCAACATTTGGTGCAAACAGGAGGTAACTGCCCCAGCATAATGGATCCACGGTCTTCCTAACAAACACGAGTATGAAGGACGGATGTCCATCACATAAAAGGTGGAATTGAAAACTTCTGTGCCTACTTTGATAGGAATGTCAACCTCTCCGTGAACCATTCTTTTGGACCCATCAAAGGCCCTAACAACGATGTTACTAGGTTTGAGGGTCAATCCTTCGTAGTCCAAACGGTCTAAGGCTTTCTTCGGCAGCACATTCAAGGAAGAACCAGTATCAACTAAGACATGGGCGAGGGTGTTTCCCCTGCACTCCACTGAGACATGTAGCGCGTCGTTGTGTTTACTTCCTTTGGGAGTCAAGTCAGTATCGGAAAAACCCAGGCCATTATCAGCAGTTAGGTTGGCCATGCACTCTTGAAACTGGTCAGCCAAAGTTTCTTGAGGCACATGTGCCATCTTTAAGAATTTGATCAGGGCCTTAGCATGGGCCTCAGAGCAGAGTAGAAGAGACAACATTGAAATTTTAGAAGGGGTATGCCCTAGCTGTTCCACGATGTCGTAGTCACTCTTTCTGATTATTTTCAAGATTTCATCCATTTCTTTCTGAGTGGTTTCGGAGATAACCACAACATGAGCCTTCGTCTTGACAGGCGCTTCTAGTATCCCCTTACCCTTATTGGTAGTATCAGCAGATGGTCTTACTTCAGGAGTATCCAATTCTTCAATCATCGGGCCTTGCACAGATGGCCTAACAGGTACAGAAGCTCTCGAGGGTCCGAAGACTGCTCGAGGGGGAGCAATCTCTGGAGAAAAAATCCGTCCGCTGCGGGTTATCTTGCTTGTTCCCACAATGTTTCCAATATCAGGGTTTTCTTCTTCAGAGTTCTTTTGGACTGCTTCGATTTGTTTGATACCATGATAGAAGATTTCTCCTCCATAGTTCCATGGTATCGTTTTGCTGGATTGGTATGGGACAGGTCCCGGCATGGTGATCTTTAAAGGTACACATTTAGAGTTAGGTGTAATCCTGACAGGCCTTTTGCAAGCCTTGGGAGGATTGTCGGAAATGGTTATGATTGCGATATCGTTGGTTGAAGTAGCAAAAGTATCAGGAGTAACAGGATTGAAGGTATCAACAGGGGTTTTCTGGAAAAGTATCTCTTGGGTATCCATCAGGCGTTGAACACCTGACTTCAACATTGGGCAATCACCTCGTATGTTCAAACAAAAATAACAGTCTTTACCACAACCAGGAAAAATCCCGACTCTCAACAAATTCTCTTTAATTACAAGTAACAGCGTCAACAGGTCAACAACATCAGTAATATGGAGGTCCTCCATAACAGCATGAACATTATTACCGTGCTTGGGCACCGGAGCCGAAATCACATTGGGCTTCTCAGGAGCATCAAATTCTACTTCCTTGGCGTCGATTAAGTCTTGGATTTTGTTTTTGAGGGCCCAACAATCGTTGGTGTCATGTCCTGCACTGTCTGAATGGTAGGCACATTTTGCATTGGGATGATAATGCGGGGAAGTGGTGTTTGCATTCTTAGGTTCCTCTCTCAAATTAGCAAGGTTTAATTTCAGGAGATGTGGAAGGATCTGAGCGGGTGTCATATTTATCGGGGTATATTGCCGTGGTGGCCTTTGCTGATAGGTTCTGGGTTGATCATTCCTCGGTTGACTGTTTCTAGGCCGGTCTGATGCGGGCTTCTGAATTAATATGGCCCCCACTGTTGGATGACATTCCTCTCTTTCCCGATTTCTCTGGGTGTAAACAGAAGAGCTCTCTTTCTTTGTTGGGAAGGTCTTCTTCATAGCGGTGGACGCGGAGGCATCCTTCTGAATCTTTCCACTTTTAATACCGTCCTCGACCCTTTCGCCGGTCAAAATTAGTTCAGTGAATCCTGCGGAGGAACTCCCTATTAACTGATTGAAGAAAGGACCATACAGGGTCCCCAGAAACATGTAAACTAACTCCCTATCTGACAAAGGTGGATGCACCCTTCCAGCCAGATCACGCCACTTCTGGGTATACTCTTTAAATCCTTCATTGGAAGCCATCCCCATACTTTGTAGCTGAGTACGAGTGGGAGCCAAATCAGTATTGTATTGGTATTGATGATAAAAAGCAGTAGCTAAGTCTTCCCAATTGTGAACCTCTGATCTCTAGAGTTGATAGAACCAGTCCAACTGTGTGCCAGACAAACTATCTTGGAAAAAGTGTACCCAGAGGTTTTTATCAGATGAGTGGGGTTGGATCTTTCTGACATACGATCTCAGGTGCATCTTCGGACACGACAGACCATCATACTTAGCGAATGTGGGTACTTTGAATTTGGGAGGAATGACGATCCCAGCAATCAATCCCAGCTCTTCGAAATCCAGTCTGGGAACCCTTTGCACTTCCATGGCTGCTAACCGCTCTTCCAGATTTTTATACCTGTCGTCCGCAGGAGGGTACTGCTGCTCGGAGTAATCTTCATCCTCTTCAACCTCTTCCTCTTTAACCTCAGACTCATAGGGTACTGCAGCTCCTTTTCCTTTGTCGTTCCCTTCATCAGACGTCGAGGGGAACTCCAGAACTCTCCTAGCTTCATTCTCAAATCTTCTTCCCAGCGTAGCTACCCCGATTCTTTTCTTTTTCTTTTTTCCTTTTTCATGCTCTTTCTTCTCTAACAGTGCTTTAAGATCCTCTTGACCCTTTGCCAAGGTCATTAGGAGTTGTTGAAATTGTGAATTTTGTGCTTGCAGATCTTTGACCGTCTGCTCAATATCCATCTTGCTGAAATAAACAGCAGAAAGATAAGGAAACCTGGTGTGAAGACCTGTTTATGCATATGATGAATGATATGTTTATTCATGTAATGCATCCAAGGATTTAGAAATTCAAAGTTGTTGCAGACAAAAGAACACACGTCATATTAATAAGAAGAAATTTGTCAGTACATAAATGCCCCATGGGCCAAATATTACAAAGCTTCTTAAGGTAAAAAGACGTTGCGCATCCTCTTTGTTGTGATGTAAGTGTTAAGAGTCTCCTCTTCATGAAGTCGGCGGGTAAGCTCCAAAACCTTCTTCTCACTGGCATAGAAGCTTGCTTCAAAAGTGTTCCGTTCTTCTTTGAGTTGGATCCAACTCTTTTGCAATTCTTCCAATGATGTTGGCATGTCTGGATGTAGGAGGGTGTATGGAACCTCTCCTTTCCTAATAGGCTCTTTAATCACGGGGAGAATGTGGGGGTAAGGCATCATAAGACTCTGGGCGCGTGTTCGTACCCACTTGAGGTAAGGCTCAAGAGGGGTGGAATTCTTGTGCCCCGGTGTCTTACTATCCACCTTGTTGGGCATCCTCCAAGCTCTGATGAACCTTTGTCGAAGTCCTTGCGCATCGTTGTCGAAGTCAAAAACTAGGTCAGGAATCAGCATATCATGAGGGCCATCCCTCCTAGCATATCCAAACTGCCTCAGAGCTAAGCAAGGGTTGTAGGTAATGCCTCCCCTAATGCCAAGTAGCTGGACATTAGGGAATTCCCTACAATGATCAATGATGATGACATTTTCTCTGGACCGAGAACACCAATGAACATCAGAGTGTGTGAGAGTCATTAACCGTTGTGACCACCTTAAACCTTGCTCGTTCTTCAAAACTGATTGTGGAAGGTGAGAAATAAACAACCTTGCTAGGAGAGGAGTACAGCACATGAGAACACCTCTTTTCCTCATTGTTCGTGTGTAAAATGAGTGTAGGATGTCCCCAAGTAATGTAGGCACAGGATTCCGAGACATGAAAACCTTGACAGCATTCACGTCTATAAGCTGATCAGGGTTTGGGAACAAGACCAACCCATAGATGAGTAGTGCTACAATCTCCTCAAAGGCTTGTAGATCTAGAGAATTCCAGCAGTCTTGTGCCTTCTCAAATAGAAACTTTTCCAAGAAACCCTTGACACCACTTCTGGTTTCCCAATATCCTTTGATATCAAATGGTTGCAAGTGTAAGGCTTGAGCAACATCTTCAGGCTTTGGTTCTTTTTCTATACCGTTGTAGGGTAGTTGATGAAGAATAGGAATCCTCAAGAGTTGAGAAAATTCCTCCAAAGTAGGTACTAGTTGGTAATCAGGGAATGTGAAACAGTGGTGTAGGGGGTCAAAGAACCGGAAGAGGACTTTCACCATGTCTTCTTCAATGTTGGAGTTGACCAAGTTGAGAAGTCTACCATGTCTTTCACTGAAGAGAGAATTCTCTGGAATCCTGGAAGTAAGCTCCTTGAGTTGAGGAGGGATTCTCACAAGGTTGACTTGAATTGTTTTCCTGCGAAGAGATTCCATGACCTACAAAACAGGAACAAAGATGAAGATCCAAACCCTTGAAATAGTTAGTGGATGCAAATGATGCTTCATGATGTTCATGATGTATGCACAAGCATATGTACAATCAAATCACACAAAATCTTAGTTTCAGGCTTGCATGGGGTTTCACAGGTAAGTACCCTCTTGAAGTTCGTTGGCTCAACCTGTCCTATAAATAGTACCCGGGTTCTAAGGAGCTCAATATCACTGGATTATTTGATGTGTTCATTGTTTCGATTTAGCCACTTAACTGGCGACCGAAATATTCCAAGAAAATAACCCTCAATGAGTGTAGTATCGAGTATCTACCAACTTTGAACTGTACCAAAGTCGGTCATCTCACTACCCCTAAAAAAAGGCCAAGATGGTCAAGTAAGGTTCTACGAGTTCATTAGTGTTTCATGACATCACTCAGCGGCCCCGTATTCTCTTTGATTGACTCAAAGGCTACCGGTACCCACAAATATGTCGCACTAATATAGCTATTGCTTCAACCGTGTCAGTATACCCCGCACAGTTTCCACAATGTATTGCTATTTACCTATGAATGTTTCCCAAATCCGGGTAGAGGATTTCAAACCCAAACAAAAGGACCAAATGTAAAGCAATCAAGGAAAACAAGATAATCATGCAAAGGTGATCTAAAAACCCTAAGGTAACCCCACTTTTAGAAGATTTCCCCAGCAGAGTCGCCAGTTCTGTGATACGGTGGGAGAACTGACTTGAGATTTTGCGTTTGTGTTCGCACTTGTTCGGTTTAGCAAGAGTCGCCACCGACTTTTTATTTTATCCTAAGGAAAGGTCAAAAAGCACAGGAAAGACCTTTGAGATGTTTTCTTGGGTTCGGGGGGTAGATTATGAAAAGGGAAGGTGCTAGCACCCTTTTCATCCATGGCTATCCATGGGCTCTTAGTTACTTATTTTTAGATCACTTGCCTTTTCTCTTCAATTGTTTGAAATGGTGCTTTGTGTGTGTGGTTTTGAAAATGTTTTGAAAAAGATGCCTTGTCTAAGCAACCTTTGTAATGATTCTTGTTTGAATATATACAAAGGTGTGTGTCTTTTTGAAAAGATATTCCAATATTTTGAAAGTTGTTTTGATATTGTTTTGAAGTTGGGTTGTGAAGTGTGTTTGAAAAATGGCAAGGATGTTTTGCAAGATTTTTGATCAAGTAACTAAGAGTTTGTCTACCCTATTTTTCTCAAAGATCTTTCTTATGTTTTTTAACCCTTTTTAACAGTGTTATTTCACCATTGTATTTGGTGAACAACCTTGCGTTAGGATGTTAAACGGGACAGGCGCGGGTCATCGTATACAATCATTGAAAGCAACTTGTGAGACGCTCTAGCAATTTTGTAAGGGACGAGATCATTTTATCGAAGGCAACATCGAGGGTCATCGAGGGACTACAACCTTTGTTTATCTAAGGGGAATTTGCTAGATTGTATCATACTCGAGGGACATGATTACATTTTCTGAGGCAACAAGCGAGGTTACCCTAGAGGTGCAAGTGTGAATTGTGTATTGATTTTCATGCATTTGTCTTTGTATTAGGTCATCTAGCGATCGATTTTAGATTTTCACATACAAACCCTAATCTCTAATCATGGCATATTTAAAAAGCATAAAGTGCGAGAATTAAATTCTAAGCTATTACAAAAGAGTATCCGAGGATGGGGGTACAAATTATTTACAAATGGGGATGAGTCTTATCAGAATAATGTCCCAAATATTATGGGTTACAACCAAATCGAATCGACGCAATTCAAATATTAACAAATTATAAGATAAAGAAAATCAGAGAAATATGAGATGTATGTATTTATTTACAAATGATCAAATAAAATTTAACCTAATTAAACTTAAGTATTATTATTGTTTTTATTGTGTTTTATGTTTTTTAGGAACTTATATAGAAAGACTAATTAAACATAGTATTTTTTATATTTAATTAAATATACAAATTATAACAAAACTTTAATCTATTATTAGTTCTCTTTATTATTAACAAAACAAGAACTTTTTAGAATAATAAAAAAAAAGTATTATTTTTTTCTAAAGAAAGTAAATTAATTAGTAAAGAAAAGAAAAGAGTATTATTTTGGAAATAAAAAAGAAGGGTGATGAGCCTAGGGTTATGGCCCAAAAAATAAAATAAAAAGATGGGGAGGAGAACGAAAATCAGGGGGGTGTAGGTGCTAGAAAATGATTGGGCTTGCTGGTTTTGGTTTAGGCAAAGGCCCATCTGATGTTGCACAAGTTTTAGGGTTAATTCATTTTGGTAGAAATTAGGGTTTTACAGTTTTGCTTTCACAGCGGCGCCTCCTCTCATCTTCTTCGTCTCTCTTCCTTGCTCTCAACTAAGCGATGATCCATTCTCCCACCTCCACGCTACCAGAGCATTGCCTCCACCCTCTCCTCTCTACGGCTATCCAAGGCGATGGTTGAGAAAGTACTATTTCTTCTTGTTCTAAACGCGTTTTTTACAGTTTAGGTTTGTGATTCTTGTATGTTTTATTGTTTTGCAATGTTTAATTTTTGATGTTTCATGCGTGAGATGTAGGAAAATTGAGGAAAAATACCTTGGTGCTTCGTTTTTGGAGAATGGATGGAGGGTTGGGACGACGACGCTCTAGGTGGCCGGAGGAGGAGGGAGGAGCGTGACGATTGCGTTGGCTTTTCTGGTATTTCTGTGCTTGACTCTTTTTTGAATGTTTAATGATGATGTTTTCTGAAAACTATGCTTCTAAGTTGAACTTTCATTGATGATGAATATTTTCTGAGACTTATTGTTGTTTTGATCTTTCACTTATGGACCTCTTCCTTTCTTTGGGTGTTAATGATGATGATTTTCTGAGATTTTTCCTCTTGTTGATTTGGTTTTTCATTGATGTTTGATGATGGTGAAACTGAAAACCATTGCTCCTTTTTTCACTTCTGGACCTTCTCTTCTTCTTTGCTATGTTAATGATGAGGGTGCTGCTGAAACTAGCTCATGTTTGAACTGTTTTCTTGATGGTTGATGAGGTTAGACTGTGTTTGTAGTTTAGGCAGTTTTTGGCCTTTTGAACTGTCCCTTACAGTTTTGTTGTGTAGTTGGACAGGTTTGTGAGTTTTTTGATTAAGCTTTGAACTTGTTGGGGTTTTTTAATTTGGAAGCAGGCTGGCTTCTAGACTTACAGGTTTGCCATCTGCTGAGTTTTGGGGATGGCAGGCTTGAGTTGTTTTTGGTTGCTCAGTGTCTGTTTGAACAGGCTGATGCAGTTTGAGTTTGCAGTTTTTACAGGTTCAGTTGGAGGCAGGCTGTATGTTTCTTAAGCTTGCAGTTTAACAGGTTTTTTTTGGTTTTTGAAAGCAGGCTTGAAGGCTTGTGAGTTATGCAGGTTTGTAAATTTCAGTATTGGTTGTATTGAGAAGGCAGGCTTGCTATTTTGCGAGGCAAGCTTGTGTGATTTGTTGTTTGTTTGTGTTTACAAGCAGTTTGTTGTTTAAACTGGTTTAGCAGTTTTGTGCAGTTTAAGCAGGTTGGAGTTGCAGTTATGCAGGCTACAGGTTTGCTTGTTGAAGGCAGGCTCGTGTGATTTGTTGTGTTTGTTTAGGTTTACAAGCAGGTTTCAGGTTTTAGTGTTTGAGGCAGGCTTGAGGTTTCAAAGTTTTAGCTTGCTGTTTGGTTTGTGTTGAGAAGGAAGACTTGAATTGTTTTTTGCTCTAATGTTCTCCTCTTCTTCTGTTGGACTGTTATATTGTTATATATTTTCTTATGTTCCTCTTATCTGCCTTTTACAGTCTGCCAAAACTGCAAACTGCAAAACCTATTCACTAGGTTCTCTCTTTCCTCTCTCTCCATAAGCATTTTTAATTGCTTATTATCTTTTTATTCTGAAAAATTGGGTTGTCTAGAAAATGATGAAAAAGCATCTTTGACAAGTTTTGACTTGTCAAACAAATTACTTCCTGATGTCTTGCTTTTTGTCTGCTGTATTGCTTTTTTCATGCTGCATTACCATTTTTATCAAATCTGTCTTGTAACTTGGTTTTGGGCAATTTTGTACTGTAGCAGAATATGGGACTTTACTTGCTGCTGAGTTTATTCCTTTGCTTGACTTACCCTGGCAGTTTTGGCGCCTGTTTGTCTCTTTGAATTTGTAATAAAGTTAACTTGGTTAATGCAGCTTGGCACTTAGTTTGTAATTGACCCATGTTTTTGCATTTAGTTTGACATGCTTGCATTTATATTTTATTTTTCTCTCTGTGAACCGAGAAGAGCGATCTTCTTGTGATTTGCATAGAGAAAAATAAAGTGTGACGAAAAATAGGCAATCTGATTCAAGACGGCCAATTTTAATGATGATTTTTTTCTTCTTTCCATTTAAAAAATCTTGTGCTGATTTTCTTTTCTTTCTTCTCTTTTCAGGTGGGTGCATCTTGGATAATAGCAGAAGCAGTAGAAGCCAGAGATTTTAGGAGATTAGGCTTAGGTTTATTATTTTTTTCATTTATTGTAAACAAATATTATTGTAAATACCGTAAGTTGAAAATTTACAATATTCCGATAAATTTTGTAACAATATCTGAAAATAATAAAAAAGGCCTTTATCCAAATATCTTCCAATCTTTTCTTGCATTGTTTATTTAATTATTTAAAACTCTTAAATAAAAATAATTGGAACTATATCCCAATAATTTTAATTCAGATAAAATAAATAATCAACAAACTTTTGCAGTCTTGTAACCTTGCACTACTCACAATACGCATGGTGTTCCAGTTAACACACACATTGTACAGTTAAACAAACAAAGCATTCCAATAAACGATAAACCTTTCACTCCAAATAATCAAGCAGATGCCTTAATGCTCCAAACAAAAGTCTCAGGTCTTATCCCATATAATTGGGTTTTGAGAAACAACCAATAATCTTGAACAAGCGTGAAAATAATGTAACAGTTAACTGAATTTCTGAGGATTTAGTTCCTTCTGAGAAACGCGATCAAAAAACCCTAATTTTGGATTGACTGATAAAGAAAAGTCAGTTTGACCGATTCTTGAGCCAATCTCAAAAATCAGAGAAAACCCTGGGGTTGTGATTTCTTGTGAAAAAAAAGGAGGGCAAATTTTGGGGTACAACACATATGTTCATTAATGAATCATCGGACGTTTTTGCAAATAAAACACAAGTGTAAAGAAAAAGGAAAATAGTTTTCTGTACTTTGAAAGAGATATCTTTGTATTTACTTTGAATAAGTGTTTTGTACAAAGGAAACATACATCCTAGTAAGAGGATGGTGTCATAAAAATGAGAAAAATTTATACAAAGAAAGATGGCTAAGTGTAAAAAAATCCCATGGGGTTCCCATTCTGCTATAGCCTTCGTAACTCCGAATATCTTGTCCATTCATTGCTTCGTCCGAAGATGATTGGATTGATCAGAAACTCCAGGTTTGTTCTGTGAAGAGACCGTCCTTAAAGTGATCCGACGAGACATAGTCATATGCTTAAATTCCCTAACTTTTGCCTGGACCGCCCTTTCGGGTTTTCCGTCCACCGGGAAACCCTTTTAGTCCCAAGTCGCCCTTTCAAGTTTTCAACTTTCCGGGTGTACAATTTTTTTTTGTTTTATCCCTAATTTTGGCCTGAACCGCCCTTTCGGGTTTTCGATTCACCGGGATGCCCTTGTTTTTCCTAGGTGTATCAACCTAGCGGGTCTCTTATGCGTAGTATCTTTTGACTATGTCTGAGTTCGCAGGGTCCGGCAGATCGTCGCCGTCCATGGTGGTTAAAATCATTGCCCCACCAGAAAAGATGTTCTTGATCACAAATGGTCCTTCGTAGGTAGGAGTCCAATTTCCCATGGGATCACTTTGCGGCAAGATGATGCGCTTGATCACAAGATCTCCAACTTGATACACTTGGCGCCTGATTTTCTTGTTGAAAGCTTTGATCATCCGCTTTTGATACGTCTGACCATGGCAAACAGCAGTAAGTCTGTTCTCGTCAATTAAGTTTAACTGATCAAGTCGGGTTTGGATCCAATCGTCTTCACTCAAACTAGCATCTTTCATGATTCTCAAGGAGGGAATCTGAACCTCGATAGGTAAAACAACTTCCATGCCATATACCAAGGAATATGGTGTTGCCCCAGTTGAAGTGCGAGTTGTGGTACGGTACCCGTGGGGAGAAAATGGTAGCATCTCATGCCAGTCTTTATAGGTGACTGCCATTTTTTATATGATCTTCTTAATGTTTTTATTAGCAGCTTCGACTGCACCATTCATCTTCGGCCGATAGGCGGATGAATTGTGATGTTGAATCTTGAACTGCTCGCACAAGGCAGTGATCATAGTATTGTTAAGGTTTGTACCGTTATCAGTGATGATCCTTTCGGGGATACCGTACCGACAAATGAGGTTCTGTTTGATGAAGCGGGCAACAACATTCTTTGTAACGGATGCGAAGGAAGCTGCTTTGACCCACTTTGTGAAGTAATCAATGGCCACCAAAATGAAACGGTGTCCATTGGATGCTGTAGGCTTGATTTCTCCAATCATGTTGATTCCCCACATAGCGAATGGCCAAGGAGCTGTTAAGACATTGAGAGGAACTGGAGGTATATGTACCTTGTCCGCATAAATCTGACATTTGTGACAAGTTCTGGAATATTGATAGCAATCTGCTTCCATGGTAGACCAGTAATAGCCTGCCCTTAGAATCTTCTTAGCCATCGTATGCCCGCTAGAGTGAGTGCCAAAGGTATCATTGTGCAGTTCAGCCTGATCTGTTCAGCTTCAATCTTGTCTACACAATGGAGCAGAATGCAATCATGATTGCGCGCTTGTATAGGATACTATTGCTCAGGAAGAACTTAGCTGAGAATCTCCTTAAGAACTTTTTGTCATTGACCGAAGCTCCTTCAGGATATTCTTGAGCCTCGAGATACCTTTTGACTTCGTGAAACCAAGGTCGGTCCACTACTTCTTCGGTATTAATCTCGTGACAGTGTGCGGGTTCTGTTAGAACATAGTTTGATTCTACAACCCTTGATTAGAGTTTTGATGATAACAAAATACAAAGAATAAATAAATTCAAAGATATATATGCTTCTTAAAATTATGTTTTGTATATACAAAAGTTCTGATGGAATCAACATCAGAAGATCAGTAATACGTGCTACACGCTGAAGCTACCAGATTATACGCTGAAGCTTGATGACCAGAATCTGCGTATAAACAAATACACTCTGACTCTAATCAAAGATATTTACCAAGTGATCAACACTCTGAAGCGTTATCATAAGTTAAAGCAAAGAAGACTCTGAAGCGTTATTAATTATTCAAGACAGAATTAAATGCTAACGGCTCTCTTCAGACAATATCTTCCTCAAAAGGAAAGTGCATTATTGTCATTAAACTGGTTTTATGGAAAACGTATCTTTGCCTTGCCTATATAAACAAGTCTGCTTGAGAAAAGACGCACGCATGCACTCACATAATTTTCCAAGCCTTCAAAACCACACTGTTGTACCCCAAAATTTTCCCTCCCATATTCTTCAAGGTTTATCAAAGATCATATTCAAATGGCTCAAGATTTCCCAAGGGGTTGCACAGTCAAACATCCTCATAAGCCAGTCAAAATTAGGGTTTTGTTTCTCTCAAGGAAGTTGATGTTTTCAAGGGCTTAATCAAGTCCCATATGCCTATATACATTGTCAAGCACCTACATGCCAAGTTGCAAGACTCACAGGGTCCAATTGCACAGTCAAAAGCCCTAGTTGCTCCACAATCAACTGTAGGGGCAAAATGGTCATTTGGCAGTCAAAAGTCAGAATTTTTGGTCAACATCTTATTTTGAAGCCACAATCATCATTTGATCAAGTCTTGATCATGATTCCACAAGCATGGTACAAAAATCATCAAGATGCAAAAGTTTCTATTTTTGGACAGCTGAAAAGTCAATTGTAACTTGACCAAGGCATAACTTTTTCATGGTTCATCAGAAAAACCCCATCCAATGCTCATTTTGAAGGGGATGACATTTCCTACAACTCATCTTCACATTCCAAGTCCAAGAAATGCTCTCACAAAAAGTTATTAATTTCTACATTATAGGTCACTTTCAAAAGTCAACAAAAAGGCACTTTAAGTCAAAGACCATAAATTGAGATTGGTAAATCCAAATGACATGGGACCAAATTCATTTGTTAGAGGACTTCAATACCTTTCCAAAATGTCCAAGAACATGTTCATATGATCAAAATTGAGCAAGATATGAATGGGAGAAGTTGGGAAATTTTTGGGAATTTGCAAAAGTCAACTTTGCCCAAAACACTTCATTTTTGCTAATGGGCCTCAAATTCTTTCTTGAAACTTTGTCCAAGGCCTATGCACGAGCCATTGAACTTAAATTGATTTATTTTCTTATTTTTATTAATTATTTGGATTTTTAATTGATTATTAATTCATTTAATTTATTTAATTATAGGAAAATGCCAAGATATGGTTTTCAAATCTTTTTGTGATGCAAAAGAGGTCAACACATGCTGAAGATTTCGTGTACACATCAAGGAGACAAAATCATCCAATTTTGGCAAGTTTTATCAATCAAAAAGGTTGAAAAAGATTTGATTGAAATCAAATATTGAAATCATAAAGCCATGGATTTTTGGACAAAGTTTTACCCTAATTCCATTCCAATACAAATACTGAAGCAAACCCTAAAGCCTTGGACGTGAAAAACTGCTGCAGAAGCCATATGGAATATTAAAAAAAAGTGGAAAAAACTCAAAACTGTTTTCAGTGTTCTAGGGCGAATTAAGGACTTTTGTGGATCCAAATACATTGCTGGGAGTTTCCAGAACGTGTTGCAATCAGAACCAATCCATAAAGCTCAAGAAACATGCCATAACAGTTTCACGGTTTGAATAACTTTTCCATAATTGTAACTCATGATTTATACATAATTAACATATTCTAATCATTGATTTGCATTGCTTGAACCTTTACAAAGCTTTTGGTATTGGTTAATTACATTATCATGTACAGAATTGTGAATCACCATTGAAGATTTTTAGGGTTCTTAAGGTCTCGAATTGGGGATTTACAGCACAGGCAAAATTGGAACCTCCCATGCCCATGGTTGAAACCGTTTGAATGTGACGAACACAATAGACACCTCGCGCCATATTTATATAGCTTGGATTTCTATTCGCTATTATTGGCAGTTTTACTTTGTGGGGGTTTAAAACCCCCGCTAATTGCTTCTGTTTTACAAGGGAAAAAGGAAGAAGATGATTACGTGTGGATGCAGGATTGGCTTATTCAAATATGCGCGCTACTTTTTTCTTTTTTTCAGCATATGACTTGTTTACTTTATATTATATTTGTTTCTTATTATGTTAACAAAAGCAAGTAGGTGGTTGAGTTGGTGGAAAGCGCGTCCAATAAGCATTGGGACCTGGGTTCGATTCCCAGGTCCCCCAAACGCTTGTTAATATTTTTTCAAACATATTCCTATGCCGGCCTGGCCAATATGTTCCATCATGTGTCTACAATGATCAGCGCGCCAGGTGTTCCCAATCAACAATCCAAAGGCCAAAAAGTGATGAGCACCATGTTCTCAGTCAACACAGGCGTGGACAACCAGGAAGGTCAACAAGGCTTGAATATTATTGGGCCTAAAATCTGAAAAATAAACCTCCATTTGGGTCCATCAACCCCCCTGGTTCTTTCAATTTTCCTTTTATTTTTTTTTTACTAATTTTCATTAATCATTATTAATTATTATTATTAATTCATAAATTAATTATTTTTCATATAAAAATTAAAAACATAAAACATAAAAAAGACTTTTTCTTGTAAATAAAATACTAACAAATTAATTAGTTTAATTAGTTAATTTTAATCTTTTCACAAAAAATAAAATAAATCTAGAACTAGGGTTTTCTTGACTTTTAATTTCTTTTCTTTTTATTTTCATTAAAGACTTAAAACACACAAAAAAAAACATTTTTCTTTAATTAATTAATTAATTAGGTCTAGGTTTAATTTTAATTTAATTTCAAAAAAGGACAAAACTTAAATTCTTTTCTCAAAAGGGTCAAAACCCTAAGGACGTTCCGATTAAATTTCTATTCGCGCATTATTATTTATTTGATCATATTGATGTATCTGCTCAAAGGATGTAATAGTTAATTAGGATTTTACCGCTTTCTTTAATTTTCCGCACTTTATTTCTAAACGGGTTTTTGTTTTTGGCGATGTATAGACCCGCGCCTTGTAATAGCGTAGATTTACCTTTCCGCACGTTATTTTTCGCACTCTTAACTGTTAATATGCATGCAAGACTTGGATGAAAATTAAAAACAACTCGTAGATCACCATGATACATGTACAAGATAATATAACATGAAAACAACACACAAGCACATGCCACTCCTAGGGTACGCCTCATTGGTTGCCTCGAATATGGTCGTCAAGTATAGGGTGTTTTAGAGGTCGCCCTCCTGTCTAAAGATCCAGTTGCCTCGAAACGGTTGCCTCGGATAAAAAAGGATCTAGGACATTAGGGTTACTTCTAAGGTGTCCTACTATTGCTTCGGTGACCACACTGTCCCTTATCATCGAATTGACCCGAATAACTCCAACGATGGTGCTACCTACCTCTCAATGGTGGGATAGCACTATCTAAAGGACTCTTACACAGCCTAATTCCTTAGAGTAGGTAGATTTTATCATGGTTACTTGCTCTCTCAAAACAAACAAAACAACTTTTCACACTGACACTTTCAAAGAGTTTTCAAACAAAATTTTCATACACTCTTGAGGACAGATACAAGAGTTACTTAGAAATTTTTCGAACGAAACTTTTTCAAAACCCACACACATTTGAAAAGCAAACAAATTTTGAAAACATAAGAGCAAGTACCTAAGAGCCCATGGATAACCATGGATAGAAAGGGTGCTAACACCTTCCCTTTCTATAAATCTACTTCCCGAACCGAGAACATTCTCAAAGAAGGAATTTTGCTGTGCTTTTGTCCTTTCCAAGTTGGAGAACATAAAAGACGGTGGCGACTCTTGCTTACCGTGACATTTCGCGAACCAGCATTCCGAAACAGTCAGTTCTATTTCCACCGATCACAGAACTGGCGACTCTGCTGGGGAATAATATAAGTGAGGTGTACCTTAGGATTAGATCACTTGTGTTTTCAATTGTATGCCTTATATGCTTTAATATTGTGGGCCTGTATCGGAGTTTTATAGATCCTAACCCGGATCTGAGGGATACCCTTTAGAAGTAGCAACAAACTGTGAGGGAACTGTGTGGGGTATACCGACATGGTTGAAGCAGTTGCTACGTTGATGTGGCACTTTGGTGAGTACCGGTAACCCTTGAGTCAAGTCAAGGAGAGTACGGGGCCGCCGCGTGGTGTCGTGAAGCATCAACTGACCTTAGAACCTTACTTGACCATCCTGGCCTCTTTAGGGGTAGTGAGATGACCGACTTTGGTGCAGTCTGAAGTTGGTAGATACTCGATACTACACTCATTGAGGGTTGTTTTCTTGAAATATTTTGATCGCCAGTTAAGTGGCTAAATCAAAACAATGAACATAGAAAACAACCCGATGATATTGAGCTCCTTAGAACCCGGTTACTTTTGATAGGACAGGTTTTGAGCCCACCAACTTCAAGAGGGTAGTACCTAAACTTCATGCTGGCCTAAACTCTAAGGGCTTTCTGGTGTGACTTGTGTGCCTTAAAACTTGAACTACTTGCATATTCTTATCTGACACGTGAGTTTCTTGCAGGTTTTGTTTACAGTCCTTGATCAGGACTTATAACAGGGTTTACTTACATCACTCCACGCATAGCATAACATCATACCATCATACCATTGCATACATCCGGCATAAGGACTAACCCATTTCAAGGATCTCAAGGGTTTGTGATGCAGGTCATGATGAACCAAAATGTCTAGCAAGGGGCAAAGGGGATTTATTTTCCTCTAGCCAAGGTTGTCGGGAGATTCAACATTAGCTTGAGTCAGGGGCTATGACCCACTCGATATGGTGAGCCTTGACTCTTGAAGAGGGACTCTCAGCAACATGAAGTGCCTTCAATCAAGCTACCAAATTCAAATTCTAACAACTTTCTTGTTTACCCTGCGAGATCCTTGAAAACATTGCATACATACATATCATTGCATTATAGGTACCCTTTTTACATGTCACTTACCTTCTTCGCCGTTTATTTCAGCAATGGCTTTCAAACCAGACAACCAGGAGTTCCATACTCAAGAGACTCAGTTCGGGGAAATCCTCCTAAACCTATCCAAGGGGCAGGAAGAGCTGAGAACACTCCTCATGGGGACTTTGGTCAGGAGCAGTCCTGAAAACGATAAGGACGAACGGCTGAAACACTTGCAAGCTGAGGTAGATACAATGAGGACTCAGATGCTGGGGCAGATGGCCCTTATCCAAGGCTTAGCTCGGGAGCAAGAAGAGTTGAGAACTGTGATCAACCAGCTTCAGCAAGACAGTATGAAGCAAGTAGTCAAGGCTGGGGACCAAACCGGTAATTAGCCTCCAAGAAGTCAAAGGTTTGGTTCAATGAATAGACCTCTCCAAGCTGCTACTACCTCACAGGTCCAACAACGACCTCGCCAAGAACAACGGGTTGATCAGAGCGAGCCAAACAAGCCCAGGAGGCAATTCACCCAGCTCAACATGTCGCTGTTTCAAGCTTTACAACGCCTGTTGAGATTGAATCTGATCACATTAAGGGCTCCTCCCCGGAATCCCAACACCTCAGCTCCTACCTATCATCCCAATAAAAGGTGTGCCTGCCACTCTGCCAGTCCAGGACATGACACCGACGACCGTTGGTCTCTGAAGAACAAGATCCAAGACCTGATTGATGAAGGAGCGTTGGAATTCACATAAGATGGTCAGGAGGAGTTCTTCTACCATCCCTCCAAGGTTCACCATTTGAAGTGACAAGTCCTGAGACGAGAAGACTTTTTGTTCATTCGAATGTTCAAGTTGTATTTTTCTTTGATTGTTCAAACATCAATTTCATGTCAAACTTTATTACTTTATCAATGCATCGCATATGTCTGTTTTGAATCTATCCATTTGTATTCACTATTTTCAAATTGCTTTCATTTTGTGTGATGTCAACTCTCAATTAAAAAAATTCTAAGCCTTTTGAGGGAGGATGACGAAAACGATACCACGATCTTTACAGTATGCTTTTGAACAGACCCCGCTGATGAGGTACAGACATTGTTTCAAATCCTAAACACTGGAGTTATAAGGAAGATAATCCCTCGTCAACCCCTTCGAGCCAAGGAAGTAGGAGTTTTTCTTTTCAAAAATTAAAACCCTTAATCATAACCTGGGGCAGGGTAGTTCTCTCAGTTGATCCAGGTGCATAACGAATGGCATCAAATGAGTCCTTCCAAAAACAAAAGACAGTGAAGGTTCCGAATAATCATAAGGACAGGCAGTCATTATCTTTCAAAATAAAAACCCATTAAGTCAAAACCTATGAAGGAGACTTACAAAAACTGGGGCATCCCGCTGACTGTAATTATAAAAGAAACAGTTCAGGCAAAAAACAGGGATAACAAAATCAAAAGAAAGAGGTCCTATAGACTCTCAACAATAAAAAAAGAAATGACTGCCTATTCAAAATAAACTACCAGTATCCGAACCATCACTGGAATATCAGAGCAAAGACTCAAATAAGGTCTAATGCACGATTAGCTGAGTTTAGGATCGAAGAACATCACGAAGAACGGGTGGGTATAAATAAAGTTTGAGCCTTTATCCTTTGTTTCTTAAACCGTGAACCAGGCCACGTTATAACCCTTAAAAGTCCTAGATGAAGTATGGGTTAGTTCGAAAGCATACTGTTACGAAAGGTATCCTGACTCCTTAAGGCTCGCTGTAAAATCTTGAGTTGACATCACATTTTACAAAATTTGCCTGTTTTACTGAAAAATGCATTTTCAAAAAATTCAAGACAGACATAGGCTTTGCATTCTTAAAATAACATTGTTCGCATATGACTATTTGTTCAACAGCAGAGAAATTCGCACGACGAATATCTAGTGAACAAAAACCTTCTCAATAAAAAGGATCACCTCAAGTGGAAAAGCCCTTCCAATCAAGGGGCAGACATGATCATGGTCCGTCATCTGGGGCAGTCCAGTCAAGATTCAGAGAATCTCTCAAATGCCAAATAGCCAGGGGCAAATCTCCGTCTGAATCAATTGGGGCATTGGACATGAATTCCAAAAACGAATCTTGCATGATCAAACGAAGATCTTCTGGTAGTATGGCAACGCAACACTACTGACAGTGACAATTCCCTGCATCCTGAGAGCGTGGACATAGTCAAAAGATACTACGCATGAATCAAAGACCCGCTAGGTTGACACACCTAGGCAAAAATAAAGGCTTCCCGGTGAACCAAAAGGGTTCGGGCAAAATGAGGGATGAAAATGAAAAATTTGTACACCCGGCAAGTCGAAAACCTGAAAAGGCGGATTGGGCAAAAATGGGTATCCCGGTGGACTGAAAACCCGAAAGGACGGTCCAGGCAAAAGTTAGGGATCACATCGTACGACTATGTCCCTTCATCTTGTCATTTGCCTACCAGAAGAAGATAGGAAATTATAATCTGAAAGAGAATTACATCTCACGCATCGTCGGGGAGAGAACCATAGGAAATTATAATCTGAAAGGGAATTACATCTCACGCACCATCGGGGAGAGAACCATAGGAAAGGGAATTACATCTCACGCACCGTCGGGGAGAGAACCATAGGAAATTATAACCTGAAAGGGAATTACATCTCACGCACCGTCGGGAAGAGAACCATAGGAAATTATAACCTGAAATGGAATTACATCTCACGCACCGTCGGGGAGAGAACCATAGGAAAGGGAATTACATCTCACGCACCGTCGGGGAGAGAACCATAGGAAAGGGAATTACATCTCACGCACCGTCGGGGAGAGAACCATAGGAAAGGGAATTACATCTCACGCACCGTCGGGGAGAGAACCATAGGAAATTATAACCTGAAAGGGAATTACATCTCACGCACCGTCGGGGAGAGAACCATAGGAAATTATAACCTGAAATGGAATTATCACCTCACGCACCATCGGGGAGGGAACCATAGGAAATTATAACCCGAAATGGAATTATCACCTCACGCACCGTCGGGGAGGGAACCATAGGAAATTATAATCTCAAAGAAAAACCTAATAACTTCTACTGAGTCTTCATCAGAAAAATCTGTTGGGAGTCGATTTAGCTGGACTAGAGAAGGCCTTGGACTGGATAAGAAATCTTTGGAGTTGATTAACTGAACCCGTCTAGGTCTTGAAATATGATGGAGAATTTAGCTGAATCTTTCCTGAAAGTTAAAGGTCAGTCATATGCAATGCATGATATGGATCAAGCAATGATGTTCTCAACATAAATGAGATTTGTATGATATAATGCGTCTATGCATGCTATAATGATGTATGTGATGTTTTTATGAATGTATGTTTTCGTCTAGGAAAGTAAATCCTTGACGGGTGCCGGGAAGTCATATCCTGGGCTGGGTGATAGTTGCAAGAATACCGGTATGAGAAGATAACACTGTTGGGGAATAAACTTGGCGAATGGATTAACTCTACGGGGAGAAGAGTACTCTGACGATCATGCTGGGGGGCGACACCCTGTGGGGAGAGAGAGACTTTGCTGAATTGTTGATAGTAACTTGCTGAGGATACCCTTGTTGTATCAGAGGTATTAATAGACTTTGCTGGGGATAAGAAAGAACTGTATTGGAAGTGCTGATAGACTTCGCTGGGGGTAAGAGGACTGTGTTGACGATGACCTTTCCGTGGCTTTTGGCTGAGGATAACCCAGTTATATCCTATTAAGGAAATAACTCTTTGAATAAAGCCAGACGCGTTCGTGCTCTGCGGGGTTAAGCTTCCAGAATCTACTGGGGATAAGCTTACTGCTTGGGGAGATAAAGTCCAACTTTCCTGGGGGAATTGGATTGGACTCTCTTGGGGAAGTTTTGTTATGCGGGGGAAGTGATTCCTCTGGATATTTGATATGCCGCCGGGGAACAATCTTTAGACCAAGACTGCCGGGGAATGTTGATATCTGTTGGGGGATACCCAACTTCCTTAAGGCTGACTGTAGCTTTGCTTGGGCAATTAAGATATGCCGGTTATGTTCTTTAGCTGAACCTATCTTGGTACCTTGGAGGATAGAACAATTAGATTGTTTGGACAACTCTTTATTGCCCCTGTTTCTGAGGTGGGAGAGGAAGACCTGCGAGGTGCTGATAGTTGTTGACAGACAAACCTTCTTCTAGTAGGCAAGTGACGAGATGATAGGACATAGTCGTACGCTTTGATCCCTAACTTTTGCCTGGACCGCCCTTTCGGGTTTTCGGTCCACCGGGATACCCATTTTTGCCCAAGCCGCCTTTTCAGGTTTTCGACTTGCCGGGTGTACAGATTTTTTCATTTCATCCCTTCATTTTTCCCGAACCCTTTTGGTTCGTCGGGAAGCCCTTATTTTTGCCTAGGTACGTCAACCTAGCGGGTCTTTGATTTTGCGTAGTATCTTTTCGAATATGTCCATGCTCTCAGAATGTAGGGAGTTGCCCCTGTTAACGGTGTTTTGTCATGCTACCAGAAGGTATCTGATCAGGCAGGATTCGTTGTTGGAATGCCCCAAGTGACTCAGGCGGAGATTTGCCCCAGGCTATTTGGCCTTTTGAGAGATTCTCCGAATCTTGACTTAACTGCCCCAGATGATGGACAATAGTCATACCTGCCCCTTGATTGGAAGTGCTTCTGTTCATTTAGGCATTCATCGTGCGAATTTTCTGCTGTTCAAACAAAAAGTCATATGCAAACAAAGTTATGTTAAAAATGCAAAGCTTATGTTTGTCTTGAAGTTTTTTGAAAATGTATTCTTTTCACAAAACAAGTGAATGTTTGTAAAACGTGATGTCAACTCCGTATTTACCGTAGGCCTTAAGGAGTCAGGATACCTTTCGTAACAGTATGCTTTCGAACTAACCCATGCTTCAGCTAGGACTTTTAAGGGTTATAACGTGGCCTGGTTCATGGTTTAAGAAACAAAGGATAAAGGCTCAAATTATTTGTAACCCACCCGTTCTTCGTGATGTTCTCCAAACCTAAACTCAGTTGATCATACGTTAGATCTTGATTGAATCTTTGTCCTGATTCTCCAGTGATGGTTCGGATATTGATGATTGATTCTGAATAGGCAGTCATTTTTGTTGTTGAGGGTTTGTAGGACCTCTTTCTTTTTTTGCCTGAACTGTTTCCTTTTTGGAATCACAGTCAGCGGGATGCCCCAGTTTTGTAAGTCTCCTTCATGGGTTTCGACTTAATGGGTTTTTTTTTTGAGATAATGACCGCCTTTCTTTATTGATCATTCGGAACCATCACTGTCTTTTTTTTGTAAGGACCTCTTTGGTGCCATTCGTTATGCACTTGGATCAACTGAGAGACTACCCTGCCCCAGGTTATGATTAAGGGTTTCAAATTTCGAAAAGAAAAAACTCCTACTTCTTTGGCTCAGAGGGGTTGACGAGGGATTATCATCCTTATAACTCCAGTGTTTAGGGATTGAAACAATGCATGTACCTCATCAGCGGGGTCTGTTCAAAAGCATACTGTAATGATCGCGGTATCGTTTTCGTCATCCTCCCTTAAGAGGCTTAAAATTATTAATCGAGAGTTGACATCAGAAAAAATATGAAAATAATTTGCGTATAGTGAATACGAATATATTGCTTCAAAACAGACATATGCGATGCATTAATGGAATAACAATGTTTAACATGAATAAATGTTTGAACAAAAGAAAATTGCAACTTGAACATTCGAATGAACAAAAATTCTTCTCATCTCAGAGCTTGTTACTTCAAATGGTGCCTCCTGTAGGGATGGTAGAAGCACTCAGCCTGGCCATCCTGGGTGAATTCCACAGCTCCTTCCTCAATCAGGTCCTGGATTTTATTCTTCAAAGTCCAACAATCCTCTGTAGCATGCCCCGGGCTGTCAGAATGATAAGCGCAACGAGCGTTGGGGTTATACCTTGAAGGTGTCCTGTTGGGATTCTTAGGAGGATCCTTTAGAGTTACCAAATTCAACCTCATCAGTTGTTGTAAGGCTTGAGGCAGCGACACGTTGAGCTTGGTGAATTGCCTTTTGGGCTTGTCTGGCTGAAGCTGGTGAGGTTGATACTGAATTGATGATACTGAAGCCATCTGAGGAGCTTTTCCCTTGTCTGCTTGTCTCAAGGGTGGTTGAATGATGACTGGCTCTTCAACCCTAGATGTTTTCCCCAGCTGGTTACCCCGAAGCAGTTGGTTGATGAGAGCCCTGAGCTCGTCTTGTCTTTGAGCTAACCTTTGACTGGCAGTAGCCTGCCCCAGCATCTGGACTTTCAATGCATCCATCTCAGCTTGCAGGTGTTTCAGCCTTTCATCCTCAGCACTGTTCCTGACAAAGGTCTCCATGAGAAGTGTCCTTAGCTCTTCCTGCCCCTTGGATAGATTCAGGAGGATTTCCCCGAACCGAGTCTCTTGAACAAGAAGGTCCTGGTTATCTTGTTGGGAAGCCATTGCTGAAATAAACAGCGAGGAAGGTAAGTGACCTGCAAAAGGGATACCTGTAATGCAATGATGTGTATGATATGCATGCAATGTTTTCAAGGACCTCGCGGGGTAAACAAGAAAATTTGTTAGCATTTGGATCCGGTAGCTTGATTGGAAGAAGCTTCATATTTGTTGAGAGTCTTTCTTCCAAGGGTCAAAGGCTCACCATATCCAGTGGGTCATAGCCCCTGACTTTAGTCATCATGTCTGGTTTTGATTTCCAAACAACCTTGGTTAAGGGAACCTTATTCAAGAGTCAGAGCTCACCATATCAAGTGGGTCATAGCCCCTGACAACCTTGGCCAGAGGAAAATAAATCCTCTTTGCCCCTTGCTGGGATAGTTGATTCACCATGACCTGCATCACAAGCCCTTGAGATCCTTGAAATGGGTTAGGATGTATGCAATGGTATGATGTTATGTTATGCATGGGGTAATATGGATAAACCCTGTTATGAGCCCTCATTAAGGACTATAAACAAAACCTGCAAGAAAACTCAGTAAACCCTGTTATGAGTCCCAATTAAGGACTATAAACAAAACCTGCAAGAAACGTAGTAACTCTGTTATGAGTCCCAATTAAGGACTGTGAACAGAACCTGCAAGTAGTTCATGTGTCAGATAACAAGCATGCAAGTAGTCAAGTACGAAGGCACACAAGTCACACAAGAGAAGCCCTTAGAGTTTAGGCCAGCATGAGGTCTAGGTATTACCCTCTTTCAGTTTGTTGGTTCATACCTGTCCTATCAAAGTAATCGGGTTCTTAGAGGATCCCAATATCATTGACTACCCTCAATCGGTCATAACTCCAGCATCGCAATCTTTTCTTGCGGCCAGAACCATTACGAGAGTTTAGCCTCAATGGGCGTAGCATACTGCTACTGTTCTAATGGCCAAGTTGTGTCATTTGAGGTTCTAAGGTTGTTGGTGCTTAATGACTCCTTAGAAGACCCATATTCTCCTCGTTGCGACACAAGGGATATCGGTACAGACCAAGGTGCCACACCAACGTAGCCACTGTTTCACCTGTGTCGGTCTACGCCGGACAGGTCCCTCACAGCTTATGCTACCTAAACAGGGTATCCCCAGATCCGGGTTAGGATCTATGTAACTCCCAAGCAACCCACAATTTAAAGCACACAAGGAAAACAATTGAAAACACAGTTATGAACTAGCCCTAAGGTACACCTCACTTTAAGTTTGCTCCCCAGCAGAGTCGCCAGTTCTGTGATCGGTGGATCTGGAACTGACTGTTTAACGCTGGTTCGCGAAATGTCGCGGAAGCAAGAGTCGCCACCGTCTTTTATTTTCTCCAAATGGAAAGGACAAAAGCACAGAAAAATTCCTTATAGAGATTGCTCTCGGTTCGGGAGGTAGATTATAGAAAGGGAAGGTGTTAGCACCCTTTCTATCCATGGTTATCCATGGGCTCTTAGATACTTTCTCAATGTGTTTTCAAAAATGGTTTGTTTGCTTTTCAATGTGGGTTTAAAAAAGTTTCTTTGAAAATTCCAGTTCGACTCTTGTATCGGTCCTCAAGAGTGTTTGAAAAATTGCTTTCGAAAGCTTTTTGAAAAGGTGTCGGTGTGAAAAGTATTTTTTGAATTTGTTTTGAAATTAGAGCAAGTATCTAGAGTTGTCTACCTACCCTAAGGAATTCGTCTGTGTAAATGTCCTTTAAAGTAGTGCCATCACACCATTGAGAGGTAGGTAGCACCACCGTTGGAGGTGTTCGGGTCAATTCGATGTTCGGGACATGGTGATCACCAGAGCAATGGGAAGACACCTTAGAAGCTACCCTCATGCCAGGTTCCCGGATCATGAGGACTTACTAAGACATCCTCTACTCGACGATCACCTTTCGAGGCAAGGCAACAGTGAGGCATACCCTAGGGGTGGTGTATGCGATTCGTGTGTCGTTTTCATTTATTTTTGTCTTTTGTCATGTTATTGGTGATCTAACGTTTTTTTTTATTGTGTCCATACATTCTTTCATGCCATTTATTTAATAGTTAAAAAGTTGCGAGAAAAGTAAATTCTAAGCTATTACAAATGGCGCGGGTCCACATCGCCAAAATTAAACCAGGACCCGATTTTGACAGA
The DNA here is from genome assembly GCA_948472305.1 of Vicia faba. Taxonomy (NCBI): domain Eukaryota; kingdom Viridiplantae; phylum Streptophyta; class Magnoliopsida; order Fabales; family Fabaceae; genus Vicia; species Vicia faba. The sequence continues at coordinate 1,525,651,350 of OX451737.1, forward strand.
AAATAAATAAATAAGGTAAAAGAATTTAAAGTGCAAGAAATTAAAAGGTTACATGGCCTTGGGAGAGATACATAAATATTTAAACGAAATAAAATAAATATGCGCATAAGAGTTAAATCGAAACGAGGGCGTTGGACCCTTTTTGCAAAATTAAAATTATATGGAATTAATTAATTAAAAAGAAAGAAAGAACTTGTTTTTTGGCATTTTTTAGTATTTTAGGATTTAATATGAAAAAAAGAATTAATTAAAATAAATACTAACCCTAATTCTAATGGCTTTTAATTTATTAAGAAAAACATTGAATTTTAACCTAAATAAACCCTAATTTTTATATACAAATTTAATTATAAAAATAAATTTTTAATTATTTAATGATTACGGGAAAAAAGAAAAAAGGATAAAAATTATTAATTAAACCCTATTTCTACATTTTTTAGATTTTTATTAAAAGTATTAAAATTAAAACCTAATTTCCACTAAATTTAATTATATGCATTTATTTATGAAAATACTAGAAATAAAAATATTTATTATCTTTTTATCTTTTTTCTGATTTTTTGTGTGTTTTTTATATTTATGAAAATATTAAATTAATTAATAAAACAATAATAAAAAGAAGTATAAATAAAAAAAATAAAGAAAGAAAATAAATTGGCAAACCTAGGGGGTTCAGACCCCAAATGGGAGGTTTTTTCTTGATAATTCAGGCCCATTAACCTTGGTCCGTTTGACTTTTCCAGGCAACGTGCTGGCGTGTTGACTCATGTCCACGCTGTTCTCTAACTCTCAGCCTTGTGATTGATCTTGAGATGGACGTGGCAAGCCTGATCTGGAGGTGTATGGTGTGCCTCAACATGGAATCTGCATGTTAATATTGAACGAAAAATAATATTGAAAGCATGAAGACCTGGGGCTCGAACCCAGGTCATGTACGTTATTAATAGCTGCACCTACCACTGAACCAATTCACACGCTTTGTATATAATATAATAAACAAATAATATCAAACAAAGCCAAGGCATTAGTGGGTTAAAGCGCGCAAAATTCAAAAGAGCCAATCATGGCTGGCCACCACATCATCTTCTTCATGGATTTTTGTTTTTCCTGAAATACACAAACAATGAGCAACGGTTTTCAAACGTTGCTATAGGTCATCTATGGAAAAATAGCGAATGGCCCTATGATGCTCATAAATTGAGCGCGAGTATGGCTTCTTCTTCGTCCAAGTGCGCTGATCATGACCATGGTACTGTGGTTTGCTAATTTTACAGGACCAAGAAACCCCCAATTCGAAATCCTGTAAACCCTAAAAAACAACAATGGCATCTGGGCATATAATGCGTAAAACTTCAATTAAAACATATGATTAGCTTGGAAACTTTATTATAAACACAAACATAACAATAAAACAGGTTAACAATGCATGTATGATAGAAACCGATTCAGAATTTTTCTTTACCAACTTCAATGGTGATCTTGCGTTTTCTTGAGTATGGGGCTTGGGGAATGATTGGAATATGTCCTATAATCCTCCAAGAAGCTAATGGAATAAGTTTGGAGGCTTGAATCAACCTGCAAGTGAGTTTTCAGAATTGAGTTTTTTTGAGAAAAAGTGTGAGTTTGTGCAAGGGTTTTCTGAGCAGCTGCGTGGTCATGGGGAGTAAGGTTTGCCTCCTTATATTCATGTGAATGATTAGGGTTGGTTTTCAAAGCCAAAGGATCCAAGAATTGATGGAGAGAATATTGATTTTTTATGGCAAAATATTTCAAATCTTTTCATGCATATTGCTAACAAATCATGACAAATCATATTGATTCTTTCCAATCTTAACCATGCACGAAATATTGAAGGTATATCATGCATAAAAAGATTTGAAATAGTAGGTTAAGTATTTTTCATGTATTTAATTGATTTAAATGAATTATTATTAATAAAAATTCAAATAAATAAATAAAAAATGAAGAAATACTTCCCTTTGGGCCAAATGGTCGTGCACATACCTTGGATCATGAATTATGGAAGAAAAATGGGCCCATTAGCAATTTTAGGTTATTTGAATCAATGTTGACTTTTCAAAATATCCAAAAATTGCCCAACTTCCACAAGGCATAACTTGCTCAATTTTTAAGCTTTGCTCATGTTCTTGGACATTTTGGAAAGGTCTTTGAGTCCTATAACCAATGTCTTTGGTCCCATGGCATTTTGATTTACCAATCTCAGGTTATGGCCTTTGACTTAAAGTCCCTTTTTGTTGACTTTTGAAAATGACCTATAATGTTGAAATTGATAACTTTTTGTGAGAGCATTTCTTGGACTTGAAGTATGAATATGAGTTGTAGGAAATGTCTTTATCTTCAAAATGAGCTTTGGATGGAATTTTTCTGATAATCCATGTGAAAGTTATGCTCTGGTCAATTTACAGTTGACTTTTTCAACTGTCCAAATAAGGAAACTTTTGCATTTTGATGATTTTTGAGCCAAGCTTTGAGAATCATGATCAAGCATTGATCAAATGATGTTTGTGGCTTCAACATGATATGTTGACCAAAAACTTGAACTTTTGACTGTCAAATGACCATTTTGCCCCTACAGTTGACTGTAGTGCAATTAGGGTTTTGACTGTGCAATTTTGTGCTGAAAGTCTTGAAACTTTGTATGAGGATGCTTGACCATATTTATAGGCATATGAGACTTTATTGGACCTTTGGAAACTTCATTTTCTTGATCATAACTAAAACCCTAATTTTGACTGTTCAGGAGGCTCTTGCACTGTGCAACCCTTGGGGAATTTTGAAGCTTGACTTGGCAATTCTTGAAGAATATGGGAGGGTAAATTTTGGGGTACAACACCAGGGCATATCTGTGAGTAACTGATTGTAGATTCGACACATGTATCCAGCCAGGGCATGTCTGCATGAAGAGTTTAGAGATTCGATTCCTGTATCCAGCCAAGGCATATCTGTAGACGACCAATTCCAGATTTGATTCCTGTATCAAGCCAGGGCATATCTGTGAGTAACTGATTGTAGATTCGATACATGTATCCAGCCAGGGCATGTCTGCATGAAGAGTTTAGAGATTCGATTCATGTATCCAGCCAGGGCATATCTGTAGACGACCAATTCCAGATTCGATTCCTGTATCAAGCCAGGGCATATCTGTGAGTAACTGATTGTAGATTCGATACCTGTATCCAGCCAGGGCATGTCTGTATGAAGAGTTTAGAGATTCGATACCTGTATCCAGCCAGGGCATATCTATAGACGACAAGTTCCAGATTTGATTCCTGTATCTAGCCAGGGCATATCTGTGAGTGATTGATTGTAGATTCGACACCTGTATCCAGCCAGGGCATGTCTGCATGAAGAGTTTGAAGATCAACCCCTGTAACAGGCCAGGAAACCATCTTTCTTTCTCAAAGTACGCAAGTTCTCACTAAGGAATCTCTTACGCGATCGACACCTTCCGATGGCATCTATAAGCCCATCTCCACAACTATCCATCACATTTCCAAATAGGCATCTATAAGCCCATTCCCGACAAGGTTCTGTCACATCTCCAGATGGCATATATAAGCCCATCTCCCTATCCACAATCTTTCCAAATGGCATCTATAAGCCCATTCCCGCCATCACACTGCTGATACTCTACTATGCAAGTGCAAATTTCTGGGCACTCTAGTGTTCAATCATCTTCCACCTTCAGATCACGAAAGGCTCGCAAGCCAATCTACATCCTCAGGTTTAAGAAGATTTAACAGGGGCAACTTTTGTACCCCAAAATTTTCCCTCTCATATTCTTCAAGGTTTATCAAAGATCATATTCAAATGGCTCAAGATTTCCCAAGGGGTTGCACAGTCAAACATCCTCCGAAGCCAGTCAAAATTAGGGTTTTGTTTCTCTCAAGGAAGTTGAGGTTTTCAAGGGCTCAATCAAGTCCCATATGCCTATATACATTGTCAAGCACATACATGCCAAGTTGCAAGACTCACAGGGTCCAATTGCACAGTCAAAAGCCCTAGTTTCTCCACAATCAACTGCAGGGGCAAAATGGTCATTTGGCAGTCAAAAGTCAGAATTTTTGGTCAACATCTTACTTTGAAGCCACAATAATCATTTTATCAAGTCTTGATCATGATTCCACAAGCATGGCACAAAAATCATCAAGATGCAAAAGTTTCTATTTTTGGACAGCTGAAAAGTCAACTGTAACTTGACCAAGGCATAACTTTTTCATGGTTCATCAAAAAAACCCCATCCAATGCTAATTTTGAAGGGGATGACATTTCCTACAACTCATCTTCACATTCCAAGTCCAAGAAATGCTCTCACAAAAAGTTATCAATTTCTACATTATAGGTCACTTTCAAAAGTCAACAAAAAGGTACTTTAAGTAAAAGACCATAACTTGAGATTGGTAAATCCAAATGACATGGGACCAAAGGCATTGGTTAGAGAACTTTAAGACCTTTCCAAAATGTCCAAGAACATGTTCATATGATCAAAATTGAGCAAGATATGCATGGGAGAAGTTGGGAAATGTTTGGGAATTTGCAAAAGTCAACTTTGCCCAAAACACTTCATTTTTGCTAATGGGCCTCAAATTCTTTCTTGAAACTTTGTCCAAGGCCTATGCACGACCCATTGAACTTAAATTGATTTATTTTCTTATTTTTATTAATTATTTGGATTTTTAATTGATTATTAATTCATTTAATTTATTTAATTATAGGAAAATGCCAAGATATGGTTTTCAAATCTTTTTGTGATGCAAAAGAGGTCAACACATGCTAAAGATTTCGTGTACACATCAAGGAGACAAAATCATCCAATTTTGGCAAGTTTTATCAATCAAAAAGGTTGAAAAATATTTGATTGAAATCAAATATTGAAATCATAAAGCCATGGATTTTTGGACAAAGTTTTACCCTAATTCCATTCCAACACAAATATTGAAGCAAACCCTAAAGCCTTGGACGTGAAAAACTGCTGCAGAAGCCATATGCAATATTTAAAAAAAGTGGAAAAAACTCAAAACTGTTTTCAGTGTTCTAGGGCGAATTAAGGACTTTTGTGGATCCAAATACATTGCTGGGAGTTTCCAGAACGTGTTGCAATCAGAACGAAGCCATAAAGCTCAAGAAACACGCCATAACAGTTTCACGGTTTGAATAACTTTTCCATAATCGTAACTCATGATTTATACATAATTAACATATTCTAATCATTTATTTACATTGCTTGAACCTTTACAAAGCTTTTGGTATTGGTTAATTACATTATCATGTACAGAACTGTGAATCACCATTGAAGATTTTTAGGGTTCTTAAGGTCTCGAATTGGGGATTTACAGCACAGGCAAAATTGGAACCTCCCATGCCCATGGTTGAAACCGTCTGAACGTGACGAACACAATAGACACCTCGCGCCATATTTATATAGCTTGGATTTCTATTCGCTATTATTGGCAGTTTTACTTTGTGGGGGTTTAAAACCCCCGCTAATTGCTTCTGTTTTACAGGGAAAAAAGGAAGAAGATGATTACGTGTGGATGCAGGATTGGCTTATTCAAATATGCGCACTACTTTTTTCTTTTTTTCAGCATATGACTTGTTTACTTTATATTATATTTGTTTCTTGTTATGTTAACAAAAGCAAGCAGGTGGTTGAGTTGGTGGAAAGCGCGTCCAATAAGCATTGGGACCTGGGTTCGATTCCCAGGTCCCCCAAACGCTTGTTAATATTTTTTCAAACATATTCCTATGCCGGCCTGGCCAATATGTTCCATCATGTGTCTACAATGATCAGCGCGCCAGGTGTTCCCAATCAACAATCCAAAGGCCAAAAAGTGATGAGCACCATGTTCTCAGTCAACACAGGCGTGGACAACCAGGAAGGTCAACAAGGCTTGAACGTTATTGGGCCTAAAATCTGCAAAATAAACCTCCATTTGGGTCCATCAACCCCCCTGGTTCTTTCAATTTTCCTTTTATTTTCTTTTTACTAATTTTCATTAATCATTATTAATTATTATTATTAATTCATAAATTAATTATTTTTCATATAAAAATTAAAAACATAAAACATAAAAAAGACTTTTTCTTGTAAATAAAATACTAACAAATTAATTAGTTTAATTAGTTAATTTTAATCTTTTCACAAAAAATAAAATAAATCTAGAACTAGGGTTTTCTTGTCTTTTAATTTCTTTTCTTTTTATTTTCATTAAAGACTTAAAAAACACAAAAAAAACATTTTTCTTTAATTAATTAATTAATTAATTAGGTGTAGGTTTAATTTTAATTTAATTGCAAAAAAGGACAAAACTTAAATTCTTTTCTCAAAAGGATCAAAACCCTAAGGACGTTCCGATTAAATTTCTATTCGCGCATTATTATTTATTTGATCATATTGATGTATCTGCTCAAAGGATGTAATAGTTAATTAGGATTTTACCGCTTTCTTTAATTTTCCACACTTTATTTCCAAACGGGTTTTTGTTTTTGGCGATGTATAGACCCGCGCCTTGTAATAGCGTAGATTTACCTTTCCGCACTTTATTTTCCGCACTCTTAACTGTTAATATGCATGCAAGACTTGGATGAAAATTAAAAACAACTCGTAGATCACCATGATACATGTACAAGATAATATAACATGAAAACAACACACAAGCACATGTCACTCCTAGGGTACGCCTCATTGGTTGCCTCGAATGTGGTCGTCAAGTATATGGTGTTTTAAAGGTCGCCCTCCTGTCTAAAGATCCAGTTGCCTCGAAACGGTTGCCTCGGATAAAAAAGGATCTAGGGTTACTTCTAAGGTGTCCTACTATTGCTTCGGTGACCACACTGTTCCTTATCATCGAATTGACCCGAATAACTCCAACGATGGTGCTACCTACCTCTCAATGGTAGGATAGCACTATCTAAAGGACTCTTACACAGCCTAATTCCTTAGAGTAGGTAGATTTTCTCATGGGTACTTGCTCTCTCAAAACAAATAAAACAACTTTTCACACTGACACTTTCAAAGAGTTTTCAAACAAAATTTTCATACACTCTTGAGGACAGATACAAGAGTTACTTAGAAATTTTTCGAACGAAACTTTTTCAAAACCCACACACATTTGAAAAGCAAACAAATTTTGAAAACATAAGAGCAAGTACCTTCCCTTTCTATAAATCTACCTCCCGAACCGAGAACATTCTCAAAGAAGGAATTTTGCTGTGCTTTTGTCCTTTCCAAGTTGGAGAACATAAAAGACGGTGGCGACTCTTGCTTACCGCGACATTTCGCGAACCAGCATTCCGAAACAGTCAGTTCTATTTCCACCGATCACACACGCTTATTCAAACGCTTTAGCAAATTCAGTTTATTCCAAGCTTAAGTTGTGTAATTGTCACAGTTGTGATATATTGTTTTGTTAGAAAACGTTAATACATCCTTGTTCAATTATTTGTCAAAGATTTCCTTGTGATAAACCGGTTTGTGGTTATACTCAAGAAGACTTTAACAGTTGTTAAAGTAGCTGTTGTAATTCTTTGAGAATAGTGGATTAAGACCTCGTTGGAGAGAGGCGAAATCACCTTGACGGGTGGACTGAAGTAGTTTGAGATCAAACGAACCAGGATAAAAATACTGTTGTCAAAGCATTTGTTTTAAGTTTTACAATTTAACCCCCCCTTCTTGTGTTTTTCACATCTTCAATTGGTATCAGAGCGCCTGGTTCTGAGCTTATAAAACTTAACCGTGTCAGTACAAGATCCAGCATCAGTAAAACACAATGGCAGGACCAAGTCAAAACATCAGCAATGACAACAATGAAGAAAGGGACAGATTTAGTGGCAAACCTCCGGTCTTTGATGGAGAGAACTTTGACTACTGGAAAGACAGAATTGAGAGTTTCTTTCTGGCCCGTGATGTTGATCAGTGGTACATGGTGACTGATGGATACACGCACCCAGTGGATGGACGTGGTCAGAAGATTGAAAGGAAAATGATGTCTGATCAGCAAAAGCGTGAGTTCATAAATTATCACAAGGCCAGAACAATTCTCCTCAGCGCCATCTCTTATTCAGATTATGAGAAGATATCAAATATAGACACTGCAAAGAATATGTTTGACTCTCTGAGAATGACGCATGAAGGCAACATTCAAGTCAAAGAAACCAAAGCCCTTGCACTCATTCAGAAGTATGAGGCATTTAAGATGGAAGAGAGTGAATCAATAGAAACTATGTTTTCAAGATTTCAAATTCTTGTTGTTGGTCTAAAAGTTCTTGACAAAGGGTATTCCACTGCTGATCACGTTAAGAAGATCATCAGAAGCTTGCCAAAACAATGGAGGCCAATGGTCACAGCGCTTAAGCTAGCCAAGGATCTCAACAAAATCTCTCTGGAGGAACTTGTCAGCTCCCTCAGAAGTCACGAGATAGAGCTAGAAGCAGATGAACCTTAAAAGCAAGGTAAGCCATTAGCTTTAAAATCTAACAGAAAATCTGACTCCAAAGTTTTGCAGGCTATGGAAGAAACCTATGATGGGTCCTCGTCAGAAGAAGATGAACTGTCTCTCCTCTCCAGAAGGGTGAACCAATTGTGGAAGCAGAGGCAAAGGAAGTTCAAGAATCCCAGAAGATCAGAAAATCAGAATGAATCTTTCTCCAGATACAGAAGGTCAGAATCCTCCTCTGGACACAGAAGATCTGAAGGCTCTTCAGGAAACAGAAATCCAAACAACAAAGACATCATCTGCCATGAATGTAACGAGCAAGGGCACTAAAAAAGTGATTGCCCAAAGCTTCAGAAGGAGAAGCCCAAAAAGAAGTTTGGCAAGGAAAAGAAGAAAAGTCTCATGGCTACATGGGATGATTCTGACACATCTGACGCTGACTAAGAATCAGATGATGAAAGAGCAAACATAGCTCTCATGGAAAACATAACAGAAGATAGTGAAGCTTCTGAGTCAGACTCTGAATCAGATACAGAAGAGGTATTCCCTGACTTTACTATAAACTTTACTAAGGCTGAACTAGCTGAAAGCCTTAATGAAATTCTGGAAAGATATCAGCAGATTAGAGTCAAACTCAGAAACCTGAAAAGGAATCTTGCTTCTGACTCTGATAAGACTGAGAGTCTCAAATTGGAGAATTCTAAGTTAAAACATAAAATTTCAAAATTAGAAAACCAATTGCAAAACTCTCAGAAGGAAACAATCCCTGAAACTCCCAGCAATGCTGATGAGATCATCAAGGAGTATGATCACATCTTTCAGAAGTTTCTAGCTAAAAACATAGACAGAAGCAAAATGGCTTCAATGATCTATGGAGTTAGCAGAAATGGAAGAAAAGGGATAGGATATCAAGGTAAGGTACCTACACCAAAAAATTCCATGGATTTAGTTATAAAACGTACTCCACTTGATTCACACTTTATATATGGGCACACACATGACATAAAATATACAAGTAGTGATTACTCTGTCAAACCAAAATTCAACCAGAGTTCTGGTAAAACTAACAAATCAGGACCCAAGAAAATGTGGGTACCTAAGGATAAAATAATACATGTGGCAGATATCTTTAGCAGCAAAGCAAAAACACCAATCATGGTACCTGGACTCTGGCTGCTCACGACACATGACGGGAAGAAGGCATATGTTCCAAAGCCTGGAACTTAAGCCTGGAGGCCACGTAGGCTTTGGAGGTAATCAGAGAGGAAAGATCATTGGCTCTGGAACAGTAGGTAATGGAAATCTTCCCTCTATAAGTAATGTTTTATTAGTTGATGGATTAATGCATAACCTGTTATCCATAAGTCAATTAAGTGATAACGGTTATGATATAATCTTCAATCAAAATTCATGCAAAGTTGTTAGTCAGAAAGATGGGACTATCCTATTTAATGGAAAGAGGAAAAACAACATTTATAAAATAAAACTTTCTAAACTAAAAAGTCAGAATGTAAAATGTCTATTGTCTGTTAACAACGAGCAATGGATCTGGCACAGAAGATTGGGACATGTTAGTATGAGAAGAATATCTCAGATTAACAAACTCAATCTGGTCAGAGGACTTCCTAACCTGAAGTTCAATTCAGATGCTCTGTGTGAAGCATGTCAGAAAGGCAAGTTTGCAAAACCAACTTTCAAATCTAAAAACATTGTTTCCATTTCCAAGCCATTAGAACTTCTGCATATTGACTTATTTGGACCAGTTAAAACTGCTTCAGTCAGTGGCAAGAAGTATGGGTTAGTAATCGTAGATGACTATAGCAGATGGACATGGGTAAAGTTCTTAAGGAACAAGGACGAGTCACACTCTGTGTTTGTTACCTTCTGCAACCAAGTTTAGAATGAAAAGGATCTTAGAATCGTCAAAGTCAGAAGTGATCATGGTGGAGAATTTGAAAACAAATATTTTGAGTTATTCTTTAATCATAAAGGCATTCTGCATGATTTCTCTTGTCCTAGAACTCCCCAACAAAATGGAGTTGTAGAACGAAAGAACAGAACATTGCAAGAAATGGCCAGAACCATGATCAACGAGACTAACGTTGCTAAGATCTTCTGGGAAGAGGCAATAAACACAGCGTGTTACATTCAGAATAGAATCTCCATAAGACCTATTCTGGAAAAGACTCCATATGAATTGTGGAAGAACAGAAAGCCCAACATCTCCTATTTTCACCCATTTGGATGTACATGTTTTATCCTGAATACAAAAAATTATTTGAACAAGTTTGACTCTAAAGCACAAAAGTGTATTATGTTAGGATATTCTGAACGCTCAAAAGGGTACAGAGTATACAATACAAAAACACAGATTGTGGAGGAATCAATCAGTGTTTGTTTTGATGATAAGCTTGACTCTCAAAAGTCAAAGCAGAATGAATTCCTTGCAGGTATTGAAGTTGAACTCACAGGTACTGAAGACAAATCATCATAAGCTCTCAACAGAGACACTCCCTCAACATCATAAAGAGTAGCTGCAAGCAATCCAGCACCTTCTGTTGATCAACTCCAGAAAAGACCATCCAGAAGCAGCATGGATCACCCAGAAGAAACAATCCTAGGAAGGAAAGAAGATCCAATCAGAACAAGATCTAGCTTCAGAAACTCTGAAGAATCCCTCATGGGACTGGTTTCTCTAATTGAACCAACAACAATTGATGAAGCACTTCTGGACAATGACTGGATTCTAGCAATGCAAGAGGAGCTAAATCAATTCACAAGAAATGACGTATGGGATCTAGTTCCCAAACCAAAAGGATTCAACGTCATTGGTACAAAATGGGTGTTCAGAAACAAACTGAATGAACAAGGTGAAGTCATCATAAACAAAACACGACTGGTAGCACAAAGTTATAGTCAGCAAGAGGGAATAGACTATACAGAAACCTTTGCTCCAGTCACCAGGTTAGAATCTATCAGACTCCTAATTTCATTTGCTGTTAATAAAGGCATCACTCTGTATCAGATGGATGTTAAGAGTGCATTCTTAAATGGCTATATAGAAGAAGAGGTATATGTGCACCAACCCCCTGGTTTTGAAAGTTCCAGAAATCCAGGATATGTTTTCAAACTAAAGAAGTCACTCTATGGTCTGAAACAAGCTCCCAGAGCTTGGTATGAAAGACTAAGTAACTTCCTGCTATAAAAGGAATTCACCAGAGGGAAAGTGGACACAACCTTGTTCACGCGTCTACCTCCTCCCTCTTAGAATTTCCACGTTTTTAAAACATGTTTATCTGTAATATTCTTACATTGCTGTTGTTCTGAACTTTTCGTTGTTTCTGGTTTTTAATATAAATGCATTTTGGCTCTGATTATATGTTCTTTTTGATAACTGACAAAAAGGGGGAGAAAGAATAAGATATTTTTCAATAACGGATTACTGAGATATAAGTCTCAAACATTCTGATCTATTTAAATTTTTCTCTTCTGAAAAGCTTAAACAGGTACAAAACTCTGATGAAAGATACAATAAGGTTCTGATGCTCAAAGACTCATGAAATTAAAGGGAAGTAATCAACTCAGGGGGAGTTTCTCTTCTTAATTTTATACTTTTTATTCTTTATTTTTAATTGAAAAATCTGGTTTTTGTCATCATCAAAAAGGGGGAGATTGTTAGAACATAGTTTGATTCTACAACCCTTGATTAGAGTTTTGATGATAACAAAATAAAAAGAATAAATAAATTCAAAGATATATATGCTTCTTAAAACTATGTTTTGTATATACAGAAGTTCTGATAGAATCAGCATCAGAAGATCAGTAATACGTGCTACACGCTGAAGCTACCAGATTATACGCTGAAGCTTGATGACCAGAATCTGCGCATAAACAAATACACTCTGACTCTGATCAAAGATATTTACCAAGTCATCAACACTCTGAAGCGTTATCATAAGTTAAAGCAAAGAAGACTCTGAAGCGTTATTAATTATTCAAGACAGAATTAAATGCTAACGGCTCTCTTCAGACAAGATCTTCCTCAAAAGGAAAGTGCGTTATTGTCATTAAACTAGTTTTATGGACAACGTATCTTTGCCTTGCCTATATAAACAAGTCTGCTTGAGAAAAGACGCACACATGCACTCACATAATTTGCCAAGCCTTCAAAACCACGCTTATTCAAACGCTTTAGCAAATTCAGTTTATTCCAAGCTTAAGTTGTGTAATTATCACAGTTGTGATATATTGTTTTGTTAGAAAACGTTAACACATCCTTGTTCAATTATTTGTAAAAGATTTCCTTGAGATAAACCGGTTTATGGTTATACTCAAGAAGACTTTAGCAGTTGTTAAAGTAGCTGTTGTAATTCTTTGAGAATAGTGGATTAAGACCTCGTTGGAGAGAGGCGAAATCACCTTGACGGGTGGACTGGAGTAGTTTGAGATCAAACGAACCAGGATAAAAATATTGTTGTCAAAGCATTTGTTTTAAGATTTTCTTTTCTTTCTTCTCTTTTCAGGTGGGTGCATCTTGGATAATAGCAGAAGCAGTAGAAGCCAGAGATTTTAGGAGATTAGGCTTAGGTTTATTATTTTTTTCATTTATTGTAAACAAATATTATTGTAAATACCGTAAGTTGTAAATTTACAATATTCCGATAAATTTTGTAACAATATCTGAAAATAATAAAAAAGGCCTTTATCCAAATATCTTCCAATCTTTTCTTGCATTGTTTATTTAATTATTTAAAATTCTTAAATCAAAATAATTGGAACTATATCCCAATAATTTTAATTCAGATAAAATAAATAATCAACAAACTTTTGCAGTCTCATAACCTTGCACTACTCACAATACGCATGGTGTTCCAGTTAACACACACATTGTACAGTTAAACAAACAAAGCATTCCAATAAACGATAAACCTTTCACTCCAAATAATCAAGCAGATGCCTTAATGCTCCAAACAAAAGTCTCAGCTCTTATCCCAGATAATTGGGTTTTGAGAAACAACCACTAATCTTGAACAAGCGTGAAAATAATGTAACAGTTAACTGAATTTCTGAGGATTTAGTTCCTTCTGAGAAACGCGAGCAAAAAACCCTAATTCTAGATTGACTAATAAAGAAAAGTCTGTTTGACCGATTCTTGAGCCAATCTCAAAAATCAAAGAAAACCCTGGGGTTGTGATTTCTTGTGAAAAAAAAAGAGGGCAAATTTTGGGGTACAACACACATGTTCATTAATGAATCATCGGACGTTTTTGCAAATAAAACACAAGTGTAAAGAAAAAGGCAAATAGTTTTCTGTACTTTGAAAGAGATATCTTTGTATTTACTTTGAATAAGTGTTTTGTACAAAGGAAACAAACATCCTAGTAAGAGAATGGTGTCATAAAAAATGAGAAAAATTTATACAAAGAAAGATGGCTAAGTGTAAAAAAATCCCATGGGGTTCCCATTCTGCTATAGCCTTCGTAACTCCGAATATCTTGTCCATTCGTTGCTTCGTCCAAAGATGATTGATCAGAAACTCCAGGTTTGTCTGTGAAAAGACTGTCCTTAAAGTGATCCGACGAGACATAGTCATACGCTTAAATTCCCTAACTTTTGCCTTGACCGCCCTTTCGGGTTTTCAGTCCACCGGGAAACCCTTTTTTCCCAAGTCGCCCTTTCAGGTTTTCAACTTGCCGAGTGTACATATTTTTTTTTGTTTTATCCCTAATTTTGGCCTGAACCGCCCTTTCGGATTTTCGATTCACCGGGATGCCCTTGTTTTGCCTAGGTGTATCAACCTAGCGGGTCTCTTATGCGTAGTATCTTTTGACTATGTCTGAGTTCGCAGGGTGCGGCAGATCGTCGCCGTCCATGGTGGTTAAAATCATTGCCCCACCAGAAAAGATGTTCTTGATCACAAATGATCTTTCGTAGGTAGGAGTCCATTTTCCCCTGGGATCACTTTGCGGCAAGATGATGCGCTTGATCATAAGATCTCCAACTTGATACACTTGGCGCCTGACTTTCTTGTTGAAAGCTTTGATCATCCTCTTTTGATACGTCTGACCATGGAAAACAACAGTAAGTATCTTCTCATCAATTAAGTTTAACTGATCAAGTCGGGTTTGGATCCAATCGTCTTCACTCAAACCAGCATCTTTCATGATTCTCAAGGAGGGAATCTGAACCTCGATAGGTAAAACAGCTTCCATGCCATATTCCAAGGAATAGGGTGTTGCCCCAGCTGAAGTGCGAGCTGTGGTACGGTACCCGTGGAGAGCAAACAGCAGCATCTCATGCCAGTCTTTGTAGGTGACTGTCATTTTTTGTATGATCTTCTTAATGTTTTTATTAGCAGCTTCGACTGCACCATTCATCTTCGGCCGATAGGCGGATGAATTGTGATGTTGAATCTTGAACTGCTCGCACAAGGCGGTGATCATAGTATTGTTAAGGTTTGTACCGTTATCAGTGATGATCCTTTTGGGGATACCGTACCGACAAATGAGGTTCTGTTTGATGAAGCGGGCAACAACATTCTTTGTAACGGATGCGAAGGAAGCTGCTCCGACCCACTTTGTGAAGTAATCAATGGCCACCAAAATGAAACGGTGTCCATTGGATGCTGTAGGCTTGATTTCTCCAATCATGTTGATTCCCCACATAGCAAATGGCCAAGGAGCTGTTAAGACATTGAGAGGAACTGGAGGTATATGTACCTTGTCCGCATAAATCTAACATTTGTGACAAGTTCTGGAATATTGATAGCAATCTGCTTCCATGGTAGACCAGTAATAGCCTGCCCTTAGAATCTTCTTAGCCATCGTATGCCCGCTAGAGTGAGTGCCAAAGGTATCATTGTGCAGTTCAGCCATGATCTGTTCAGCTTCAATCTTGTCTACACAACGGAGCAGAATGCAATCATGATTGCGCGCTTGTATAGGATACTATTGCTCAGGAAGAACTTAGCTGAGAATCTCCTTAACAACTTTTTGTCATTGACCGAAGCTCCTTCAGGATATTCTTGAGCCTCGAGATACCTTTTGACTTCGTGAAACCAAGGTCGGTTCACTACTTCTTCGGTATTAATCTCGTGACAGTGTGCGGGTTCGTCCATTCGTTCAATGGTGATTTGGGGAGCCTCATTATCCCAGTTAAGTTTAAATATGGATGACATTGTAGCTAGAGCATCTGCTAGCTGATTTTCTTCTCGTGGGAAGTGCTCGGAGGTAATCTGCTCGAAATGTGGTAACAATGTCAAGACATGTTCTTTGTAAGGGATGAGGTTTGGATGCTTAGTGTCCCACTCTCCTTTGATTTGACTGATAACCAAAGCTGAGTCCCCAAATACAATCAAAGATTTGATTCCCAAGTCTATGGCAGCCTTGAGTCCAAAGATGCAAGCTTCATACTCTGCCATGTTGTTGGTGTAGTTGAAGCAAAGTCTGGTGGTGAAAGGAGTATGGCAACCCTCTAGGGAGATGAGTATTGCACCGATACCGTTACCAAGTGCATTGGAAGCACCATCAAAATACAGGTTCCATCGAGATCCTTGTTCAGGTCCGTCATATGGTCTGATATCTTCAATATTGTCCAATGTCATGATGTCTTCGTCAGGGAAGTCGAACTTCATGGATTAGTAATCTTTGACAGCTTGATGAGCCAGATGATCAGCTAGCACACTCCCCTTTATAGATTTTTGGGTCGTGTACTATATGTCATACTCTGTGAGGATCATTTGCCATCTAGATATCCTTCCAGACAAAGCAGGCTTCTCAAAGATGTACTTAATCAGATCCATCTTAGATATCAGTAAAGTGGTATGAGTCAACATGTACTGCCTTAGCCGGCGAGCAGCCCATACCAAAGCGTAGCAAGTTTTCTCGAGCAGTGAGTATCGGGTCTCACAGTCGGTAAACTTTTTGCTAAGGTAATAAATGGAATGCTCTTTTCGGCCAGACTCGTCATGTTGGCCCAGTACGCGCCCCATTGAATTCTCTAGGACGGTCAGATACATGATTAGCGGTCTTCCTTCGACGGGTGGCATCAAGATAGGAGGCTCTAGCAAATACTCCTTGATTTTATCGAAAGTATCTTGACATTCATCATTCCATTTAACTACCTGATCTTTCTTCAACAGCTTGAAGATTGGTTCACAGGTAGATGTTAGGTGAGAGATGAATCTAGCAATGTAGTTTAGGCGTCCCAAGAAACCTCTGACCTCCTTCTCAGTGCGAGGAGCGGGCATTTCTTGTATAGCTTTGACTTTGGCAGGATCAACCTCGATGCCTTTGTTGCTGACAATGAAACCTAAGAGTTTACCGGACCGGACTCCGAAGGTGCACTTGTTAGGGTTCAATCTGAGCTTGTACTCCTTCAACCTGACAAATAGCTTTTGCAAGTGGTCGAGGTGTTCTTCTTCCGTTTGTGAACGAGCTATCATGTCATCTACGTAGACCTCTATCTCATAATGTATCATGTCATAAAACAAAGATACCATGGCGCGCTGATAGGTTGCCCCGACATTCTTCAGTCCGAATGGCATCACTTTGTAGCAGAACGTACCCCACTGTGTAACAAAAGTAGTTTTCTCCATGTCTTCAGGTGCCATTTTGATCTGGTTGTAACCTGAAAATCCGTCCATGAAAGAAAATACCTTGTGCTGAGCTGTATTGTCAACCAAGATGTCAATGTGCAGAAGTGGAAAGTCATCTTTAGGGCTGGCCCTGTTTAAGTCTCTATAATCCACGCACATTCTCACTTTGCCATCCTTCTTAGGCCCGGCCACAATGTTAGCAACCCATTGTGGATAGGAAGTAACAGCAAGAAATCCAGCATTGAACTGCTTCATAACTTCGGCTTTGATCTTTTCAGACATGTCAGGTCTCATGCGTCAGACCTTTTGCTTAATTGGTGGACAATCTTCTCTTGTGGATAGACAGTGTACCACAATGTCTGTATCAAGTCCCGGCATGTCTTCGTATGACCAGGAAAAGATCTCCACATAATCATGCAACAGCTGAATTAGGCGCTCCTTGACACTCGACTCTAGGTTGGCACCCACTCTGATTTCCTTTTTGTCTTCCTCAGTTCTCAAGTTGATTGTATCCAACTGCTCTTCATGAGGCAGAATATCCCTTTCTTTTTGTTGTAGAAGTCTAGCCAACTCCCCTGGCACTTCACAATCTTCCTCACCTTCGTATTCGGCTTGGTAGACCAAATCTTCAGAGTCACTGAAGGTTATAGCAGTATCGTTACCCATGGGATCCGGAGTGGAAGAGTACCTGCATTTGTGAGTGTGGGTGTGTGTAAGGGCATAGCCATCTTAAAACAAATAAAATGCAAAAGAAAGATAATGAACACAAAAGTTTGTATGAAAAACGTCCATGATTCATTAAATGGCATATGAAGATGAAAAATAAGAACCCTTACAAATGGACCTTTGTGCCTCAGGTAAGACACAAGGTTGAAAAAGTACAAATTGTTTGAGAATTATTACATGCTAACAGAAATTTTTGAAAGATAAATTACTGCGGTATGAAAGTAATCGGAACAAAGTCTTTTGCTTCCCAATTGCACAGCCCTCCGTCAATAGTAGGGAAAATCCAGTCTTCCAAGTTGCCCTCCTCTTCACTGTCCTCCAAAGCATTGACTCCATGATGGGTGATCTTCACCGGCGGCCCTCCGGCACGGGCGCGGCGCACGGCCTTCTGACCAGCTGAGGTGAACCCTAAGCCGAATTTGTCTGATTTATGGGGAAAGTCGGGAAGTTGCCCCCAGATTGTGCTTCCTCCTTCTTCAACAACTGCCCTAGCATCCTTTAAAGAAGACATCCGAGGCGGAGGTCTTGTAATCACAAGAGTTGAGGAAACTGCCTTGGTCACTTCTATCTCTTCAGAAACTTCTTCGAAGTGTTGGAAAGGGGTCTCGATGAATTCGCCATCCAATTCTACATAGCAGAAAGAATTCAGATGACTGATCATGTATTCCTCTTTGCCATGAACAATTATAATTTTCCCCTGGACAGGGTACTTGAGCATTTGATGCAGAGTAGAAGTGACGGCTCCAGCATTGTGAATCCAAGGTCTTCCCAACAGGCAAGAATAGGAAGGACGGATGTCCATCACATAGAATGTGGAGTTGAAGGTTTCAGTTCCCACCTTAATCGGGATGTCCACCTCCCCGTGAACCATCCTTTTAGAACCATCAAAGGCTCTGACAATGATATTGCTGGGTTTCAGGGTTAGGCCTTCATAATCAAACCTATCCAAGGCCTTCTTTGGCAAGACGTTTAGAGACGAACCAGTGTCTACCGGTACGTGTGCTAGGGTAGTCCCTCTGCATTCCACCTAGACATGCAAAGCGTCATTATGTTTTCTCCCTTTTGATGTTAAATCTGCATCGGAGAATCCTAGACCATTGTCAGCTGTTAAGCTAGCTACACATTCCTGGAACTGATCCGCGGAGGTTTCCTGTGGCACAAGGGCCGTCTTCAAAAATTTGACCAGTGCTTTAGCATGAGCTTCTGAAAAAAGCAGCAGGGCCAACATGGAGATCTTTGAGGGGGTTTGTCCCAGCTGTTCCACTACATCATAATCGCTTTTCTTGATTATTTTCAAAATTTCCTCCATTTCTTTTTGAGAGGTTTCAGGGATGATCAACGGCTGAGCCCTCGTCCTGACGGGCTCTTCTTGGATCCCTTTCCCTCGAA
Organism: Vicia faba; assembly: GCA_948472305.1. Lineage (NCBI taxonomy): Eukaryota > Viridiplantae > Streptophyta > Magnoliopsida > Fabales > Fabaceae > Vicia > Vicia faba. The sequence continues at coordinate 1,525,670,517 of OX451737.1, forward strand.
CATCAGTAGCAGCACAGGGGATAACCACAGGGGTTACAACTTCTTCAATAATTGGATTTCTCACAGATATGTTTACCGGTGCAGGGGTAACTTTAAGAGCAGCTGAGGGTCCAAAGTTTGCCTTTGGAGGGGCAATCTCTGGAGAGAAAATTCTTCCACTGCGGGTGATTTTTCTCGTTCCGGCAATGTTTCCAATGTCATAAGTCTCTTCATCAGAACTCTCTTCGGTTGATTCAATTTTCTTAATACCGTGGTAGTAGATTTCTCCACCATAGTTCCACGATATTGATTTGTCGGACTTGTACGGGACGGGCCCGGGAATAGTTATCTTCAAAGGTATAGTCTTTGGAGCGGATGTAATCTTAACAGGTCTTTTGGAGACCTTGGAAAGATTGGAGGATATGATTATTATTGAAATATCATTGACAGGAGTCGGTGTAATAGGAGTCTTTTCAAAAAGGATTTCTTGGTTATCCATTAGGCGTTGGATGCCTAACTTCAACAATGGAAAATTGGTTGGTAAGGATGAACAAAGGCAGCAATATTCTTCACAACCTGGGAAAATCCCATCCTTCAGTAAATTCAACTTGATTATCGATAACGGAGTTATCAAATCATTAACAGTAGCAACAAAAAGATCCTCTTTAACAGCATGGGCATTGTGGCCGTGCCTTGGCATTGGAGCAGATATTACATTCGGCTTTTCAGGGGCGTCGAATTCCACTTCTTTATCGTCTATCAAATCCTGAATCTTATTCTTCAGGGCCCAACAATTGTTGGTGTCGTGCCCTATACTCCCTGAATGATAAGCACACTTGGCATTCGAATGGTAGTAAGGAGAAGCGGTATTCGGATTCTTCGGGGCCTCTTTCATACTGGCAAGGTTTAACTTCAAGAGATGGGGTAGAACCTGAGCAGGAGTCATGTTTATCTGGGTGAACTTCCGTACAAGCCTTTCCACCCTTGCTTGGTTGGTTCTTGGTTGATTGTTTCTAGGATGATTAGCCGCAGTCTTCTGAATCATTACGGCCCCCACCGCTGGCCGGCACTCAACTCTTCCTTGACCTCTTTGGGAGTAGACAACTGATACTTCTTTCTTTGTTGGAAAAGGCTTTTTGATGGCAACGGAAGCAGATGCATCTTTTTGAATTTTCCCGCTCTTGATTCTGGCTTCAACTCTCTCACCAGTTAGAATCAACTCAGTGAACCCTGCAGAAGAGCTTCCTATCAGGTGATTAAAGAAAGATCCTGACAGAGTCCCTAAGAACATGTCTACTAACTCCCTCTCGGATAGAGGTGGTTGTACTCGTCCCGCCAAGTCTCTCCATTTCTGGGCATACTCTTTAAAGCCTTCATTGGAGACCATGCTCATACTCTGTAATTGAGTATGGGTTGGTGGTAAGTCCGTATTATATTGATACTACTTGTAAAAGGCGGCTGCCAAATCCTCCCAATTGTGCACATCAGACCTCTCCAACTGGTAGAACCAATCTAACTACGTCCCCGACAAACTGTCCTGGAAGAAGTGGACCCACAGGTCTTTGTCAGAAGAATGTGGTTGGATTTTCCTGACATAAGATCGTAGGTGCATCTTTGGGAAAGACACCCCATCGTACTTAGCAAACAGAGGTACTTTGAATTTTGGAGGGATAACTATTCCAGACACCAACCCTAAATCTTCAAAGTCCAGCCCAGGCACTCTCTGTATCTCGATGGCATCTAGACGTTCTTCCAAGTTCTTGTATTTGTCATCGGCTGGAGGGTACTGTTGTTCAAAATAGTCTTCATCCTCTTCTTCTTCTTCTTTCTCAGAATCAGATGGAACTGCAGTTTCCTTTCCCTTTCTTACCCCTTCATCAAATGTTGAGGGGAAATCTAGAGTCCGTCTGGCTTGTCCTTCAAATCTTCTGCCTAAGATAGCCACACCAGCTCTCTTCTTCTTCTTTTTCTCTTTTTCCTTCTCGAGAAAAGTCTTGAGCTCCTCCTTCCCCTTGGCTAAGGTCAAGAGTAGCTGCTGAAATTGTGCATTCTGAGCTTGTAAGTCTTTAACTGTTTGTTCAAGATCCATGTTGCTGAAATAAACAGCAGAGGGATGAGGAAACTTGGTGTGAAGACATGCTTATGCATATGATGAATGAAGATGCGATATGCAAATGATTTCAAGGAAATTTAGAAGATTTTAATTTCCCAACCAAAAAGAACGCACGTCATATTAAATAAAACCAAGTTTGAATACATCATGCCTCCTCGGGCTTACAAAGAAAGAAACTAAAATACAGCAGAATTCTCAAGACAAAAAGACCGAACGCATCCTTTTTGGAGCAATGTAAGTATTCAGATTCTTCTCTTCATGAAGCAGCTTGGTGAGCTCCAGAACCTTCTTCTCATTGGCGTAGTACTGGGTTTCAAAGGTGTCTCGTTATTCCTTCAACTGAATCCAGGCTTTTTGCAGGTCTTCGAGAGAGGTAGGCATGTCTGGGTGAAGAACGGTGTACGGGACGTCTCCTTCAATAACAGGCTCAATGATGACAGGAAGGATGGAAGGGTAAGGCATTAAGAGACTCTGGGTACGAGCCCGTACCCACTTAAGGTAAGGCTCGAGAGGGATAGAGTTTTTATGTCCCAAAGTCCTACTGTCCACTTTGTTCACCATTCCCCAAGCACGTGTAAACCTCTGGCAGTAACCTTTGTCTTCTTTGTCATAGTCAAAAACCAGATCTCAGACGAGTATCTCATGAGGGTCGTCCCTTCGGGCATACCCAAAATTCCGAAGAGCTAAACACGGGTTGTAGGTGATACCTCCCCTAATACCTAGCAGAGGTACATTAGGGAACTCACCACAATAGTCGATGATAGAGATATCTTCCAGGGCTCTTGAGCACCAACAGATATCAGAGTGGGTGAGAGACATCATCCTTTGAGACCAAGTCAATCTTTTCTCGTTCTTCAATGATGATTGAGGCAAGTGTGAAGTGAACCACTTGGCGAGTAGAGGTATACAACATAAAAGGGTACCTCTTTTCTTCATGGTACGGGTATGAAGACAATGCAAGATATCTCCTAGCAAGGTGGGTATAGGATTGCGAGAGATAAAGACTTTGATGGTATTAACGTCTATGAATTGGTCTGAGTTAGGAAACACAACCAAACCATAAATGAGGAGAGCTAGCACTTCTTCGAAAGCTTGGAAATCCATGTCATCCCAGAATGAAGGAGCTTTTTCCAACAGAAACTTAGCTAAAAATCCTTTAACCCCACTTCTTGTCTCCCAATTGGTTGTGACGTCGGCCCTCTTCATGTGTAAAGCTTCGACGATGACTTCAGGTTTTGGAATCCCTTCTAGACCGGTGAACGGTATCTGATTAAGCACGGGCACCCCTAAGAGCAGGGAGAACTCTTCCAATGTTGGTACCAATTGATAGTCCGGAAAAGTGAAACAATGATGTACGGGGTCAAAGAATTGGAACAGTACATACATCATCTCTTCTTGGAAGTTGGATGTAGCCAAACTGAGAAGTCGACCATACTTCTTGGTAAAAGGAGAATCCCCAGGCACTCTTGAGGCTAGCTCTTGAAGTTGAGGATGTGCTTTTACAAAGCTGATTCGGATGGTGTTTCTTCCGAGAGGATTCATTTCCTACAAAACAAAAACAAAGATAAATTTCTAAATCCTTGAAATGGTTAGTGAGCATGCATATGATGTTGATGATGTTTATGATGTTTATGATGTTTATGTACAAGCAAACAGATATACACACAACAAACAAGTCCTTATGTTTCAGGCTTGCATGAGTTTGTAGGTAAGTACCCTCTTAAAGTTTTAGTGGGCTCAACATGTCCTAGAAATAAAGATTGGATTCTAAAGGATCTCAATATCACCAACCTTTCTTTTAGGCATTGTCTCAGCATACTCAATCTTTTCTTGCGGCCGAGATATCCCAAAAGTCTAGCCTCAATGAGTGTAGTATCGAGTGTCAACCAATTTTTAGCTTTACACCGAAATCGGTTATCTCACTACGTCCTAATGGCCAAGTTGGTTCAATTAGGGTTCTAAGGTTAATTAGTGCTTCGCGACGCCACTCAGCGGCCCCGTATTCTCCTCGATTCATCACGAGGGATACCGGTACCCACAAATGCGTCACACTAACATAGCCATTGTTTCAACCATATCGGTCTACGCCGTACAATCTCCACAATCTATTGCTATTTACCTAAAAAGGTGCCCCAAATCCGGGTAGAGGATTCAAACCCAAACAATAGAACCAAAAGATAAAGTATACAAGTCAAGCAAGATAAGCATGTAAAGGTGATCTAAAACCCTAAGGTAACCCCACTTTTTATTTTTTTCCCCAGCAGAGTCGCCAGTTCTGTGATACGATGGGAGAACTGACTAGATGTTTTGCGTTTCATTCGCACTTGTGCGGTTAGCAAGAGTCGCCACCGACTTTTCTTTTATCCAAAAGGAAAGGTAAAAAAGCACAGGAAAGACCTTTCGAGAATTTTCTCGGGTTCGGGGGATAGATTATGAAAAGGGAAGGTGTTAGCACCCTTTTCATCCATGATTTTCCATGGGCTCTTAGTTACTCGTTTTAGATCACTTACTTTTGTTTGATTGTGTGCTTGTGGTATGGGTTTTTGAAAGTATTTTAGAAAATTTCTTTGTAAGGGTTCTCGTCTCTATAAGAACGTATACAAAGTTTTGTTTCGAAAAATGGTTCAAAGATGTGTTTGTGAATCATGTTTTGAAAAGTGTTTTGAAAAGAGGTTTTGTAATGGTTCTCGTCTCTATAAGAACGTACACAAAACGTTTTATCTTTTGAAAATGTTTGGAAATGGAAGTGTAGGTGTGAAAGTTTTTGTCGTGAGCAAGCGAGTAACTAAGAGTGAATCTATCTACTCAAAAGGTCTTAAGTTGTTCTTTTTTCTTCCTTTTAATGGTGCTACCTTACCATTAATTTGGTAAGAAGCCCCGCCATTGGATGTGAAGGGACAGGCGCGGCTCAATTTTACAATCATTGAAGGCAACTTGTGAGACGCTCTAGCAATAAGGGACGAGATCGTTTTAATCGAAGGCAACATCGAGGGTCATCAAGGGTCTACGATCTTTGTTTATCGAAGGGTCATTTGCTAGAGTGTCTCATATTCGAGGGACGTGATTTTATTTCCGAGGCAACAAACGAGATTACCCTAGAGGTGCGCGTGTGAGAAGTGTGTTGATTTCAAGTTATTTATTCTTGGATTAGGTCATCTAGCGATTGATTTTTGAATCTTGCCATACATGCCTAATTACTACACAGTATATAGAAAGCAATAAATTGCGGGAATTAAAATTCTAAGCTATTACAAAAGTATCCGGGAATGGGGGTACAATTATTACAAATGGGGATGAATCACATAAAAATAGCAATGTCCAAATAATACAACCAAATTGAATTGTTGTGCGATTTAATACAAAGCTATGACAATTTATGAAATAAAATCAACAAGGTATGAAATGTATGTATTTACTTGAAAAAAGAAAAATAAAACTTAATCTAAAAAGAAAATGATTTAAGTTAAAAATCTTTATTATATTTTTTTGTGTATTTTATTAATTATAAGCTTAAAGAAAGAAAACTAATTAAATCAATGTTTTTGATGTTTTTATTAAATGTAACAAATTAATAAAAATAAGTTATAAAAAGAAAATAGTGAAAATTGATTTTCAAGACTTAAAAAATGTATAAAAGTATTATTAGTAATTTTCAAAACAAATAAAAACAAGTTAAAAGGAAGAAAATGGGCTTAAGGGTTTAGATGAGATTAGGCCCAAAGAAAACATTTATTATTTGCTGAAACAAAGCAACAGGCAGGGGGGAGGGGGGGTAACCAGAAAACACGCTTGGGCTTTTAAGGGTTTGAAACTAAGCAGGCCCAATACATTAACTCTGTTTAACTTTCTCACTAAACGTCCCTCTTCTCGTCCTAATTTCGTGAATAAAACGTCCGTTGGCCCCTTTAATTCAACATGGTTTACGCTTTTTTCTGGAAATCCCTAAATTTGAAATGAAATCATCTAAAGGGTTTGAAATGCATTTTGATCTGATCTTCCCCTCACTTTCCGTTACCGAAGCTCTCTTTCTCTCACCTCCTAACGATTCTCAGTGGTTTTGCTTCTTGAAAGAGGTTACGTTCTATCTTGTTAAGCTTTAAACGATTTTTGTCATTTTTGTTATCTTGTTCATGTTTTTTCTATTAACCTATTATGCTATCCTTTGAGATGCAGGAAGTGTTATGAGGGAGATAAAGTATCCATACCTGTTTGGAAATTCCTGTGAAGTGAAAAGGAAAGGTGAGACGGAAAGTAACGCTCCCTGGTGGCCGGAGGCGTGAGGAGGAAGAGATGATGGTTGGATACGCGCTTCTGGTAACCTTTTCTGTCCTTTGAGTTTTGAATGATGATGATGCTGTACTTCTAACTTTGTGATTTTTTTGTGCTTTGTTGGATGTTGTTTGTTGATGATTTTGGCAGTTTGGTTTGAACTGTTTACTGGTTTTTTGATGATGGTTGGGATGGTTGGACAGTTTTGGGATATTTTTCTGTTTCTTTTTGTTTTTGGTTACAGTTTGGCTTGGTATGTTTTGTATGTTTGAAAATGGTGCGATGATATTTGAGACCTTTTTTCTGGTTTTCTGGGTTTAAGATTTTTGACAGGTTTGAAAACTGGTTTTACTATTTTGGAGGTTGATATTGTTGGAATGATTTTTACTGTTTGGGTTTGACAGTTTTGGAAATGTTTTTGAGAATGGTTGGTACTTGGACAGTTTGTTTTCCTTTGGTTTTTTATTTTGGTTTAACAGGTTTGATGGTATTGAGATGTTTTTGATGAGTTTTTGTGATTTTTGTTGTTGAAATGGTTTTGCAGCTTTGATGGATTTCTTTGAAATGTTTGACAGTTTGATGCCTTTGTGAAGGTTGTGAAAACTTGGAGGTTTTTGGTGGTTTTTAGGCTTGTATGTTTTGTGATTTTGTTGATGGTTTGCAAGTTGTTTGAGGTTGGGCAGCTTGAAGGTTGGTTGCTACAATTTTTTTGAATGTTGCAGGCTTGAGAGTGGTTTGTAACAGTTTGGGTTTGACAGTTTTGAGGTTTGAGAACTGGTTATGCAGTTTGGAGAGTTTTGTGATTTTTTGACAGTTTTGTTGTTTTTTTATTTTTTGTTGACTGTTGAGGTTTGAGAACTAGTTATGTAGTTTTTGTTTCTGAGTTTGACAATATTTTTTGAAGGTTGGTTTGAGGGTTCTGGCTGTTTGTTGAGTTAACAGGTTGGGATATCTTTTGGAGGTTTGGTGGCAGTTGTGTTTGATAATTTCTGTCCCCTCTCTTGAGCCTTCTCTACTGTTATATTCATGTGGCTTTTTTGTTTGACAGCTTATTCAAAATGGTGGGAAAACCACCTAATTTTGAATACTTTGGGCATGTTCTCCTTATGCTTTTTTCCTTGCAGTTTTGTTTTCTAGCAATTCTGGTGCAATTGTGACAGCAGGGCAACATCCCTAGGTGACTTCTTTCCTCTCTCTCTCTCTCTCAATGACCCTAAGCCAAATGCTTTTTTCTGAAAAGTTTGCAACTTATTTGGAAAATGATGATTATGGCTTATTGAACAAGCCTCTTGCTTGTTGACTTAGTTTACCATATGTTATATTTTCTTCTTGCTGATGCTGTTTTGTTTGCTACTGCTATGCTGTCTCGTTCTTGTTGTTTGTATTTTGTTTTTGCTGATGTGCTGCTGTCTGCACATGATGCGCTGCTGTCTAGTTTGGCTCTGTTTTGAATATTTGTTTTGGCCATGCTGTTGTTTGCTTTTGGACAATTTGCGCTGCTTGTTTGGCCCTGTTTTGCGCCTTATTTGGACAGCCTTGCTTGCATTTTTATTTGGACAGCTTTGCTTACATTTTTATTTGGACAACTTTGCTTGCATTTTTATTTGGATAGCTTTGCTTGCATTTAGTTTGGAATATGTTTGGCTGCATTTCTTGTTTTTATTTTTGTGAACCAAAAAGAATAATCTTCTTGTGATTTGCAAATAGAAAAATAAAAACGTGATGAATTAAAAATAGCCTTATGATTTCAAGTTGCAAACTTTAATGATGAACACATTTTTTCTTTTGAAAATTCTTATTCATATCCAATTAATTGTACTAATTATTTTTGTCTTTTGTTTTCATGTGAGCACAACTGGATGGTGGCAAAGCAGAGGAAGCAAGAGACTCTGTAGCAAGCATGGAAGCAATGGAAGCTCAGTCATCCTTAGGCATATATTTTTCATTCTTTGTAATTTAGAGAGAAATACTCAAACAATTGTACTAATTTATTTTTCAAATACAATAGGTTGTAAAACCTAAAGCATTTAAATAATAAATTGTTTTGTAACAACTTTTGGAATAAATGAAAAAAGTCTTATGAGGTATTCTGATGTCCATTAAAATCCTTTACTGTCAATAACTCGCAATTTTCTCTTCGCATCTTCACTAATTCTTTAAGATTCCTGATTAAGATAATTGAAAATGCATTCCAATAATTCCAATCAAGATAACTTAAATTCAAATAATCATGTAATCTTTCCACTGCATTCCAAATAAACACGCACTGTGTATTCCATAAACAAGCAAATGTTTATTCCATAAACAAGCAAATGTTTATAAAAGACACAAATTAACTGGTTAATCTGGATCAAACAAAACGTGAATGTTCCAAATGATAGTCTTAGATCCCATCTCTTCTCCCAAATGAACACGCCTTGAGAACAAACAGTAACCTTTCAGTAAACTTGAAAAAGCATGAAAACGTGTGAAAGCCAATTGGATCTTTGAGAATTTAATTCTTTTGAGAATTGCAAGAAAAACCCTAATTGCTTGTTTACTGCCACAAGAGAAAATTTGTCTGGTCGATTCCTGAGCCAGCTTTAACATATGAGAAACCCTAGGGTTGTGTTTTTTCTATGAAAAATGGGAGGGGAAATTTTGGGGTACAACACATGACAAGAATGTATGTAAAACTTTAAAACAGTTAGATAACCCTAAAATATGCAAAGATAATAAACTTGAAACTGAATCACCCGCACATGCGCACTCCTATGGTACACTCCCACTTGGTTGCCTTCGGTAAACGGTCATTAGGTATAGGATATTTTAGTGGTCACTCTCTTGTTTAAACAAAGATCAAAGCCCCGTTCGGAAAAGTTGCCTCGGAATAGTTGCCTCGGAATGGTTGCCTCGGAATTGTTGCCTCGAATAATTGATCTAAGACATTAGGGTTACTACTAAAACGTCCTAACATTGCTTTAGCGACCATACATCCCTTTTGAATTGACCCTTAAAACTCCAACGATGATGCTACCTACTCACTAATAGTAGGATAGCACTGTCTAAAGGAAACGAACGTAGAACAATTCTCTTTTTCGAGTAGGTAGATTAGTTCTTAAGTACTTGCTCAATCCAAACAAACTTTTTCACACTTACACTCCTTTACAAACAAAGTTTTCAAAAACACTTCGTAACACTCTTGAAAACAGAAGCAAGAGTTAAATCAAAGTCAAAACAAAAACTTTTCAAAGCATACAAACACAAAGAAGCAATTTTGAAAATGATGAGCAAGTACCTAAGAGCCCGTAGATAACTACGGATAAAAAGGGTGCTAATACCTTCCCTTTCTATAACCTACCCCCCGTACTCAGAAAATCTCGAAAAAAGGAATTTTTCTGTGCTTTTTTTCCTTTCCTTGTTGGATAAAATAAAAGTCGGTGGCGACTCTTGCTTACCGCGACATTTTGCGAACACAAACGCAAAACGCAAACCAGCAATTTCTAAAGAAACAGTACCCGGTTCTGGCCACCGTATCACACCTTTGTACTTTTCAAAGTTAGGTACCTTAAATTTGACAGGGATCTTAACATTAGGAACCAAGCACAAATCCTGAGCATTCTTACCAAACAATTATTTCCCCTTCATAGCCTTTATCTCTTTCTTCAATTCCTAAAACTGGCCCTAGAAATCGTCCTTTCTCTCATAAACATCCAAATTCTCATTGGGAGCAATGTGTAAGATAAGATCCTCTACTTATGGCACAACATGCACAATTGGAGGAGTGATGACCATCACTGGATAAGCTGGAGGAACCTGACTGACCAAAGGAGCTTCACCAGCAGGATTATAATTTTCTAGCATAAAGTTGTAAGGCATACCCCATGGATAACTAGCAGGCATCTGATTTTGACACAGAGGTCCAATAGGTACATTGTATACAACATGAGATGTTGAAATCTCATAGATAAAAACCACTTGAGGTTGAGGCGGAGGCTAATGATGAGCTGCTACCAAGGATTATAACAATGCAGTCATTATGTTCATTTCTGTTCTCAAAGCATTGACTTCCTCACAAAGATCTTTTTTCTCTTGCTCAAGTGTCTCCATCTTTTATCTTGAATTGACACGACTATTGTACCAGTGAATCAACTTGTCTTCTATAAAGACAAATGAAAATGAATGAGACTCTAAAAAATGGCAGAAAGCAACACCAATGATGCAAATAATGCATGAAACGCATGTGCAAAATATTGTTTAATTGATTCTTTAAGTCTTCATGGAACTAAGGAATTATATTGCAAATATCATAAGGAATAACATATTAAAGGAAAAACTTAAGCTTTCATTTCATTTCAAAATCTGGAAGGTTTGCAATTTCGATACATAATTCCAAAGCAACCCTAAACAACAAGCATAAACTAAACCCCAGGATCTAAAGAAACCACAACTAAAGAAGACTCATCTCCATGCTGCAACTTTTTCCTGAGCTTCCTGATCTGAGTTTCAAAGGCAGTCTTTATTTCAGCTTTCTCTTTCAATATCTTGTCAATAACACCTTTCCAAACGCCTGACCTAACCTGATTATCATAAAGATCTTTGTCACATTGAGATAGTAGGTTATTGAAGGAAAATAAATCCTCTTGAGCCGTCTTCATTTTCCTTCCATGTTTTTAAAGAAAATCATCCTTCTGGCGAAGCAAGTCATCTTTCTCCTTCGATTTCATTTTTAGCTCTAACATCTCCGCATTGGAAACATGAAATATGTTCTCTCAAGTATCCCTTTCTTGCTTCATCTGAGCCAAAGCAGCTTGGAGTCCTTCCATGTCTTCAACTAGAACAATAGTGGATCTTATGATTTCAGGGAACATAGGTTCTTCCGGAGGATAAGGAATATTGATCTTAGTAGCTCTTGCTTGCATCCACTGAATTTAAGGCTCCAAGGCAACACAATCCTTCTTTCCTAATTCATCATTTCCTTTTCTATTAATCTTATGCCAGATGATGTTGTAACCGACAAAACATAAGAGAGTCACAACCATTACTTTTTGTCCTAAGGACGGGAAAGGAACGAAAAACCCTAATTGTTTCAGATATTACTGAATTCGTGAGTTAATTAGATGAAGGGGGAAGGGGTGTTAGGAACCCTTTATCTCTCTTGTACTCAAGGAGACCCTTTTTAGATCTAGGATATATTGGGGATATTTTTTTATTTGTTCATCAAATTATCATATACAAAAACAAACAAGAGAAAAATGTATTTTTTAAGTTAGTGGACTGGCATTGGTTTTTGAACAGTGTGCCTACGTATCTTATCAAGAAGAAATCAGAGCCCTTCGTAGTTCGAACATTTTGTTGGTTGATTTTAGTTGCAGAAGAGAATAACTGATCCGACAAAGTGCGTGCTAAGCCTTTTGTTATTCAAATGAATGAAAGTGCATTCACCAATTTTTAATCCATATTTATGAGAAATGTGTGTTTGAAATAATCGCACGGGGCAAGAGTGAATTGATTTATCGCACGGAGTGAAGGAGAATTTGTTTATCGCGCAGAGCAAAAAAAAAGAGATTTGATATGTTGGTGAATTTTAGATGTTTTGGATTTGAATAATCAATCGGTAAGACGTTAAGTCGACCTACTAATAATTCAAAGATATGAATCTTATTATTTATAAAAATTTTAAAATTTATTTAATTATGAAAATCGTTTGAATATGTAGAAAGTTATTTTTATTATTTATGTGCAAGTTTATATACAAAAGGATGATGATGATGGACAATCAATAAGAAAAAATTCTTATTGATTGTTTTTAACAATAAGGATTTATGTTCGTATCCATGCAAGTTTTTCTCCTCTCAATATTCACGGAAACAAACATAACATATGCAAAAACACGCCAAAAAATCAGTCTAACCCATGAAAATTGCAAGAATAGAAAGAGAAAAACAAGATTAAAGAACCTGTAAATGCAATTGGGAGGGGCGATGTCGTCGGTGTTTTGACAGTGTGGTTAAAATTGTGAGTGGAGGGTGTCGATTGCGCAGCACAGAGGGAGTGTCCTCGTGCGATGTTGAAATATTGCTTTTGTGGTGAGGTGGCTGAGGCGGCTGTGGAGTCGCCGATCTGCTCCTTTCACTTTCTTTTCCTGCCAAAAAATATTAGTGCATATGTTATGTAAATAAATGGTGTTAGTGTTGCTTGAGAGAGTATTGCTTGTTCATTGATGAAGATTGTAGTATTGCTTGAAGGATTATGGTGAGAACAGAGGGTGATGAAGATGGAGATTATATTTTATGACATGTTTCAAATTGATGAATTTTAAAGAAAAAAGCTCATGAAGGTTTTGAAATATGGCATGAGTTTGTGAGGAAAAAGTTAGATCACTACTTGAGAGAGTATTTGCTTTTGGCTAGAAAAATTGTACAGGTGCAAGGTGCAGTTAGAACAAAAGTGAAAGATGTACACTTACTGTAACGTGTGTTAGCAAAGCAAAAGGGAATATTATTAAGAACTTGATGGTGATGAAAAAGGTATGGTGCATATGGGTTTTTACTTCAATTAGAATTGGCTTCCGGAAAAATTCTCAATACTAAAATATAATTTTAAAAATAAACTACTATCACCATCAGATAATCATCATGTGATAAATAGAAAAAATTAAAATTAAAAGGAATTTGAAAATAAAGGGAGGTCTCATATCAAAGATTTAATCATCGGTCAAAAATAAAAAAAATTGAAAAAAAATATGTGTGAAAGTGAAAGTTGAAAATTGTTGATGTGTAGCGAAATTGTAGATAATTGTGTGTGTACGAAATTGAAAGATTGTGGATGTGTGAATGATTGTTGGTGAATTGTTTTGTCAAAATAGAGGGTTATTCATAGACCGAAAAATTAGGTTAAAACACCAAAAAAGAAAATTATCCCAAATAAAAAAAAAGTTCAAAGTTTCTGACTCTATCTTGGTGAATAAGTCTAAGAATCTAGTCTTATTTATGACTCTGTATAAGATACGATTTGAAAATGATTTGATCTGAAAATGATTTTATTTATTTTTAGATTTTTGACTATTTTTTAAATAAAATAATAATTTTAATAAAAAATAATATTTTTAAAATATAATAAATAAAGAAAAACAAAAATAATAATTGAATAATACAAAATGTGATTTTTGTGATTTTGAGAATAGAAATAGAGTAAGTAATTAATGAAAGGAATAATGTTTAAAGAATAGAACTAGTAAGACTCGAATTCGTGACCTTATGTTAAGCCTCATCTCCTTATCAATTGTGTTGTCTCATTTATTTGAAATAAAAAAGCACTTGAAAGCATATGAAGATGGAAAAATATTTGCTATTTAAGAAATACAAATAATTTAAAGTAAAGTATTATATATTTTTAAAAAAGAAAAATAAATTAATATTGAAATGTTAGTAAAAAAAACCAAAATTTTTTATAAAGCCCAAGTTTAAAAATAATTTGACTGTTAGAAATAAGGCGGATAAATTTGGGGTATGAAGACGCGAATTATCTTCTCCTTCAACCCCTTGCTATCAACACCCTCTTGAATGAAGAATCCTTCCACAAGAATGTAACTTGATTTTTATTTTATAGCATACCCAAGCTGACAGCGAGCCAAAATCGAATTGTAGTAGATATCTCATATTGTACCAAGAAGAGGTACATTAGGGAATTCATCACAACTGTCAATAACCTTCACGTCATCGTATACCCTAGAAGACCAAGTTAAATATGTATTGGTGAGAGACATAATCCTTTGAGACCACCTCAAATGATTCTTTTTATCTTTGAATAAGTTGGACTGCGCCAAGTGCAAAATAAACCACTTGTACAATAAAGGTGCACAACACATAACGATACCTCATTTCTTCTCTATTCTATGATGGATAGAATAGGTAGGTATCTGCGAGAAAAGCAAGAATTGGATTTCGAATCCGAAAGATACATATGTCATTGATATCCACAAAGTTATCAATGTTAGGGAACATAATTATGCCTAAATAAGCAGAGCGGGAACAACTTCAAAACTAACCATACTCCCCGCACTAGCAAGAGTAGCAGACTTCTCCATCAAGAACTTGGCAGGTAGACTAAGAATACCTCCTTTAGTCACAAGATTAGCATCAATCCCCCCTTTCCTCAAGTGCACAACCCCTCCAATGACATGAGACCTAGGGATCTCCTTTAAACCAATGAACAATATCTAATCTGATACATGTAATCCTATATGATAAAAATACTCCTCCAAAGTAAGTGCAAGATGATAATCAAGGAAAGTGAAACACCTATATACTGAATTATAGAACTGGACTAAGGTTTCCAAAACTCCATCTTCTACACCAGCATTCAACACAGTCAGAAGTCTTCTGTAATAGTCTTTGAAATCAGAAGGACAAGCCACCAAAGATCCTAGCTTCCTCAACTCTTTCAAATCACGACGCTTGATGTAACACCCTGTTGTTCCCCAAAATTTTCCCTCCCACATTTCTCAACAAATGTCATGTGAGGTCCTCAAATTGCTCAAGGAAGTCCAAGAGTTGGTCAAACAAACTCTCTCCTAAGGCAATCTGTTTACCGTGGTTATTGGTAAACAAACGCTGATCCTCCAAATGGTTACTTATTTGGTTACTCGCAGGATCGATCAGATTGATCCTAAGACATAGGTTGATTTTGAGGTTTTGACTAAATTGGATAATGGTTAAATGACAAGAAAATAAAGAGGCTTTAAGTAAATTGCATGAAGAAATAGGCTTGGTGAAATAAATGAAGGCTTGAAATAAAGGGCTTCGACAGGGAAAGTAAAGAAGAAAGCAAGTAAAGTTTCTGGAAATTAAATGACTTTAATTAATAAAAGTGGTGTTTCACACATACATTCTCAACAATTCTTTCTCACGCGCTGGGTACTCGAATCTATATGAGTGACTTTGTATATAATTGTGAACACACGCGAGAAACTGCGTGAACTACTACTATTTATACTAAAACATCCCAAGTAACCGTCGGGCAGTTACACTGCTTCGAGATGATTCCACTTGGCACGTTCTCAACGTTCGACGCTCCAGATCTTTGCACGTTGAACTTGGTAACCGCTGGAAACCGTTTTCCCTCCAAACGCTTGAATTTCAAACCGTTCCACTCTGAACCATCGAACATCTTTGTCGAGAAGCATCTTCGACGAGAAACACCTTCGACGTCGAAGGCAACCAACTTCTCCCTTGGAAGAAATCTTCTAAGTACATTGTCATCTTTCGATGGGCATTTCGACAGACCCAGCTGATCGAAAACATCCTTCAGCTTTAATGGCTGATATTAATGAAACAAGGGTGTCGAATTTAAGAGCCAACAAATTGCCCCCCAAGAATGCCTTATTTCGACTCTGAAAGAAAAAGGCATTCTTTGAAATGCCATTCGACACCTGTCTTTTCATTTTTAGTCACAAATTAAATTGTGCACTTTTTGTTGTCTTCTACCAACCACTGACAATCCCAAGGAAAAGCCATCATTCATCCGTACCTAAGACATCACTTCAGTACGGCGTGCAGTGTGCCAAACGTCTTTTCACAAATTGTCATCATGACAATTCCCAAAAACGAGGGCGCACGCTGCACCCTTCCATTTCTGCAGAACGGCTACAACAACAGGGAGACGCCACGTGTCCCACTACCTTCTGCAACATTAAATGGCATTTAATGTCCTCGAATTTGGGGATTTCCCCCACTACTATAAATAGCGGTAAGTACCCATTGTGGGACTTTTTACGCTACCTTGCTTTCAGAATTCCACATTTGCATACAAACTCTTGTCAACTTTGCAAACCCCCTGTTCTTCACTTCGTCTTCAACCTCAGTACCAACAATGGCATCTGGTTCTTCTAAAGCTCCTAGCGCCAACACTCCCTCTGGAAATGTCAAACCTAGGGTTTTCTCCACCGCTCCCGTAGTGACTCCCACGGGCCAACGAAGGGTCCCTGAGCCTTTGGACATTGCTGTACGTGATGCTTATTCACGCCACCTCATGATTCCGGTTGGATATTCCAACCAAATCTTTGCTATGTCTGGCCCATTATACCCAAGCATTGCTGAGGCCATGAAGATCAAAAGTTACTTTCCGGTACTTGAGAGACTCAAACCGGTTGGATGCTCCAAGAAAGATGCAGAGGATAATGAAGATCCTGCTAAAGAGAAAATCGACCTCCGTTTCTTCAATAAAGGTGTTAGGGCTTTCAGGTCTGGCCCTAGCCTCACTCCTGATTATAGTGCTTGGCTGGAAAAAATGGAGAAACGCCAGGCTTCGATCTGGAAAGACATGGGGATATTCGACCTGGTTATGCTGTCGAAGACAGGTCTTAACTATTCCCCAGAGATGTTGATAGCTTCTTTACTCTTCTGGGATTACACCCATTTCACCTTCCATCTTCCCTGTGGAATGCTGACTCCCACGCTCTTCGACGTGGCCGCCATCACTGGCCTTCGACCCACTGGGGACTACTTCGACCCGGAGGAAATGTCGGAGGATCAGATTGGATTCTCTGCCACAAAACCAACCTACACCACCTTCATCAATCACTACCACGATAAGTCGACAGATGCTGTGTCGGATGTCGAACATATTGCGTTTCTAGCCTTATGGCTGACACGCTTTGTGTTTTGCTCCAAGTCCTTACAGGTGACCAAGAAGATGGTCACTCTCGCCACTCAACTCCACCATGGCCAAAATATCTGTTTGGCAGAATTGATTTTGGCGAGTCTGTATGAGTCGATTAGCAACGGAGCGACTCTTCTGAAGATCATCGAAAACAGAGCCAGTCTGCTGCTTGCTGGACCTTTTTGGCTGCTTCAGCTGTGGCACAACGCCACCTTCGAGTCTTTCTTGCCTAAGAGGATTCAAATAAATGAGCAGACTCCAGAAATAGCAAACAGACGCGTCGAAGGCACCAGATTGGCTCTGTTGACTCCAACGGAAGATGGGCTGGAGCTTCAACAAACTTTTACAAACTTCGTCTTGATGTTTGCTAAAAGGAAAGAGTTTACTTCGACCATGGCTCCATTTGCTCGACGAAAGGTTGGCCCAGAGTGGTTCACAAGGCCACATCCCAGGACGTCGAGTGGTCCTCAGGTCGACGAACATACAACAGTGTGGGAGGCATTTCTCACACCAAGAATAATGCCCCTGCGATTCAAGAGCTCTAAGACTCACTTGAGTCTGATCGCGTATCAACCAAACCTGGTGTCTCGACAGTTTGGTATTATCCAAACACTACCTTCTCCAATTTTTCCTAGGGAGAAGTCTATGTTATACTTCTGCAACGACTACACTGAAGAAGCTGCCACTAAGCATATCGGCAAATATGCTGGTCGAACAGTTCTTTCGTTGTTTGACTATCAGCTTAACTTTCTCTGCTCACCATCCTTCGAGGAATGGTGGAAAAGTTACTACGCTGAGGAGTTTTTCGACGAGAAGGACTTCGTGGATGAGCTTCAGAAATCTTTTGTCCTTGTCTTGGACAAAATAAAGAAATGTAAGTTCATCCTTCCAAATTACTTTGTCTTTCTCTTTCGACTGGTAGCCTGTTACTTATTTTGTCTACTTTCAGTTGTTCGAAAGCCTACAGCCAAGAAGGCTGCAGAAGGCCAACAGGGAGGAGGCCCCTTAACAAAACCTCCACCGCCGGCGAAGACTATAGCGCCGGCGAAGACCACAACAAACCAACAGGGGGAAGGCCCTTCGAAAAATCCTTCTGCATCGGTAACCAGACTTCCATTATTTTCTTCTGGCTTTAACTTAACTTTTGACTTTCGATGCAACTTCTAAATCGAACTCCAATTGGTTTTTAGGCACCTTCGCCCAAGAAACGGCCAGCACTGACGGTCGAATCCGGGAGTGACGAAGAAGATGATTCTCCCCCTGCTCCTCTAAAAAGGCGAAAGATGAAGAATGACGTTCCTCTTCCTGAGGCTCGAACAATCAGAATAAAGGTTGCTGGGAGAAAGCCCAGGCCACCTCCAGTAATCATTGAGGAGCCAACGGAGGAGGAATTAAACGTTCTTCTCAATAAACCTGTCGAAAGCGACAATTCCAGCCCTGGGGCTGAAGCTACTTTACAGGTAATTTCTTTGATCCCTTTGTAACTCAGGTGTCGATACCTACGTTCGATTATGTCTCTTTCGAATTTAGAATATTCTTCTTCTTCTCTTTTCAGGACACCACTGAAAGCTCAGCGCCAAGGACTTCTGAAACATTGGATTCTGCTGAACTCAGCAGGCCACAAGAAAAAGACTTGGCGAACGATGAAGCCAATACTGAAATAAATGAAGCCAATACTGAGACAGCAGAAAAACCAACAGAAGATCCACAAACAGAAGAGCAACAACCAAAAGAGATTCAGGTGGTGGATCTGTCGGAAGAAAATCGTGACGAAGGGGACCGCGGTGACGCTGGCGAAGAGGATCAAGGTGACGCTGGCGAAGGGAACCATGATGACGCTGGTACTGCCGCAGTCCGAGTCGAAGAGAGTCAAGTCGAGGCAAACGCTACTCAACAGCCTCAAACCCAAGACAATGCTGTTGCAAAGGCTGTTACCTCAACAAAGCATAGGTCGAAAGAAGACTTAGAACTCTTGAAGCAAACTGATCCTGTTAGCTATCTGAACGCCATCATCGAGAGCAAAAGTTCGTTTGACGCTAGTCAGGAGGTTCCTACTCTGTCAGGGAAGTCCACTGAAACTTCTCCTCTCGATGAGGCTTTGACGAAGGTTAAGGCTCAGTTTTTCAAGAAGGACTTGATGAAAGCTTTGGAGGGGGACCCTACTGCTCCATCATATTTGGGGGCTGTTTTGAATGCCGTAGACTTGTTAGCTGTGTCTCCAGAAGTTTCAGGCTTTATCATGGAGTTACACTCCATTATTGATCAAGTCTCAGCAGATTATTGGCGACAAATGGGCTTTAATAGCCAGCTTGAAGTGTTATATGGCAAAAGCTCTTCTGCATGGACTGCTGTAGCAGAGACAACTTCTCGAATTGCGGAGTTGTCGAAGCAAAAAGCATCTAAACAAGAAGAAGTTGATGCCATCGATCGAGAGAATGCTTCCCTCTAGGCGCAAATCAAAGAAATAGAGGCTAAGATAAATGCCAATACTAAGCGCAAGGAGGAACTTCTCTCGACTGTTCCAGACACCGAAAGTCAAGCTGAAATCACACAAGGCCTAGAATTTGCTGAGAAAGCTCAAGCCTTCGACGATCAAATTGCCAAGCTTGCACAGGCGAATGCCTTATGCAACAAAAGATTGGAGCTGCAGCAAACCAAATACCTTCGACTCAAGGACTCCATCCCCTTCTGATTGATTCAGCCTTTTAACCATATTTTGTAATATGTATTCGACAACATTTCCATTTTGGCTAATTTATAAAAACTTTCCATTTTGGCTTCTTTATGGTTAATTTAGTCGTTACTTGTTATTTATTTTTATCTCTTGGAGTGTAGGTTTGTACTTTTTCAAATATTTACCATTTACCCTCAAGAGCCTTTTATCTTCACCTAGCTCTTCGACTTCATAGGCTCCACCAGAGAAAGTCTGGATAACTCTGAATGGTCCTTCCCATTTGGGTGACCATTTTCCCATGCTTCGATCCCTTCGATCCATGGGAAGAATCACCTTCCAGACTAGTTCTCCAGGCGAAAATGCCTTAGGTTTCACCTTTTTATTATAAGAGTCTTCTACTCTTTTCTTCTGAAGCCTGAGTAGGTCAAGAGCGCGCAATCTTTCTTCGTCTAAATCCACTAGTTCGTCTAACATCATATCCCAATAAATTTTAGAGGGAATATCATAATGTCTCTAAACCCTTGCAGATTGAAGACAAATTTCTGCTGGCAACACTGCGTCATGGCCAAAAGTTAGCCTATATGGTGTTGTACCTATGGCTTCTTTTGGGGACGTTCGACAAGCCCATAAAATCTGGTCTAACGTCTTATGCCAATTTTTTGGCTTCTTCCCAACATGCTTTTTTATCAAGCCAATCACTACTTTGTTCGCTGCTTCGACTTGACCATTTGCCTGTGCATAATAAGGCGTTGATGTTAGGAGTTTGAAACCCGTTTCCTGAGCGAATTCCTGCATCTTTCGACCGGTGAAAACTGATCCTTGATCAGTTGTTATAGTCTCAGGGATTCCATATCTAAAGATAATGTTCCTTTGAATAAATTCAATGACATTTTCTTGGTCTACATTGACTAAAGGGATAGCTTCGATCCACTTAATAAAATAATCAATGCCTACCAATATATACTTCTGACTCTTTGATGATGCTGGTCGAATCTCTCCAATGAGGTCCAACGCCCATCCTCTAAAGGGCCAAGGTTTCACTATCGAGTGAAGTTCACTTGCTGGTACATGTTGGATGCCTGTATGGACTTGACATTCTTGGCAACCTTTAGCGAACTCGACACAATCTTTCAGCATAGTGGGCCAGTATAGTCCTTGTCGAAACAACAACCATTTCATCTTATGGCCTACTTGGTGAGCCCCACATGCTCCAGCGTGCGTAGTCGAAAGGGCTATGTATGCCTCAGTTTCACTTAAACATTTTAGCAATACCCCTTCAGGCGTCTTCTTGAATAACTCATTACCCATGAGTACATAACTCAACGCCCTGTACTTTGTTTTCCGTTTTGTCGAAGCTCCTGGATTTTGAAGATAATCCACAATGGGCTTCCTCCAATCCTGCTCTGACAAATTATCTATGAACGAAATTTCGAAGTTACTTTGATCAGCATATCCTAGTCTTGTCGATTCCAAGTCTGTTGGTGATAGACAAGTTGCTTTTATCTTTTCTCGAACTTCGATTGCTCTTTGTAATCTCGTTTTTGAAATCTTATAACCAAATGCAATTTGTGCCAAGTCGTTGGCTATTTGATTTTCCAATCTGGGTATGTGTCGAATATTGACCATTTCAAATTTTTTCAATAAACGATTTACTATCACAAAGTACATAATGAGATTTTCTCTTATGCATTTATATTCTTTTGTGACTTGCTTAATGACTAACTCTGAGTCTCCCATTATTTCGACTCGAGTTGCCCCCAATTCCAACAATATTTCAAGGCCAGTAATTAGAGCTTCATACTCAGCCTCATTGTTCGAACAAGAACCCGATATCTTGTACTTGAATGTTGTTGGAATTTTTTCTGGAGAAATGATCAAGACTCCTACTCCTGTTCCATCTTTATGGCTGGAACCATCGAAGTAGAATTTCCAAGGTTCTATCTCCACATAATTAATATCCTCAACTTGAATTGAGTGGTCGACTATAAAGTCTGCAACCACTTGTCCTTTCACTGCCTTAAGAGGCATAAAGGTCAAGGAGTATTCAGTTAATGCTAGTGCCCACTTGCCAATTCGACTGTGCAAGATAGGTTTCGACAACATGTACTTGAAAACATCAAAATGAGACGAAACATACACATCAACTGGTTTTATATATTGATTGAGTTTTGTACAAGAGAAATACAGACATAGACACAATTTTTCAACTTCGCTATATCTAGTTTCTGCATCGTTCAAAACTCTACTAAGATAGTAAATGGGTCTTTCGACTCCATTCTCATCTTCTTGGGCTAACATGCTTCCCAAAGTTTTGTCGGATGCAGCTATGTACAATCTCATACTCCTATTGCTACAAGGAGGCACCAAAATAGGTGGCTTAGTGAGGTACCCTTTGATTTTTTCGAAGGCTTCTTGTTGCTCTTGCCCCCATTCGAACCCCTCTTTATTCAGTCGAAGTAAGGGTGAAAAGGCTTGAGCTTTCCCAAATAGGTTAGATATAAATCTCCTTAAGAAATTTATCTTGCCTAACAGAGATTGCAGTTCCTTCTTATTCGATGGCGCTTTCGCTTCCAGAATAGCCTTCGTCTTATTCTGGTTGATTTCAATTCCTTTCTTGTGGACAACGAAGCCCAAGAAATCTCCAGCTTTCACACAGAATGCACACTTCAAAGGGTTCATCTTCAGACCATGTTCTCTCATTCTTTCGAATGATTGTCGAAGGTGGTCAATATGATTCTTCCTGGAAACAGATTTTATAACAATGTCATCAATATATACTTGCATAAAAGTGTTAATAAAATCATGGAAGATAGAATTCATTGCTCGCTGGTATGTTGCCCCAGCGTTCTTTAGGCCAAAAGACATCACTACCCATTCGTAAGTGCCTAGAGCCCCAGGGCATTGAAAAGCTATTTTCGACACATCCTCTTCAGCAATGAATATTTGATTATATCCTGAATAACCATCGAGCATGCTCAGGTATTCATAGCCAGCGGCATAATCGACTAGCATTTCCGCCACAGGCATAGGATATTCATCTTTGGGTGTAGCAGCATTCAAATCTCTGAAATCTATGCACACCCTTAACGTACCATTTTTCTTAATTACTCGCACAATGTTTGCAATCCATTCGACATACCTTGTAACGCGTATGAATTTGCACTTCAGCAGTCTTTCGACTTCCGTTTTGATCTTCGACAGTATTTCTGGAGCGAAGCGTCTTAGACTTTGCTTGATTGGCTTCTTCCCAGTTTTGATTGGCAACTGAAGTTCTACCAATCCTCTGTCGAGACCAGGCATTTCGTCGTAATCCCATGCAAAACAGTCCTTGAACTCTTTCAACAATTGGATTACTTCCAACCTAAGTTCTGGGTCAATTTTGGCGCTGATGTAAGTTGGCTTTTTCTCTGACCCTTCGCCTAAGTTGATTTCTTCTAAAGGATCTTGCGCTAACATTTTAATGTTGTTCGCCAAGGGGTCCTTTTCGAAGCCCAAAGGCTCATCGTCATAGATAGCGTCGAGCCTCTGTTCCTGCATTCCTTCTGGCATGATATCAGGAGGTTCTGGATTGAAATCCTTTCCTGGACCTGCAGCAGATAACTGTTGATCATTGGCCTGTGTGGCCATGTACTTTACTTCGGCTTCGAGAGCCGTTATCATCTTTGTTTCGGCTACATAAGCCGAAATTCGCTTCAATGACTGTGACTCAGTCATTATCACTGAATTCACTTCCCCAACCAGTTGGTTGGATATCAGTTAACCCACTGAAGTCTATGTGGGACAAGTCTTCTCTGTCCCATTGGAAACCATGCTCAGGATGCAGGTATAGGGAACAAAAAGTATTTGGCGCTGGCGCCAAGTCGAAGTCAGGTGTTGGACATGGCCCTATGTGAGCCAAGTTCTTGTCGAAATCTACCAACCCTAGGTGATTCACTTCGCCCAGGTAATAGCTTTGATCTGCCTCTATGTTTTCGACCATCCCATCTGGACGCCATAGCAGCAACCTCTGGTGCATTGATGTAACACCCTGTTGTTCCCCAAAATTTTCCCTCCCACATTTCTCAACAAATGTCATGTGAGGTCCTCAAATTGCTCAAGGAAGTCCAAGAGTTGGTCAGACAAACTCTCTCCTAAGGCAGTCTACCTCAAATTAGGGTTTCATTTTTCATCAAGATGCTTGAGTACAAAGGATACCAAGTGATCACCATTGTCCTAATATGTTCTCAAGATCATCCATGATAGGTTTCAAGCCTTGCAGAAGAAGTTTGCCCAGTCAATTGCTTAAATGCCTGAAAATCGACTATGCTAGGTCAAAAGTCAACTGTGGCCCACATACAGTCAAACTTCAATATTTTGGTCAACATCCTCATTTTGAAGTATTATTCATCATTTGATCAAGGGTTGATCATGATTCCTCAAGGATTTCTCACAATTCATCAAAACCCAAAAGTTGCTAAATTAGGGTTTTGAAGGAAAAGTCAACTCAACTTTGACCAAGCATAACTTTCTCATATTTTATCAGAAATGACCCATCCAAAGCTCATTTTGAAGAGGATGAAATTCCCTACAATTCATATTTATCTCCCAAGTTCAAAATATGCACTTACAAGAATATATGAATTTTGACATTATAGGTCATTTTGGAAAGTAAAAAAAAACACCTTTTGGGTCAAAGCTTCATACATGAACATGGAAGACTCAATTGAGATGAGACCAAAACAATTGCTTAGAGGACATCCTAAGCTTTTTAAAAAGTCCAAGAACACCTCTTTAGGGTCAAAATTGAGAGAGTTATGCATTGGCGAAGTTGACCTTTTTTGCAAAATTGTCAAAAGACAAATGTGCTTAAATTTGCATTTTTATTCAAATGGGCCTAGTCTTTCATGATTGAATCTTGCTTATGACATGGTCCACGATCCAAATCAGCACCCACACACCATTTGCTTTATTTATTTATTTTATTATGATTTTTATCATTTAGAAGTCAAATTAAATCAAATAAATAGCAAAAAATAGCAAAGATTTGTTTTGATTTGATTTTGCATTGAACCACAATCCATACATGTTAGCAATAACCAAGAGAAATCGTGTAAGATTGATAAAGGAAGAGAATCTTCAAAATAGTAAATACTGGATTTATTTTAAAACTTATTCAAATCATTTGATTTAGTCCATATATGTTAACCTAATGTTAATTCACTATTTAAGCAAGCCATTCCAACCCTAAGAGGGAGAGAATACGCAGCCTGCCTCAAGGGAGAAGTTTCTCAAAATTCAAAGAAGTGGTGTAATCTTCAAATGCTCAAGCCAGCCCTTTTCCCTCGATTCCAATCACTCCATCATCATTATGAGATTTCTAAGAGTGGAACCATACCAATTGCAAAGGCCAAAGTCTACTAAATCGTGCCAACCCAAGCCTTCCATATTGGTAACTCTTTGATTTCTAAAACTTGTTCCATCCTTAATATAAATATATTATGCTTGCATATTCATATTATTGGCATTATTCATAAATTTTTAATGTATCTCATGTGAATAATAAGCCCAGAATCGCAAGACACCATTGTTAGGGCTTAGGAAGAAGCAAGCTTCGGATTTTATGATACATACACTTTTAGGATGGATGGATACCACCATTGGATTCCTGGTGAAATTTTAAGGGGGTAGGGTTCTTTTTATGTTTTGATCACGCGTGTTTTGCAGAATCGGTCTTGGGGTGTCACCAGAGAAGGTGACCGGAGCCACCAGGGCCAGTAGTTTGATTTTTGCAGGAGGCGGTCAAAGCACGTGTGGCTGTTTCTCATGACCTTATTGGATGGGATCAAATGAACTCTTCCTCTCTCCAAATCCGATTGGTCAACTCAAGCCCCCAGGGCCCCACAACGCACGCGTGTCATTTGAATTCAACACTAGCACCTTGTTTTCCTTTTATTTTATTTATTTAATTAATAATATGACTAACGTTCCAGCGCAGTTGGCAAGAGGGAGAGTCTATAAGGTACACATCCTTGGTTCGACCCCAGGCGTGTTACTTTTACATTTTTCTGATATTCTCTATAGGTTCCAGTGCGTCACGCCCTATGAAGTCCACCATGCAACTCAAGATCTGGCCATCAAATTCATCAGCACTCCAGATCCAACGCTCAGGTAGCAAGAGGCCCACCATACGCCTCAAGTCAACAGCCATACTGAATCAGGCAAAGTCAAATGGGCTTGGATCATTTGGGCTCAGAATTCCAGCAATACACCCCTTAATTGCTAAAGCACAGGCCCATTATTCCTTTCTTCTTCTTTTAGTTTATTTAAATCTTTCAATATTTTTTTTTAATTCACAAATTAATCTTTTTTATAAAGTCATAAAATCAATAATTCACAAAAATTAGGATTAGTTTTTTTTATTATTATCAAAATTAATTTAATTTAGTTTAATTTAGGAAATTATAATTTATTTTCATAAATAAAATCAAATAGAAAATTAGGTTATCTCTTGATTTAATTTTATTTTCTCTCTTTTTCCAAATAAATAAAAATACAAAAATAGGTTTTAGAATAAATTTATTTATTTTTCTTAATTTAAAATCAATTAGAATTAGGATTTTCTTTTTAATGATTTCTTTATTTTTAATAATAAAACATGACAAACTTTTTTAATCAATCGCAATTAGGTTTAGGCAAGGGTCAAAACCCTAGTTGTTTCGTATTTGATTCATCGCGCGCAGGTTATTTATTTTTGCCAATATTCTTGTAACTGTTCATGGTTTGTAATTGTTTGATCTAGGACCTTTTACTTATCGCTTTTCCCCGGGTTTTTGGCTATGTAATTAATCCCCTCCCCGAAGCCTTGTAATAGCGTAGCTTTACTTTCTCGCATTCTTAATTCCCGCAAATATTTAACTGTTTAGATGTATGCTAATAGGATCGTATGACAAGAATGCATGACAAATTAATACGGTTAGAAAACCCTAATGTGCAAAGACAAATAACTGAAAACGGATCACTCACACATATCACTCTTAGGGTATACTCTCACTTCGGTTGCCTTCGGTAAACGATCATTAAGTATAGGGTGTCTTAGTGGTTATCCTCCAGTCTAAAAAGATCAAAATGTCTCGTTCGAATGTTGCCTCGGAAATGTTGCCTCGAATATGATCTTAAGACTCTAGGGTTACTACTAAGGTGTCCTAATAT
The DNA here is from genome assembly GCA_948472305.1 of Vicia faba. Classification (NCBI taxonomy): domain Eukaryota; kingdom Viridiplantae; phylum Streptophyta; class Magnoliopsida; order Fabales; family Fabaceae; genus Vicia; species Vicia faba. The sequence continues at coordinate 1,525,697,381 of OX451737.1, forward strand.
TGCTTTAGTGATCGTACGTCCCTTTCGAATTGACCCTTACAATTACAACGATGGTGCTACCTATTTCTCAATAGTAGGATAGCGTTGTCTAAAGGAAACGAGAATAGAAACGATCTTTTTTCGAGTAAGTAGATGCTAGTAGGTAATTGCTCAAATCGAAACTTTTCACACTTACACATTTCAAAACAACTTTCAAAACAAACTTCGTCACACCTTTGAGGACTAATACAAGGGTTATCACGAAGTTAAAACTCTTTTCAAAAACAAAAAACATACACAAGAATTTTTAAAAAGATGAGCAAGTACCTAAGAGCCCATGGAAAACCATGGATAGAAAGGGTGCTAACACCTTCCCTTCCTATAATCTACCCCCCGTACTCAGAATATCTCGAAAAAGGATTTTTTTTGTACTTTTTTACTTTCCGGTTGGATGAAATAAAAGTCGATGGCGACTCTTGCTTACCGCAAAATTTTGCGAACACAAAACACAAAATGCAAACCAGCGTCAAACAGTCAGTTCTTCCACCGTATCACAGAACTAGAGACTTTGCTGGGGACTTAATAAGTGGGGTATACCTTAGGATCTAGTTCATCATAATTGCTTCTCTTGATTGCTTTGTTTGCTTTACTTTTAAGGGTTTTGTTTGGGGTTACTATAGATCCTACACCCAGATCTGGGGATACCTTTTAGGTAAGTAGCAATAGACTATGAGGGAACTGTACGGCGTAGACCGATACAGTTGAAGCAATAGCTATGTTGATGTGTCACATTGGTTGGTACCGGTATCCCTTGGGGAGAAACGAGGAGAATACAGGGCCGCTGCATGGTGTCGTTAAGCATCAACTGACCTTAGAACCTTTAATCGCCCAACTTGGCCATTAGAAAGTAGTGAGATAGCCGGCATCGCTGTAAAGATGAGAACTGGTTGATACTCGATGCTACACTCATTGAGACCATACTCTCGAGATAGTTCTGGCTGCAAGAAAAGATTGCATGAGCTAAAACCATGATCAATGGAGGATGGTTAGTGATATTGAGATCCTCTAGAACCCGGTTACTTTTTCTAGGACAGGTTGAAACTAACTTAACTTCAAGAAGGTACTACCTTTGACCTTATGCAAGCCTTAAACCTAAGGGCTTTGTGTGGTTTGCTTGTGTTTGCAATATTTGTGTTTGCTATACCTGTGGTTTATCATGACAGCATGCATCATAACATGGAATTCATGCTTCATTACACTAACCATTTCAAAGACTAAAGGAATTTATCTTTGTTCTGTTTTGCAGGTCATGGCTTTCATGCGCAGAAATACCATCCGAGTCAACTTTGTGCAAATACCTGCCCAACTTAAAGAGCTAACCTCAAGAGTTTCTGCGGCTTCTATGTTTATTAAGAGACACGGTCAACTTCTCAGCCTGGTTACTTCAAATCTTGATGAGCAGATGATGAGCGTACTATTTCAGTTCTTCGATCCTGTGCATCATTGCTTCACCTTTCCAAATTACTAGCTGGTACCCACCTTGGAAGAGTTCTCTCATCTATTGGGCATATCTATTCTTGAACAGGTACCATTCACAGGTATGGAAGAAGTTCCTAGACCAGAAGACATTGCCTCAGCTCTGCATTTGAAACGGGCTGATGTAGTATCCAATTGGGAAACACAAAGCGGGGTCGAAGGTTTTCTAGCCAAATTTATGATGGATCAGGCTCAGTTATTTTGGGATGACTTGGATTTCCAAGCTTTTGAAGATGTCTTGGCTCTTCTTATCTATGGTTTGGTTCTCTTCCCTAATTCAGACTCCTTTGTAGATGTTAATGCTGTCAAGATTTTCCTTTCTTGCAACCCTGTGCCTACCTTGCTGGGAGATATCTTGCATGCTCTCTATACTCGTACTATGAGGAGAAGAGGGACTCTTATGTGCTGCATGTCGTTGCTGTCGAGGTGGTTTATTTCTCACCTCCCTAAGTCTGTGCTGAAGAACGAAGAAGGTTTGGATTGGCCGTACAGAATAATGTCACTTGCTCATACAGATATCTTTGGTGTTCTCGGGCTATGGAAGACACTGCTGTCATTGACCGCTACGGGGGATACCTTAATGTCCCATTTCTTGGAATCGGAGGAGGTATAACTTACAATCCTTGTCTAGCGCTGCGACAATTTGGTCGTGCTCAAAGAGATGGTCCCCATGAGTTACTTCTTTAGGACATTGTATTTGACTATAAGGAGGATGTTAAGGAGCATCGCCAGATGTTTATACGAGCTTGGGGCATGGTGAACAGATCTGACCCCTAAGAGTTGGGACCGAAGACTTCCCTTCCTATGCAGCCTTACCTCCAATGGGTCCGAGCTCGTGCCCAGAAGCTTGGGATGCCCTATGAGGCCGTGTTACCAGTGATTGTGGAGGCCACTAACGAAGAAGGCATCCCTTACATGGTTCTCTATCCTTACATGCCCACTGATCCTGGGGAGTTACAGAGGTCTTGGATTCAGCTGAAGAATGAGCGGGACACTTACCGGGAACAGTACCATGAGCAAGAAATGAATATTTTGAAGCTCACCAGGCAGCTCGAGGAGGAAAGAGTGATCAATGACTATATCAGCACCAAGAGGAAGCGACCATGGGACTTTTGATTTTGCTAGTTTTAGATTTGTTTTATTTACTTCTTTATAATGCCTTAAAGGCATTGTTGAACCTTCAAAGTTTAATCTAATAAAGTTTTGTTTATTCTTGGTTTGCAAATTTAAATCTCCCAAGGTCTTTGAAATCATTACATGCGCATCCCATTATCATACACATCATTACGGGTACCCCTACAGGTTTCTCATCTTCTTCGCTGTTTATTTCAGCAGAAATGTCTTATGATCAAGCCATCAAAGATCTTCAGGAGAAGAACGCCCAATTCCAACAGATGTTCATAAGTCTGGCTAAAAGGCAAGAGGATCTGAAGACCCTTATTCTGAAAGAGAAGAAGAAGAAGAAGAAGACTGGTATTTTGAATATGGGTAGAAGATTCTAAGAAAGGTTGAGGCAACCATCTGATCTGACCGCCTCGTCCAAAGAAGGGGAGAATCAAGAAAGAGAAAAAGACCCTAGTCCTGCAGTTTCTGAAGACAATACTGATTACAACGATGAGTAATATCCTCCTGCTGAGGATAGATACAAGCAGCTAGAAGACCATCTGAGCGCTATGGAGATTCAGAAAATACCTGGTTTGGATTTCGGAGAACTGGGACTGGTATCAGGAGTGGTCATCCCTCATAAGTTCAAAGCTCCGGTTTTCGCCAAGTATGATGGGGTGTCCTGCCCAAAACTCCATCTCCGCTCGTATGTCAGAAAAATCCAACCCCATACTGCTGATAGAAATTTGTGGGTGCATTTTTTCAAGATAGTCTGTCAGGGACTCAGCTTGAATGGTTCTATCAGTTGGAGGGGGCCAGTGTCTGAAACTGGGAAGATCTTGTTGCTGCTTTCTACAAGCAGTATCAGTACAACGCCGACCTTGCTCCTACTCGTACTCAGCTCCAGGGTATGTCCATGGGTGCAGGTGAAGGTTTTAAAGACTATGCTCAAAAGTGGAGAGACTTGGCTGGAAGAGTCCAACCCCCTTTGTCTGATAGGGAGTTGGTTGACATGTTTTTAGGGATGCTATCTGGTCCATTTTTCAATCACTTGATCGGAAGCTCGTCATCTGGTTTTACTGAGTTGATTTTTGACTGGAGAAAGAGTAGAATCTGGAATTCAAAGTGGTAAAATATAGAAGGACGCCTCTTCGAGTTCGGTAAAGAAGCCTTTCATTGGTAAGAAGTAAGCTAGTGCAGTCTATAGCCCGAGGGGCCAGAGCAGATCTGAACACCGTCAAACGGTAAATGCTATAGTAATACTAAGACCCGCAGTTTCTCCATAACGCAACAATTAACAAAGGGTGGAAAGAACACAACGACAGTTTACCCGCATCAATATGACTTTGGCTGAAGTTCTACCTCATCTGCTGAAATCCAACTTGGTAACCTTGAGAGAGGCTCCCAAGAATCGAAACACTACTTCTCCCAGACACAATCCCAACGCGCGGTGCGACTACCATTCTGAGAGTCCAGGCCACGATACAAACAATTGCTGGACTCTGAGAAACAAAGTGCAAGACTTTCTCGAAGCCAAGGAGATAGAGTTTGATGCTCCAAAAAAGCTGAATGTTATAACTGCTCCCATGCCCAAACATGGTCGTGGAGTTAATGCAGTTGACACCGATTTGTTTGTGACCTCTGTTGAAGAAATTTCTACACCTCTGATGACGGTTAAGAAGAATTTTCTGTTGGCCGGTTTATTTCCGGGCTTTGGTGAAGGTTGCCACATGTGTTCAATTTTGCCTTCCGGTTGTTGTTTGTTGAAGTCAGGTGTTCAGCGCCTGATGGATAATAAAGAAATTTTGTTTGAGAAGACAGTGATTCCGTTTGTTCCAAATGAATACGTTGCCATTATAACCATTTCCGCCAATCCTTCCAAGGTTTCCTCGAGAAAACCTGTTAGGGTTACACCTGTTCCAAGAATTGCTCTGCTAATAATCACTGTTCCTGGTCCCATTCCGTACACCTCAGACAAGGTTGTCCCATGGCATTATGGCGCTGATGTGTATTACCATGGTGTTAAGCAAGATCTGAAGACTGAAGAAGTTGATACTGATGTCAGTAATATTTTCGGGACTAGTAAAGTTACCCGAAGTGGAAGGGTCTTCTCTACTGAGATTTCCCCGAAGACTATCATCAAGCCTATTATTACTATAACTGTTGTTCCAACCAGCACTCCTGACATTTCTCCTATTCCTACTCCAGTTATTACACCTGCTACTATTCCTATTCTTACTCCAGTTATCACCCCTGCTGCTGAGCCATCTGGGACTTGGGGTAAAGAAATCATAGGTGAGCCTGCCCGGACGGAGGCACCTAAGAAAATCGTTGTGGAAGCCTCTAAACAAGAAATAGAGGAAATACTGAAAATTATCAAGAAGAGCGACTACAATGTAGTCGAGCAGCTGGGGCAGACCCCGTCAAAGATCTTCATGTTGTCCTTGCTATTATATTCTGAAGCCCATGCAAAGGCTTTGATTGCATTTCTCAAGACTACGCATGTGCCGCAGGAAACTTCAGCCGATCAGTTCAAAGATTGCGTGGCCAGCCTGACTGCTGACAATGGGTTGGGTTTCTCATATGCAGATCTGACACCGAAAGGGAGAAATCATAATGATGCTCTGCACGTCTCGATCGAGTGCAGGGGCACCACTATGGCCCATGTGCTGGTAGATATCGGGTCCTCATTAAATGTTCTGCCAAAGAAAGCGTTAGACCGTCTGGATTGTGAAGGTTTGATTCTAAAACTGAGTAACATTATGGTAAGGGCTTTTGATGGATCAAGAAGAATGGTGCACAGGGAGGTGGACATCCCTGTCAAAGTGGATTCTCAGACTTTTGCGTCCATCTTCTACGTAATGGATATCAGACCATCGTATTCTTGCTTGTTGGGTCGTCCTTGGATCCATAGGGCTGGGGCAGTTACTTCCACGCTCCATCAAATGCTGAAATACCCAGTGAAAGGGAAGATTGTCACGGTGCGAGGTGAAGAAGAATATATGGTGAGTCACCTCAATTCCTTTCGCTATGTAGAGATGGACGGGGAATTCATAGAAACTCCTTGTCAGAACTTCGAAGAGGTCCCTCAGACTTTGGCGTCAGCTGAAGTTGCTACCGGTAAACCTCCATTGAAGATGGCTTCTCTCAAGGACGCCAGGGCCGTAGTTGAAGAAGGTGGGTGTACCAATTGGGGTCGTCTCCCTGATTTTACTCACAAAACTGACAAATTTTGTTTGGGCTTTACTACAGGGGCTCAAAGGGTTGTTAGGCGCGCACAGATTGGAAGACCTCCTCTACACATCAGCAATCGGGGAGTTAATGCAATTGAGGACACTGAAGAAGATTCAAACATCGACAACTGGATCTACCCAACGACCAATGGTGGACCGAATAACTGGACCACGAAGGACTTCATACTTGTTTCTTTTATTCCACAGTAATTGACTTTTGTTTTAAGATTTGTAATAAACAGTTTGAAACTTTACAGCCCGGTGCCTTGCCCGAGGCACCTTGGCTTTTCTTGTGAGGGCTTATTATTTGTCATTTCATATATCATTAATAAAGCATTAGACATTTCTTACATTAAAAATTTTGCGCTCCTTGTTTTTCTTTTCTGTCTCTCACTTTATCAAAACAACTATCCCCTTACACACACTCACATATCATAATGTAGATCCATATCCATTCTGGATCCCATTGATAACAACTCTGCTACTGCCAGTTATGACTTCAAAAATCTGATCAACCAAGCCGAGGATGAAGGTGAGGATGATTGTGAGGTTCCTGGAGAACTTGCTAAACTGTTACAACAGGAAGAAAGGGCCATACAACCTCATGAAGAGCCAATCAATTCAGTGAATTTGGGTACAGAGGAAGACCGGAAAGAGGTTAAGATATGTGCGAATCTGGAGCCTAGTGTCAAACAACGGTTAATACAGATGCTACGCGACTATGTTAAGATCTTTGCCTGGTCCTATGAAGACATGCCTGGGTTGGACACTGATATTGTGGTACATCGCCTACCGACTAAAGAAGACTTCCCTCTGGTAAAGTAGAAGGTCCACCGTATGCGCCCCGAAATGTCAGAGAAAATCAAAGCAGAGGTCATGAAACAGTTTGATGCAGGGTTCTTATCTATCACTTCTTATCCGCAGTGGGTTGCCAACATCGTTCCGGTGCCTAAGAAGGACGATAAGGTACGGATGTGTGTGGACTACAGAGTCTGAACAGGGCAAGCCCCAAGGATGACTTCCCACTCCCTCGCATTGATGTTCTGGTCGACAACACCGTGCAACACAAGATCTTCTCCTTCATGGATGGTTTTTCTGGCTACAACCAGATCAAGATGGCTCTGGAAGACATGGAGAAGACGACCTTTGTTACACAGTGGGGCACCTTCTGTTACAAGGTAATGCCTTTTGGGTTGAAGAATGCTGGGGAAACTTATCAGCGCACCATGGTCGCTTTGTTCCACGACATGATTCATCACGAGATCAAGGTTTATGTTGATGACATGATAGCCAGGTCCCAGACTGAGGAAGAGCACCTTGATCATCTCCAGAAACTGTTTGACAGGTTGAATACGTACACGTTAAGGTTGAATCCGAACAAGTGTACCTTCAAGGTAAGATCTGGTAAGCTTCTGGGTTTCATCGTCAATGATAAGGGTATTCAGGTGGATCATGCAAAGGTAAAAGCCATACAAGAGATGTCGGCTCCCCGCACAGAAAAAGAAGTTAGAGGTTTTCTGGGACGCTTGAATTACATCGTCAGGTTCATTTCACATTTGACTGCTACTTGTGAGCCAATCTTCAAGCTGCTGAAGAAAGATCAAGTGGAAAAGTGGAATGATGAATGCCAGACCGCTTTCGAGAGAATCAAGGAATACCTTCAAGAACCTCCAATTTTGATGCCTCCAATTAAAGGAAGACCTTTGATTTTATACTTGACAGTGCTAGACAATTCAATGGGGTGTGTGCTGGGGAAGCATGACGAGTCTGGCCGAAAAGAGCACGCTATTTACTACCTTAGTAAAAAGTACCGACTGTGAGACCCGATACTCATTGCTCGAGAAAACGTGCTGCGCTTTGGCATGGGCTGCTCGCCGGCTGAGACAGTATATGCTGACTCACACCACTTTGTTGATATCAAAGATGGATCCGATCAAGTATATTTTCGAGAAGCCCGCTCTCTCCGGAAGGATAGCAAGATGGCAGATGATCCTAACCGAGTACGATATCCAATACACAACCCAAAAAGCAATCAAGGGGAGTGTATTGGCAGATCATTTGGCGCATCAGGCCGTGGATGACTACCAATCTATGCATTTCGAGTTCCCAGATGAGAATATTATGTTGGTAACCGACTGCGAAGAACCTGGACCAGATGAAGGACCCGAGGAGGGATCCCAATGGTCTATGTATTTTGATGGAGCCTCAAACGCATTGGGTAATGGCACTGGCGCTGTAATCATATCTCCTGAGGGCTTTCATACTCCATTCACCGCCCGATTATGTTTCAACTGCACCAACAACATGGCGGAGTATGAAGCATGTATCATGGGTCTTCGAGCTGCTATTGACCTGAGGATTAAGTTCTTGAGTATATTCGGAGATTCTGCTCTAGTGATAAGTCAGATCAAAGGCGAGTGGGATACGAAGCACCCGAATCTTATTCCTTACAAAAAGTACGTACTGACATTGCTCCCACACTTTAAGGAGATAACCTTTGAACATTTCCCACGATAAGAGAACCAGTTGGCGGACACGCTAGCTACCATGTCTTCTATGTTCAATGTTAGGTGAGACAATGAAGCTCCCCAGATTACCATTGAAAGGTTGGACGAACTCGCACACTGCTGTGACATTGAGACTAAAGAGGAAATAGATAAACCCTGCTTTCACGAGGTAAAGAGGTAACTTGAGGCTCAAGAATACCCCGAGGGGGAATCTGTTAATGATAAGAAGTTTCTGAGAAGGTTCGCTGCGACGTTCTTCATCAGTAATGGAATCCTCTATAAGCGTAACCATGATTCAACCCTACTGCGATGTGTGGACAAGAGTGAGGAAGAAAGGATCATGGCAGAGTTACATGAAGGTACCTTCGGAACTCATTCCAATAGACATACCATGGCGAAGAAAATCCTACGGGAAGGATATTACTGGTCCACTATGGAAGCCGATTGTTATCAGCATTCTCGAACCTGTCATAAGTGCCAAGTCTATGTTGATAAGGTGCATGTACCTCCAGTTGCCCTGAATATTTTGACAGCTCCTTGGCCATTTGCAATATGGGGCATCGACATGATCGGCGAGATCATACCTACTGTGTCTAATGGGCATCGTTTCATTCTGGTGGCTATTGATTATTTCACAAAGTGGGTTGAGGCAGCTTCCTTTGCTACAGTAACCAAGAACGTCGTGGTGCGGTTCATCCGACACAATCTAATCTGTCGATATGGTGTGTACCAGAGAGGATTATTACCGACAATGGTAAAAATCTCAATAACACAATGATCACCGAGCTCTGCAAGAAGTTCAAGATTCAGCATCACAACTCTTCTCCCTACCGGCCGAAGATGAATGGGGCTGTTGAAGCAGCTAACAAGAACATCAAGAAGATTGTGCAGAAGATGACGGTGACATACAAAGACTGGCATGAGATGTTACCATTCTCTCTTCATGGGTACCGTACCTCAGCACGGACATCGACAGGGGCAATACCCTACTCTTTGGTGTATGGTATGGAGGCAGTCCTATCCATCGAAGTCCAGATACCCTCTCTCAAGATTATGAAGGATGCAGGTTTGAACGAAGACGACTGGATATAAACCCGACTTGATCAGCTGAACCTAATCGATGAAAAGAGACTTACTGCTATCTTTCATGGTCAGACATATCAAAAGCGGATGATCAAGGCTTTTAACAAGAAATTCAGACGTCAAGAATATCAAGTCGGGGATCTAGTGATCAAACGCATCATACTACCACAAGATGATCCTATGGGCAAATGAACCCCCACATACGAAGGGCCATTTGTGGTTAAGAACATTTTCTCGGGTGGAGCTATGATTCTAACCACCATGGATGGTGACGACCTTCCTCACCCCGTCAATGCAGACATAGTGAAAAGATACTACGCATAATCAAAGACTCGCTAGGTTGACTGGCCTAGGCAAAAATAAGGGCTTCCCAACGAACCAAAAGGGTTCGGGCAAAAGTAAGGGATGAAAATAAAAAAAAACGGTACACCTGGCAAGTCGAAAACCTTAAAAGGCGACTTTGGCAAAAAAGGGTATCCCGGTGGACCGAAAACCCGAAAGGGTGGTCCAGGCAAAAATTAGGGATCAAAGCATAACACTATGTATCATTGGATCATCTTGCAACCAGACTTCAGTATTGACTATCAAGCTCGGACGACACCAATCAATCTGATCCACCTTCGACCAAGCAGCAAAGTGATGAGACGCTTGAAGATATAAAGGCAATAGCAGAGTTGAAACCCGATGGGATCGTTCCACATAACTGTTTTTCTTTCTTTTACACAAATTGTAATTTCTATCTTTCGGTGGCGTTCTCTTACTAGAGTGTCAGCTTCTTTGTACAAAACGCCTATTATAGGCCAACTTCAAAATCAATACAATTCATTTTCACAAGGAATTCTAAATTGTTTTTCGTTTTCTGTTTTGTTTTGCAAGAACGTCCAATGACTCATTTTTGATATATGCATTTGAAAATAATTGTTGCTCATAAACATTTACATAAGAAACAAAAGACGACTACTTGTAATTCCAGGAACAGGGACAAACAAGAAGTGCCCAAACCTTACAGTCACTCTGCCCATCAAATATTGGGACAGAGCCAGCTGGAGAACAATCAATAGTGGTACATACACTCCCCACAGAGTAAAAAGTATCTAAAGACAGATGTCAGCTTCCCCGAGCAGGACATAACTTTCCCTAGCTGAGGTTCACAATCGCTAGTAAGTCAGTAAATTTTTCCCCAAGCAGAGTTTATTTCTCTCACAAGCAGAAATCCAATCTCCAACAAAATTCATTATCACCAGCAATGGAAATTCATCTCCGGTGGAGTTTATTTCTACAAATCAGCAGATCTATCAACAAAATGTTTCCTCTCTAAGAGAGTTATTCCTCGCAGAGTTATCCTCAGACAGGGTCGCTTCTGACATAGTACTCACCATCTGAATGAATGACAAATCCCCAGCATAGTCATTTTTGTTCACTATCCCCAATAGAAGCAAAGGAACTATGGTTTGTTACAGTAGTCAAGAATACCATTTCTCACATTCTCTAAACAACAGTCAGGGATTTATTTTCCTGGACTCAGATTATCACGTCAGCATTTCATGTTCATACATCATGACATGTGCATACATTACATATAACATAGTCTCATTCATTTTGAGAACGTCAATGCATCTCATGCATCACACATAACTAACCCTGTATTTCTTTCAGGAAAGACAGTTATTATCAACAATTTCCAGCAAGCCCATGATCAACACTCGAAGCTAAATAGAGTAATCATCGGTGCGACAAAAGCAACCTTACCCAGGTTCCCTCTGCAGTTTTACCCAAACTCATTTCGAAGTAACCCTACCATCCAGGTTCCTTCTCACAGCCCTACTATCCAGACTTTCATCTCTAAGTAACCCTACTACCCAGGTTCCTTCTCACAGCCCTACTATCCAGGCTTCCATATTGAAGTAACCCTACTATCCAGGTTCCTTCTCACAGCCCTACTATCCAGGCTTTCATATCGAAGTAACCCTACTATCCAGGTTCCTTCTCACAGCCCTACTATCCAGGCTTCCATACCGAAGTAACCCTACTATCCAGGTTCCTTCTCACAGCCCTACTATCCAGGCTTTCATCTCAAGTAATCCTACTATCCAGGTTCCTTCTCACAACCCTACTATCCAGGCTTCCATATCGAAGTAACCCTACTATCCAGGTTCCTTCTCACAACCCTACTATCCAGGCTTTCATCTCGAAGTAACCCTACTATCCAGGTTCCTTCTCACAACCCTACTATCCCGGCTTTCATATCGAAGTAACCCTACTATCCAGGTTCCTTCTCACAGCCCTACTACCCAGGCTTTCATATCAAAATAACCCTACTAACCAGGCTTTCATATCAAAATAACCCTACTATTCAGGTTCCTTCTCATAACCTTACTATCTGGGTTCTTCCTCTCTTATCCCCAAACAGCAGTCCACAACACTATAAGATCAGGACCCGATCCAACACAATTAATTTCACATTTCCCCATAAAGTCGCGGTGCAACATATACCCCGACCAAACACACAGTTCACTTCCACTTCCCAAATCGGAATTATTCCCCATTAGAGTAACGGACAACTGAAGCTCTTAAAACTCTATTTCTCTCAAGACAGAGACCAGCATTCCCCAGCAGAGTCCTCCTTAAACAACAGGTATACAGGTTCTCGCAAAGGAATCTCTTATGTGATCGATGCTTCCTCAGATGGCATCTTTAAGCCCATCTCCTACAATTCTCTAGCAACTTCCAAATGGCATCTATAAGCCCATTCCCGATATCATAAATCAAGTATCACTTCATGCGAGTGCAAATTTCTGGGCACTCTAGTGTTCAATCATTTTCCACCTTCAGATCACGAAAGGCCAACGAGCCAATCTACATCCTCAGGTTTAAGAAGATTGAACAGGGGCAGCTGTTGTACCCCAAAATTTTCCCTCCCATATTTCTCAACAAATGTCATGTGAGGTCCTTAAATTGCTCAAGGAAGTCCAAGAGTTGGCCATACAAACTCTCTCCTAAGGCAGTCTACCTCAAATTAGGGTTTCATTTTTCATCAAGATGCTTGAGTCCAAAGGATCCCAAGTGCTCACCATTGTCCTAACATGTTCTCAAGATCACCCATGATAGGTTTGAAGCCTTGCAGAAGAAGTTTGTCCAGTCAATTGCTCAAATGCCTGAAAATTGACCGTGCTAGGTCAGAAGTCAACTGTGGCCCACATACAGTCAAACTTCAAGATTTTGGTCAACATCCTCATTTTAAAGTATTATTCATCATTTGATAAAGGTTTGATCATTATTCCTCAAGGATTGCTCACAATTCATCAAAACCCAAAAGTTGCTAAATTAGGGTTTTGTAGGAAAAGTCAACTCAACTTTGACCAAGCATAACTTTCTCATATTTTATCATAAATGACCCATACAAAGCTAATTTTTAATAGGATGCAATTCTATACAATTCATATTCATCTCTCAAGTTCAAAATATGCACTCACAAGAAGATATGAATTTTGACATTATAGGTCATTTTGGAAAGTCAACAAAAACACCTTTTGGATCAAAGCCTCATACATGAACATGGAAGACTCAATTGAGATGAGACTAAAATGGTTGCTTTAAGGACATCCTAAGATTTCTAAAAAGTCCAAGAACACCTCTCTAGGGTCAAAATTGAGAGAGTTATGCATTGGCCAAGTTGACCTTTTTTGCAAAATTGCCAAAAGACAAATGTGCTTAAATTTGCATTTTTATTCAAATGGGTCTAGTCTTTCATGATTGAATCTTGCTTATGACATGGTCCACGATCCAAATCAGAACCCACACACCTTTTTATTTATTTATTTATTTTATGATGATTTTTATCATTTAAAAGTCGAATTAAATCAAATAAATAACAAAAAATAGAAAAGATTTGTTTTGATTTGATTTTGCATTGAACCACAATACATACATGCTGGTAATAACCAAGAGAAATAGTGTAAGATTGATAAAGGAAGAGAATATTCAAAATAGGAAATACTGGATTTATTTTGAAACTTATTCAAATCATTTGATTTACTCCATATATGTTAACCTAATGTTGATTCACTATTTAAGCAAGCCATTCCAACCCTAAGAGGGAGAGAATATGCAGCCTGCCTCAAGGGAGAAGTTTCTCAAAATTCAAAGAAGTGGTGTAATCTTCAAACGCTCAAGCCAGCCCTTTTCCCTCGATTCCAATCACTCCGTCATCATTCTGAGATTTCTAAGAGTGGAACAAAACCAATTACAAAGGCCAAAGTCTACTAAATCGTGCCAACCCAAGCCTTCCATATTGGTAACTTTTTGATTTCTAAAACTTGTTCCATCCTTAATATAAATATATTGTGCTTGCATATTCATATTATTGGCATTATTCATAAATTTTTTGATGTATCTCATGTGAAGAATAAGCCCAGAATCGCAAGACACCATTATTAGGGCTTAGGAAGAAGCAAGCTTCGGATTTTATGATAGAGGCACTTTTAGGATGAATGGATACCACCATTGGATTCCTGGGGAAATTTTAAGGGGGGTAGGGTTCTTTTTATGTTTTGATCACGCGTGTTTTGCAGAATCGGTCTTGGGGTGTCACCGGAGAAGGTGACCGGAGCCACCAGGGCCGGTGGTTTGATTTTAGCAGGAGGCGGTCAAAGCACGCGTGGCTGTTTCTCATGACCTCATTGGCTGGGATCAAACGAACTCTTCCTCTCTCCATATCTGATTCGTCCACTCAAGCCCCCAGGGCCCCACAGTGCACGCGTGTCATTTGAATTCAGCACTAGCACCTTGTTTTCCTTTTATTTTATTTATTTCATTAATAGTATGACTAATGTTCCAGCGTAGTTGGAAAGAGGGAGAGTCTATAAGGTACACGTCCTGGGTTCGACCCCAGGCGTGTTACTTTTACATTTTTCTGATATTCTCTATAGGTTCCAGTGCGTCACGCCCTATGAAGTCCACCATGCAACTCAAGATCTGGCCATCAAATTCATCAGCACTCCAGATCCAATGCTCAGGTAGCAAGAGGCCCACCATACGCCTCAAGTCAATAGCCATACTGAATCAGGCAAAGTCAAATGGGCTTAGATCATTTGGGCTCAGAATTCCAGCAATACACCCCCTAATTGCTAAAGCACATGCCCATTATTCCTTTCTTTTTCTTTTAGTTTATTTAAATCTTTCAATTTTTATTTATATTTTTTTTAATTCACAAATTAATCTTTTTTATAAAGTCATAAAATCAATAATTCACAAAAATTAGGATAGGTTTTTTTTATTATTATCAAAATTAATTTAATTTAGTTTAATTTAGGAAATTGTAATTTGTTTTCATAAATAAAATCAAATAGAAAATTAGGTTATCTCTTGATTTAATTTTATTTTCTCTCTTTTTCCAAATAAATAAAAATACAAAAATAGGTTTTAGAATAAATTAATTTATTTTTCTTAATTTAAAATCAATTAGAATTAGGATTTTCTTTTTAATGATTTCTTTATTTTTAATAATAAAACATGACAAAAACTTTTTTAATCAATCACAATTAGGTTTAGGCAAGGGTCAAAACCCTAGTTGTTTCGTATTTGATTCATCACGCGCAGGTTATTTATTTTTGCCAATATTCTTGTAACTGTTCATGGTTTGTAATAGTTTGATCTAGGACCTTTTACTTATCGCTTTTCCCCGGGTTTTTGGCTATGTAATTAGTCCCCCTCCCTGAAGCCTTGTAATAGAGTAGCTTTACTTTCTCGCATTCTTAATTCCCGCAAATAGTTAACTGTTTAGATGTATGCTAATAGGATTGTATGACAAGAATGCATTACAAATTAATACGGTTAGAAAACCCTAATGTGCAAAGACAAATAACTGAAAACGGATCACTCACACATATCACTCTTAGGGTATACTCTCACTTCGGTTACCTTCGGTAAACGATCATTAAGTATAGGGTGTCTTAGTGGTTACCCTCCAGTCTAAAAAGATCAAAATGTCCCGTTCGAATGTTGCCTCGGAAATGTTGCCTCAGAAATGTTGCCTCGAATATGATCTTAAGACTCTAGGGTTACTACTAAGGTGTCCTAATATTGCTTTAGTGATCGTATGTCCCTTTCGAATTGACCCTTACAATTCCAACGACGGTGCTACCTATTTCTCAATAGTAGGATAACGCTGTCTAAAGGAAACGAGAATAGAAACGATCTTTTTTCGAGTAAGTAGATGCTAGTAGGTAATTGCTCAAATCGAAACTTTTCACACTTACACATTTCAAAACAACTTTCAAAACAAACTTCGTCACACCTTTGAGGACTGATACAAGGGTTATCACGAAGTTAAAACTCTTTTCAAAAACAAAACACATACATAAGCAATTTTAAAAAGATGAGCAAGTACCTAAGAGTCCATGGAAAACCATGGATAGAAAGGGTGCTAACACCTTCCATTCCTATAATCTACCCCCTGTACTCATAATATCTCGAAAAAGGATTTTTTTCGGTACTTTTTTCCTTTCCGGTTGGATGAAATAAAAGCCGGTGGCGACTCTTGCTTACCGCGATATTTTTCAAACATAAAACACAAAACGCAAAACGCAAACCAGCGTCAAACAGTCGGTTCTGCCACCGTATTACACACCCCAATTCTACCCGACAATTATAAATGTAAATCAGAGTTATAAAATTCATGCAACTGAATCAGGATGCCATAAATTCAACTTTAAAAACACATTGCATTCAACATGTAAACATCACACTTTAAATACTTCGGATGAACCATCAGCATAATAATTTAATCTCTTAATTCAACAACTTGAACATCTACGCAGCGGAATCATAATAACATCTTTGTCCAACAATACAACAACTTCAAAATAATGCATACTTAGCAACAAACAAATTAAGGTGCAACAACTGAAATAATCAATAACTAAAATCAACAAGCGTCCATCCCCCCGAGTGTTACGTATCAGAGCAATGACACTGACTCAAACTACCGAAGGTATACTTCCTTCACTCTGGATTACTTGCACATTACCAACGTAAGCATAACATTCAAACAGAAGGGGTGATATATCTAACAATATAATAAAACATATGATAAATAATATATTAAATTAGATCACATAACATCACCACTTCTCATCATATAAGCAACAATAATCGCAACAGAATACCAACAATATACATATTTACTGCATCAATACACAACTTCTTTATGCAATCATATAATGTGACTCAATACTATGCAAATTCATGTGGCGTCATTGGAGCAGAACTCCCATCTCAAATAATTTCCAATAAATAGAGGCATCAACAAGGCATAAGCCTTCATCTTAATATTCGCCAATACAGGCCATCTTAACGAGCATCAACTCCATCTTAAAATGTAATGTATGCGACACAATCATGAATGTAATAACAACAACCATAATTAACAACATCTCAACACAACATCATCGTTGTCCAGTAGCCTACATCTTAATAGCTGCCAATTATTAGAGGCATCTCAACATCATTCATTACCATCATTCATCAACATCATTTATCAACATCATTTATCAATATAATTCATCAACATAATTTACCAACATAATTCATCAACATAACTTATCAACATAATTCATCAACATCATTTATCAACATAATTCACAAAACCTCATCCATAACAACAATACAACAACATATCGACAATCCTTCAACGTTGTCCATAGGCCTACAACATGATAATGCCTATAATTAATTAATCATCTAAGGCTTATCTCTACATTAACAAACCTCTACCTATTACTATTATGTAATACTACATCATTATCATTATTAATCTTACTGTTATAAACCAAACAATAGTCTATAATCGTCTTATCCTCATCATACTTCACAAAATCATCATAGAGATTAACACAGGAAGCTAACTTTAGTCCTAAATTGGGTTAGTAGGATTATTCTTCTTATCCTTCATTTTAATCCTTAAGAATGAAGTTCATCGCGTTATCTATCCAACGCTTTGAATGACACCTCAAACGGAGTCCGGAAACTCAAGTTACAGCCTTCGAAAACAAATCTGTCAAAAATCAGACTACATGAGTCGATGCATAATGTCTTGAGTCGACGTGTACTGGGCTAACATGCTGCATGAGTCGACGCGTAATCCATTTGTATCGACTTATACTGAGTCTGCAACACTGTATGTATCGATGCATGCTCCTTCGCATCGACTCATCCTGAGTCAAAAAAACCTGCATGTATCGACGCATGGCTTCTTCGTATCGACTCATTCTGAGTCCAGAAACCCGCATGTATCGACGCATGTCCTTTGAGGTCGACGCATATTGTTCTGTCATGAATATTTTCTGCAATTTCACTGTGTTTTCACTACGTTTTCCCTACCTTAGGCCCTAAAAACATCCTCTAATCATAGGTAATCATCAATTATAATAATCCCATATTTCTACATCAATTATACAACATTAGGGCATCATTATTCATCCTTAAATCATTGATTTTCATCAAACAACAATGTATATAATTCAATCATAAACCAAACAATATTTCACATCAAATCCCACATACTAATCATCATAAACCCTATTATAGAGTCAGAACCCCACCCTTACCTTGGATTGAAGGTTGCTCTACAACTTTTCCGGTTGAATTTTGTTATGCCTCTTTTTCTTCTTTTCTCCAACTTTCACGTTCTCTTTCTCTTCTTCCAACCCTTATTTCCTTCTCTTCTTATTGCTTCTTCTTTTTCCTTATTATTTCTAAAAACTAATATAATAACCCTATAATTCTCTTTAAGCCTCAATGGGCTTAAAATTCCTACACCCCCTTCTACTACTTCCATTCTTTAAAACAAGCCCACATCAAATAATATTATCATTCTAATATTATTCCGCAACTTAATAGAATAAATAAATCCAATAACAATAACACACCAACTATCATCATAACACAACTTCACAAATAATCCAAAAATAATTTAATTAAATTATTAATTAAATTACGGGCGTTATAACTCTCCCCCACTTAAAATATTCCCGTCCTCAAAAATTTACCTTAATCAAACAACTCAAGATAGGAGTCTCGCGTCTTGCTCTCCAACTCCCAATTCATGCTTTCTCCTGCAGCTCCTAGCCAAACCACTTTAACCAAGGCAATCTATTTTCCCTTCAGATTCTTTATTTCACGATCCGCGATCCGTACAGGCATCGTCTCCACTGTAAGGTTATCCCGTACTTGCACATCATCCATATGAATCACATGAGATGGATCTGAAATATACTTCTGGAGTTGTGACACATGAAACACATCATGCAAATTCGAAAGATTAGGCGGTAAAGCCACTCTATAAGCCATATTCCCCACTCTCTCTGAAATCTGATATGGTCCAATAAAACGAGAAGTGAGCTTTTTAGACTTCAATGCTCGCCCAACGCCAGTCACAGGTGTAACTCTAAAAAACACATGGTCATCCGCTTGAAATTCTAAATCTTTCCTTCGCTTGTCATGATAACTCTTTTGTCTACTTTGGGAAGCTTTCATCTTTTCTCGAATCAACTTCACCTTCTCAGTAGTATCACGAACAAGTTCATGTCCAAGTACTACACTTTCACCAGATTCATGCCAACGTAAAGAAGCTCTACATCTTCGACCATACAACGCTTCAAAAGGTGCCATCCCAATACTAGAATGGTAAATGTTATTATAAGTGAACTCTATCAACGGAAGATAAGTATCCCACAAACCTCCCTGCTCAAGAACACATGCCCTCGACAAGTCTTCCAACGATTGGATAGTTCGCTCATTTTGACCATCTGTCTGAGGATGGTATGCCGAACTCAACCTCAACTTAGAACCCAACGCTTCTTGCAAACTCTTCCAAAAATCAGAAGTAAATCTTGGATCTCTATCTGACACAATGCACAAAGGAACACCATGTAGCTTCACAATCACACTAGTGTAAATCTCATCCAACTTCGACACTGAAAAACTGATGTTAATAGGAATAAAATAAGCCGACTTTGTAAGCTTATCAACAATCTCCCAAATTGAATCATGTCCTCTTAAAGTATTAGGTAACCTCGTCACAAAGTCCATCGAAATGCTATCCCATTTCCATTCTGGAACTTCTAACGGTTGCATCAACCCTGCAGGCTTCTGATGTTCAACTTTCGACTTCTGACAAGTCAAACATGCATACATAAACCGAGCCACATCACTCTTCATTCCAGGCCACCAAAACAAACCTTTCAAATCTTGATACATCTTTGTAGCTCCTGGATGAATACTCAACTTACTTCTATGACTCTCTTTAAGTATCACTTTCTTCATCTCAGCATCATCAGGAATACAAATCCGGTTACGAAATCTCAACACACCTTGCACATCTAGCTTAAAATCATTATTCTCAGGCTGATCGATCCCAACCATTGAATCTACCAATTTCACGTCCAACTTCTGAGCTTCTCTGATATTGTCTAGAAATTCATTATTAATCCTCAACATACCCAATGTAACACTCAGCCACGTAACTTTGCAAACTAAGCTCATATCTCTGAACTGTTCAATTAATTCCAACTCTTTAACCATCATTGCCGACATATGTAAAGTCTTTCGACTCAACGCATCGGCTACCACATTCGCTTTTCCTGGATGATAATTCAAACTGAAATCATAATCCTTTAACAATTCCAACCATCTTCATTGCCTCATATTCAGCTCCTTCTGATTGAATAAATACTTTAAGCTCTTATGATCACTAAACACTTCAAATCTAGAACCATAAAGATAATGCCTCCAAATCTTTAACACAAACACAACTGCAACAAGCTCTAAATCATGCGTAGGATAGTTCTTCTCATGAGTCCTCAACTGCCTTGACGCATAAGCAACTACCTTATCATTCTGCATAATAACACCTCCTAAACCCATCTTAGAAGCATCACAATATACAACAAAAGGTTCTCCTGGATTAGGTAACATCAAAATCAGAGCCGACGTCAACCTCTTCTTCAATTTTGTAAAACTTTCTTCGCACTGAACATCCACACAAAAGCTCTACCTTTACAAGTCAACTTAGTCAACGGAAGTGCAAACTTAGAAAAACCTTCGATAAACCTTCTATAATAACCAGCTAATCCCAAAAAGCTCCTAATCTCAGTAGCTGACTTCAGAGTTTCCCATTGTAACACAACATCAACCTTCGATGGATCTACAACAATGCCACTACCTGAGATCACATGACCAAGAAAACTAACCTCTTTTAACCAGAAGTCACACTTGGACAGCTTTGCATACAACTTCTTCTCTTTTAATACTTGCATTACTACTCTTAAGTGTTCTGCATGCTCTTCTTCTGACGTAGAATAAATCAAAATATCATCAATAAACACCAAGACGAACCGATCCAAATAAGTATGAAAGATGCGATTCATGTATTCCTTGAATACTCCTGGCGCGTTGCTAACACCGAAAGGCATCACCGAATACTCATAATATCCATAACACATTCTGAAAGCCGTCTTTTGGATATCTTTATCCTTCACTTTAATCTGATGGTAACCCAACCTCAAATTAATCTTACTAAACACACGAGCATCCACCAATTGATCCATTAAGTCATCTATTCTTGGAAGCGTATACTTGTTCTTAATCGTCACTTTATTCAACTATCTATAATCAACACAGAGCCTCATAATTCCATCTTTCTTCTTTACTAACAACATTGGAGCTCCCCACGGTGATACACTTGGTCTTACAAATTTCTTTTCAAGTAACTCTTCCAATTGCTTCTTTAATTTTGACAATTCGGATGCAGACATCATGTATGGTGTCATAGACACAGTTTTGGTACCAGGTACAAGATCAATTGCAAATTCAACTTCCCTATCTGGAGGTACATCAGGAATCTCATCAGGGAAAACTTCAGGAAATTCACACACCACCTGCAATTCCTCAATTATATCTTAAGTCTCTACAGATAGTGACGCCATCAACGAGAACATCTACGCTTCTTCTTACATCAACTTCCTCAACTGTCTAGCAGATAACAAACTATCTTCCTTTTCTTCAAGAGTAGAAAACCTCACAGACTTGTCATAACAGTTAATATAAACACAGTTACGCTCTAACCAGTTCATACCCAAAATCACATCCAACCCTCTTAACGGTAAACAAACCAAATCAACAGAAAAGTCTTTGTTGAAGATCGACATGGGACACTTTAAAAACACAAAAGAAGTAGTCACCGACCCCTTGGCTGGAGTATCAACGACCATTTCTCCATTCATAGAAGACAACATAAGACCCAATATTTCAACATAATTAGCAGCAATAAAGCAATGAGTAGCACCGGTATCAATAATAGTAATTAAAGTAGTACCATTAATGAAACATGTACCTCTGATAAGTCTATCCTCAACAGCTGTCTGATCCTCAACCAAAGCGAACACTTGACCACTTGTCCGCGCCCTCTTTGGTTTCTGACACTGACTACCAATGTGCCCTTCTTCACTACAATTGAAACAAATCACATCTTTATGCTTGCACTCAGATACAATATGTCCGTTCTTACCACGACGAAAACACATCTTTACTTCAGCAGTACACGTATTACTCTTATGCCCAGGTTTTCCACATTTAAGACAAACCACACCAGGAGAAGCATCTCCCCCACTAGTCCTCTGACCCTGAGAAGCTTTCTGTTTACCTTTACCAGTTGGGGTATCATAAGGCTTACCACGATTCTCATGGTACTTACCCCTCTTCTCACTAATAACCTTGTAATGAGCATTATTATCCTCCTCATAAATCCTGCAACTATCAATCAAATCAGAAAAGACACAGATCTTCTGGTATCCAACTTCCTTCTTGATATCTGGGCGCAACCCGTTCTCAAACTTGATACACTTCGAAAACTCAGCATCTGCCTCACCATAGTGCGGATAAAACTTAGCTAACTCAGAAAACTTTGCATCATACTCAACAACCGACATATTGCCTTGCTTCAGCTCAAGGAATTCAATGTCCTTCTTACCACAGACGTCTTCAGGAAAGTACTTCCTCAGAAATTCCCTACGGAACACAACCCAAGTGACATTTTGACATGCAGCTTTCAATCTCTGACAAGTCTCTAGCCACCAGTCATCAGCCTCACCTGCTAGCATATGAGTACCATATCAAACCTTCTGTGCTAGAGTGTAGTCCATCACACGGAAGATTCTCTCAATCTCTTTCAACCAATCCAATACTCCGTCAAGATCATACTTTCCATTGAAGGTAGGCGGATTCTCTCTCTGGAAAGTTGCCAAACTACGAGATCTAGCATTCCCATCAACATTCGACTGATTCTCCATCACATGCGCCATTGCTTCCAATGCAGCAGCAAGTGCAGCATCATTCCTTCCAGTAATCTCAACTTATCACTACAACATAAACAACGGTTAGAACTCAAATTATCAATACTCGATTGTTAGACAACTACGACTCCACATCAAGGTTGGATGGATCAACCTTTGCTCTGATACCAACTTTGTAACACCCCAATTATACCCGACAATTATAAATGTAAATCAGAGTTATAAAATTCATGCAACTGAATCAGATGCCACAAATTCAACTTTAAAAACACATTGCATTCAACGTGGATACATAACACTTTAAACACTTCGGACGAACCATCAACATAATAATTTAATCTCTTAATTCAACAACTTGAACATCTACACAGTGGAATCATAATAACATCTTTGTCCAACAATTACAACAACTTGAAAATAATGCATACTTAGCAACAAACAAATTAAGGTTCAACAACTGAAATAATCAATAACTAAAAGCAACAAGCGTTCATCCCCCTGAGTGTTACGTATCAGAGCAATGACACTGACTCAAACTACCGAAGGTATACTTCTTTCACTCTGGATTACCTGCACGTTACCAATGTAAGGGTGACATTCAAACAGAAGGGGTGAGATATCTAAGAATATAATAAAATGTATGATAAATAATATATTAAATTAGATCACATAACATCACACTTCTCATCATATAAGCAACAATAATCGCAACAGAATACCAATAATATACATATTTATCGCATCAATACACAACTTCTTTATGCAATCATATAATGCGACTCAATACTATGAAAATACATGTGGTACCATTGGAGCAGAAATCCCATCTTAAATAATTTCCAATAAATAGAGGCATCAATAAGGCATAAGCCTTCATCTTAATATTCGCCAATACAGACCATTTTAACGAGCATCAGCTCCATCTTGAAATGCAATGTATGCGCCACAATCATGAATGTAATAACAACAACCATAATTAACAACATCTCAACACAACATCATCGTTGGCCAGAAGCCTACATCTTAATAGCTACCAATTATTAGAGGCATCTCAACATCATTCATCAACATCATTCATCAACATCATTCATCAACATCATTTATCAACATAATTCCTCAACATAATTTACCAACATAATTCATCAACATAACTTATCAACATAATTCATCAACATCATTTATCAACATAATTCACAACAACTCAGCCATAACAACAATACAACGGCAGATCGACAATCCTTCAACGTTGGCCATAGGCCTTCAACATGATAATTCCTATAATTAATTAATCATCTAAGGCTTATATCTAAATTACCAAACCTTTACCTATTACTATTCTGTAATACTATATCATTATCATCATTAATCTTACTGTTATGAACCAAACAATAGTCTATAATCGTCTTATCCTCATCATACTTCACAAAATCATCATAGCGATTAACACGGGAAGCTAACTTTAGTGCTAAATTGGGTTAGTAGGATTATTCTTCTTATAATTCATTTTAATCCTTAAGAATGAAGTTCATTGCGTTAGCTATCCAACGCTTCGAACAACACCTCAAACGGAGTCCGTAAACTAAAGTTACAGCCTTCGAAAACAAATCTGCCAAAAATCAGACTACATGAGTCGATGCATAATGTCTTGAGTCGACGCGTACTGGGCTAACATGTTGCATGAGTCGACGCATAATCCATTTGTATCGACTAATACTGAGTCTGCAACACTGCATGTATCGATGCATGATCCTTCGTATCGACTCATCCTGAGTCAAAAAAACCTGCATGTATCGACACATGGCTTCTTCGTATCGACTCATCCTGAGTCCAGAAACCCACATGTATCAATGCATGTTCTTTGAGGTCGACGCATACTGTTCTGTCATGAATATTTTCTTGGATTTCACTGCATTTTCACTACAGTTTCCCTTCCTTAGGCCCTAAAAACATCCTCTAATCATAGGCAATCATCAATTATAATAATCCCATATTTCTACATCAATTATACAACATTAGGGCATCATTATTCATCCTTAAATCATCGATTTTCATCAAACAACAATGTATATAATTCAATCATAAACCAAACAATCTTTCACATCAAATCCCACATACTAATCATCATAAACCATATTATAGAGTCAGAACCCCACCCTTACCTTGGATTGAAGGTTGCTCTATAACTTTTCTGGTTGAATTTCGTTCTGCCTCTTTTTCTTCTTTTCTGCAACTTTCACGTTCTCTTTCTCTTCTTCTAACCCTTATTTCCTTCTCTTCTTACTGCTTCTTCTTTTTCCTTATTATTTCTAAAACTAATATAATAACTCTATAATTCTCTTTATGCCTTAATGGGCTTAAAACTCCTACACCCCCTTCTACTACTCCTATTCTTTAAAACAAGCCCACATCAAATAATATTATCAATCTAATATTATTCCACAACTTAATAGAATAAATAAATCCAATAACAATATCACATCAACTATCATTATAACACAACTTCACAAATAATACAAAAATAGTTTAATTACATAATTAATTAAATTACGGGCGTTACACTTGAAACATAACTGATGAGTGTTTCTCCTTGCAGAATTCATGCTAAAATTACATGCGACATTTTTAAATAAAGCTCCTAATTTCCTTGAAAACAAGGTGAAAAAGATGTTTATGAATGCATAAATGCATGATTATGCCATAATCACAAATATGAGAGGTTCAAAGATTCATGATCACAAGCATGGATCCAGGTGGATAGGGTAACAGCCATCCCACAGGGTATGTTCTATAGTTTTTGGATTTCTTGAACAATAACTATGTTCTAAGGAAGTTCCCAGAATCATAAATCTATCTATAGAATATTACTGGTTTAACGAATGCTCGCATACCAATAATATTCCCGAGAGAACCTCAGTTGATTGTAGTATCATGTATCAACCATACCAAGCCTATGTTTGAAAGGTCACCACACTACATCCTAAAAGGCCAAGAGGGGTTAAATTGTTCTAAAGGTCTCTCAGAATCATGGGCTCCCAGGTCGAAAGCAATAACACCATTATGATTTACTCACAAGACATTAGTACATTCAAGGGGGTCTCATACGAGCGGGGTATCATGTTTTCCAAAGGAAGCTTATGCCAAGAAGGTCCACATGACTATGCCACCATCCTAACTTAAGTGCACTCAGTCCAGGTAGAGGACATTTTCTCACCGCATAGATCACCAAGAACCCACAAACAAGCAAAAATAGCAAACAAAAGGAAATAATGATAAACACGTATAAACATGGTAGGCTAAACCCGCTTAGGATGGAATGGTCCTCGGGAAAGTCGCCAGACTATCGCGGCGGAAAAATTGAGATTAAGCTATTGATTAACTCAACTCGAAAAAAAGGAGTCGCCACTAAACTTTAATTTTTCAAAAGGAAAGGGAAAATAACTAGAAAAACCAACGCGAAAAAGTAAAACAAAAACATAGATATGGATATGGGTTGGTTATACAAGGGGAAGGTATTAACACTCCTCACATTTGTGGTACTCCATAGGAACTTCTTGAAAATATGTTGTTGTACCCCAAAATTTGCCCTCCCATATTCTTCAAAATTTGCCAAGTCAAAGGTTCAAAATTCCCCAAGGGTTGCACAGTTCAAGGGCCTCCTAAACAGTCAAAATTAGGGTTTTGGTTCTGACAAAGTAAATGAAGTTTCCAAGGGTCCAATCAAGTCCCACATGCCTATAAACATGGTCAAGCATCCTCATACCAAGTTTTAAGACTTACAACACAAAATTGCACAGTCAAAAACCCTAATTGCACTACAGTCAACTGCAGGGGAAAAATGGTCATTTGACAGTCAAAAGTCCAAATTTTTGATCAACATCTCATTTTGAAGCCACAAACATCATTTGATCAATGCTTGATCATGATTCTCAAAGCTTGGCTCAAGAAGTCTCAAGATGCAAAAGTTTCCTTATTTGGACAGTTGAAAAAGTCAACTGTAAATTGACCAGGGCATAACTTCCACATGGATTATCAGAAAAATTCCATCCAAAGCTCATTTTGAAGATAAAGACATTTCCTACAACTCCTCTTCACACTTCAAGTCCAATAAATGCTCTCACAAAAAGTTATCAATTTCAACATTATAGGTCATTTTCAAAAGTCAACAAAAAGGGACTTTAAGTCAAAGACCATAACTTGAGATTGTTAACTCAAAATGACATGAGACCAAAGACATTGGTTATAGGACTCAAAGACCTTTCCAAAATGTCCAAGAACATGAGCAAAGCTTAAAAATTAAGCAAGTTATGCCTTGTGGAAGTTGGGAAATTTTTGGATAATTTGAAAAGTCAACATTGCTTCAAATGACCTAAAATTGCTATTGGGCCTCTTTTTCTTCCACAATTCATCATCCAAGGCATGTGCACGATCATTTGGCCCAAAGGGAAGTTTTTATCATTTTTATTTATTTATTTGGATTTTTAATTATTAATAATTCATTTAATTAAATTAAATATGTGAAAAATACTAAACCTAATTTTTTGAATCTTTTTGTGCATGAAATAATCTCAAGATTTTGTGTATAATCAGATTTGGAAAGAATCTTGTTAATTGGCCATGATTTGAACTAAGTTTGCATGAAAAGATTAGAAAATATTTTGCCATGAAAATCAAATATCCTCTTCATCAATGCATGGGTTTTTGATCAATTTCTTTGACCTAAATCATTGATACATACATATGGATGCAAACCCTCGTGCCCAAGAGGTCCAAGCTGCGCCAGAAAAGCATAGAGAAACTTGAGTTTTTTTGCAAAAAAAGTTAGAAACTGAAAACTAGGTTACAGGTTGATTCAAGCAAAGAGACTTGTTCCATCATCTTCCTGAGGTTTCAAGGAAGGTTTTCAAATCAAAACCAACCATCCTAACGCCCTGAATTGGTAAAACGATCGCACCCTGTACAGGAAATTTTTTGCATTCTTGCATAATGATTCATACGTTTTCTGCAATTTTTGATATTTGATTTATGTTCTTTGACTCATTACGAAGCTAACCACATGATCCAATTGAGTTTTTAGGAATTGTGCGTGATTTCACCATGGTTATATGCTAGGGTTTGCAGAACCTTGAATTAGGGCTTCTTAGTTAAGGAAAAATTAGCACTCGAGACCTGGACCATTGAAACAAGCGTGCTTGGACGAAAAGAACCCAACCCTCGCGCCTAATTTATGAGGCTATATGGCCTATTCGCTATTTTTTGGAATGATGCATAAGGGAACGATTCAAAACCGTTGCCCATTCCTTTTTTATTTCAGGAAAAAAACAAAGCCATGGAGAAGACGATGAAGTGGCAAGCGTTGGTTGGTCCATTTGAAAATTCGCGCGGAAAAGTAACTAACGCGTTGGTTTATTTTATAATAATTGTTGGATATTTAATATACAAAGAATGCAAGCGGAGCAGTTGGTAAAGCATATTGATGGTAATCCCTGGGACCTGGGTTCGAGCCCCAGGTCCCTCACCCTTTCCATATTATTTTTCCACTAATACTTCTATGCAGTTTTAGTATTGTAGACCACCGTGCATCCCTCAAATCTAGCTTGCCACTTGGCCAATGGAAACGATCAGAAGGCCATGATCTGAAGAACATGGTAGACCTCAGTCAACGCACTGACACGCTTCTTAAAAAGTCCACAAGGCCAAGGATAAATGGGCCTGAATTACTGACTAAAGCCTCCAATTTGGGGACAGACCCCCCCTAGGTTTGCAATATCCTTTCCATTATTTTTTTATTTTGATTCAATTATTATTTTTGATCAGTTTTTTTTATTTAATTAATTATTTTCACAATAATATAAAAAACACAAAAAAATCAGAAAGGACGAAATTAAAATATATTTATTTAATTAATATTTTTTGTAAATAAAATTCATTAATTAACTTAGTTTTAAATCTAGGATTAATCTTAACATTTTTTCAATAAAACCTAAAATTGGTAGAATTAGGGTTTCTAGCATTTTTCATTTTATCTTTTATTTTACTATATTAATTATTAATTCTTAATTAGTTATTTTTATAAATCAAGTTGCAATTAATTAATTAGGCTTAATTTTAGATAATTGTCATATTTTCTTAATAAATAAAAAATTGTAGAATTAGGTTTTTAATTTCATTAAATTCTCATAAAATACGAAAAAACCAAAAAAATAATTTCTTTTTCTTTAATTTAATTAATTTGCTAATAATTTATTTTCATTAAAAAGGGTCCAACGCCGTCGTTTCCAATTTTCAATTCCAATTCGCGCGTTTTATTTTGTTCTTTTAATTATTTATGTAATTCTCCCAAAGCCGTGTAATTTTATATTTCTCGCATTTTATTTCTTTATTTTCTGTCAAATCGGGTCCTGGAAATTTTGGCGATGTGGACCCGCGCCTTTTGTAACAGTTTAGAACTTTTAATTTCTCGCAATTTTTTAACTGATTAAATAAATGCATGCAAGACTGAATGGCCTTAAATAAAAACAAGCGTATAGATCACCAATAACATGACAAGATAAAATATCTGAATCTGACACACGAATCACACACCACCCCTAGGGTACGCCTCACTGTTGCCTTGCCTCGAAAGGTGATCGTCGAGTAGAGGATGTCTTAGTAAGTCCTCATGATCCGGGAACCTGGCATGAGGGTAGCTTCTAAGGTATCTTCCTATTGCTCTGGTGATCACCATGTCCCGAACCTCGAATTGACCCGAACACCTCCAACGGTGGTGCTACCTACCTCTCAATGGTGGGATGGCACTACTTTAAAGGACATTTACACAGACGAATTCCTTAGGGTAGGTAGGTTCTCGTAGATACTTGCTCTAAATTTCAAAACAAATTCAAAAATACTTTTCACACCAACACATTTTCAAAAGCTTTCGAAAGCAAATTTTCAAACACTCTTGAGGACCGATACAAGAGTCGAACTGGAATTTTCAAAGAAACTTTTTAAACCCACAGTTGAAAAGCAAACAAACCATTTTTGAAAACACAATGAGCAAGTATCTAAGAGCCCATGGATAACCATGGATAGAAAGGGTGCTAACACCTTCCCTTTCTATAACCTACCTCCCGAACCGAGAGCAATCTCTTTAAGGAATTTTTCTGTGCTTTTGTCCTTTCCATTTGGAGAAAATAAAAGACGGTGGCGACTCTTGCTTCCGCGACATTTCGCGAACCAGCGTTAAACAGTCAGTTCCAGATCCACCGATCACAGAACTGGCGACTCTGCTGGGGACTTAAACTTAAAGTGAGGTGTACCTTAGGGTTAGTTCATAAAAGTGTTTTCAATTGTATTGACTTGTCTGCTTTAAATTTGTGGGTTGCATGGGAGTTACATAGATCCTAACCCGGATCTGGGGATACCCTGTTTAGGTAGCATAAGCTGTGAGGGACCTGTCCGGCGTAGACCGACACGGGTGAAAAAGTGGCTACGTTGGTGTGGCACCTTGGTCTGTACCGATATCCCTTGTGTTGCAACGAGGAGAATATGGGTCTTCTGAGGAGTCATTAAGCACCAACAACATTAGAACCTTAAATGACACAACTTGGCCATTAGAACAGTAGCAGTATGCTACGCCCATTGAGGCTAAACTCTCGTGATGGTTCTGGCCGCAAGAAAAGATTGCGATGCTGAAGTTATGACCGATTGAGGGTAGTCAATGATATTGGGATCCTCTAAGAACCCGGTTACTTTGATAGGACAGGTATGAACCAACAAACTGAAAGAGGGTAGTACCTAGACCTCATGTTGGCCTAAACTTTAGGGGCTTGCCTTGTGTGACTTGTGTGCCTTACCATGTTTGCCTTTGTATCTATTTGTGGTGTGCTTTATCATAACATCATAACATCATGAGCATTGCATGCATCCTGCATAAGGACTGACCATTTCAAAGACAAGAGGGTTTCATCTTTGCTCTATTTTGTAGGACATCATGATGCCTGTGCGAAGGAACACTATCCGGTTCAACTTTGTTCATTCCCCTGAGTTGCTTGAAGAGTTGGTTAGCAGAATTCCAAATACCACTTCCTTCATTCAGAGGCATGGTTCTCTTCTCAGTTTAGTCACTGCAAAGCGGGATCAACAGTTGATGAGTGTTCTGACCCAGTTCTATGACCCTCTGTACCAGTGCTTCACCTTTCAAGACTTCCAGCTGGTCCCTACCCTGGAAGAGTTCTCTGATTTGCTTGGTATCCCTATCTTGGATCAGACTCCCTTCACTGGTTGGGAAAAGACCCTCAGGCTTGAGGATGTTGCTGCAGCTCTTCCCCTGACACATCAAGAGGTAATGGACAACTGGGTAACTAGAAGCGGAGTTAAGGGTTTCTTGGCCAAGTTTCTGATTGGTAAAGCTAACAGTTTCTGGAATGACCTGGACTTTAGGGCATATGAAGACATCTTGGCTCTCTTAATCTATGGGCTAGTCTTGTTTCCTAATCCTGACAACTTCATCAATGTCACTGCCATAAGGATCTTTATGTCTCAGAATCCGGTGCCCACTCTCTTAGGGGACATCTTGCAACAACTTCATGCTCGTACTACCCGAAGACGAGGAACCCTATGGTGTTGTATCCCTTTGTTGGTGAGGTGGTTTATTTCGCACCTCCCTAAGTTCGTACTGAAGAACCAAGAAGGAAGAGGTTGGGCTCATAGGTTAATGTCTCTCGCCGACAAAGACATCATTTGGACTTGCAGAGGTTTGGATGAGATAGCTGTTATTGATCGATGCGGGGAATACCCTAATGTTCCTCTGATTGGTACCCAAGGAGGAATCTCTTACAATCCATGTCTAGCACTCCGTCAGTTTGGAAGAGCAAGAAGAGCAGGGCCTCATGAAATGTTGTTGCCTCACATCAGTTTTGAGTTTCAGGTGGATAGTGACGAGCTGCGTCGTAGGTTCATCAAGGCTTGGGACAAAGTTCATAAAGCTGACCCACAGGAGTTAGGGCCAAAGACTTCTTTACCTATGGAAGCCTACTACCAATGGGTTCGCATCCGTGCTCAGAAGTTAGGTATGCCGTATGAAGCTGTCAGACCCGTCATTCTTGAGTGTCCTGACAAAGATGGTGTTCCTCCAACTGTCCTTCCTCCTCAGATACCTACTGATTATGAGACATTAAAGAGGTCTTGGTCGCAACTGCGAGAAGAGCGGGATTCTTATCGGGAAAAGTTCAACGAGCAGGAATTGAAGATCCAAAAGCTGATGAAGCAGTTGGAGAATGAGCGAGTCTTGAATGCTTACATCCGTACTGAGAAGAGGAGACCATGGGATCAATAAAGAGCTCTGGATGTTCTTTTACAGTTTTATTTCCCTTTTCAGTATTTCCTTTCATGTAACGCCTAAGGGCAACCTGTTGAATAATTTCAGTTTCAAAATTGAATCTAATGAAGTGTGTTCCTTTTTGTTTATAAAGTTGATTCCCGATTGTCTTTGAAAACATAAATCATACGCATTCCATTCATCATGTGCATAGCAGGTTTTCTTCTTTTCAGGTTGCTTACCGTTCTTCGCTGTTTATTTCAGCATCATGAATCCTGACTCATCCTCAACTGAGATGTCCATCAAAGCTCTTCAGGCGCAGAATGCGCAATTTCAGGAATTAATCATGGGTTTGGCTCAGGGCCAAGAAGAGTTAAAGGCTCTGCTCCTGAAGAAGGAGAAGAAGAAGAAGAGGAGGACTGTTCTTTTCAGCTCGGGCCGAAGGTTTGGCAATACTCTGCAAAATGAAGAGGCTGGTTCTTCCATTGGCAAGGGTACTCCTCAAGCGGAAAAAGGTCCTAGTCCGGTAGTCTCTGACAATGAGACTGATTTTGATGAAGAGCAATATCCTCCTGCAGAAGACAGATACAAGCAGTTGGAAGACAGGTTGAATGCTATGGAGATACAACAGGTACCTGGACTGGATTTCGGAGATTTGGGTTTGTCTACTGGTGTGATTATTCCTTGTAAGTTCAAAGCACCATCCTTCACTAAGTACGACGGGGCGTCTTGTCCCAAGCTACACCTCAGGTCGTATGTGCGGAAGATTCAACCGTACTCAGTGGATAAGAATTTGTGGATCCACTTCTTCTAGGAGAGTCTTTCAGGGACTCATCTCGAATGGTTCTATCAGCTGGATGGGACCAAGGTTCGTAACTGGGAGGAGTTGGCTACTGCTTTCTATAAGCAGTACCAGTATAATGCCGACCTTGCCCCTACACGTACCCAACTCCAAGGTATGTCGTTAGGTTCAAGTGAAGGTTTTAAAGAGTACGCTCAGAAGTGGAGGGATTTGGCTGGCAGGGTGCAGCCTCCGTTGACTGATCGGGAGTTGGTAGACATGTTCTTGGGGACCCTATCTGGGCCATTTTTCAACCATCTTATCGGGAATTCGTCTGTAGGGTTCACTGATCTGATTCTGACTGGAGAGAGAATTGAGGCTGGGTTGAAGTCTGGAAAGATTCCGAAGGATGCATCGTCTAGTTCTGAGAAGAAACCCTTCAAAAAGGAGGCCAGTGTTGTATATGGCTCCAAGAGACAAGAGAAATCTGAGCGCAGCCAATCTGTCAGTGCGGTGATGATTGCTAAGCCTGCTGCCGCTCCTCGGCCAACCAATCCTCAAAGGGCTGAAAGACCCCGGAGAGAGTTTACCCGTTTGAGCATGACCTTATCGCAGATCTTGCCACAGTTGCTGTCCACCAATCTAGTGACTGTCAGAGAGGCCCCAAAAGCTGTGAACACTGCCTCCCCCAAATACAACCCAAATGCTCGTTGTGCTTATCACTCCGATAGCCCGGGGCATTCCACTGATGACTGTTGGGAATTAAGGAATAAGGTGCAAGACCTTATTGACGCGAAAGAGATACAGTTCGAAGCGCCTGAGAGGCCAAATGTGGTGACTGCTCCTATGCCTCAGCATGGGGTAAATGCTGTTGATGAAGAAGTGTACGCTATTTCTGTGGATGATCTAGCCACTCCCTTAATGACTGTCAAGAAGAACCTACTGCTGGCCGGTTTATTTCCGGGTTGCAGTGAAGGTTGCCTGTTCTGTGTTGTTTCCCTATCTGGTTGTTCCTTGTTGAAGTTAGGCGTCCAAAGCCTAATGGATAGCAAGGAGATTCTGTTTAAGAAGTCTGCTGTTCAGGTGGTTCTGGTAGAATAAGTTTCTGTGGTTACCATCTTCAATAATCCAATCAAGGCTCTCCCGAAGAAGCCTGTCCAAATCATGACTGTCGCACCTGTTGTTATCACTGTTCCGGGGCCTCTTCCCTACGTATCTGATAAAGCTGTCCCCTGGCATTATGGGGCAGACGTATATGTGAATGGAATCAAACAAGAGTTCAACTCTGGCGCCAATATCTGCGATATCACTGGCCCAGCCAAGGTTACCCGCAGTGGCAGGCTCTTCTCGCCTGACATTGCACCACCCGCTACTCGAAGACCCCTCCTTATAACACCTACAAGTGTACCTGTTCCTGTTACTGACCAAGTTGTTTCCCCTGCTGCTGAGTCATCCAATGCTCGGGGCAAAGGAATTGAAGTTGAGCCTGCCCGGATGGAGGCGCCAATACCTATAAATGCTGAGGCCTCCCAACAAGAAATGGAGGAGATTCGAAAGATAATAAAAAAGAGTGACTTTAATGTTGTGGAACAGCTGGGGCATACGCCCTCCAAAATCTCCATGCTCTCCTTATTGCTGTGCTCCGAGGCCCATGCTAAGGCCTTAATCTCATTTCTCAAGACGGCTCATGTGCCACAGGAAACATCTGCAGTTCAGTTCACTGACTGCGTAGCAAATCTGACAGCAGACAATGGCTTGGGTTTCTCAGATGCTGACCTGACTGCAAAAGGAAGGGACCACAATGATGCTCTGCATGTCTCTATTGAATGCAGGGGAACTACTCTGGCGCATGTGTTGGTGGATACTGGTTCTTCCTTGAATGTTCTACCAAAGAAAGCTTTAGACCGTTTGGATTGTGAAGGCCTGGAATTAAAACCCAGCAATATTATCGTCCGAGCCTTTGACGGTTCCAAGAGGATGGTTCATGGAGAGGTTGACATTCCTATTCGTGTGGGCTCTCAGGTGTTTGACTCTACTTTTTATGTGATGGATATCCGTCCATCGTACTCTTGTCTACTGGGTCGACCTTGGATCCATAAAGCTGGGGCAGTGACCTCTACCTTACACCAGAAGCTGAAATACCCCGTCAGAGGGAAGATCGTCATTGTGCAAGGAGAGGAGGAGTATATGGTGAGCCATCTGAATTCCTTCAGATACATTGAGATGGATGGGGAGTTTATTGAAACCCCCTTTCAGCATTTCGAGGAGGTGCTTCCAATTTTAGCAGCAACAGAAACAACGGTCGAAGAGGATGTTCCCTTGAAGATGGCTTCCCTGAAGGATGCCCGGGCTGTGGTTCAAAAAGAGGGTCAGAAAGATATGCGGAAGGCGAAGACCAGAAGACCTCCTGTGCTCATTACAAATCCAGGAGTGAATGCTGTTGGGGAGGACAATGAAGTGGACGAAGCTGAATTCAATAGCTGGATTTACCCGACGACCGAAGGCGGATTGACCAATTGGATTGTCAAAGACCATACTCCTGTTACTTTTGTTACGCAGTAATAAACTTCTTTGTTTTGTTATTCGTAATAAACAATAAATTGAACTCTATGGCCCGGTGTCTTACCCGAGGCACCGTGGTTTCATTTGTGAGGGCATATAAATTGTCATTCCATATATCATAAATGAAAATCTTGGACGTTTTCTCGCATTTCAAATCTTATGCTCCTTTTCTGTCTTTCTTTCCTTTACATATATTTCAAAAACAGCTGTATTTACACACACTCACTCATACAGGTTTCAATCCATTCTGGATCTCACTGGTAACGACTCTGCTACTGCCAATTATGACTTCGAAAATCCGATCAACTTAGCCGAAGACGAAGGTGAAGATGATTGCGAAGTGCCTGGCGAGCTTGCAAGACTGTTGCTTCAGGAAGAGAGGGCAATTCAACCACATGAAGAGCCAGTGGAAATAATAAACTTGGGTACTGAGGCAGACAGGAAAGAGGTAAAGATTGGTGCCAACCTAGAGCTCAGCGTGAAGCAACGGTTGACTAAGATGCTACATGATTATATGGAGATATTTTCCTGGTCCTACGAAGACATGCCCGGATTGGATACCGATATTGTGGTCCATCACTTGCCTACTAAGGAAGACTGCCCTCCGGTTAAGCAAAAGGTCCGTCGTATGCGTCCAGAGATGTTTGAGAAGATTAAAGCCGAGGTCATGAAACAGTTTGACGCCGGTTTCCTTGCAGTGACGTCTTACCCTCAGTGGGTTGCTAATGTGGTGCCGGTACCAAAGAAGGACGGTAAGGTCAGAATGTGTGTCGACTACAGGGATCTGAACAGGGCCAGCCCCAAAGATGACTTCCCCCTACCTCACATTGATGTCCTTGTTGATAATACAGCTCAGCATAAGGTGTTCTCTTTCATGGATGGTTTTTCGGGTTACAATCAGATCAAGATGGCTCCTGAAGACATGGAAAAAACTACCTTTGTTACTCAGTGGGGCACCTTCTGCTACAAGGTCATGCCTTTTGGACTAAAGAACGCTGGGGCAACCTACCAACGTGCCATGGTTGCTTTATTTCATGATATGATCCATCATGAGATAGAAGTGTATGTTGACGACATGATCGCAAGGTCCCAGACTGAGGAAGAGCACCTAGATCATCTGCAGAAATTGTTTGACCGGTTGAAATTATACAAGTTGAGGTTGAACCCAAACAAGTGCACCTTCGGGGTAAGATCTGGGAAGTTGCTAGGCTTCGTTGTAAGTGATAAGTGTATTCAAGTGGACCCTGCCAAGGTTAAAGCTATTCAAGAGATGCCAGTTCCTAGGACGGAGAAAGAGGTTAGAGGCTTTTTAGGACGCCTGAATTACATTGCTCGATTCATCTCACACCTAACTGCTACCTGTGAGCCAATCTTCAAGCTGCTGAAGAAAGATCAGGTAGTACGTTGGAACGATGAATGTCAGGCTGCTTTTGACAGAATCAAAGAGTATCTCCAAGAACCACCCATCCTTATGCCACCGGTTGAAGGGAGACCTCTGATACTATACCTGACGGTACTCGACAACTCAATGGGGTGTGTGCTGGGGCAGCATGACGAGTCTGGCCGAAAAGAGCATGCCATTTATTACCTTAGCAAAAAGTTTACCGACTGTGAGACCCGATACTCACTGCTTGAGAAAACTTGCTGCGCTTTGGTATGGGCTGCTCGCCGGCTGAGACAGTATATGCTGACTCATACCACCTTGTTGATCTCAAAGATGGATCCTATAAAGTACATATTCGAAAAGCCCTCTCTGTCTGGGAGAATTGCAAGATGGAAGATGATCTTGACATAATACGACATTCAATACACGACCCAGAAAGCCATCAAGGGAAGTGTATTGGCAGACCACTTGGCACATCAGGCCGTAGATGACTATCAGTCAATGAACTTCGAGTTTCCGGATGAAAGCATCATGATAGTGACTGATTGTGAAGTACCTGGACCGGATGAAGGACCTGAGGAAGGATCCCGATGGTCTATGCACTTTGACGGAGCCTCCAATGCTTTGGGTAACGGTATCGGCGCCGTAATCATATCTCCTCAAGGCACTCATACTCCACTCACTGCCCGGCTATGTTTCAATTGTACCAACAACATGGCAGAGTATGAGGCGTGCATCATGGGTCTTCAAGCTGCGATTGACTTAAGGATCAAGTTTCTGAGTGTCTTCGGAGATTCCGCTCTCGTGATCAATCAGATCAAAGGAGAGTGGGATATGAAACATCCGAATCTTATTCCTTACAGAGAATGTGTGTTGACCTTGATCCCCCACTTCACGAAGATAACCTTTGAACACTTTCCGAGAGAGGAGAATCAGCTGGCGGACGCGTTAGCTACAATGTCTTCTATGTTCAAGGTCAAATGGGATAATGAGGCTCCCCGGATCATCATCTGGAAACTGGACGAACCGGCATACTGTTGCGATCTCGAGACTGAATTGGTGACTGAGAAGCCTTGGTACCATGAGGTGAAGAGATATCTGGAAGCTCAGGAATACCCTGAGGGTGCCTCTGTCAATGATAAGAAGTTCCTGAGAAGGTTCGCGGCAAAGTTCTTCCTTAGCAACGGCATCTTGTACAAGCGAAACCATGATTCAACCTTACTGCGTTGTGTGGATAAGACTGAAGCAGAAAGGATCATGGAAGAGCTACATGAAGGGAACTTTGGTACATATTCCAGTGGACATACAATGGCAAAGAAGATCCTTCGGGCAGGGTATTACTGGTCCACAATGGAAGCTGACTGCTACCAACATTCCAGGACATGCCATAAGTGCCAGATTTATGCAGACAAGGTGCATGTTCCTCCAGTTCCTCTGAATGTTCTGACTGCGCCTTGGCCGTTTGCAATGTGGGGCATAGACATGATCGGTGAGATTAAACCTACGACATCTAATGGGCATCGCTTCATCCTAGTGGTGATTGATTATTTTACAAAGTGGGTTGAAGCGGCTTCCTACGCTACGGTAACCAAGACTGTTGTGGCAAGGTTCATTCGGCATAATCTGATCTGTCGGTACGGTGTCCCAGAGAGGATCATTACAGACAACGGTACCAATCTGAATAATAAAATGATCACTGAGCTCTGCGAGCAGTTCAAAATACAGCACCACAATTCTTCTCCTTACAGACCGAAGATGAATGGGGCTGTAGAAGCAGCAAATAAAAATATCAAGAAAATCGTGCAGAAGATGACAGTGACTTATAAAGATTGGCACGAGATGTTACCGTTCGCTCTCCACGGGTACCGTACCTCAGCTAGGACGTCAACCGGGGCAACTCCTTTCTCTTTGGTTTATGGTATGGAGGCAGTCTTACCGATCGAAGTGCAAATACCCTCTCTCCGGATAATGAAGGATGCAGATCTGAGTGAAGACGATTGGATCCAGACACGACTTGATCAGCTAAACTTAATTGATGAAAAGAGACTTGCTGCTATCTGTCATGGTCAGACATATCAGAAACGGATAATCAGGGCATTTAACAAAAAGGTCAGACCACAGGAATATCAAGTTGGGGATCTGGTAATCAAGCGAATCATCCTTCCTCAGAGTGATCCAAGGGGCAAATGGACCCCTACGTACGAAGGGCCATTTGTGGTTAAGCATGTGTTCTCAGGAGGAGCCATGATTCTAACCAACATGGATGGTGACGACCTTCCTCACCCCGCCAATGCAGACATAGTAAAAAGATACTACGCATAAAAAAGGACCCGCTAGGCTGACATGCCTAGGCAAAAATTAGGGCTTCCCGTCGAACCAAAAGGGTTCGGGCAAAATGAAGGGATGAAATGAAAAAAATCTGTACACCCGGCAAGTCGAAAACCTGAAAAGGCGGCTTGGGCAAAAATGGGTATCCCGGTGAACTGAAAACCCGAAAGGGCAGTCCAGGCAAAAGTTAGGGATAAAGCGTAATACTATGTCTCATTGGATCACCTTGCATCCAGAATCCGGTATCTACATCAAGTTCAGACGGCATCGATCAGTCAGCTTCCCCTTCAACCAAGGTCATCAAGTGATGAGACGCTCGGAGTTATAAAGGCAATAGCAGAGTTGAAACCCAGTGGGATCATTCATTTCACACAGCTGTTTTATTTTCTCTTGTACAAAATTTGTATAAACTCTTTTGTTCGGCGGCGTTCTCTTACTAGGACGTCAGCCTCTTGTACATAAAATGCCTATTTACAGGCAATTCAAAATCAATACAAATATACTTTTCAGTTAAAAAGTGCCAATTGTTTTTTCCTTTTTCTGTTTTGTTTTGCAAAGAACGTCCAAGGTTCAATTTGTGATATATGCATTGACAATAATTTGCTAACTCATAAATATTTGCATACGAAACAAAGGGTCAATTACAGGTAACATTAGAAACAGGGGCAATAAAGAGTTGTCTAAGCAATCTAATTGTTCTATCCTCCAAAGCATCAAGGTGAGTTCAGCTGAAGAACATAACCCGTACATCCCAATTCCCCAGAGAGTGAGCCAGCAAGTCAGTACACTCTCCCCAAGCAAAGCTACAATCAAACCTTAAGGAAGTTGGGTATCCTCCAGCAGATCTCAACATTCCCCAGCAGCATATATGCACTCTTAACAGGCATCCCCGGCAGTCTTGGTCTAAAGATTGTTCCCCGGCGGTATACCAAACATTCAGTGGAGGTACTTCCAATACATCTCAAAACTTCCCCCCAGAGAGTCCAATCTAGTTCCCCAGGAAATTTGGAATTCATCTCCCCAAGCAGTAAGCTTATCCCCAGTAGATGCTGGAAGCTTATCCTCGCAGAGCACGAACGTGTCTCCCGGCTTTATTCAAAGAGTTATTTCCTTACCAGGATATAACTGGGTTATCCTCAGCCAAAAGCCACGGAAAGAGCGTCCTCGACGAAGTCTTCTATCCCCAGCGAAGTCTATTAACACTTCCAACACAACAATGGTATCCCCAGTGAAGTTACCATCAAAATTCCCACAAATTACCTCTCTCCCCACAGAGTATTGCTCCCCAACAAGATCGCTAGAGTACTTTTCTCCCTGCAGAGTTATTCATTCGCCAAGTTTATTCCCCAACAGAGTTATCTTCTCCTACCGGTATTCTTGCAACTATCATCCCCAGCGGAAGCAAAAATCTATTCTCCAACATTAGCCCAGGAGTGACTTCCTGGCACCCGTCAAGGATTTACTTTCCTAGACGAAAACATACATTCCTAAACATCACATACATCATTATAGCATGCATATACGCATCATATCTTACAAATCTCATTTATGTTGAGAACATCATTGCTTGATCCATATCATGCATTGCATATGACTGACCTTTACCTTTCAGGAAAGATCCAGTTAAGCTCTCAGCTATATCCAAGACCTAGACCGGTTCAGTTAAATCGACTCCAAAGATTTCTCTGTTTCTTATCCAGTCAAAGGCCTTCTCTGGTTCAGTCAGATCGACCCCAAGATCTCCCTATCCAGTTGAAGACATTTCAAGACCTAGACCGGTTCAGTTAATTGACCCTAAGATTTTCTGTTTCTTATCCAGTCCAAGGCCTTCTCTAGTCCAGTTAAATCGACCCCCAAACAGATTTTCCTGATGAAGACTCAGTAGAAGACATCCAAGATTCTCTCAATGATTGCTATTGAGGTTGTAGTCGCCCATGGTTCTCTCCCCGATACTGCGGAGGTGGTAATCCCAGGCTTCTCTCAACGATTGCTGTTGAAGTTGAAGTTATCCAAGATTCTCTCAATGATTGCTATTGAGGTTGTAGTCGCCTATGGTTCTCTCCCCGATACTGCGGAGGTGGTAATCCCAGGCTTCTCTCAACGATTGCTGTTGAAGTTGAAGTTATCCAAGATTCTCTCAATGATTGCTATTGAGGCTGTAGTCGCCTATGGTTCTCTCCCCGATACTGCGGAGGTGGTAATCCCAGGCTTCTCTCAACGATTGCTGTTGAAGTTGAAGTTATCCAAGATTCTCTCAATGATTGCTATTGAGGTTGTAGTCGCCTATGGTTCTCTCCCTGATACTGCGGAGGTGGTAATCCCAGGCTTCTCTCAACGATTGTTGTTGAAGTTAAAGTTATCCAAGATTCTCTCAATGATTGCTATTGAGGTTGTAGTCGCCTATGGTTCTCTCCCCGATACTGCGGAGGTGGTAATCCCAGGCTTCTCTCAACGATTGCTGTTGAAGTTGAAGTTATCCAAGATTCTCTCAATGATTGCTATTGAGGTTGTAGTCGCCTATGGTTCTCTCCCCGATACTGCGGAGGTGGTAATCCCAAGATTCGCTCAACGATTGCTGTTGAAGTTGAAGTTATCCAAGAGTCTCTCAATGATTTCTATTGAGGTTATAGTCGCCTATGGTTCTCTCCCCGATACTGCGGAGGTAGTAATCATCCCAAGATTTTCTCAACGATTGCTGTTGAGGTTAAAGTCATCCAAGGTTCTCTCACCGTTCCTGTTGAGGTAGTAACCATCCCTGGTTCATTCATCATCGTTTGAAGCTCCGGACCCAGCTCATGTAACCAGTCAGGACACATCTACACAAAGAATTTGAAGACCAGCTCCCGTGACAGGTCAGGTAATCATTTTTCTTTTTTGCAGGTATACAAGTTCTCGCTAAGGAAGCTCTTACGCGATCAACATCCAGGTGGCATCTATAAGCCCATCATCCTACTCATCAGTCTCCAAATGGCATATGTAAGCCCATTCCCCATCACACTGCTACTATGTGAGCGCAAATTTCTGGGCACTCTAGTGTTCAATCATCTTCCACCTTCGGATTAC
Source organism: Vicia faba (assembly GCA_948472305.1). NCBI lineage: Eukaryota > Viridiplantae > Streptophyta > Magnoliopsida > Fabales > Fabaceae > Vicia > Vicia faba. The sequence continues at coordinate 1,525,739,588 of OX451737.1, forward strand.
GAAAGGCACGTCAGTCAATCTGCATCCTCAGGTCTAAGAAGATGGAACAGGGGCAACTGTTGTACCCCAAAATTTTCCCTCCCATATTCTTCAAAATTTGCCAAGTCAAAGGTTCAAAATTCCCCAAGGGTTGCACAGTTCAAGGGCCTCATAAACAGTCAAAATTAGGGTTTTGGTTCTGACAAAGTAAATGAAGTTTCCAAGGGTCCAATCAAGTCCCACATGCCTATAAACATGGTCAAGCATCCTCATACCAAGTTTCAAGACTTACAGCACAAAATTGCACAGTCAAAAACCCTAATTGCACTACAGTCAACTGCAAGGGCAAAATGGTCATTTGACAGTCAAAAGTCCAAATTTTTGATCAACATCTCATTTTGAAGCCACAAACATCATTTGATCAATGCTTGATCATGATTCTCAAAGCTTGGCTCAAGAAGTCTCAAGATGCAAAAGTTTCCTTATTTGGACAGATGCAAAAGTTTCCTTATTTGGACAGTTGAAAAAGTCAACTATAAATTGACCAGGGCATAACTTCCACATGGATTATCAGAAAAATTCCATCCAAAGCTCATTTTGAAGATAAAGACATTTCCTACAACTCCTCTTCACACTTCAAGTCCAAGAAATGCTCTCACAAAAAGTTATCAATTTCAACATTATAGGTCATTTTCAAAAGTCAACAAAAAGGGACTTTAAGTCAAAGACCATAACTTGAGATTGGTAAATCCAAATGACATGAGACCAAAGACATTGGTTAGAGGACTCAAAGAACTTTCCAAAATGTCCAATAACATGAGCAAAGCTTAAAAATTAAGCAAGTTATGCCTTGTGGAAGTTGGGAAATTTTTGGATATTTTGAAAAGTCAACATTGCTTCAAATGACCTAAAATTGCTATTGGGCCTCTTTTTCTTCCACAATTCATCATCCAAGGCATGTGCACGATCATTTGGCCCAAAGGGAAGTTTTTATCATTTTTATTTATTTATTTGGATTTTTAATTATTAATAATTCATTTAATTAAATTAAATATGTGAAAAATACTATACCTAATTTTTTGAATCTTTTTGTGCATGAAATAATCTCAAGATTTTGTGTATAATCAGATTTGGAAAGAATCTTGTTAATTGGCCATGATTTGAACTAAGTTTGCATGAAAAGATTAGAAAATATTTTGCCATGAAAATCAAATATCCTCTTCATCAATGCATGGGTTTTTGATCAATTTCTTTGACCTAAATCATTGATACATACATATGGATGCAAACCCTCGTGCCCAAGAGGTCCAAGCTGCGCCAGAAAAGCATAGAGAAACTTGAGTTTTTTTGCAAAAAAAGTTAGAAACTGAAAACTAGGTTACAGGTTGATTCAAGCAAAGAGACTTGTTCCATCATCTTCCCGAGGTTTCAAGGAAGGTTTTCAAATCAAAACCAACCATCCTAACGCCCTGAATTGGTAAAACGATCGCACCCTGTACAGCAAATTTTTTGCATTCTTGCATAATGATTCATACGTTTTCTGCAGTTTTTGATATTTGATTTATGTTCTTTGACTCATTACGAAGCTAACCACACGATCCAATTGAGTTTTTAGGCATTGTGCATGATTTCACCATGGTTATATGCTAGGGTTTGCAGAACCTTGAATTAGGGCTTCTTAGTTAAGGAAAAATTAGCACTCGAGACCTGGACCATTGAAACAAGCGTGCTTGGACGAAAAGAACCCAGCCCTCGCGCCTCATTTATGAGGCTATATGGCCTATTCGCTATTTTTTGGAATGATGCATAAGGGAAAGATTCAAAACCGTTGCCCATTCCTTTTTTATTTCAGGAAAAAAACAAAGCCATGGAGAAGACGATGAAGTGGCAAGCGTTGGTTGGTCCATTTGAAAATTCGCGCGGAAAAGTAACTAACGCGTTGGTTTATTTTATAATAATTGTTGGATATTTAATATACAAAGAATGCAAGCGGAGCAGTTGGTAAAGCATATTGATGGTAATCCCTGGGACCTGGGTTCGAGCCCCAGGTCCCTCACCCTTTCCATATTATTTTTCCACTAATACTTCTATGCAGTTTCAGTATTGTAGACCACCGTGCATCCCTCAAATCTAGCTTGCCACTTGGCCAATGGAAACGATCAGAAGGCCATGATCTGAAGAACATGGTAGACCTCAGTCAACGCACTGACACGCTTCTTAAAAAGTCCACAAGGCCAAGGATAAATGGGCCTGAATTACTGACTAAAGCCTCCAATTTGGGGACAGACCCACCCCTAGGTTTGCAATATCCTTTCCATTATTTTTTTATTTTGATTCAATTATTATTTTTGATCAGTTTTTTTTTATTTAATTAATTATTTTCACAATAATATAAAAAACACAAAAAAATCAGAAAGGACAAAATTAAAATATATTTATTTAATTAATATTTTTTGTAAATAAAATTCATTAATTAACTTAGTTTTAAATCTAGGATTAATCTTAACATTTTTTCAATAAAACCTAAAATTGGTAGAATTAGGGTTTCTAGCATTTTTCATTTTTTCTTTTATTTTACTATATTAATTATTAATTCTTAATTAGTTATTTTTATAAATCAAGTTGCAATTAATTAATTAGGCTTAATTTTAGATAATTGTCATATTTTCTTAATAAATAAAAAATTGTAGAATTAGGTTTTTAAATTCATTAAATTCTCATAAAATACGAAAAAACCAAAAAAATAATTTCTTTTTCTTTAATTTAATTAATTTGCTAATAATTTATTTTCATTAAAAAGGGTCCAACGCCCTCGTTTCCAATTTTCAATTCCAATTCGCGCGTTTTATTTTGTTCTTTTAATTATTTATGTAATTCTCCCAAAGCCGTGTAATTTTATATTTCTCGCATTTTATTTCTTTATTTTCTGTCAAATCGGGTCCTGGAAATTTTGGCGATGTGGACCCGCGCCTTTTGTAATAGTTTAGAACTTTTAATTTCTCGCAATTTTTTAACTGATTAAATAAATGCATGCAAGACTGAATGGCCTTAAATAAAAACAAGCGTATAGATCACCAATAACATGACAAGATAAAATATCTGAATCTGACACACGAATCACACACCACCCCTAGGGTACGCCTCACTGTTGCCTTGCCTCGAAAGGTGATCGTCGAGTAGAGGATGTCTTAGTAAGTCCTCATGATCCGGGAACCTGGCATGAGGGTAGCTTCTAAGGTATCTTCCTATTGCTCTGGTGATCACCATGTCCCGAACCTTGAATTGACCCGAACACCTCCAACGGTGGTGCTACCTACCTCTCAATGGTGGGATGGCACTACTTTAAAGGACATTTACACAGACGAATTCCTTAGGGTAGGTAGGTTCTCGTAGATACTTGCTCTAAATTTCAAAACAAATTCAAAAATACTTTTCACACCAACACATTTTCAAAAGCTTTCGAAAGCAAATTTTCAAACACTCTTGAGGACCGATACAAGAGTCGAACTGGAATTTTCAAAGAAACTTTTTAAACCCACAGTTGAAAAGCAAACAAACCATTTTTGAAAACACAATGAGCAAGTATCTAAGAGCCCATGGATAACCATGGATAGAAAGGGTGCTAACACCTTCCCTTTCTATAACCTACCTCCCGAACCGAGAGCAATCTCTTTAAGGAATTTTTCTGTGCTTTTGTCCTTTCCATTTGGAGAAAATAAAAGACGGTGGCGACTCTTGCTTCTGCGACATTTCGCGAACCAGCGTTAAACAGTCAGTTCCAGATCCACCGATCACATATGTGTTATGATAAAAATGAGTTGTTTTCAAAAATATTGGGGTGATGAGAAAAGAAGTATTTTATTATGTTTGTACTCGCCAAGACTTCGAGAGCCTGTGCCTATATATCTTCATAGTGCATATAAGGAAATCAGAGCCTCGTAGTTTGTGGTAAAAATAACCACAGAAGTTTGTTGATCCATTTTAATTGAAAATACATTACTCGTATTAGAGTGGAAAATTCAACTTACTACCTACAAGTATGAGAAAGAAGCATTTGCATCATCTTGACATGGAGAACTTTTACTTGGGCTTTCTCACAAGCACGTCTCAACATTCAAGTGGAAAATATCAATCACTTCACAATATCTTATAGAAGTATAGTGATTTGCATCACTACTAGGATATACTAATATCCAATCTTTCAGAAAAGGTTTTAAAATAAATAAAAAATGCACAAAGGCACAATTTTTTTTGATGAGGTTTGTCTTTTTTAGAAGTTTTTAACAGAGTTTGAATATGGTTAAGTGTTTTTAGCATTGATTAGAAAAAAGAGATTTTCAGGATCACTTGACAAAGTCAAGGTTTATTATGAAAGGTTTGAAGTTTGAAATAAGAAGTTTTAAAAATAGGGAGAAGCTTTGAAAATTGAAGAAATGGGTATGAGATGAAGAGACTATCCTAAAGCATAAAAGTAAATGACATGAAATAAAAAGCCTCATTGTAAGGTAGCCTAAGAGAAATCCTTTGTGTGTGCAAGTGAATTAACCACATGATGAAGTAAGCATTTGACATTGGTTAAAATAAGCACTCCTTTCCATTTGGATTGAGCCACAAGATAAGCTAGCACAAACGAATACCAAGAGATATATATGAAAATCAAAAGCACAAATCCATAGAGAGAATTCCAAGTCTTCACACAAAGATTAAAGAATAAGGCCAAGTCTTGATTTGAAGATCAAAAGTCCAGATGAATCTCAAAGTCTCAGATATAACTCCAAGCAAAGGGAAATACTAAATCTAAGTAAAAAGTACAAAATACTCCTCAAGCAAGGGATAGTAACACAAAGTCCAATGAGAAATGGTTTATGGTTTTAGCCATTTTATTAATGTTTTTGGTCTTTGAACCAATAAATCAATGGAAGCAAAAAGATAAAGACATAAAGTAAGAAGCAAAATAAAGATGCAAGAATATAAATGACATGAATGTAAATGGCGTGAAATTAAATTGCAATAAAAGTAAAGTGCATAAGAGTAAATGTTAGCATAATTAATATGTCAAAGTTAGTGTTAATAAGGAATCAACCGAGTCAGGATAATTTAGCGCAATGTTAAGAAATCGTGAATGGGCTTATGTAGAAGTTACACCTATGTAAGGTTGATCGATAGCAATTTATGTGTCATACATGTTAGAAAGCTGATACAAAAACCATCCTCCTAAAACAATGTAACACAAGTCAAAACAAAAGTAAAAAGAAGGAGATGAAGGAGGAGAGAGATGATCAATCATAAAGGCAAGGGGTTTTCTATCATCACTTTCAATCATTCTTCTTCAAGATACAATGGAATAAATCTATAATCAATCTAAAGTACCAAAAATGATCAAATGATCATTTAATGATAAGTTTGAAATGGTGAAAGTTTATGCAACCAAGACGTCATTCAAAGATCAATTGGACAAGATGAAGTATCAATCAACCTGTAATACGGTGGGAAAACTGACTTGTTTTAGCGTTTTATCGCAAATGTTGCGGTTAGTAAGAGTCGTCATCGACTTTTCTTTTATCCAATAAGGAAAGGGTGAAAAGAACATAAAATACCTTTAAAGATTTTGAGTTCGGGGGGTGGGTTAGGAAAAGGGAAGGTGTTAGCCCCATTTTCATCTATAGTTATCTACGGGATCTTAATCACTTAGCTCACTTTGAAAATTTTCTTTTCGTGTGTGTTTGAAAATATTTTGAAAATGTCAATGTAAGGCGAACTTTGTAATGATTCTTGTATCGGTCCTCAAGAATGCGTACAAAGTGTTTTAAAAATATCTTTGAAAGTGTTTGTGTGAGATGCTTTTGTTTTGAAAAGTGTGAGAAAGCAATTAATAGTTTTCTACCCACTCAAGGTATTTCTTATACTTTTCCTTCTCCATTAGATAATGTTATTCGTACCATTAGTTAGTAGGAAGCCCTATCGTTGGTTGTGAAGGGACAGGCGAAAGGTCATCATACAATTATAGAATGTAACTTGTAAGGATGCTTTAGCAGTTTCGTAAGGGACTAGATCATTTTTCGAAAGACAACGTCGAAGGGTCATCGAGGGACTATGATCTTTTATTCAAGGGTCTTTGTTAAAGCATCCCTACATTCGAGGGACATGACCGTTATTTTTCTGAAGGCAACAGAGGGATATTATCCTAGAGGTGTAAGAGTGCAAGTGTGTTGATTCGGTTATTTTATCTTGTAGTAGGGTTCTCTAGCATTCGATTATTATCTTGCCATACAATCATATTAACTAACATTTATATATACATACAAGGCATGCAAAGTATAAGTGCAAAAAATAAAATGAGAAAAAGTAAAGACCTACAACAATTACATGGCTTCGGGAGAATTACAATATTTAAAACTTTGCGGGAATTTAAACACTAAGTTATTACAAAAAAAACTTATGCAACCTATACAATCGTTTCTAAGAAAATAAATGGCAAAAGTAAAAAATATTTACGAAATTACTTTTTAAAGTCTTAACATCTAAAAGATTAGAAATTAATTTTTTTGTGCATTTTTTTGGTTTGACTTGAATAATAAAAATAAATAGATTTTAAACCTAAATTAAATAATTAATTAATTATAAAAAAACCTATGTATAATTAATTAATTAAGGAAAATTATTGTCTAAAATTAAATTAACCTATTAAAAGTCTAAATCTGATCTTATTATATCTTTATGAATTTTTTTAATTAAATACTAATTAAAAGAAAAGAGAAATTAATTAAACAAAATAAAAAAGGAAAAATTGGAAGAAAATTGTAAAATGGGTAAGCCAGAAAAAAGGGTTGCAGACGCTGGGGTGTTCATCTTCACATGTGATCACCTTAACGTGTTCTAAATATTCACATATGAAGATCTGAATGATTAGTAGCTATGAAACACACATGAAATATAAGATTTAAAAAATTAAAATTTTACCAATCAGAGCAAGTGGTTGGGCTCGTTTCAGGTGGTGAATTGATTGGGTATGAGTCTGAAAATGTTTCTCAGACCTTCAGGAAGTGATTGTAGACCTTGGATCGCTTTGAAGTTACTTAGAATTTGAGAACCAAATGTGAAGCAAAGTTGAATATTTTTGCTCTTTGAAACACTATTCTCTTGCCAATTTTTTGTCTCTCGTGTATAAATATGGTGTGTTTATATAGAGGAAGAAAAATAGATCAAGACAAAAGAGGAAAAAGACCAAGTATTCAATGCTTTGCCAAAACACAAAAAAAATGTTTTCAAACATTCCATTTTGAGAATATCATGTCTCAACACTTTTCCCCTATGTTTGCATGGTTGTCCAAGAGTCTTTGGGCCTTAAATTTGATCCAACACCAAGCCCATATGCCTTGGTCCATCATTTACTATTTTATTTACTTTATTTTGTATTTAATTGAATAAAAAACAAAATAAATAAAATAAAAATAAAAGATAAGGAATGAGTGGATTTATGTGTCTCTTATCATGTCATGAACATGTTTGAACTTAAAAAATTAGGTCCATTTTGTCCACAATTTCAAAATTGATCAATGTAAGTTTCATGCATTTCTCAAATTTTGCTCAACTTGCACCAATCACAACTCTCTCAAATTTCATCATTTGAAGGTGATCTTGGATTTTTTGGAAATCTCAAGATGTCCCTTACAATCTCTATGTCAATCATTGTTTCATTTGAAGAATTTATCTTGATGTAAGTTGTCTTGACAAAGAGTGTCTTTTTGTTGACTTTTGAAATGACCTATAATATTTTGGTAAATTTTGACTTTTGATGAATTGAGAGTTTTCTTGATGAATCATTATGAACTCTTAATCAAATGATGAATATGACTTCAAAATGTTGATGTTGACCAAAAATATTGAAGTTTGACTGTATGTTGACCATAATTGACTTTTTGTCCAACACATTTAATTTTCAACCATCTGAGCAATTGATCGAGCAAACTTGTGATGCAAGACTTGAAACTTGTCATGAGGGTACCTTGAAGCATATGAGGAATAATGAAACTCACTTGAGGAATTATAGGCTAAAATTTCCTTGAGAAACACAAAACCTTAGTTGTAGGTCATTTGCTTAGGAGGAGTTTTGACTAGTCAATCCTTGAGTAGCCTTGAGTACTTGAGACCTTCATGAGCATGAGGAGGTGTCTTGAATTAATTGTCTTCAAAAATGGGAGGGGAAATTTTGGGGTACAACACAACCAAATATGATCAGAACCAAAAATGAATTAAAAATGATCAAAAAAGATTTAAAAATAGTTTTCAAAATGTTTTAAAATGGAAATTGAATGGAAAATTCAAAAGATGCATCAAAACATCAAATAAATGTCAAAAAAATAGAGAAAAATCAGATATTACAAGTAATCAGATCTCAAAAGTTGGGATAAAAAATGTTTCAAAATAATTGAAAATAAATTGTTGAATGAAAATTAAATTGAAAATAAAAAGAAAATATCAAAAAATGATTTTAAAAATCTGGAAAAAAACATATGTGATGGAAAATATTTTTTATTGATTTAAAAAAAAATTGGAGTAAAGAAGGTCAAAGGAACTATTTAAAATAAATTATAAAACTTGAATAAAATAAAATGAATTAAAAAACAAAAAAGAAATCATAATAAACCAATGGCTAGCTATGTGTCACACTATGATTGGTTGTGAATTCAAATTTTCCCACCAGCGTGCGCGAAGAGCTTCATATTCAACCTTGAGTTTATTTTTTTAGAATAATTAACTTGGAGTTTTAAGCTCAAACAACACACATTTAAACTTCTACTCACATCGTCATTCATGTCTCTCTACTTCAGAGCCATCGACTGGCTCTGAGCAGAGAGAATTTTGCTCAATAACACAATTAAACCTAGTTATTCAAAGTAAAATTAAATTACAAATATGATAAATAAATCCAAGGTAAGTGAGGGCTTTGAATCAGGCAATCAAGACGAAGAGAGTGGTAACTCGTTTGTTCAGAGAAGTAACCCGTATCTACCTTTTCAGTTGAAACTTTGAAGGTCCGAAAATGGTGAAATTGAGTTGATGGTGGAAAGAGGTTTCAAACTTCTATAATGGTTCATTTAGCTTTATATGATGCCGATGAAAGTTTCTAGGTGGATATTTGAATTAAAAACTAGCTACAAATGAAGTTAGGGTTTCTAGTTTTGGAGCTTTTCGGGGATGAAAATGGCAAAGGTTTTGTGGCTCTTCAAGCTTACAAATGAAAGAAAAACCATCCTCTATTTATAGGAAACTCAATGAGGTCATGATACGTGCAAAATTAGATCCCAAACGTGTGAACCAAGTTGATATATTTTGATTTGTAATCCGTGTGAAAATGAGCATGAAATGCGTGAGCTGATCATGAAATCAGGTTGTTTTGCACACTATGGGACACGTTTTGCAAAGAGAAACAAGTTGGCACATGTATTGGTGGTCCCAATTGAAGTTTTTTGTGATTACAAGTTACATGTCATAGCTTCAAAATATAGTTCATGGTGTCATGTTCAAGCTTAGGCCAAATGAAATCCACTCGTGCATTTTGGAATGCTTTTCGTGGAAAATGTTCTCCTCGTGGTAAGGAATCAAATGCAAAAAGAATCAGATCAAAATGATGCTTGAAATGAAAATGGCATTGATGGAATTTGAGGTCGTGGCTCTAGAATCCAAGTCTGGTATTAGGTCGGCCATGTCTTGAACTTGCTTTTGTGCACATGTGGCATTTTGAACAATTCCAAAATTGATTGACTTAGAGGAAAAATTGATGTTTGATCCTTGAATCAAAGTTGTAAAGGAGTTCAAATGTGTCATTTGGCTGGAAGTAGATTCCAAAAATATTGAGAAATGAGAGAGTTATGGTGTTTGGACCAAGTGACATACCATACTTGATTTTAGATCAACCAATCATGTACCAACTTGTGATTTTGGATATTTTCATGCATCCAAAGGCACAATGATGAACATTGAAAACCAAATGAGGGAAGCTTGATTGTCCTTTGAATAATCTTGACAATTGAATGGAGAATTGGATGGAAATGGCATGGAAATGAACAATTAACCATTCTTGAATCACCTTTGAAATCATGCATTAAACATGAAACTCTCTTGATCAAATGTTGTCGAATGAAAATTGACATGAATTTGAATTAAAATTATAGGTCTCTAATTTCAGGACTGGCATTAATTTTAGTAAAACAAATATGGCATCAATACGTTAAATAGGATGAGTCAACTTGCTATGAAAAAAAGGTTAATCAAGAAGTCATATTTTATGAATAAACATGTTGAGTTGAGAAGGTTCATCAACTGAAGAAACGTGTCAGACAAGATGTCTTATGCAGAGTCACTCGACATCATGACTGTGTTGGGCTGGACAGTTGGACTGGCTTCAGTTTTAATGGATTTAGAATATTCTGGAAATATTATGCTATCCAATGTGGCGCTGATTTTAAGGTCTGGAAGATTCAAGTTGAATCCAAGAAAAATACTTACTTTCTAATTATGGAGACATTATAGGAAAGTTATGATTGAAGAGCTATATTTATGCAAAAGATTCTACTGAGTTTTAGTAGCTGATTTATTGGGTTACTGAAGCCCAATCGAGTCCAGATGATTGTTATAAAAAGAAGGTTAAAAACCTAGTTTTAGTATGGAATAGATCATAATGTTTATTAAGCGTTTGGGATTTGTATCCCATCGATAATTGTGAGCCTCTCTTTTATCATGTTGATAAAAGAGTAGGACTCTTGTTAGTTGAGTTGTAACTATGTATCACTCATGAACTTTTAAGCATATAGTTGATTATTATTCTTGGAGAAAGCTTGTAAGCAACTCTAAGTATAGTTCTTAGTCAAGAGCCTTGGCTAGATAGTGTTCTTGAAGTATGCTTACTTCTTGATTGTATGTTGGTGAAGTTTGTTTTCTAATTCATTTGAATTATGGTTGTGATAGTCAAGGAAGTGAGAGGGGTTTCATATCTAGATGGTGATTTTTAGATATAAGTATATCACGGATAGTGATTAAGTGAAAAGTTGTAAACGAGGGAGTTTATCTTTGAACTAATACTATTTAATGGATTTCCTTTTTGACTTGATATCCCCCAGAGTAGGTGTGTTGATTCATCGAACTGGGCTAACAATTATGCGTGTTATTTACTTACTGCATTAATTATATTATTCTTATTCATTGTCTCTTTGTTGTTCGTTCTTTCACCATAACTCACAATCACATTATCTTATATTTTTTTAAATGAAATGTATGGATATTATGTTTTGATGAAAATGAAGAAAATTAATATGATAAATTGTTTTTATTAAATTAAGAGAGATTTGTATAAATGCTATGTGATAATAACTTATTATGTCTTTAAAAAAAAGTTGAAAATATTTTTTTCCAAAAATAAATTTAGAAAAAAATGTTATTCATGTATATGTATGAATATCCACGGATATCTAAAAACTCGCGGATTATCCATTTAGTGGATACTCACATGTATATGAGACCGATATGGATATCATATTTATCCAATGAAGCAGACACGGTGTTCGCGGGAGTTTATCGCGAATAGTATCTAGCCTCTTAATAAAAGGTTACTTGCAGGACCGACTACAAGAGTCCTAGACTATTGTGTTAAGTTTGACAGGATTTGGGGTGCTTGACAGGGTCAAAGCGCAAATGGTAAAAACAAAGACAAGTAAATGGTATATAAATTGATAAACTATAAAAGATAAACAATACTTTGTAAATATAAAAGTGCTTTGAATTTAAATTTGGACGCAATCGTACATCTTTCAGAACTGACTCGTTTCCCTATGCGTTGGTACTTTGAGTGCTCTCTTACAATGTTACAAAATGCGACCTCTAAAACAAATGCAAATTTTTTCTTAAATAGACAAAAAGATGTAATTGTTGATGATTACTTGAGCCAGTCATATTACTGGTTCGTGCGACACTACTTTTGAAACTTCCACGTTTCGCTTCAATACTCTTTGTTGATAACCGCTTTTACTCTCGACTTGCCTAATTGTTATCGACTTTGCCTCGCGCTTGATACTATCTTGTCGACCACTTTCTAGGAGTAATCCCTCATGTCGACATGCCCATAACTCCTGTTGGTGCTCTTTATTGACGAAGGTTATCACCCACGTGGCCTAATACTTGAGTCAAAAATTTGTTTATCAACAAATTGCTCTCCAAAGGCCAAGTTTCACTAGAGATCTTGTCGACTAAGAACCTTGGCGTTTCCGACTCTTAAATTTTCAATCGCGTGTCTTTTCAAATAATGTCACATGCCATGATTACCACTTTCTGCACCACTATTCCCTATGCCAATCCATCATTGCTCATAATAACTCCTAGTTTCCAGGACATGGGATTTTACCAAACTCTACTTACTTTTCCACTTCTGGGTTTAGTGGTAATCATAATTTGCTTAAATCAATTCCACTTATCCATTATTGACTGTCTCTGATTTAGGCCTATAAATACTCTTCTTCTACTCGCTTTGTTCTCTTCTCCTTCCTCTATTTCATATCCATTTCCTCTGAAGTTTCTGTTAAGATAATCAGTCATTTTCTGCAACTGCTTGTTTCGAGTAAAACGCCATTTATCATGTCCTTTTTCCTATCATAATGGATGGATCTTCTGCTCCTGTGGTAAATACCGATAACAATCCTCTAGCCTTCACTATCCTTGAAGACGAAACTTTGGTGGTAGTTCTACAAACACCATCTACAGATGAAAACAAAATTATAAGGTGGAAGCAAAAGATGCTTATCCCATTTGTTGTTTCAGGAAAACTCCATGCATTCCACGACTCGCTCCCCGCTCAACGGAATCATCCAAAGAAAGTCCAAGAGTATTTTCCCTGCTATACACCGACGAAGCCTTTAGCTTTTGGTCATAGTTCGCCAATCTATGCCAAATTTATTGGGTCAAGGGTTTTCCAATCGATGCCCACTCTAGGTAACATAATTTATATTGCTTGGTTAGGTAAAGTTCAGCGTAAAAAACAACAACAATGGAAAAATGGTGGTATTTTCGACGCGATCCATCTGTCAAGAAATGCGCATAGGATTAATCTCAATCTAATCCTAGAGTCAATTTTCTTCCGTGAAGGTACTAGCAACACTTTTCAATTCCCTTGTGGGATGTTGACACCGACTTTGTTTGACTTGGCTGCTATCTGTTGGCTCCTGAATTCGACACCCACGTTTGTTCATCATAGAGACCATTAATTATGAGTCATAAGAGTTTCCTACACCAGAAGGCTTCGACCAGCTGATCACATCGAAGGCTCATCAAAGAATGACAAGATACTTAGAGAAATTCCTTTAAGTTGGAATCTTGTTGTCTTCGACGTCGAAGGAGCAACCTCTCAACCAAGGTCCCTGATGCCCAAGATCGAACGGTTTGAATTCTGAATTGTTGGAGGGAAAACGGTTCCCAGCAGTTACCAAGCACAACGTGTCGTGCACGTAGGCGTCGAAGGTTGTGAGCATGCCATGTGGTGTCATCATGAAGCGGCGTGACTGCCCAGCAGTTACTTAGGTTTTTTAGTATAAATACTAAGTGTTCACGAAGTTATTAAGGGTGTTCATCATTGTATACAAGTCACTCATTTAGATTCAAGTACCCAGCGTGAGAGAAAGAATCATTGAGAATGTATGTGTGAAACACCATTTACCTTAATCAAAGTCTTTTATATTCAAGCAATTTATCACTTTCACTCATCTATTTCAGTCGAAGTCATTTATTTAGAAAACCTTTAATGATTTTATTTACTTTATCAAGCTTTTATCCACGCAATTTATTTAAAGTGTCTCTACTTTACTTGCATTAATCACCATTAGAATTAGTCAAAACTCTTTATTTCAAAGCATTTAAACTCCAAAAATCAACCATGTCTTAGGATCAATCTGATTGATCCTGCGAGTCACCAAATAAGCAACCTTTTGGAAGATCAGCGGTTGTTTACCATTTTTCACGGTAAACAAATTGGCACGCCCAGTGGGACATTGTGTTGATTCTTTCACGTTTAATCGTCTTATATAAAATATCCTTCTTTTTCGAGAGTATTGTATGTTATTGAGAAGTGGTAGAATATACACCAACGAAACCAATACTAGGAGAAGAGTTAGTGAAATGGCGAATCCGCCAAACAATGGAGAAATCCCACAAACAAACGTGGGAGCAACGATTATCCCAACCGTAGGTGAAGTGGTAATCGCTGGTTCGACGCCAGCAGTAACGATTACACAAACGGGGCCATTACCTCCATTTACAGGCCCCAGAATGCCCTTGGGAACTCCCCCACCTAGGGGAAACCAAGGAACAAGACCATATGTTCCCCCAGGTTTTTCGACAGTCGGGTTAAATCGAGAACCACCCTATGGCATGCCAACCTCTGAATTGGCAAGCCTGAAGAACACTACGTCCACCTTTTCATATCCTTTAGTGAGCGCCTCTTCGCCACTCCAAGGCTCTGCAGTTGGTATGGCGAACAGGGGTAGGAACCAACTCTTAGGAGGAATGTCCTACGTAATGCCTGGCCTTACGAATGCCTCGACAACAGTCTTGAGGCAGCAAATGGACGAAAGCAACCACGACATGGTTCAAATGTTGGCACAAACTTTAAGTACAGTGCTAAATCCTCTAATACAGAATACCACCCAGTCGAATCAGCAAATGACAGCGCAAATGTCGCGCCTGGCTAATTTTTTTGGGGTACCCCAACAAATTCGACAGCCCCAAAGGGCACAGGTAAGGGGAAACCAAGGCATTCTTCTAGAGGAAGAAACCACTATTAACCAAGTCCAGCAGCATGTCGAAGAGAACCTTAGGGTACAACTGGAACAACCCAGGGTCGAAGAGCCGAGAGTCGTTTCCCCAGAAATAAGGATGGTTAATAGAAACCAAAACGCTGACGAAGTAGTTCAGCAGATCCAATACCAGAATGTTGGTTTGGAGAATAACTTGACAGCCATGATTGAAAGAATCATGATGCAAAACGGGATGAATACGGGCTTCCGTAGGCCCAACTTCACATCCCCGTTGTCGGAATATGTGTTACAAACGGACTTGCCTCCTAGGTGCAAAGTCCCTAAGTTCACTAAGTTTTCAGGGGACACGACAGAATCTACTGTCGAACATGTGGCAAGATATTTAATTGAAGCAGGAGAAATCTCAAACAATGAGAACCTAAGGATTAAGTATTTCCCAAGTTCCCTAACAAAGAATGCGTTTACTTGGTTCACAACTCTCCCTCCCAATTCGATCCACCATTGGACTCAGTTGGAGAGATTGTTCCATGAGCAATTCTACATGGGACAAACCAAGATAAGCCTGAAAGAATTGGCTAGTGTAAAGAGGAGATTCACTGAGCCTATAGACGAATACTTAAATAGGTTTAGATTGCTCAAGGAAAGATGCTTTACGCAAGTTCCAGAGCACGAGTTAGTCGAAATAGCCGCAGGAGGTCTAGATTACTCCATTAGGAAGAAATTAGACACTCAGTATGTGAGGGACATGGCCCAATTGGCCGATAGGGTTCGACAGGTAGAACGCCTTAAAGCTGAAAAAGCCAGGGCGACAAAAACTCATAAAAGAGAAAAGATAGCATATGTCGAAATGGACGAAGAAGATCCAGAAACATTCGACGAACTTATAGCCGTCGAAGAAAGTGAGGTCGATTTGGCTGAGTTAAAACAAGGGCCACCATACTCTTGCAAATTACTAGTCCCCTCAAGTGGAAAAAACCCCACTGGGTCTGAAAAGGCCAATGATAGGTTCCCTAAAAAGACTTACAGTTTCGATATTACAAAATGTGATGAAATTTTTGATTTACTTGTAAAAGATGGCCAAATGATAATACCCCCAGGGGTAAAAGTGCCTCCTCTTTATCAAAGAAATAAAAGAGGCTATTGTAAATATCATAACTTTCTGGGCCATAAAACATCTCAATTTTTTCTTTTCAGGGATCTCGTGCAAAATGCTATCGAAGAAGGGAGGTTGAAGTTCGCTGATAAGGCCCCCATGAATGTGGATTCGAACCCTTTACAGGCGGAGGCCCATTATGCTGAACCTTCAGAGGTCAATGTGATCGAAGCTTCCAGGAGTCAGGTGAAAAGGCCAGGGATAACTATGGTTGAAGTCACCAAAGATCACATCAATATGCCAATATTTGGCAATTTTTCTGGGAACCTTTCTAGAAAAACAATTGAGGCAGTCCAAAAGGCTGTTGAGGGCCCAAAACTGGAAAAAGGTGGGGTCTCAAAATCTGGAACTAAACCCACTTCCTACTTGGATGCGGTGCAAAGCCAAACAAAAGACTTGGAGGCTCAAATGAAGCAAATGACTCTTGCTACTAAAGACAACATGAATGTCAACATGGTCGAAATTTCTGAATCAAAAGTCTCAGATGAAGCCATTAGGCAAGAGCAAGCAAACAGGACAGCGTTCCCCCTTGAGAATGAAAATCTGGCAGAATTCTTGCAACGATGCCAGAAGAAGAAATCAGAAGTAATGTTGTGTGCTCGATGCAGCTCTATTTTTGAGAAAAAAGCTGCTGAACACATCGAAGGTATGAGAGCAGCAAACAAGAAATGGAGCAGAAATGCCCAGAAAAGTGCAGGATCTGATGTTCGCCACGATCCTAGAAGAACCTATCAAAAGGGTTCAAGGCAGGAAAAGAGGCCACTAACTTTCAGGCCTCCAACCAATGTGTCAGTCGATACATGGCTAAAAACATCGGGTCGAAAGAGACCCAACGAAGAAAGGTGGCACCCCTTTGAAGTGCCAAGAGGTTCATCTTTGATACTCAAGAAAGAACCTCATGCAGGTGACACCAAAGTTGCTCAAGTAATGAGTAATTACAAGGGAAAGAACCCAATGTCTCGGTCTCAGTGGAGAAGATACCAAAGGCGGCGCAAGGCTGAGAGAGAGGTTGTCAAAGAACCAAAGCCAGAGTCGAGTTCAAATGTCCCCCAGCGAAAGAAAAGAAAGACTTTAGAGAGGGAACCAGTAACCAATAGATTGGTATGGCTTGACCAAAACGAAGCTGGTGACAGAGATGGATCTGAGTCCGACGACACATTAGACATCATGGTAAATATAGTTTCGGTCTTGCCAAGAGAATTCGACCACCAAGTGGAATTCGAATCAAACGATTGGGAAGTCGAACAAGAGATGGCCAAGCATAGGCCAGTATGCTACTTTGTCATGGGTAATGGCTGCACTGAAGAGCAAAATGGTTTCTTCGAACCACCAACTGAGGCAATGAAGAGTCACCTCAAGCCTTTATTCATAAGGGCAAAGCTCGAAGAGGCCACTGTAAACAAGATCTTGGTGGACTATGGGGCGACTATCAACATAATCCCCCACTTCATGCTAAGAAAAGTAGGCAAGAATGATTGTGGTCGGTGGGAACGAGAACTGACTGTTTTTTGAATGCTGGTTCGCGTTTGCGTTTGTTTTTGCAAAGTGTCACGGTAAGCAAGAGTCACCATCGTTTTTTATTTTATCCAACAAGGGAAAGGACAAAAGCACAGAAAAATTCCTTTTCGAGATGTTTCTCGGGTTCAGGAGGTAGATTATAGAAAGGGAAGGTGTTAGCACCGTTTCTATCCGTGGTTATCCACGGGCTCTTAGGTACTTGCTCACTATGTTTTCAAAAGTTTGCTTTTCTTTGTGATTGTGGGTTTTGAAAAGAGTTTTGTTTGAAACTTCATTTTAACTCTTGCTTCTATCCTCAAGAGTGTATGAAGTGTTTTTGAAAACTTTGTTCGAAAGGTGTAAGTGCGAAAAGTTTTGTTTTGTTTTAAAAGAGAGCAAGTACTTAAGAACATCTACCTACTCAAAAAGGAATTAAACTATGCAACTGTCCTTTAGACAGTGCTATCCCACTATTGAGGAGTAGGTAGCACCGTCGTTGGAGTTTTTCGGGTCAATTCGGTTTAAGGGATGTGTGGTCACTAAAGCAACGTTAGGACGCATTAGTGGTAATCCTAATGTCTTAGATCATTTTTCTGAGGCAACCGTTTCGAGGTAACTTATGATCTTGGGACAAAAGGACGACCTCTAAAACATCCTATACTTAATGACCACGTTCGAGGCAACCAAGTGAGGTGTACCCTAAGAGTGGCATGTGCAAGTGTGTCAATTTTCAGTTATTTTATTCTTGCATGTCATGGTGAGCTACTGTTGATTTTAAGTTAAGAGTTAATCTTGTCATGCAATCCTAGTTAGCATACATCTAAGCAGTTAATATATGTACAGAAATTTAAAGTGCGGGAATTGTAAATCCTACGCTATTACAAGGCTTTCGGGGAGGGGGATTATTTACATG
This sequence comes from Vicia faba, assembly GCA_948472305.1. NCBI lineage: Eukaryota > Viridiplantae > Streptophyta > Magnoliopsida > Fabales > Fabaceae > Vicia > Vicia faba. The sequence continues at coordinate 1,525,757,928 of OX451737.1, forward strand.
TCCAAAATTGGGGGGAATAAAGTAGTAAATGGTCTTAGTTAAGCTATTACATCCCAATAGGCAATTACAATAAAATAAACGCGCGTAAAACAAGGAAAAGAGACGTCTAAGAGATTTCTAAGTAAATAAGAAAATCTTTTTGGTTGTTTTTGATTAAGAAGATATTTGAATTAAATACTCCTAAGTCTAGTTTATTTTAAATTGATAAAATGAAGTTAAAATAATTAATTAATTTGTTTACAAAATTAATTTGAATAAAAACTAACCTAATGTTTTTTTTTGTTTTTTATTTATTTTAATGTTAATTAAAAAGATAAAAAGAAGTCTATGAAAATAAAAACAAAAAAATAAAGTGCAGGAGGGATCCTTCGATCCAGGGAAAAAAGGAGTTTCGACCCAGGGAGGGAATGGACTACTTCGGTCCAAAGAGGGTCCTGGTCCTTTCGATTGAGCCAGACAGTAAGGCGTGAGTAGCCTTCGATCTAGGGAAGAGGATTGCCCTTCGATCATGGAGGTCATGGCTTTCGATCCAGGGATGAGATGCCTCTTTCGATCCAGCACACTAATGGGTTCGATCCAGAGAAGGGCTCTCCTTCGATCTGGGATGTTATACCTGCAAAAGTATGTGAGCGAAACAAAAATGCAGGGCCTGGGTATTGAATCCCAGGCCCTTCGATCCTGCACTTGTTGGGGTCTCTTCAGGCTAAATCTGCAGCAAATGTTAGCACACGAAAAATGTGACCTGGGTTCCAAACCCATGCCTTTCGATCCTGTCTAAGATGGAAAATCAAAGGTAACAACAAGTAATAATTTATTTATGCAAATGTAAGGTTGGACAATTTACCCTTTCTTACCTGCAGATTGAGTCTTCGATTTGGGCACTGGCTGGATGGGAGCACTTTCAATCTGGGATTTCTGGGCGCAGGCACTTTCGATCTGGGCACTTCCTGGATGTAGGCACTTTTGATTTGAGGGCTTTTGGGCGTAGGCACCTTCGATCTGAGGGACTGCTTTGCCTTGGAAAATTCTGGGCAGCGTCTCTCCAATGCTTTGTTCTCCTGCAGATTTTTTTGTGTGTGTATAATTTTCGTTCTATGATTTTCGTGTGATTTTTCGTGTTGGTAATGTATGCTGGCCTCTGTATTTATAGGGGTGTGAGGGTGCAGTAATGGCAAGGGACATCCATTAAAATAGGCCTTTAACGCTCTGGACAAGAATCAAACACATTAAATTATTTCCTCTTTTGAAACATTCGTGTCCCTTGAATGAACCTGGACGCTTGGATTTCAAATGCTTTCAGGCCATGCTCTTCTATTAGTCCTGATTTGCCTCTTTCGAATGGACTCCCTGCGTACCCTTCGAATGGGCCTGGCCCAAATATCAATCGAAGGATTCCAATCGAAAGGCTCTGCTAACAGGCCAATCAAAAGGTGTTGTTCATGCCAATCAAAGGACATGGTTGACATGCCTGTCGAAATTGCCTTGACAAACTTCCAATCGAATGCTTGTCCATAATGCCAATCAAAATACTCCTTCAGAATGCCAATCGAAGGGTCTTTCAGGATGCCAATCGAGATGCTTGTCCATAATGTCAATCGAATTGTCTTTCAGGATGCCAATCGAAAGGTATTTGAAGTACCACTCAAAAATCTTCTTTTTCCTTAGGCAAGAGTTTGTGATCAACCAGGCAGGGGGAAGACTTTGGAAAACATGAGAGGGCAAATTTTGGGGTGCAACAGTTGCCCCTGTTCAATTTTCTTAAACCTGAGGATGTAGATTGGCTTGCGTGCCTTTCGTGATCCGAAGGTGGAAGATAATTGAACACTAGAGTGCCCAGAAATTTGCACTCGCATGGTGTAGTATTAGCATTGTGACGTCGGGAATGGGCTTACAGATGCCATTTGGAGATTGTTGGTAGGAGGATGGGCTTATAGATGCCATCTGCAAGAGAGGTAATGGATAGTCATTGGATATGGGCTTAAAGATGCCATCCAGGGGAGATTGCCGGACCGTATTTGAATGAGTGACAGAATTACATCCGAATCTGGATCGTATCTAGACTGTTATTGAAAGGTCTCTGATTGCCTGTCATTAACTGGAACAAATAAATCTAGCCAGAGGAGGTCTTTTTGATAATGATGTGTGATGAAGGAATCTGAGACGATTACTACCTCAGCAGGATGATGAAGGAATCTTGGATGACTTCTACCTCAACGGGATGATGAAGGAATCTTGGACGACTTCTACCTCAGCAGAATGATGAAGGAATCTTGGACGACTTCTACCTCAGCAGTATGATGAAGGAATCTTGGACGATTACTACCTCAGCAGGATGATGAAGGAGTCTTGGACGATTACTACCTCAGCAGGATGATGAAGGAATCTTGGACGACTACTACCTCAGTAGGATGGTGAAGGAATCTTGGACAATTTCTACCTCAGCAGGATGATGAAGGAATCTTGGACGATTACTACCTCAGCAGGATGATGAAGGAATCTTAGACGATTACTACCTCAGCAGGATGATGAAGGAATCTTGGACGATTACTACCTCAGTAGGATGATGAAGGAATCATGGATGACTTCTACCTCAGTAGGATGATGAAGGAATCTTGGACGATTACTACCTAAGCAGGATGATGAAGGAGTCTTGGACGATTACTACCTCAGCAGGATGATGAAGGAATCTTGGACGATTACTACCTCAGCAAGATGATGAAGGAATCTTGGAAGATTACTACCTCAGTAGGATGGTGAAGGAATCTTGGACGATTACTACCTCAGCAGGAATGGTGAAGGAATCTTGGACGATTACTACCTCAGCAGGATGGTGAAGGAATCTTGGACGAATACTACCTCAGCAGGAATGGTGAAGGAATCTTGGACGATTACTACCTCAGCAGGAATGGTGAAGGAATCTTGGACGATTTCTACCTCAGCAGGATGATGAAGGAGTCTTGGACGATTACTACCTCAGCAGGATGATGAAGGAATCTTGGACGATTACTACCTCAGCAGGATGATGAAGGAATCTTGGACGATTACTACCTCAGCATGATGATGAAGGAATCTTGGACGATTACTACCTCAGCAGGATGATGAAGGAATCTTGGATGATTACTACCTCAGCAGGATGATGAAGGAATCTTGGATGACTTCTACCTCAACAGGATGATGAAGGAATCTTGGACGATTACTACCTCAGCAGGATGATGAAGGAATCTTGGACGATTACTACCTCAGCAGGATGATGAAGGAATCTTGGACGATTACTACCTCAGCAAGATGGTGAAGGAATCTTGGACGATTACTACCTCAGCAGGATGGTGAAGGAATCTTGGACGATTACTACCTCAGCAGGAATGGTGAAGGAATCTTGGACGATTACTACCTCAGCAGGATGATGAAGGAATCTTGGATGATTACTACCTCAGCAGGATGATGAAGGAATCTTAGACGATTGCTACCTCAGCAGGATGATGAAGGAATCTTGGACGATTACTACCTCAGCAGGATGATGAAGGAATCTTGGACGATTACTACCTCAGCAGGATGGTGAAGGAATCTTGGACGATTACTACCTCAGCAGGAATGGTGAAGGAATCTTGGATGATTACTACCTCAGCAGGATGGTGAAGGAATCTTGGACGATTACTACCTCAACAGGAATGGTGAAGGAATCTTGGACGATTACTACCTCAGCAGGATGATGAAGGAGTCTTGGACGATTACTACCTCAGCAGGAATCGTGAAGGAATCTTGGACGATTTCTACCTCAGCAGGATGATGAAGGAATCTTGGAAGATTACTACCTCAGCAGGATGATGAAGGAATCTTGGACGATTACTATCTCAGCAGGATGATGAAGGAATCTTGGAAGATTACTACCTCAGCAGGATGATGAAGGAATCTTGGACGATTACTACCTCAGCAGGATGATGAAGGAATCTTGGACGATTACTACCTCAGCAGGATGATGAAGGAATCTTGGATGACTTCTACCTCAGCAGGATGATGAAGGAATCTTGGACGATTACTACCTCAACAGGATGATGAAGGAATCTTGGACGATCACTACCTCAGCAGGATGATGAAGGAATCTTGGATGATTACTACCTCAACAGGATGATGAAGGAATCTTGGATGATTACTACCTCAGCAGGATGGTGAAGGAATCTTGGACGATTACTACCTCAGCAAGAATGGTGAAGGAATCTTGGATGATTACTACCTCAGCAGGATGATGAAGGAATCTTGGACGATTACTACCTCAGCAGGATGGTGAAGGAATCTTGGACGATTACTACCTCAGCAGGTAATGACTTTTATCTGTCGATCGATCTTTCCTGAAAAGGTAAAGAGTTAGTTGTATGCAATGTCATGATGTATGCATTGTGTAATGATGTTCTCAAAATAAATGAGATTTATGTTATATGTATTTTGTATGCATATGCTATGAATGTTATTGAAATGTAATTTTGTCTTGGAGAATAAATTCTTGACAAGCGTTGGGGAGTTATTAAATCCCGGACTGCTGTTGAAGAGTAGGTATGTCTTCAAACTTTTCTTAGAATGTTTCCACTCAGGATCCTTGTTTTGTTGAGGAGAACTCCGTTGGGGAAAGTTGTGAACTCTGTGGAGAGTATTGATTCATTCTTGGGGAACAAGTTCAGGAGTCTCCGTTGTCTGTTGCTCTACTGGGGAGTCAAAGTTAAACTGACATCTGGTCGGGTCCAGGTTTCACAGTAATTTGCTGGGGATGGTAGAGTAGTCTACTGGGGAAGAGGAGTTGTGGTCCTTTGATTTTTTGTAGTTAGAGAGGCAAACTCAAGCTGGGGAATCCTGGTGCTGTTGGGGAAATAAACCCTGTCGTCAGTCCGCTAGAGAGGTGACATCTTCGTTGAAGTTGTCTCAGCTGGGGAAAGGTTTTCAGAGATTAAACCCTTGCTGGGAGTCATCCTATGAGAAGTATTTTGGGGAGATTTGTCACTGCCCCTAGTAGCAGGCGTTCGTGGCACTGCCTGGAAATGTTTGACTGTATGTGACCCTTCACTAAGATTGATGTTCAATGCCCTAAGTGACAGAGATAGAGATTTACCCCTGGTTACTCTGCACTTCTTTGAGAGATGTCCTGGAATCTTGATTGGACTGCCCCAGGTGATGGACAATGATCATACCATGCCCCTTGATTGGAAGTGTCATCCTTTTTGAAGTGATTTTGTTCACTGAGAGGGTTTTCGTTCATCGGATATTCGTTGTGTGAATTTCTCCGCTGTCAAACAAATAGCCAAATGCAAATAGTGATATTCAAATAATGCAAAGTTTATGCTTGTCTCGAAGTTTTGAAAAGTGTGTTTTTTAGCAGAAAACTTTTTTTTATAAGACAAATTCAACACAAGATTTAGGGCAAAGCCTTACAGGAGTCAGGATACCTTTTGTAACAGTATGCTTTCGAAATAACCCATGCTTCAGTTAGGACTTTTTAAGGGTTGTAACGTGGCTTGGCTCACAGTTTAAGAAACAAAGGATATAGGCTCAAAGTATATTTGTACCCACCCGCTCTTCATGATGTTCTTCAATCCTAAACTCAGTTAATTATGCATTTGAACTCCAAATGAGTTTGGAACTATGTTTTTGGTGTTGGTTCACACAAGTTGGATTTTTGAAGGCAGTCATCATTTTTTGCAACATTTTTCATGTTGTCGAGGATTTGTAATGACCTCGTTCTTTTGATTTGTTATCCCTAATTTTGCCTGACTGTTCCTGTTTTCGAGATTACAGTCAGCGGGATGCCCCAGCTTTCTTAAACCTCCTTTATAGGTTTTGGCTCAGTGGGCTCTTTTTTTTTTTGAGAGATTGACTGCCTATGAGATAAGGAACCACCACTGTCTTTTGATTCCAGAGGAATGCTTTTGATGTCATTCGTTGTATTATGAACTGAGAGTTTTGCGACTTCAATGCATATCTTTTGAATTAACTGAGAGACTAACCTGCCCCAGGTTTAAATCAAAGGTTTCAATTTGTTTAAAAACAGAAAACTCCTACTTCTTTGGCTCGAAGGGGTTGACTAGGGATTATCTTCCTTATAACTCCAGTGTTTAGGATTTGAAAGAAATGCCTGTACATCGTTAGCAAGGTCTGTCCAAAAGCATACTGTATGAGATTATGGCATTGTTTCGTCATCCTCCCTCAAAAGGCTTAGAATCGAGAGTTGAACATCATAAAAGGAAATATGAAGCAATTTAAGCATAGTGAAAACAATTAATTCAAAACAGACACTTGTAATGCATTAATGAAATAAAAGAGTTCGACATGATAACAATTGTTTGAATAAGCAAAGAAAAATAAAATTTCAGAATTCAAATGAACAAAAGTCTCTTAGTTTGAACTAGTCACTTCAAATGGTGAGCCTTGGAGGGATGGTAGAAAAACTCAACCTGACCATCTTGTGTGAATTCCAATGCTCCCTCATCAATCAGGTCTTGAATTTTGTTCTTCAAAGTCCAACAGTCGTCGGTGTCATGTCCAGGACTGTCAGAATGGTATGCACACCTTGCATCAGGATTATACCTTGGGGAGGCTGTGTTGGGATTCTTAGGAGGGTCCCTTAATGTCACCAGATTCAATCTTAACAGGTGTTGTAAAGCTTGACAACGGCATGTTGAGCTTGGTAAATTGCCTCCAGTCAACCCGTTTCTTTTGGTGAGGTTGATGCTGGACTTGTGACCCTGAAGCAAGCTGGGGAGCTTTTCCCTTGTCTTCTTGCCCCAAAGGTGGTTGAATGATGACTTGATCTTCAACCTTATTTGTTTGCCCCACTCAGTTATTTTGAAGCAGCTTGTTGACGAGGACCCTGAGCTCTTCTTGTCTTTGAGCTAAGTCTTGAATGAGAGCCATCTGGCCCACCAACTGTCCCATCACCTGGATCTTCATTGTTGCTAACTCAATTTGTATCCCTTCAAACTGATCATTCCTGATGCCTCCTGGATTCCCTAGGACCAAGCCCCTTGTGAGGAGAGCTTTTATTTCTTCTTGCCCCTGGGATAGGTTCAAGAACATTTCTTGAAGTTGGGCGTTTTGAGCCCGAAGATCTTGGTTGTATGGTTGGAAAGTCATTGCTGCAATAAACAGCGAGAACATGAGAGACTTGTATTTGAAGACCTGTTATGATATGTATGATATATGTATGCAATGTTTTCAAGGATCTCGTGGGGTAAACAAGAAACTGTTAGAATCTGAATCTGGTAGCTTGATTGAAGGAACTTCATGTTGCTGAGAGCCCATCTTCAAGAGTCAAGCTCACCATATCGAGTGGGTCATAGCCCCTGACTCAAGTTATCATGCTTGGATTTATAGACAAACTTGGTTAGAGGAAAATAAATCCCCTTTGCCCCTTGCTGGACATTTGATTTACCATAACCTGCATCACATACCCTTTAGATCCTTGAAATGGTTAAGGAAAAATGCTATGGTATGATGTTATGATGTTATGTACAGGTATGCAAAAGTGTGAGGTGATGTAAGTAAGCCCTGCAATAAGTCCAAATTATTGGATAAGGACTGTAAACAAAACCTGCAAGGAACTCATGTTGTCAGATAACAAGAATGTGCAAGTAGTTCAGATTTGAAGGCACACAAGTCACACAAATAGCCTTAAGTTTAGGCTGGCATGGAGTTTCATAGGTATTTCCCTCTTGAGTTTAGTTGGCTCAAAACCTGTCCTATAAATAGTAACCGGGTTCTAAGGAGCTCAATATCATTGGATTGTTTTCTATGTTCATTATTTTGGTTTATCCACTTAACTGGAGACCAAAATATTCCAAGAAAACAACCCTCAATGAGTGTAGTATCGAGTATCTACCAACTTCAGACTGCACCAAAGTCGGTCATCTCACTACCCCTAAAAAAGGCCAAGATGGTCAAGTAAGGTTCTAAGGTCAATTGATGCTTCACGACACCACGCGGCGGCCCCGTACTCTCCTTGACTTAACTCAAGGGTTACCGGTACTCATCAAAGTTCCACATCAATGTAGCTACTATTTCAACCATGTCGGTATACCCCGCACAGTTCCCTCACAGTTTGTTGCTACTTACCTAAAAAGGGTACCCCCAGATCCGGGTTAGGATCTATAGAACTCCGATACAAGCCCACAAAATTAAAAGCATACAAAGCAATACAATTGAAAACACAAGTGATCTAGTCCTAAGGTATACCTCACTTATTAATTATTCCCCAGCAGAGTCGCCAGTTCTGTGGTCAGTGGGAACGAGAACTGACTATTTTTTGAATGTTGGTTCGCGTTTGCGTTTGTTTTTGCAAAGTGTCGCGGTAAGCAAGAGTCGCCACCGTCTTTTATTTTATCCAACAAGGGAAAGGACAAAAGCACAGAAAAATTCCTTTTCGAGATGTTTCTCGGGTTCGGGAGGTAGATTATAGAAAGGGAAGGTGTTAGCACCCTTTCTATCAGTGGTTATCCACAGGCTCTTAGGTACTTGCTCACTATGTTTTCAAAAGTTTGCTTTTCTTTGTGATTGTGGATTTTGAAAAGAGTTTTATTTGAAACTTCATTTTAACTCTTGCTTCTGTCCTCACGAGTGTATGAAGTGTTTTTGAAAACTTTGTTCGAAAGGTGTAAGTGCGAAAAGTTTTGTTTTGTTTTAAAAGAGAGCAAGTACTTAAGAACATCTACCTACTCAAAAAGGAATTAAACTGTGCAACTGTCCTTTAGACAGTGCTATCCCACTATTGAGGAGTAGGTAGCACCGTCGTTGGAGTTTTTCGGTTCAATTCGGTTTAAGGGACGTGTGGTCACTAAAGCAACGTTAGGACGCTTTAGTGGTAATCCTAATGTCTTAGATCATTTTTCCGAGGCAACCGTTTCGAGGCAACTTATGATCTTGGGACAAAAGGACGACCTCTAAAACATCCTATACTTAATGACCACGTTCGAGGCAACCAAGTGAGGTGTACCCTAAGAGTGGCATGTGCAAGTGTGTCAATTTTTAGTTATTTTATTCTTGCATGTCATGGTGAGTTACTGTTGATTTTAAGTTAAGAGTTAATATTGTCATGCAATCCTAGTTAGCATACATCTAAGCAGTTAATATATGTACATGAATTTAAAGTGCGGGAATTGTAAATTCTACGCTATTACAAGGCTTTCGGGGAGGGGGATTATTTACATGTCCAAAATTGGGGGGAATAAAGCAGTAAAGGGTCTTAGTTAAGCTATTACATCCCAATAGGCAATTACAATAAAATAAACACGCGTATGTTTTACCCCAAAATTTGCCCTCCCATATTCTTCAAAAGTTTTGACAAACATCACCTCAAATGGTTCAAGGCTACTCCAAGGATTGCACAGTCAACCATCCTCCTAAGCCAGTCAAAATTAGGGTTTTGGTTCCTTCAAGGAAGTTGAGGTTTTCAATGGTCCAATCAAGTCCCATATGCCTATAAACATTGTCAAGCATTCACATGTCAAGTTTCAAGGCTCACAAGGTCAAGTTGCACAGTCAAAAGCCCTAATTGCTCCACAGTCAACTGTAGGGGAAAATGGTCATTTGGCAGTCAAAAGTAAAAAATTTTGGTCAACATCTTATTTTGAAGCCACAATCATCATTTGATCAATTCTTGATCATGATTTCACAAGAATGGCTCAAAAATCATCAAGGTGTCAAAAGTTTCTATTTTTGGACAGTTGAAAAGTCAACTGTAACTTGACCAAGGCATAACCTTTTCATGGTTCATCAGAAAAATCCCATCCAATACTAATTTTTAAGGGGATGACATTTCCTACAACTCATCTTCACATTCCAAGTCCAATAAATGCTCTCACAAAAAGTTATCAATTTCAACATTATAGGTCATTTTCAAAAGTCAACAAAAAGGCACTTTAAGTCAAAGACTATAACTTGAGATTGGTAAATCAAAATGACATGGGACCAAAGGCATTGGTTAGAAGACTTCAAGACCTTTCCAAAATGTCCAAGAACATGTTCATATCTTCAAAATTGAGCAAGATATGCATTGGAGAAGTTGGGAAATTTTTGTGAAATGGCCAAAGTCAATTATCCTTGAAACTTCATTTTTGACAAAAGGGGCCCACTTTTCCCACTTGATTCAGCTTTTCCATGCCTCCCACGTGTCCCATGATTTATTTCATATTTAAAGATTAATTTTTCTATTTTTATTTAATTTTATTTGATTTAATTCATTTTAAATCTTTAAAATTCAAATAAAAATCAAAGAAATTAATGGAGGGATATATTTTGTGTTGATTAGCTTTGATACACCTTGAAATACCTTCCAAATTCGTGCAAGGCCTATTCCAAGCAAGAAAATTCAAATTTTCACAAATATGGCAAATGGTTCAATGTTGGTTATGGAGGAAATCAAGAACATAATTGCATAAGCTTAATGACCATTATTCTTATTGATACACTTTACATTACTATATATACAAGCCTTCCCAACCTCATTCAAAAGAGTGTGTGCAGAAACGGCCAAGAGCAAAACCAAAAATTATTCAAAAAGTGAGAGTTGCGAGCATCTTCAGATCAAAACAAGCACGTGGCTAAAGTAACCTTTGCCAAGTCCTGAGGCTCATACCGCGATGTAAGTTCTTCCCAGGTCCCTTATAATTTCCATATTATTTTCTTCAATGTTTTCCTGTGCAGATTCCAATATGAGGTGCATCATAAGTCCCACTTCCCAGCGCTGCCATATGTCATCAACGCAGATCCAAAGGACAAAAAGTGTAGCACACCATGGTCTGGAGTCAAGCACGCTGCAGGCAACCATGAAAGTCAAACGTGGCTTAGATTTCAGTGGGCTTGGATTGCTTCAATAAACCTCCTATTTGGCCCACACCCCCCTTGGTTTTACTTCTTTTTATTTTTGGTTTTGTCATTTTCTCTTTTTTTAATTGCTAACCCTTTAATTATTTTTATTATTAACAATTAACTTAATTAGCACATTTTCATAAAATAAAAAAAAATAGAATTACATCATTATTATTATTATTATTTTATTTTGTAAATAAACATTAACTAAAATAGTTTAATTAGGCCATTTTAATTCCTTTCTAAAAAAAATTAAAATAGATCTAGAATTAGGTAAAGTTAACTTTTAATTTTATTTCATTTCATAAAAACATAAAAATAAAAAAATATTTCTTTTTAATTAAATTAATTAATTAGTCATTAATTAGCTTTAATTTCATTTTAATTACAAAAAAGACAAAAAAAAATCAATTTCTTTTCTAAAAAAAAGGGTCAACACCCTTAGACATTCCCGATTAATTTATTCGCGCGCATTTACTTTATTTGATTATTATGTAATTGCCTTCAAGAATGTAATAGTTAAATAGGTTTATCGCTTTATTTAATTTCCGCACTTATTTACTAAAAAACAGGTCTTTGTAAATTTTTGGCGATGTATAGACCCGCGCCTTGTAATAGCATAGGATTTATGTTTCCGCAATTTACTTTCCGCACCCCTTAACTGTTAACTTGCATGAAAGAATGTATGTAAATAAAAACAACTCGTAGCCCACTAATTAACAAGACAAACATTAACTGAATACAACACACAAATACATACACCACTTCTAGGGTACGCCTCACTTGTTGCCTTCGAAACGTGGTCGTCAAGTATAGGATGTCTTAGCGGTCCTTATGTCCATGATCCAGTTGCCTCGAAACAGTTGCCCCGAAACAATTGCCTCGAAACAGTTGCCTCGAAATGGTTGTCTCGGATTAAAAAAAGGATCAAGGACATAAGGGTAGCTTCTAAGGTGTCCTAACTGTTGCTTCGGTGACCACACTGTCCCTACAATCGAATTGACCCGAACACCTCCAACGGTGGTGCTACCTACCTCTCAATGGTGGGATGGCACTACCTAAAGGACACTTACACAGCTTAATTCCTTAGGGTAGGTAGATGACTCATAGATACTTGCTCTTTTCAAAAATAAACAAAATACTTTTTACACCTTACACCTTCAAAAAGCTTTCAAAACAAATTTTTCAAACACTCTTGAGGACTGATACAAGAGTTATTCAGAAATCTTTCAAAGAAACTTTTTCAAACCCACTCACAATTGAAAAGCAAACATTTTGAAAACATAAAGAGCAAGTATCTAAGAGCCCGTGGATAACCACGGTTAGAAAGGGTGCTAACACCTTCCCTTTCTATAAATCTACCTCCCGAACCGAGAGACAATCTCATAAGGAATTTTGCTGTGCTTTTGTCCTATCCATGTTGGAGAAAATAAAAGACGGTGGCGACTCTTGCTTACCGCGACATTTCGCGAAACCAGCTAAAAAACAGTCAGTTCTATTTCCACCGATCACAGAACTGGCGACTCTGCTGGGGACTATAAAAGTGAGGTGTACCTTAGAATTAGATCATACTCATGTTTTCAATTGCTTTGCTTTGATTGCTTTATATTTGTGGGCTTTGCATCGGAGTTTCATAGATCCTAACCCGGATCTGGGGATACCCTTTTAGGTAGCATAAGTTGTGAGGGACCTGTCCGGCGTAGACCGACACGGGTGAAGCAGTGGCTACGTTGGTGTGGCACCTTGGTTTGTACCGATATCCCTTGTGTTGCAACGAGGAGAATATGGGTCTTCTGAGGAGTCATTAAGCACCAACCGACCTTAGAACCCTAATGTGACCCAACTTGGCCATAGAACAGTAGCAGTATGCTACACCCATTGAGGCTAAACTCTCGCGATGGTTCTGGCCGCAAGAAAAGATTGTGACACTGGAGTTATGACCGATTGAGGGTAGTCAGTGATATTGGGATCCTCTAGAACCCGATTACTTTTGATAGGACAGGTCTTAACCAACGAAACTGAAAGAGGGTAGTACCTAAACTTCATGTTGGCCTAAACTCTAAGGGCTCTTTGTGTGACTTGTGTGCCTTCAAACTTGACTACTTGCATACTTGTTATCTGACACTTGAGTTTCTTGCAGGTTTTGTTTACAGTCCTTAATCTGGACTCATAACAGGGTTTACCTACATTACTCCACGCATAGCATAACATCATACCATCATACCATTGCATACATCCTACATAAGGACTAATCCATTTCAAGGATCTCAAGGGTTTGTGATGCAGGTCATGATGAACCAAACGTCTAGCAAGGGGCAAAGGGGATTTATTTTCCTCTAGCCAAGGTTGTCAGGGGCTATGACCCACTCGATATGGTGATCCTTGACTCTTGAAGAAGGACTCTCAACAAAACGAAGTTCCTTCAATCAAGCTACGAAATTCAATTTCTAACAATTTTCTTGTTTACCCTGCGAGATCCTTGAAAACATTGCATGCATATCATACATATCATTGCATTACAGGTACCCTTGCTACAGGTCACTTACCTTCTTCGCTGTTTATTTTAGCAATGGCTTCCCAACAAGATAACCAAGGTCTTCATGCTCAAGAGACTCAGTTCAGGGAGATCTTCCTAAGCCTATCCAAGGGGCAGGAAGAGTTGAGGACACTCCTCATGGGGAATTTGGCCAAGAAAAGTCCCAAAGATGATAAGGACGAACGGCTGAAACGTCTACAAGCTGAGGTAGATACAATGAGAACCCATATGCTGGGGCAAATGGCTCTCATCCAAGGCTTAGCTCGGGAGCAAGAAGAGTTGAGGACCATGATCAGTCAGCTTCATCAAGACAGATACAACATGAAGCAACCAGTCCAAGTCAAGGACCAGGTCATTGATCAGCTTCCAAGAGGACAAGAGTCTGGTATGGTGAAGAATAGACCTCTCCAAATTGCTACCACTTCACAGGTCCAACCACAACCTCGCCCAGAGCAACAGGCTGATCAGAGTAAGCCAAACAAGCCCAGGAGGCAATTCACCCAGCTCAACGTGCCGCTGTTTCAAGCTTTACAACACCTGTTGAGATTGAATCTGATTACACTAAGGGCTCCTCCCCGGAATCCCAACATCTTTGCTCCTAACTATCATCCCAACAAAAGATGTGCATACCACTCTGATAGTCCTGGACATGACACTACCGACTGCTGGGCTCTGAAGAACAAGGTCCAGGACCTGATTAATGAAGGAGCAGTGGATTTCACCCAAGGGGGTCAGGCTGAGTTCTCCTACCATCCCTGCAGGATTCACCATTTGAAGTGACAAGTCCTGAGACGAGAAGACTTTTTGTCCATTAGAATTTTCAAGTTGTAATTTTCTTTTGATTGTTCAAACAATTATTGTCATAGCAAACTTTATTACTTTATGAATGCATCGCATATGTCTGTTGAATCAATATATTCGCATTCGCTATATTCAAAATTTCTTTCATTTTTTATGATGTTCAACGCTCGATTAATAATTCTAAGCCTCTTGAGGGAGGATGACGAAAACGATACCACGATCTTTACAGTATGCTTTTGAACAGACCCTGCTGATGAGGTACAGGCATTGTTTCAATTCCTAAACACTGGAGCTATAAGGAAGATAATCCCTAGTCAATCCCTTTGAGCCAAAGAAGTAGGAGTTTTTCTTTTCGAGAATTAAAACCCTTAATCATAACCTGGGGCAGGGTAGTTCTCTCAGTTGATCCAAGTGCACAACGAATGGCACCAGAGGAGTCCTTACAAAACAAAAGACAGTGATGGCTCCAAATAATCATAAAGACAGGCAGTCATTATCCCTCAGAAATAAAAACCCAATAAGTCAAAACCTATGAAGGAGACTTACAAAACTGGGGCATCCCGCTGACTGTAATCACAAAAGAAACAGTTCAGGCAAAAAACAGGGATAACGCAATCAAAAGAAAGAGGTCCTACAAACCCTCAACAAAAAAAAAGAAATGACTGCCTGTTCAAAATAAATTGTCAGTATCCGAACCATCACTGGTATATCAGAGCAAAGACTCAAACAAGGTCTAATGCATGATCAGCTAAATTTAGGTTTGAAGAACATCACGAAGAGCGGGTGGGTACAAATATAATTTGAGCCTTTATCCTTTGTTTCTTAAACCGTGAACCAGGCCACATTATAACCCTTAAAAAGTCCTAGCTGAAGCATGGGTTAGTTCGAAGGCATACTGTTACGAAAGTATCCTGACTCCTTAAGGCTTGCTGTAAAATACTGAGTTGACATCACATTTTACAAAATTTGCTTGTTTTACTGAAAATGCATTTTCAAAAATTTCAAGACAGACATAAGCTTTGCATTTTTAAAATAACATTTGTTTGCATATGACTATTTGTTTGAACAGCATGGAAGTTCGCACGACGGATGTCTAATGAACAAAAGCACCTCCCATCAAGGGGCAGGGCATGATCATTGTCCATCATCTGGGGTAGTTAAGTCAAGATTTGGAGAATCTCTCAAAAGGCCAACCAGCTTGGGGCAAATCTCCGTCTGAGTCACTTGGGGCATTGGACGATCAAACAAAGATCTTCTGGTGGTATGACGACACAACACAACAACAGGGGCACCTCCCTACATCCTGAGAGCATGGACATAGTCGAAAAAATACTACGCATAATCAAAGACCCGCTAGGTTGACACACCTAGGCAAAAATAAGGGCTTCCCGGCGAACCAAAAGGGTTCGGGCAAAAATAAGGGATGAATATGAAAAATCTGTACACCCGGCAAGTCGAAAACCTGAAAAGGCGGCTTGGGAAAAAATGGGTATCCCGGTGGACTGAAAACCCGAAAGGGCGGTCCAGGCAAAAGTTAGGGATCAAAGCGTACGACTATGTCCTGTCTTCTCATCACTTGCCTACCAGAAGAAGATTTGTCAATCGGCAGTCATCAAGCGCCTCCATAAGTATCTTCTCCCACAGAAACAGGGGCAGTAATGAGTTGTCTAAGCGATCTAGTTGCTCTGTCCACCAAGGTACCAAGGTAGGTTCGGCTAAAGAACGTAACCTGGATACCTTCACTCCCCGTTAAGTAAGACAAGATTCAACAACTCTCCCCGAGCAGAGTTGGTCTCCCATCAACCCTAACAAGGCGCCGTATCTCCAGCAAGTTAGCGATACTCTCCCCAAGCAGAGTTAGTCTATTGTCAGCCTTAAGGAAGTTGGATTATCCCCCGAAGATCTCAACATTCCCCAGCGGTATACAAATATTCCTCTACAAGCATCCCCGACAATCTTGATCTAAGATTGTTCCCCGGTGGAATACCAGACACTCCGGTGGAGTCATTCCCCAGTACAGTCTCCAAAAGTCTCCCCAGGAGAGTTGATCAATCTCCCCAGTAGGAAGCTTATCCCCAGTAGATTCTGGAAGCTTATCCCCTACAGAGCACGAACGCATCTCCCGGACTTTTTTATTCAAAGGTTATTCTCCACCGGAGCTTATAACTGGGTTATCCTCAGCTAGTAACCACGGAAAGATCGTCCTCGGCGGAGTTCTTCCTATCCCCCAGCGGAGTTCATCAAATCTTCCAACAAAGCTTATCAACGGTATCCCCAACGGAGTTATCATCAAACCTCAGCGAAGCATCTCTTCCCACAGAGTATTCCCTGCAGAGTAATCTCTTCGCCAAGTTTATTCCCCAACGGAGTCATCTTCTCCTATCGGTTTATTCTTGCAACCATCACCCCCAGTGGAAACCAAGAACTTCACTCCCCAACATCATCCCAGGATTCAATTTCCCAGAATTCGTCAAGGATTCATTTTCCCAGACAAAAATACATTCATAAACATCACATTGTCAAACATCATGATACATGCATACACGCATCATATCACCCCAATCTCATCTATTTTTGAGAACGTCATGACATCATGCATGTCATAAATTATGACATTGCATACAACTAACTCGTTACTTTTTCAGGAAAGAACGATCAACAGATAAAAGTCTTTACCGTTTGAGGTAGAAGACGTCCAAGATTCCTTCATCATTCTGCTGAGGTAGTAATCGCCCAAGGTTCTCTCATCGTCCCGTTGAGGTAGTAATCACCCAAAGGTTCTCTCATCGTCCCGTTGAGGTAGTAATCGCCCAAGGTTCTCTCATCGTCCCGTTGAGGTAGTAATCGTTCAAGGTTCTCTCATCGTCCCGTTGAGGTAGTAATCGTCCAAGGTTCTCTCATAGTCCCGTTGAGGTAGTAATCGCCCAAGGTTCTCTCATCGTCCCGTTGAGGTAGTAATCGTCCAAGGTTCTCTCATCGTCCCATTGAGGTAGTAATCGTCCAAGGTTCTCTCATCGTCCTGTTGAGGTAGTAATCGTCCAAGGTTCTCTCATCGTCCCGTTGAGGTAGTAATCGTCCAAGGTTCTCTCATCATCCCGTTGAGGTAGAAATCGCCCAAAGGTTCTCTCATCGTCCCGTTGAGGTAGTAATCGCCCAAGGTTCTCTCATCGTCCCGTTGAAGTAGTAATCGCCCAAGGTTCTCTCATCGTCCCGTTGAGGTAGTAATCGTCCAAGGTTCTCTCATCATCCCGTTGAGGTAGTAATCGTCCAAGGTTCTCTCATCGTCCCGTTGAGGTAGTAATCGTCCAAGGTTCTCTCGCCGTCCCGTTGAGGTAGTAATCGTCCAAGGTTCTCTCATCGTCCCGTTGAGGTAGTAATCGTACAAGGTTCTCTCATCGTCCCGTTGAGGTAGAAATTGTTCAAGGTTCTCTCATCGTCCCGTTGAGATAGTAACCATCCCTGATTCATTCATCACATCATTATCAACAAAAACCTTTTGAAGTTCCAAATTCGATTCCTGTATCTAGCCAGGGCACGTCTGTGAGCGACTGTTTGAAGATAAACCCCTGTAACAGGCCAGGTAAGTATCTTTCTTTTTCAGGTACGCAAGTTCTCGCTAAGGAATCTCTTACGCGATCGACACCTCCAGATGGCATCTATAAGCCCATCTCCACAACTATCCATCACAGTTCCAAATGGCATCTATAAGCCCATTCCCGACAAGGTTCTGTCACATCTCTAGATGGCATCTATAAGCCCATCCTCCTATCCACCATCTCTCCAAATGGCATCTATAAGCCCATTCCCGCCATCACACTGTTGATATTCCACTATGTGAGTGCAAATTTCTGGGCACTCTAGTGTTCAATCATCTTCCACCTTCGGATCACGAAAGGCACACAAGCCAATCTACATCCTCAGGTATAAGAAGATTGAACAGGGGCAACTGTTGTACCCCAAAATTTTCCCTCCCATATTCTTTAAAAGTTTTGACAAGCATCACCTCAAATGGTTCAAGGCTACTCCAAGGATTGCACAGTCAACCATCCTCCTAAGCCAGTCAAAATTAGGGTTTTGGTTCCTTCAAGGAAGTTGAGGTTTTAAATGGTCCAATCAAGTCCCATATGCCTATAAACATTGTCAAGCATTCACATGTCAAGTTTCAAGGCTCACAAGGTCAAGTTGCACAGTCAAAAGCCCTAATTGCTCCACAGTCAACTGTAGGGGCAAAATGGTCATTTGGCAGTCAAAAGTAAAAAATTTTGGTCAACATCTTATTTTGAAGCCACAATCATCATTTGATCAATTCTTGATCATGATTTCACAAGAATGGCTCAAAAATCATCAAGGTGTCAAAAGTTTCTATTTTTGGACAGTTGAAAAGTCAACTGTAACTTGACCAAGGCATAACCTTTTCATGGTTCATCAGAAAAATCCCATCCAATGCTCATTTTTAAGGGAATGACATTTCCTACAACTCATCTTCACATTCCAAGTCCAATAAATGCTCTCACAAAAAGTTATCAATTTCAACATTATAGGTCATTTTCAAAAGTCAACAAAAAGGCACTTTAAGTGAAAGACCATAACTTGAGATTGGTATTTCAAAATGACATGGGACTAAAGGCATTGGTTATAATACTTCAAGACCTTTCCAAAATGTCCAAGAACATGTTCATATCTTCAAAATTGAGCAAGATATGCATTGGAGAAGTTGGGAAATTTTTGTGAAATGGCCAAAGTCAATTATCCTTGAAACTTCATTTTTGACAAAAGGGGCCCACTTTTCCCACTTGATTCAGCTTTGCCATGCCTCCCACGTGTCCCATGATTTATTTCATATTTAAAGATTAATTTTTCTATTTTTATTTAATTTTATTTGATTTTGTTCATTTTAAATCTTTAAAATTCAAATAAAAATCAAAGAAATTAATGGAGGGATATATTTTGTGTTGATTAGCTTTGATACACCTTGAAATACCTTCCAAATTCGTGCAAGGCCTATTCCAAGCAAGAAAATTCAAATTTTCATAAATATGGCAAATGGTTCAATGTTGGTTATGGAGGAAATCAAGAACATAATTGCATAAGCTTAATGACCATTATTCTTATTGATGCACTTTACATTACTATATATACAAGCCTTCCCAACCTCATTCAAAAGAGTGTGTGCAGAAACGGCCAAGAGCAAAACCAAAAATTATTCAAAAAGTGAGAGTTGCGAGCATCTTCAGATCAAAACAAGCACGTGGCTAAAGTAACCTTTGCCAAGTCCTGAGGCTCATACCGCGCTGTAGGTTCTTCCCAGGTCCCTTATAATTTCCATATTATTTTCTTCAACGTTTTCCTGTGCAGATTCCAATATGAGGTGCATCATAAGTCCCACTTCCCAGCACTGCCATATGTCATCAACGCAGATCCAAAGGACAAAAAGTGTAGCACACCATGGTCTGGAGTCAAGCACGCTGCAGGCAACCATGAAAGTCAAACGTGGCTTAGATTTCAGTAGGCTTGGATTGCTTCAATAAACCTCCTATTTGGCCCACACCCCCCTTGGTTTTACTTCTTTTTATTTTTGGTTCTGTCATTTTCTCTTATTTTTAATTGCTAACCCTTTAATTATTTTTATTATTAACAATTAACTTAATTAGCACATTTTCATAAAATCAAAAAAAAATAGAATTACATCATTATTATTGTTATTATTTTATTTTGTAAATAAACATTAACTAAAATAGTTTAATTAGGCCATTTTAATTCCTTTCTAAAAAAAATTAAAATAGATCTAGAATTAGGTAAAGTTAACTTTTAATTTTATTTCATTTTATAAAAACATAAAAACAAAAAAATATTTCTTTTTAATTAAATTAATTAATTAGTCATTACTTAGCTTTAATTTCATTTTAATTACAAAAAAGACAAAAAAAATCAATTTCTTTTCTAAAAAAAAGGGTCAACACCCTTAGACATTCCCGATTAATTTATTCGCGCACATTTACTTTATTTGATTATTATGTAATTGCCTTCAAGAATGTAATAGTTAAATAGGTTTATCGCTTTATTTAATTTCCGCACTTATTTACTAAAAAACGGGTCTTTGTAAATTTTTGGCGATGTATAGACCCGCGCCTTGTAATAGCGTATGATTTATGTTTCCGCAATTTACTTTCCGCACCCCTTAACTGTTAACTTGCATGAAAGAATGTATGTAAATAAAAACAACTCGTAGCCCACTAATTAACAATACAAACATTAACTGAATACAACACACAAATACACACACCACTTCTAGAGTACGCCTCACTTGTTGCCTTCGAAACGTGGTCGTCAAGTATAGAATGTCTTAGCGGTCCTTATGTCCATGATCCAGTTGCCTCGAAACAGTTGCCCCGAAACAGTTGCCTCGAAACAGTTGCCTCGAAACAGTTGCCTCGAAATGGTTGCCTCGGATTAAAAAAAGGATCAAGGACATAAGGGTAGCTTCTAAGGTGTCCTAACTGTTGCTTCGGTGACCACACTGTCCCTACAATCGAATTGACCCGAACACCTCCAACGGTGGTGCTACCTACCTCTCAATGGTGGGATGGAACTACCTAAAGGACACTTACACAGCTTAATTCCTTAGGGTAGGTAGATGACTCAAAGATACTTGCTCTTTTCAAAAATAAACAAAATACTTTTTACACCTTACACTTTAAAAAAGCTTTCAAAACAAATTTTTCAAACACTCTTGAGGACTGATACAAGAGTTATTCAGAAATATTTCAAAGAAACTTTTTCAAACCCACTCACATTTGAAAAGCAAACATTTTGAAAACATAAAGAGCAAGTATCTAAGAGCCCGTGGATAACTACGGATAGAAAGGGTGCTAACACCTTCCCTTTCTATAAATCTACCTCCCGAACCGAGAGACAATCTCATAAGGAATTTTGCTGTGCTTTTGTCCTATCCATGTTGGAGAAAATAAAAGACGGTGGCGACTCTTGCTTACCGCGACATTTCGTGAAACCAGCTAAAAAACAGTCAGTTCTATTTCCACCGATCACAGTGTAAAACAAGGAAAAGAGACGTCTAAGAGATTTCTAAGTAAATAAGAAAATCTTTTTGGTTGTTTTTGATTAAGAAGATATTTGAATTAAATACTCCTAAGTCTAGTTTATTTTAAATTGATAAAATGAAGTTAAAATAATTAATTAATTTGTTTACAAAATTAATTTGAATAAAAACTAACCTAAATTTTTTTGTGATTTTTTTTTACTTTAATGTTAATTAAAAAGATAAAAAGAATTCTATGAAAATAAAAACAAAAAAATAAAGTGCAGGAGGGATCCTTCGATCCAGGGAAAAAAGGAGTTTCGACCCAGGGAGGGAATGGACTGCTTCGGTCCAGAGAGGGTCTTGGTCCTTTCGATTGGGCCAGACAGTAAGGCGCGAGTAGCCTTCGATCCAGGGAAGAGGATTGCCCTTCGATCATGGAGGTCATGGCTTTCGATCCAGGGATGAGATGCCTCTTTCGATCCAGCACGCTAATGGGTTCGATCCAGAGAAGGGCTCTCCTTCGATCTGGGTTGTTATACCTGCAAAATTATGTGAGCGAAACAAAAATGCAGGGCCTGGGTATTAAATCCCAGGCCCTTCGATCCTGCACTTGTTGGGTTCTCTTTAGGCTAAATCTGCAGCAAATGTTAGCACACAAAAAATGTGACCTGGGTGCCAAACCCAGGCCTTTCGATCCTGTCTAAGATGGAAAATCAAAGGTAACAAGTAATAATGTGTTTATGCAAATGTAAGGTTGGACAATTTACCCTTTCTTACCTGCAGATTGAGTCTTCGATTTGGGCACTGGCTGGATGGGAGCACTTTCAATCTGGGATTTTTAGGCGCAGGCACTTTCGATTTGTGCACTTTTGCACGCAGGCACTTTCGATCTGGGAACTTCCTGGATGTAGGCACTTTTGATTTGAGGGCTTCTGGGCGTGGGCACCTTCGATCTGAGGGACTGCTTTGGCTTGGAAAATTCTGGGGAGCGTCTCTCCAATGTTTTGTTCTCCTGCAGATTTTTTTGTGTGTGTATAATTTTTGTTCTATGATTTTCGTGTGATTTTTCGTGTTGGTAATGTATGCTGGCCTCTGTATTTATAGGGGTGTGAGGGTGCATTAATGGCAAGGGAAATCCATTAAAATAGGCCTTTAACGCTCTGGACAAGAATCAAACACATTAAATTATTTCCTCTTTTGAAACATTCGTGTCCCTTGAATGAACCTGGACGCTTGGATTTCGAATGCTTTCAGGCCATGCTCTTCGATTAGTCCTGATTTGCCTCTTTCGAATGGACTCCCTGCGTACCCTTCGAATGGGCCTGGCCCAAATATCAATCGAAGGATTCCAATCGAAAGGCTCTGCTAACAGGCTAATCAAAAGGTGTTGTTCATGCCAATCGAAGGACATGGTTGACATGCCTGTCGAAATTGCCTTGACATAATTCCAATCGAATGCTTGTCCATAATGCCAATCGAAATACTCCTTCAGAATTCCAATCGAAGGGTCTTTCAGGATGCCAATCGAAATTCTTGTCCAGAATGTCAATCGAAGTGTCTTTCAGGATGCCAATCGAAAGGTATTTGAAGTACCACTCAAAAATCTTCTTTTTCCTTAGGCAAGAGTTTGTGATCAACCAGGCAGGGGGAAGACTTTGGAAAACATGAGAGGGCAAATTTTGGGGTGCAACAATGATGAAGACATTAAGCCTCATAATATGGTCCTATCGAACTACGAACGTGGAATAGGGACCACCATGGGTGTGATTCAACTAGACCTCAAAGTGGGATCCATCCTTCGACCAACCATGTTCATGGTCATATCGGCGAAACCAAATTGCAACCTATTATTAGGCTGAGAATGGATACATGGTGTCGGAGCAGTACCATCATCGATGCACCAAAGGTTGATATTATGGCGTCCTAATGGGATTGTTGAGAATGTAGAAGCAGATCAGAGCTACTACTTAGGCGAAGTTAATCACCTAGGGAGAGCTGACTTCGACAAAAATTTGGCTCACATTGGGCCATGTCCAGCACCTGACTTCGACATGGCGCCAGCGCCAAATGCTTTTTGTTCCTTGTACCTGCATCCTGATCATGGGTTTCAATGGGATAAAGAAGACTTGTCCCACATATATTTCAGTGGGCTGACTGACATCCAGCCAACTGGTTGGGGAAGCGAATTTAGTGATAATGACTGGGTCTCAAGTGTTACAACGAATTTCGGCTTATGTAGCCGAAACAAGAATTATAGCGGATCTTGAAGCCGAAGTAAAATATATGGCCACCAAGGCCAATGGCCAGGAGCCACCAGATGTTGGTCCTGGAAAAGATTTCGACCCAGAACCTCCCGATATCATGATAGAGGGAATGCAGGAACAGAGGCTCGACGCCATCTACGACGATGAGCCTTTGGGTTTCGAAAAGGACCCCCTGGCGAACAACATCAGAATGTTAGCACAGGATCCTTTAGAAGAAATCGATTTAGGCGAAGGGGTAGGTAAAAGACCCACTTACATCAGCGCCAGAATAGACCCAGAGCTCAGGGTTGAAGTGATCCAATTACTGAAGGAGTTCAAGGACTGCTTTGCATGGGATTGCGACGAAATGCCTGGACTCGACAGAGGATTGGTAGAACTTCAGTTACCAATCAAACCTGGAAAAAAGCCTGTCAAACAGACTCCAAGACGCTTCGCTCCAGAAATACTGTCGAAGATCAAAACGGAAGTCGAAAGACTGCTGAAGTGAAAATTCATACGAACTACGAGGTTTGTCGAATGGATTGCAAACATTGTGCCAGTAATTAAGAAAAATGGTACGTTAAGGGTGTGCATAGATTTCAGAGATCTGAGTGCTGCAACACTCAAAGATGAATATCCTATGCCTGTGGCGGAAATGCTTGTCGACTCTGCCGTTGGCCACGAGTACCTGAGCATGCTCGACGGTTACTCAGGATACAATCAAATTTTCATTGCTGAAGAATATGTGTCGAAAACAGCTTTTTGATGCCCTGGGGCCTTAGGAACTTACGAATGGGTGGTAATGCCTTTTGGCCTAAAAAACGCTGGGGCAACATATCAGCGAGCAATGAACTCTATCTTCCATGATTTTATTAACACTTTCATGCAAGTATATATTGACGATATTGTTGTAAAATCTGTTTCCAGGAAGAACCATATAGACCACCTTCGACAATCATTTGAAAGAATGAGAAAGCATGGTCTGAAAATGAACCCTTTGAAGTGTGCGTTCTGTGTGAAAGCTGGAGATTTCTTGGGCTTCGTCGTCCACAAGAAAGGAATCGAAATCAACCAGAACAAGACGAAGGCAATCTTGGAAGCGAAAGCGCCAACAAACAAGAAGGAACTGCAATCTCTTCTGGGCAAGATAAACTTCTTGAGGAGATTTATATCTAACCTAAGTGGAAAAGCGCAAGCCTTCTCACCCTTACTTCGTTTGAATAAGGAAAGATTCGAGTGGGGCAAGAGCAACAAGACGATTTCGATAAGATCAAAGGGTACCTCACCAAGCCACATATTTTGGTGCCTCCTTGTAGCAATAGGAGTATGAGATTGTACATAGCTGCATCCGACAAAACTTTGGGAAGCATGTTAGCCCAAGAAGATGAAAATGGAGTCGAAAGACCCATTTACTACCTTAGCAGGGTTTTGAATGATGCAGAAACTAGATATAGCGAAGTTGAAAAATTATGTCTATGTCTCTATTTCTCTTGTACAAAGCTCAAACAATATATAAAACTAGTTGATGTGTATGTTTCGTCCCATTTTGATGTTTTCAAATACATGTTGTCGAAACCCATCTTGCACAGTCGAATTGGCAAATGGGCGTTAGCATTAACTGAGTATTAATTGACCTTTATGCCTCTTAAGGCAGTGAAAGGACAAGTGGTTGCAGACTTTATAGTCGACCACTCAATTCAGGTTGAAAATATAAATTACTTGGAGATAGAACCCTGGAAATTTTACTTTGATGGGTCCAGCCATATAGATGGAACGGGAGTAGGGGTTTTAATTATTTCTCCAGAAAAAATTCCAACAACATTCAAGTACAAGATAGAAGGTACTTGTTCGAACAATGAGGCTGAATACGAAGCTCTAATAATTGGCCTTGAAATATTGTTGGAATTGGGGGCAACTCGAGTCGAAATAATGGGAGACTCAGAGTTAGTCATTAAGCAAGTCACAAAAGAGTACAAATGTATAATAGAAAATCTCATTATGTACTTTGTGATAGCAAATCGTTTATTGAAAAAATTTGAAGTTGTTAATATTCGACATATACCTAGATTGGAAAACCAAGTAGCCAATGATTTGGCACAAATTGCATCTGGATATAAGATTTCAAAAACGATATTACAAAGAGCAATCGAAGTCCGAGGGAAAATAAAGGCAACCAGTTTGTCCCCAACTGATTTGGAATCAACAAGACTAGGGTATGCCGATCAAAGGAATTTCGAAATTACGTTCATAGACAATTTATCGGAGCAAGACTGGAGGAAACCCATTGTAGATTACCTGCAAAATCCAGCAGCTTTGACAGAACGGAAAATAAAATATAGGGCGTTAAGTTACGTACTCATGGGGAACGAGTTGTTCAAAAATACGCCTGAAGGGGTATTATTAAAGTGCTTAAGCGAAACCGAAGCATACATAGCCCTTTCGACTATGCATGCTGGAGCATGTGGAGCTCACCAAGTAGGTCATAAGATGAAATGGTTGTTGTTTCGACAAGGACTATATTGGCCTACTATCTTGAAAGATTGTGTCGAGTTCGCGAAGGGTTGCCAGGAATGCCAAGTCCACACTGGTATCCAACATGTACCAGCAAGCGAGCTCCATTCAATAGTGAAACCTTGGCCTTTTAGAGGATGGGCGTTGGATCTTATTGGAGAGATTCGACCAACATCATCGAAGAGCCAGAAGTATATACTGGTAGGCATTGATTATTTCACTAACTGGATCGAAGCTATCCCTTTAGTCAACGCAGACCAAGAAAATGTCATTGAATTTATTCGAAAGAACATTATCTACAGATTTGGAATTCCTGAGACTATAACAACTGATCAAGGGTCAGTGTTCACTGGTCGGAAGATGCAGGAATTCGCTCAAGAAACAGGCTTCAGACTCCTAACATCCACACCTTATTACGCGCAGGCAAATGGTCAAGTCGAAGCCGCGAATAAAATAGTGATTGGCTTGATAAAAAAGCAGCCAATGGAAAGAAGCCAAAAAATTGGCATAAAACGTTAGACCAGATCTTGTGGGCCTGTCGAACGTCCTCAAAGGAAGCCACAGGTACAACACCATATCGGCTAACTTACGGTCATGACGCAGTTCTGCCAGCAGAAATTTGTCTTCAATCAGCAAGGGTTCAAAAACATCAAGATATTCCCTCTGAGGTTTATTGGGATATGATGTTAGACGAATTGGTAGATTTAGATGAAGAAAGGCTACGAGCTCTCGACCTACTGAGAATTCAGAAGAAGAGAGTGGAAGACTCTTACAATAAGAAAGTAAAACCTAAGGCATTCACGCCTGAAGAACTAGTTTGGAAGGTAATTCTTCCTATGGATCGAAAAGATCGAAGCATGGGAAAATGGTCACCCAAGTGGGAAGGACCCTTCAAAATTATTCAAACTTTTTCTGGTGGAGCTTATGAGGTCGAAGAGTTAAGCGAAGATAAAAGACTCTTAAGAGTAAACGGCAAATATTTGAAAAAATATAAACCTATGCTCCAAGAGATCAAAATAAATAATAATTAATGACTAAGTTAACCATAAAGCCAAAATGGAAAATAACATTGATTAACCAAAATGGCTACATTGTATTACAAAAATTACAGTACATGGTCAATGAAGTACAGAGCAAATTAAAAAGGGACAGAGGCTTTGAGACGAAGATATTTGGCTCGCTGTAACTCCAGTCGTTTGTTACACAAGGCATTCGCCTGAGAGATTTTGGCAATCTGGTCATCTAGAGCTTGGGCCCTTTCAGTGAATTCTAGGCCTCGAGCAACTTCATCTTGGCTCTCTGCGTCTGAAACGGTCGAAAGAAGTTCCTCCTTGCGCTTAGTGTTAGCGTTTAACCTGGCTTCCAGCTCCTCGATCTGCGCCCGTATAGAGGCGTTATCCTGATCTATGGCTTTGATTTCCTGTTGCTTGGACGTCCTCTGTTTCGACAATTCTGCAATTCGAGAAGTCGATTCAGCTACTTCAGTCCAAGCAGAAGAACTCTTGCCATGCAGTGTTTCGAGTTGGTTGTTGAACCCCCTTCGACGATTGTAGTCCGTAGAGACTTGGTTAATAATGGAGTATAACTCCAAGATGAAGCTGGAAATATCTGGAGAAACAACAAGAAAATCGACTGCACCCAAGACAGCCCCCAAACAAGACTGGGCAGTAGGATCCCCCTCCAAAGCCTTCATTAGATCCCTCTTAAAGAATTGAGCCTTAACTTTCTTCAAGACATCATCGAGAGGAGAAGTCGAAGTAGACTTCCCTGATGCAGTAGAAGCATCATGACTAGGGTCAGATGAATTTTCCCTGCTCTCGACGATGGTGTTCAGATAGCTAATTGGATCATTTTGCTTCAAGAGGGCCAAGTCTTCTTTAGACCTGGGCTTTGTCGAGGTAACCTTTTCTGTGGCAATGGTGGCTTGGGGCTGAGCATTTTCAGCAGCATCGACGTCAACATGACCCTCTTCATCATGTTGTTCTTCTGTCTTGTTGACCACTTGAGCTTCCTCCTGTTGATGCTTCTCAGGGGCATCCTCTGTTTCAACAAGGAACTCATCATCCACTAGTTCTTCTTCGCGTTGTCTGCTATGGTCAGCAGAGTCACGCGGCTCCGAAGTTTGATTCACTTTGTTTGCAGAACTGACGAAAGAAGAAGGATTGTAGGTGGGTTCCCCTGCGCTGTTTACAAAGGTATCAGAACCTTCGACAGGATGTCTAGCTGGCGCTGAAGTTCTAGCTGTTTCCTAAAAATAGAAAGGGAAAAATATTCTGATTAGAGAGATGTACAATCGAAGGTGATCATCGACACTTAAGTTAAAAGTGGACGGAGGCATTACATGTACAGGAACCTCAGCCCCAGGGCTAGAGTTATCGCTCTCAACAGGATTACTGAGCAAGACATTTAGCTCCTCCTCCGTGGGCTCTTTGATGATCACAGGGGGTGGCCTGGGTTTATTCCCTGTGACTTTAGTTCTTATCACAGGTCGAGGTTCCGGGGCAGGGGCAGCCTTTTTCAGCTTTCTCCGTTTGAGAGGAACAGGAGGAGATTCCTCCTCGTCGCCACTCGAAGATTCAACCATTAATATAGGTCGCTTCTTAGGCGCAGGTTCTTGAAAATCCCAAATGGAGTCGATTTAAAACACAGCATCGGGAACAAGAATGTTTAAAACCAAAGAAGGAAACAAGGACAAAAAAATTTGTTACCTGTACTGGAGGTTTTGCAGAGGGACCTCCACCCTGATGGTTGTCTGTGGCCTTCTTAGCCACAGGTTTTCGAACAACTAAAAGAAAAAAATGTTCACAAGTTATATTTGGCAGATATAAGTTGAAATGGAAAGACAAATATAAGTTAAAGAGGGAACGTACATTTCTTTATTTTGTCAAGGACCATGATGAAGGACTTCTTGAGTTCGTCTGCAAAGTACTTCTCGTCGAGGAATTCTTCGACGTAATATCTCTTCCACCAGTCTTCAAAAGCTGGTGAACAGAGGAAGTTGAGTTGGTAGTCGAACAATGATAGTACGGTCCGACCAACATACCTACTGATATGCCTAGTAGCGGCTTCTTCAGAGTAGTCAGTAGAAAAGAACAACAATGATTTCTCCCGAGTATAAATTGGAGAAGGAAGCGATTTGATAATGCCAAATTGTCGAGAGACAAGATTCGGCTGGTAGGCAATCAGGCTCAGCTGATTCTTTGAACTCTTGAAGCACAACGGCATTATCCTTGGAGTGAGAAACGCTTCCCACATTGTTGTTTGCTCTTCAAAGTGAGGATCCTCTAATGATTTAGGATGGGGTCTGGTAAACCATCCTGGACCACACTTTCGACCGGCGAAAGGTGCCATGGTCGAGGTAAATTCCTTCCTCCCTGCAAACATCTGAACGAAGTTTGCGAAGGTCTTTTGTAGTTCTAACCCATCCTCAGTAGGAGTCAATAAGGCAAGCCTGGTGCCTTCGACACGCCTTCTAGCTATCTCAGGATCCTGTTCATTTATTTGAGGTTTCTGGGGAAGAAAAGACTCGAAAGTGCCATTGAACCAGAGTTGAAGTAGCCAGAAGGGACCAGCAAGTAGCAGGCTGGCTCTATTTTTGATTACTTTCAATTGAGCCGCTCCACTGCTTATCGACTCATACAAATTCGCCAATATTAATTCGGCCAAACAAATGTTTTGGCCGTGATGAAGCTGAGTAGCGAGGGTGACCATTTTCTTCGTCACCTGCAGAGATTTCATGCAGAACACGAAGCACGACAACCATAGGGCTAGAAATGCGATGTGCTCCACATCAGTCACCACAGCCGTCGATTTGTCATGGTAATGGTTGGTGTACATGGTGTAGGTGGGTTTGGTAGCAGAAAACTCAATCTGGTCTTCAGACATTTCCTCTGGGTCGAAGTAGTCCCCAGTTGGTCGAAGACCAGTAATGGCGGCCACATCAAAGAGGGTGGGTGTAACCATTCCACAAGGCAAGTGGAAGGTATAGTGAGTGTAGTCCCAAAACAGCAATGAAGCTACCAGCATGTCAGGACAGTAGTTAAGGCCAGTTTTGGACAACATGACTAGGTCATAAATGCCCATACTTTTCCAAATCGAAGCCTGGCACCTCTCCATCTTAAGGAGCCAAGCGGCATATTCTGGTGTCAGACTAGGGCTAGAGCGAAAAGCCCTAACCCCCTGTTAAAAAACCGAAGATCTATCTTCTCCTTCGCAGGATCTTCAGTATCATCTTTTGCTTTCTTTGAGCACCCAACAGGTTTGAGTGCCGCATGCACAGGGAAGAAACCCTCAATTTTTGTGGGGTCGTTGATGCATGTTGAAAGAGGGTCTAACATGGCAAAAACCTGGTTGGAATATCCAACGGGAATCAGCAGTTGAGAGCCATAGGTTTCACGTTCATCCTCACCCATGGGTTAAGGAACCCTTCGCATCCCTATAGAATTGACTATCAGAGCAGTTGAGAAGATTTCTGGTCGAGCAGTCTTGGAGGGAATGCTAGTTCTTGAGGTATTGGGAACACGAGTACGTGAAGCCATTTTTTGGTTTGAGATGAGAGTAGATGAAGAATAAAGATTACTGGGTTTGGAGAGGGAGAAACAAAAAGCTGCTTGCAGGAAATTTCGTTCGATTGAAGGTTTGGATGCAAGAAAGTGTAAAAAGTACAACTAAGGCACTTAGTGCTATTTATAGTGATTGAAAAATCACAGGGCTCAAGGTCATTTAATGCCACAGACAAGAGTGGGGCACGTGGCACGCATTTGGCGCTGTAACCGTTCTGAAAAACGGAAACGTTGCAGCGTGCTTCCTCGATTTTGGGGAATAGTCATGATGACGACATTTGAAAGGCCATCGTGCGTGCAAAGTGTCTTACTAAAGTGACGTCTTGGGAAAAGGTGAAATGATGACTTTTTGAGTTTGTCAGTTGGTTGGTAGATGAAAAGCACACAAAATGATTTGTGGCTGAGAGTGAAGGACAGGTGTCGAATGGAATATCAAAGAATGCCTTTTTCTTTTAAGCGTTGAAATAAGACATTCTTGGGGGGCAATTTGTTGGCTCCTGAATTCGACACCCACGTTTGTTCATCATAGAGACCATTAATTATGAGTCAGAAGAGGTTCCTACACCAGAAGGCTTCGACCAGCTGATCACGTCGAAGGCTCATCAAAGAATGACAAGATACTTAGAGAAATTCCTTTAAGTTGGAATCTTGTTGTCTTCAACGTCGAAGGAGCAACCTCTCGACCAAGGTCCCTGATGCCCAAGATCGAGCGGTTTGAATTCTGAATTGTTAGAGGGAAAACGGTTCCCAGCAGTTACCAAGCGCAACGTGTCGTGCACGTAGGCGTCTAAGGTTGTGAGCATGCCATGTGGTGTCATCATGAAGCGGCGTGACTGCCCAGCAGTTACTTAGGTTTTTTAGTATAAATACTAAGTGTTCACGAAGTTATTAAGGGTGTTCATCATTGTATACAAGTCACTCATTTAGATTCAAGTACCCAGCGTGAGAGAAAGAATCATTGAGAATGTATGTGTGAAACACCATTTACCTTAATCAAAGTCTTTTATATTCAAGCAATTTATCACTTTCACTCATTTATTTCAGTCGAAGTCATTTATTTAGCAAACCTTTAATGATTTTATTTACTTTATCAAGCTTTTCTCCATGCAATTTATTTAAAGTGTCTCTACTTTACTTGCATTAATCACCATTAGAATTAGTCGAATCTCTTTATTTCAAAGCATTTAAACTCCAAAAATCAACCATGTCTTAGGATCAATCTGATCGATCCTGCGAGTCACCAAATAAGCAACCTTTTGGAAGATCAGCGGTTGTTTACCATTTTTCACGGTAAACACTATCATTGGCCTTTCTCCTTTAGGTGAAACTTTCGACCCTACTTCCCCGATTGAGAATTCCTTCCCCTTAGAGAGCCAAAGCCTCACACATTATATATCTGATCACCACGTCAACAATGATCAAGAGGTTTCTGACGAAGAGCTCATCGTCTCCCTCACCCACTGGCTCTCTTATTTCCTATTTTGTCCAGGATCTCTACAGGTAGCCAAAAGGTTTATCCCTCTGGCCATTCAAATTCATGAAGGTCGAAAGATATCGCTGGGTAAACTTCTACTGGCTTATTTATACCATACTTTGGGTGATGCCTTATTCAGGCTAAAATCTCTCCCCAATCATGAAAAAGAGTTAGCTCTTTCAGGTCCCTTTTTGCTGCTACAACATTGGATGAATGCCACCTTTGAACACCAACTAAGCTATCCTACTATTGTCGCCACTCTACGTCTAACAGATCCTCGAGCCATTAAGGGTCTAAGGTTTTCTTCTATGACCCCCAAATAAGAGCTTAACAAGCTTGTCTTCATGAGGTATGTTTACTTGTTTATTGGTATTATTGTTTTTGTTTCACCCATGGCTCCTTTTGTGGACCGTACCTTCGGCCCAAATTAGTTCAAAAAAACTTTCCATGGTGTGATACGGTGGGAGAACTGACTTGACGTTTTGCGTTTGTATTCGCAAATGTTTCGGTTTAGCAAGAATCGCCACCGACTTTTTATTTTATCCAAAGGAAAGGTCAAAAAGCACAGGAAAGACCTTTGAGATGTTTTCTTGGGTTCGGGGGGTAGATTATGAAAAGGGAAGGTGCTAGCACCCTTTTCATCCATGGTTTTCCATGGGCTCTTAGTTACTTGTTTAGATGCCTTGCTTTTGCTTTTCAATTGTTTGAAATGGTGCTTTGTGTGTAGTTTTGAAAATATTTTGAAAAGAGGCCTTTGCTTAGGCAACCTTTGTAATGATTCTTGTTTGAATATATACAAAGGTGTTTGTATTTTGAAAAATGTTTCAATGTTTGAAAGTTTGTTTTGGGAAAATGTATTGAAATTGTGTGTGTGTTTGAAATTACAAGGATGGTTCGCAAGAGATCAAGTAACTAGGAGTTGTCTACCCTATCTTTCCTACACATTTTTAACCCTTTGACATTGTTGATTTACCATTGTATTTGGTAAACAACCTTGTATTTGGATGTTAAACGGGACGGGCGTGGGTCATCGTATGACCATGATAGCAATGTTGCCAAGTATCTTAGCAAGTTTTTGAAGGACTAGATCATTTTTGTGTATAGGCAACCAAGATAGCGTCATCGAGGGACTATGATCTTTTTGTTTTGTTTTTGTTTTGCCAAGATACCTAGCATGCATACCATGGCCATTTTTAAGGCAACAAGTGGATGAAACCCTAGGGGTGCTTGTGTGCATTGTGTTGTCATTTTTCATGCATTTTTGTCTTGTGTTTAGTCATGCTATTTGTTTGATTTTGGTTATCATATAAAACCCTAATTTACTAATCATGCATTTGAAAGCAATAAAATGCGTAAAAGTAAATCTAAGACTATTACAACATTGATATGGGGAGGGGGGGTACAAGTTTGAATAGGGGGATATTGCTCAAAAATAAAGCCCTAAAATTATTACAACCATATTGAATTTATTTGTACAAATAAATAAATAATCAAATATTTAAATATGCAATTAAATATAAATATGCAAAAAAAATGTTTTTGTATTTATTTTATGTATGTAAAATAAATTATTTATGTCTCAAAAAATAAGAAAAATATTAATGATTATTTTTTGGAAAGGGTGGAAACCCTGGTTTTTTGTTTAAAAGAAAATATATATATTAATTATTATTTATGTACAAGATAATAAATAAAAATATACAAAAATGTTAAAAATAAAATATGTGAGAAAATATTATTTTTATATGTATAATAAAATAAAATAAAAAATGTAAGTATTTTAGTATTATTTACAAGTTTTAATTAAGAAAATAAAGTAATATTAACCTAAATAATCATTTATTATGCAAATAAAAATAAAATAAAAATATAATAAAATTCCAAAAATAAGGAAAATAATTTTTGTGATTTTAAATATTCAAGAAAAAATAATAAAGTCAGAAAATAAAAAAAAATGAAAAATATACAAAAATAAATCAAATGGGCCAAGGGGTGCAGAAAGCAAGCATGGGGGGTGTCAAAAGCAAGGCAAGCCAGGCCCAGCCCACATTCCACTTCATCCCTGTCCTTGAGACAGAAATATGCGCGCGCCATGTACAAACTCGTATCTCCTGCATAAGTGCTTAAAAACAAAATCTTGCAACATTAAAGTTATAGCTCATCATCACACGATTCTAATGATATAAAAAACTTAATCTAACTCTCAAAGACCAAAGAGAATTTTATCACCCCCGATTTCTGACCTAAAAAATTCAGCATGTTCATCATCTAAATTCTCCTAGCTCAGTTAATATAAATACAAGCTATACATATGTACAGTTCAAGAACATTAAGGACTACATTTTTGCTTCACAAACCTAAGCCTAATGATTCCTAAATAAGGAGATAGAAGTTTGTCAAATACCTGTTTCAGCCAAGTTTGGATATGGCAATTTAGGAGTTTTTGATGAGGCCTGAAGGTCGTGTTAGCTTGCTTGAAGTCCCTTTGACCTTTCCTAATGCTCAACTTGCTTTGAAATGGCTTGAATCTCCCTATAGAACTCAACCTGCAAACTCAGAATTTAAAAATGGTGAAGCTTGAAAATAAAGTTACAGTTGCTTGAGAAGGACTTGGGTAGCTTGGATGGGATGTATGCAATGTGTCTGAAGTGGTTTGGGACAAAACGCACGAGGCAAATATGTTTTGGCTTGGTCTTTGCAGAAAATACCCTGTTTGGGAAGAAAAATGAGATTTCTGTGTTAGAGGGTGTTTTAGGGCTTAGCAATTCTTGCTTTTTGTTTTCTACAATGTGTTGATGGTGTTTGAAATGAGAGTTAGACTTGCTCTTATCAGATTACCAAGTTGTGGAGTTTTTGCACACTTGCTTGTTTTTTTAAGTAAAAGGTGAGAAGTGACAATGCCAAGGTTGTACAAGCTAGCTCAAGGTCTGCACATAGTTGGTACCAATTGCCTGATATTCATGGACTTTGTTTGCTGCAAAAGATTGGGTCCAATGCTCAAGAGAAACAAAATTTCCAAAAGCTAACTTTATCAAAGTAGCAATGTTATCTTATTGCCATTTTTGGATTAAACCTTTGTATAATGCTTCATAGATCAGAACAATGCCATAATCCAATGTGTTTGCATTAAATTTATGAGTGTAGAAAGGATTAGAACCTGTAAACCAAGTACAAGCATGCTTTGGACAGATTTGCAACTTGTATCATGGTGCAAAATGCCTTGGACAAAAGTGATGATTTGCCAATTTCAAACTTTCGATTCTCCCTAACCACAAATGATCTTGGAGAGTTCTTGGACATTTGGGAAAGCTTGTAACATTCTCTACAATCCATCTTTGAAATTAATTTTGAGATTCAATTGGAACTATGTGAAAAAGTTCCATGAAGATAGGTCAAAATCCTGCCTAAACTAGGGCAAAATTTCACTAAGTTAAAAGTTTCAAGGATCCTTATTCACAAAATCATAACTTGAGATCCAAGCATCATTTGGGAAAACTTTGTGAATCAAAGTTGTAGATTTTGTGGAGAATAAAACTTTCATGTTGGAAGTTTTCTTTGAATCCAATTGCATCATGGTGAAAAAGTTGGGCAAAGTTGGGAAAAAATAAGAAATTTTCATAACTTAGAAAATTTCTAAGTTATGAAAAATTTCAATCTTAAACCCTATTTTTCAAAATTAGGTTTCTTGGTGAAAAAGTTTCATGTTTTGACACATCTTGATGAAAAATGACCCTTGGCACTTGATTTTGACCAAAAAGTCAAAGTTTGACTTTTCAATGCACAGTTGATTTTTGATCAGTTGACTGGAAAATTCATCTGTCAATCCAATGCATTTGAGATCTTTTGAACCTTGTGATTCAGTCAAGATGATGCCATTGAGTCCCTGAAGTCATGCTTGAACCCAATTTTCCATTGGCTAGGTGAAAAATCAGAAATTGCCCTTCTACAGTCAAAACCCTAAAAATGACCATTTTGCCCTTTTGATGATCTGATCAAATTTCTTGAGGAGTTGTGGTCCAAACTTGATCAAATGGTTCATATGAGTCTATAATGTTGATGTGGATAAAACATTATGAGGTTTGACTGTAAATTGGCCACATTTGACTTTTTCCCCAATATAGTTAATTTTTAGGTCAACTGTCCAATTGATTGGGCAAAAATTTGATTCAAGGCTTGAAACTTGGTATGGGTAATCTTAGAGGTCCAAGATGAAGTATGAAAGTCATATGAGGCATTGGAAGTCCAAAAATCCTTGACAAAATGAGAGGGCAAATTTTGGGGTATAACAACTGCCCCTGTTCAATCTTCTTGAACCTGAAGAGTTAGATTGGCGAGTTTGCCTTTTGTGACTCGAAGGTAAAAGATGATTGGACACTAGAGTGCCCGTAAATTTGCACTCGTCAAATTTTAGTTGAAGAAATGGGCTTAAAGATGCCATTTGGAGATATGATAGAATCTTGTTGGAGATGGGCTTAAAGATGCCATCCAAGACTGTTTGTTGAATTATATGTTGTGAGTCAGAAGATTGAGTATCAGGATGGTATCTGCGTCTGGAACGTATTTGAACTGTATCTGGAGACTGAATCTATATGAGCTATGGAATGGCGTCCGTGTCTGGAGCGTATCCAAGCTGTAACTGTATTTGAATCTGAATTCTGAATAGGCGACAGAAGAGCATCCGTGTCTGGAGCATCTCTAAGTTGTCTTCTGAGCTTTGAATTTGAATAAGCAATAGAATAGCATCTGTGTCTGGAGCATCTCTAAGATGTTTTCTTAGCTTTGAATCTGAATAAGCAATAGAATAGCATCCGTGTCTGGAGCATCTCTAAGTTGTTTTCTGAGCTTTGAATATGAATAAGCAATAGAATAGCATCTGTGTCTGGAGCATCTCTAAGCTATTTTTTGAGCTTTGAATTTGAATAAGCAATAGAATAGCATCCGTGTCTGGAGCATCTCTAAGCTGTTTTCTGAGCTTATATTGGTAGCTTGTTAATCTTAGCCTGAAAAGGGTAAAATGTTAGCTGAAACACAAAGTTATGTTGCATGAAATGTATGATGCAATATATGTGTTTTATCCATGTTTATGATATATGAATATGATGTATGCGCATGTAAGATGATTAGCTGTATCGCTGAGGAAAATAAATCCTTGATAGCGGGAGATAATAAAATCCTTGACTGCTGCCGGGGAAAATAAATCCTTGACCGCTGTTGGAGATTCAAAATCTTTGATTGCTGAGGATGAGAAATCCTTGCTGACTACTGTTGGGGATAGAAAATCCTTGACAACTCGCGGGGAATATCAAAAACTTTGAAAACTTCTGTGGGGATGTGAGAATCCTTCACGACTTTCCTGGGGATATAGGGATCCTTCAAGTCTTTGGAGTTAGAGGATAATAAACATTCTGCTGTGAGAATAATGCCAAGTGTTGCTTGATAAACCTGCTTTGGGAATCCCGAGAACTTTGATGACTATGGCTGGGGATTACACAAAGGGAATCCTTACTCGGTTGGGGAATAAGGAAACTCTAGTGATCTCTACCGAGGATCGAACAAAGGAAAACCTTGATCTACTGAAGAATAAGGAAAACTCTGATGGCTTCTACGGGGAACCAAGAATGAGAATCTTCGATCTCCTGGGGAATTTGAATCCTTGGGGACTTCATTCTGAGGAGTCAAGAATGAGAATCTTTGATCTGTAGGGGATTAAAAATTCTGACAAATTCATGCTGGGAGTAATGAAGACTCCGACAACTTCACTGGGGAATCAAGAATGAGAATCTTCATTCTGTTGGGGAGTAAAAACTTTGTGGGGGAATAGCTATACTGCTGGGGAGTAGCTATCCTGCTGGAGAGTAAGTTCAGGACTCTGGGGGAAAAAGCTTATTCCTATTTGGAAAAAGTTCAGGAGCTTGGGTTGCATGCCAATCTACCGGGGATTTATCCTAGGTTGGGGATGAGACAAAAGTTAACTGTTATCTGGTTAATTCTCAGACTTTAAGACAACTTGCTGGGGAATCTGGGGAAAACTGAATGGTTTCTGTTGTAGATTGATAATTGAAAATTTGACTCCGTTGGAGAATAAGGTTTCATCTTCGCTGAGGGTCTGTAGTTCAAAGTTTTTGCTCCGCTGGGGATTGGGAGTTTGAAAACTTAACTCTGATTGGATTTAAGGGATTTGAAATTGTAACTCCGTCGGGGGTATGTATTTCAAGGTTTTAGCTCCGCTGGGGACCTAGATGATATACTGCAGGGGATTTCTTCTGGAATAGCCTAAAGACGTTTTCCTATAATTTCAACCTGTCAGTAATTATTCTTCCCCATTTCGTATATTTGTAAACATGTGATTATATTCAAATGCATATGCTCATTAATAAATCATTGGACGTTTTCAAATAAAACACAAGTGTAAAGAAAAAGAAAAGGCAAATAGTTTCCTGCACTTTGAACTATCTTTGTATTAATTTTGTGTAAGTATTTTGTACAAAGGAGACAGACATCCTAGTAAGATAATGTTGTCATAAAAATGAGAAAAATTTATACAAAGAAAGATGGCTATGTGTAAAAATTCCATGGGGTTCCCATTCTGCTATAGCCTTCGTAACTCTGAATATCTTGTCCATTCGTTGCTTTGTCCGAAGATGATTGAGTTGATCAGAAGCCCGGAGTTTGTCTGTGAAGAGATTGTCCTTAAAGTGATCCGACGAGACATAGTCATACGTTTTAATTCCCTAACTTTTTCCTGGACCGCCCTTTCAGGTTTTCGATCCACCGGGAAACCCTTTTTTGCCCAAGTTACCCTTTCGGGTTTTCAACTTGTCGGGTGTACATTTTTTTTATCCCTAACTTTTGCCTGAACCGCCCTTTCGGGTTTTCGATTCACCGGGATGCCTATTTTTGCACAAGTCGCCCTTTCGGGTTTTCAACTTGCCGGGTCATTTATGTGTAGTATCTTTTGACTATGTCTGCGTTCACATGGTGCGGCAGGTCGTCACCGTCCATGGTGGTCAGGATCATTGCCCCACCAGAAAAGATGTTTGTGATCACAAATGGTCCTTCGTAGGTAGGAGTCCATTTGCCCCTGGGATCACTTTGCAGCAAGATGATCCGCTTGATTATAAGATCCCCGACTTGATATACCTGGCGCCTGACTTTCTTGTTAAAAGCCTTGATCATCCGTTTCTGATACGTCTGACCATGACAAACAACAGTAAGTCGCTTCTCGTCAATCAAGTTAAGTTAATCAAGCCGGGTCTGAATCCAATCGTCTTCACTCAAACCAGCATCCTTCATGATTCTCAAGGAGGGAATCTGAACCTCGATAGGTAAAACAGCTTCCATGCCATATACCAAAGAATAGGGTGTTGCCCTAGTTGATGTACGCGTCGTGGTACGATACCCGTGAAGAGAAAATGGTAACCTCTCGTGCCAGTCCTTGTAGGTGACTGTCATCTTTTGTATGATCTTCTTGATATTTTTGTTCGCAGCTTCGACAACACCGTTCATCTTTGGCTGATAGGGAGATGAATTGTGATGTTGAATCTGGAACTGCTCGCACAAGGCAGTGATCATAGTATTGTTTAGGTTTGTACCGTTGTCAGTGATTATCCTATCGGGAATGCCTTACCGGAAAATGAGGTTCTGCTTGATGAAGCGGGCAACAACATTCTTTGTGACAGATGTGAAGGAAGCTGCTTCGACCCTCTTGGTAAAGTAGTCAATGGCCACCAGGATGAAGCGGTGTCCATTGGATGTTGTAAGCTTGATCTCTCCAATCATGTCGATTCCCCACATAGCGAATGGCCAAGGAGCTGTTAAGACATTGAGAGGAACTGGAGGTATATGTATCTTGTCTGCATAGATTTGACATTTGTGACAAGTATGGGAATGTTGATGGCATTCAGCTTCCATGGTAGACCAATAATAGCCTTCCCGTAGAATCTTCTTAGCCATCGTATGTCCGCTAGAGTGAGTGCCAAAGGTACCATTGTGCAATTCAACCATGATCTGCTCAGCTTCAACCTTGTCCACACAACGGAGCAGAATGCAATCATGATTGCGCTTGTATAGGATACTGTGATACGGTGGGAGAACTGACTTGAGGTTTTGCGTTTGTTTTCGCAAATGTTTCAGTTTAGCAAGAGTCGCCACCGACTTTTTATTTTATCCTAAGGAAAGGTTAAAAAGCACAGGAAAAACCTTTGAGATGTTTTCTTGGGTTCGGGGAGTAGATTATAGAAAGGGAAGGTATTAGCACCCTTTCTATCCATGGTTATCCATGGGCTCTTAGTTACTTGCTTAGATCACTTGCCTTGCATTTTCAATTGTTTGAAATGGTGCTTTGTGTGTGATTTTGAAAGAGGTTTTGAAAAGAGGCCATTTGTTGTGGCAACCTTTGTAATGATCCATGTTTGAATGTATACAAAGGTGTATTTGTATTTTGAAAAGTTTTCAATGTTTTGAAAGTTTGTTTTGAAATTGTGTTGTGAGGTGTGTTTTGAAAAATGTCAAGGATTTGTTTTTTGCAAGTTGGTCAAGTAACCAAGAGCTATCTACCCTAAATTTCTCAAAGATCTTTCCTATGTTTTAACCCTTTTAACAGTATTCTTCCACCATTGTATTTGGTGGACAATCTTGTGTTAGGATGTTAACGGGACGGGCGCGGGTCATCGTTTAGACCATGAATGCAATAGTGCCAAGTGTCTTTTGGCAATTTTTCCTTTAAGGGACTTGATCATTTTTTAGGCAACTTGAGAAAGCGTCATCGAGGGACTATGATCTTTTGATTTGTTTTGTTTTGCCAAAGACACTCAACATGCAACATGGCCCATTTTTGAAGGCAACAAGTGGAGTAACCCTAAGGGTGCAAGTGTGATTGGTGTTGTCCATTTTCATGCTTGTTTATCTTTGAATTAGTCAAGCTATTTGTTGGTTGATTTGCATACAAATCCTAGGTCTATCATGGCATAATTTGAAAGCTTTTAAATGCAGAAATTTAAAGTCCTAAATTATTACAACATGATTATGGGGATGGGGGTACAAATGTTTGAATGGGGGATATTTAGCAAGAAATTAAATCTAAAACTATTACATCCATATTGAATAGACAAATAATAAATTGTACAATATTTAAACAAATGTAAAATGCAAAATGTATTATGCACAAAGAAGAGATTTTTTATGTATGTAAAAGTTTTCATGTTTGAAATATAAACAAAATAGAAAAAAGATAATTTTTGACTATTTTCATGGTTTTAGGGTTAAACCCTAGTTTTTTGAATAAACATTATTATTTATTGATTATGTACAAAATTTGTTAATTATATACAAGAAATAAAAAGTATTTTGTGAAAAGGGTATTTTTGATGTCAAATATTAATAAAAATAAAAATATCTTATTTCTATATTTTTGTCCTAAATATTTAATAAAATATGTATAAGTATTTATATTATATATTAAATATACTAAATATATACAAAATGAAATATTAATTATTTACAAAAAAAAGTATATTTTTAGAAAATGTTTCCAAAATGTAAATAAAAAATAATACCTAAAAAAATATATATTTTTGTATTATTTTCTAGGGTTTTAAATAAAAAGTATATATATTTATTTACATGTATATGCTAAATAAAACAAATAAATGTCAAATAAATGCAAAAATGGGTGAAAAAATATTTTTTATATTTTTTATATTTGAGCAAAAAATAATAAGTCAGAATCAAAAAGAAAAAATCAAAAATGATCAAAATATCACACAATGGGCCAAGGGGGTGTAAGTTGGAAAAGAGGGTACAAAAAGCAGGTTGACTCAGGCCCATCCCAAGTCAACTTTGTCTTCAACATCCAGCCATTTGAAACAAAAACGCGCGCCCTTCCTTGTTCAACACTAACTCCTGATTCCTTGATTTTTAGCCAAAACTCATAACATAAACAATGTAGAGCATCAAATCACGAATTCATACATATAAAAAACTTGACCTAACTCTCAGAGATGAGGGAGAATTTCTTCATCCCCAATTTCTGACCTAAGTTTTTTTCAATGTTCAGGGCAAAAATTCTCACAGCACGCATAAAATAAATGAAAAGTAATCATATGTATGGCTTCAGGGCTATGAGTAGAGCATGTTTCATTCATAAACCTAAGCCTAACCCTTCCTAGATTGAGAGATAGAAGTTCATAGATTACCTGTTTCAGCTTGAATCGTGTACAGCAATGTGGCCACCTTCAATGGAGTTTGAGGATTTGTACAACTTGCCTGAGGTCCAAGGAACCTTCTCCAACACCTAGCTTGCTTTGAATCTGCCTGTATCGAGCTATGGAAGTCAACCTGCACAGCTGAAAAGTGAAAATGGAAAACTTGGTTAGGGGTGTTACAGTATGTATCTAGGGCTTGGGATAGTCTGTGTGGATGATATAGAATGTGTTTGGACAGGCTTGAGTAAAAACGCACGAATGGATATGGTTATGGAGGTCAAGTTGCAGAACTTGCCCTGTTTTGCAACAAAACAGGGATTCTGAGTATGAGCAGGTCTTAGGGATGGATGAGTTGTGCTTTAGGCTTGTTTTGGTGTATGAAAAGTGTCTACAAAGTTTGCTCGAGCTTCTGTTTGCAGGAAGTGTGAGTTGGATATCTTTTGCCAAGTTTCTTCTACTTGAAGCAAGAAAATGCAAGTTTCAAAACAGACCTGTCCAATGCCCTAAACTATGCTGCACCTCTTGTTCTTGATCAGAGTGATTTGTGTACAAATGCTAGCTTCAAAGATCTGGCCCATGCCTCTTGGATTTGTTATTTGACATAAAGTGCATCTTTTCCAAAATGGCAAATTTACTTTTTCTAATTATGGATTAATCTTGCATGTAATGACCAAATGAACAAAATAATGCTTGAACACAATGGTTTGGCATTTAATTATTGAGTGTGAAGAGGTAATAGAGGCCTGTAAGCTAGCATAAACCATGTTGAGTTGAAAATGCAAAGTGTTATGAGCAAGCCTTGGCCAAGAACAAAAGTGGATTTTGCCCAACTTTGCAAATTCGATTCTCCCTAACCACAAGGGTGTTTGAGAAGTTCTTGGACAATTTGGAAAGCTTGGAATGTGTACTACAATCCATCTTTGTAATGCAAATTGAAACTCCAAGTGGAACCATGTGAAAAGAGGCCATGAAATTGGACAAAAATCCTGCCTAGAATAGGTCAAAATTTCTCTAAGTTAAAAATATTTTGCACCCTTATTCCAAAAATCATAACTTGAGCTACAAGCTTCTTTTGAGGAAACTTTGTGAATAAATGTTGTAGATTTTGCAATGGAATACAACTTTCATGTTTTGAGTTTTGTTTGAATCCA
This sequence comes from Vicia faba, assembly GCA_948472305.1. NCBI lineage: Eukaryota > Viridiplantae > Streptophyta > Magnoliopsida > Fabales > Fabaceae > Vicia > Vicia faba. Next base: position 1,525,801,292 of record OX451737.1, read on the forward strand.
AATGCATCTTGGTGAAAAAATGGGGCAAAGTTAGGAAAAAATAAGGAAGTTTCATAACTTAGAAAAATTCTAAGTTATGAAATTTTCTCATCTTAAACCCTAATTTGCAATTTTGGGTTTCTTGATGAACAAGTTTCATAATTTGACATGTCTTGATGAAAAATGAATCTTGGCACTTGATTTTGACCAAAAAGTCAAAGTTTGACTTTTCAGTATACAGTCAAATTTTGATCAGTTGACTGGAAAATTCATCTGTCAATCCTATGCATTTGGGATCTTTTGAACTTGTTGGATGGGTCAAGACAATGCCATTGAGTCCTTGAGTCCATATATGAGATTGGTTTGCCATTAGTTAGGTCAAACAGTCAAAAATTGCCTTTGTGCAGTCAAAACCCTAAAAATGACCATTTTTCCCTTTTGGTGATCTGATCAAATTTCTTGTGGAATTGTGATCCAAACTTGACCAAATGGTTCATATGAGTTCAATATGTTGATGTGGGTCAAAAATCATGAGGTTTGACTGTCAATTGGACACAGTTGACTTTTTCCCCAATACAGCTGATTTCTAGGTCAACTGTTCAATTGACTGGGCAAAGATTGGAATCAAGGCTTGAGACTTGGTATGGATAAACTTGTGAGTCCAACATGAAGCATGAGAGTCAGTTTGGGCATTTTAGGTCAAAACATCTTTGTGCAAACTCAAACCCTAATTTGGGTCAACAGTGCAAGGAGGAGTCCTGAGCAGAGCAAACCCTAACTTGACCTTGAGCTCCAAGGGTCTTGTGGTGAGACAATGTTGATGAAATGAGAGGGAAAATTTTGGGGTACAACAGTTGCCCATGTTCAATCTTCTTGCACCTGAAGAGTTAGATTGGCAAGTTTGCCTTTCGCGTCTCGAAGGTAAAAGGAGATTGGACACTAGAGTGCCTGTAAATTTGCACTCGTCAAAACAATGGATGCGGGAATGGGCTTAAAGATGCCATTTAGAGATGACCTTAAAGATTCCATCTGGAGGGGAGACAAAATCTTGTCGGGGATGGGCTTAAAGATGCCATCTGTAATGTTTGTTGAATTGCAATGTGATTGGTCAGAAGAATGAGGATCAAAATGGTATCCGTGTCTGGAATGCATTTGAGCTGTATCTGGAGACTGAGTTTGTATGAGCAAAAGAATGGCCTCCGTATCTGGGGCGTATCTGAGCTGTAACTGTGTTTGAATATGGAATGAATATCAGAATGACTGCCATGTCTGGAGTGTATCTGTATTGTATCTGGGTAACATAGGAATATCTGTATATGGAGCAATTGTGTGCTGGGGACAAATTTTGAATGAGTGACAGAATGGAAACCGTGTCCGGAACGTATCTGGACTGTATCTGAAGTTGAAAGTTGTATGAGTAGCAGAATGACTTTCGTGTCTGAAGTGTATCTGAAATTGTAATTGGGATTGAGATCGGTATGAGTAATAGAATGACTTCCGTGGCGAATGCACTAGGGAGAATCAAACTGCTGTTGTAAGGGTCAGAATGGTATCCGTGCTTGGAATGCATTGAACCTTGAGGTGGATAAACGAATCTGAATGAGAGATAGAATGGCTGCCGTGTCTGGAGCGTATCTAGTCTGTATCTGATTGTTGTAGTCTGAATGAGTAGTAGAATGACCGCCGTGTCTGGGGTGTATCTGTACTGTATTTGACTTGAAATTCTGAATGAGTAATAGAATGACCGCCGTGTCTGGGGTGTATCCATATTGTATCTGGATAATTGTTAATGATAGCCTTTTAATCTTATCCTGAAAAGGATGAAATGTTAGCTAAAACACAAAGTTATGTTGCATGATATGTATGATGCAATATATATGTCATATCAATGTTTATGATATATGAATGTAATGAATGCGCATGTAAGCTGATGAGCTGTCTTGCTGAGGATAGATGAATCCTGGATAGCCGGAGTTGAGAGAATCTTGACTGTTGTCGGGGAAAGTGAATCACTGACTGCTGCAGGGGAAAGTGAATCACTGACTGCTGCAGGGGAATGCAGGAATCTCTGGGTGCTAAAGCTGAGATATCCTTGTTGACTGTTGACTGCTTGGGGAGCCAGATCTTCAATTGTTGAGGGATTTTAGGACCACTGCTGGGGATTGGAACTCCTTGGTGACTTGTAGGGAATGAGAATTATGATGATCTCTATTGGGGAGTCCAGAACCTGGTAGACTCATGCTGGAGGAGTGAGACTGAGAATCTTCAATCTGACGGGAAGTATCTCTGTGGGGAGAAGGTTCACTAGTCTGGTTCCGCTGGGGATTGATAGTTGGAAGTGTTAGCTCCGCTGGAGATTGGTAGTTTCGACTTCGATTGGGGATAGGATTTTCAGATTTTTAAGGCTCCACTGGGGATACTGAAACTTAACTCTGAGGGGAATTGAGTTCTGGAAGATTCTCTGGCTGGGGAAATCAGTTTTGAGAAAGCTTCTTCTGTTGAGGATCCTGAGGTTTAACTCTGTTTGGAGAATTAAGTTCTGAATTTTAATCTTGTTGAGGAATTTGGAGTATAGTTCTGCCAGGGATTCCTTCTGAAAGGGCATCAAGATATCTATATGTACCTTCAACCTATCAGTAATCATCTTTTCTTGGTTTGTAAGAAAATGATTATGTTCAAATGCATATGCCTATTTAACAAAACATTGGACGTTTCTCAAATAAAACATATGTGTAAAAGAGAAAAAGGGAAGACAAAGCAAATTTCCGTATTTGGAAAAGTATTTGTATTAATTTTCTATGAGTATCTTTGTACAAAGGAGACATGCATCCTAGTAAGAGGATGTCGTCGTAAAAATTGAAAATTTTATACAAAAGAAAGATGGCTATGTGTAACAACTCCATGGGATTCCATTATGCTATAGCCTTCACAACTCTGAATATCTGTCCATTCAATGCTTCGTTCTCCGATGACTGGATTGATCAGAAGCTTGGAGCTGGTTGATGAAGAGATTGTCCTTAAAGTGATCCGACGAGACATAGTCATACGCTTTAATTCCCTAACTTTTGCTTGGATCGCCCTTTCGGGTTTTCAATCCACCGGAAACCCCTTTTTGCCCAAGCCGCCCTTTCGGGTTTTCGACTTGCCGGGTGTACAGATTTTTTGTTTTATCCCTAATTTTTGCCTGAACCGCCCTTTCGGGTTTTCGGTTCACCGGGATGCCCATTTTTGCCCAAGCTACCCTTTCGGGTTTTCGACTTGTCGGATTATTTCATGCATAGTATTTTTTGACTATGTCTATGTTCGCAGGGCGCGAAAAATCGTCGCCGTCCATTGTGGTCAGAATCATTGCACCACCAGAAAATATGCTCTTGATCACAAATGGTCCTTCGTAAGTAGGAGTCCATTTGCCCCTGGGATCACTTTGCGGCAAGATAATCCGCTTGATTACGAGATCTCCGACTTGATATACTTGACGTCTAACTTTCTTGTTGAAAGCCTTGATCATCCGTTTTTGGTACGTCTGGCCATGGCAAACAGCAGTGAGTCACTTTTCGTCGATCAAATTGAGTTGATCAAGTCGTGTCTGAATCCAATCGTCTTCATTCAAACCAGCGTCCTTCGTGATCCTTAAAGAAGGAATCTGAACTTCCATGGGTAGGACAGCTTACATGCCATATACTAAAGAGAATGGGGTTGCCCCTGTTGAAGTACGTGCCGTGGTACGGTATCCATGCAGAGCAAACGGTAACATCTCATGCCAGTCCTTATAGGTCACTGTCATTTTCTGAATGATCTTCTTGATGTTTTTGTTCGCAGCTTCAACAACACCGTTCATCTTCGGCCGATAGGGAGATGAATTGTGATGATAAATCTTGAACTGTTCGCATAGAGCGGTGATCATAGTATTATTTAGATTTGTACCATTGTCTGTGATGATCCTGTCGGGGACACCATACCGACATATGAGGTTTTGCTTGATGAAGCGGGCAACCACATTCTTTGTAACAGAGGCGAAGGAAGCTGTTTCGACCCACTTGGTGAAATAGACAATAGCAACCAGGATGAAGCGATGTCCGTTGGATGCCGTGGGCTTGATTTCTCCAATCATGTCAATGCCCCACATTGCGAATGGCCAAGGAGCTGTCAGAACGTTGAGAGGAACAAGAGGAATATGAATCTTGTCAGCATAGACTTGACATTTGTGGCAAGTACGGGAATGCTGATGGAAATCTGCTTCCATGGTAGACCAGTAATAGCCTGCCCTTAGAATCTTCTTAGCCATCGTATTCCCGTTCAAGTGAGTGCCAAATGTACCGCTGTGTATCTCGGTCATGATTAACTCTGCTTCAGCTTTGTCTACACATCGGAGTAAAAAACAATCATGGCTGCGTTTATAAAGGATGTCGTTGCTCAGGAGGAACTTGGCATCAAATTTCCTTAAGAACTTCTTGTCATTTACGGAAGCTCCTTCGGGATATTCTCTAGTCTGGAGATACCTTTTGATCTCGTGAAACCAGGGTTGTTCCACTACTTCTTCGGTATTAATCTCATGACAATGCGCAGGTTCATCCATTCGCTCGATGGTGATTTGGGGAGCCTCGTTATCCCAATTGAGTTTAAACATGGAAGACATCGTTGCCAGAGCATCTGCTAGCTGATTCTCTTCTCGCGGGAAATGCTCGAAGGTGATTTGCTCGAAATGAGGCAACAATGTCAGGACATGTTCTTTGTATGGGATAAGATTAGGATGTTTGGTATCCCACTCTCCTTTGATTTGACTGATAACCAAAGCCGAGTCCCCAAATACGATCAAAGATTTGATCCCCAAGTCTATAGCAGCCTTGAGACCAAAAATGCAAGCTTCATATTCAGCCATGTTGTTGGTACAGCTGAAGCAAAGTCGGGTCGTGAAAGGCGTGTGACAACCTTCCAGGGAAATTAGTACCACCGATACCGTTTCCAAGTGTATTTGAAGCACCATCAAAGTACAAGGTCCATCGGGATCCATTTTCAGGTCCGTCATACGGTCCGTTACCTTCAATGTTGTCCAAAGTCATGATGTCCTCGTCCGGGAAGTCGAATCTCATGGATTGATAATCTTCGATAGCTTGATGAGCTAGATGGTCAGCTAGTACACTTCCTTTTATAGCTTTTTGGGTGGTGTACTGGATGTCATACTCAGTCAGGATCATTTGCCATCTAGCGATTCTTCCAGATAAAGCAGGCTTCTCGAAGATATATTTGATAGGATCCATTTTGGAAATCAACAGAGTGGTATGAGTCAACATATACTGCCTTAGTCCGCGAGCAGCCCATACCAAAGCGCAACAAGTTTTCTCGAGCAGTGAGTAGCGAGTCTCACAGTCGGTAAACTTTTTGCTAAGGTAATAAATGGCATGCTCTTTTCGACCAGACTCGTCATGCTGGCCCAGTACGCATCCCATTGAGTTATCCAAAACGGTTAGATACATGATCAACGGTCTTCCTTCGACGGGTGGCATCAGAATAAGAGGTTCTAGAAAATACTCCTTGATCTTATCAAAAGCAGCTTGGAAATCGTCGTTCCATTCGACTACCTGATCTTTCTTCAATAGTTTGAAAATTGGCTCACAGGTAGACGTCAGATGAGAGATGAATCTGGCAATATAGTTCAAGCGCCCCAAGAACCCTCTAACCTCCTTTTCAGTACGGGGAGCAGGCATTTCTTGTATTTCTTTCACTTTCGCTGGATCGACCTCAATGCCCTTGTTGCTGACAATAAATCCTAGAAGTTTACCAGACCTAACTCCAAAAGTGCACTTACTTGGATTCAGCCTGAGTTTGTATTCCTTCAATCGGGCAAACAGCTTTTGCAGATGTTCAAGGTGTCCCTCCTCTGTTTGTGATCGAGCTATCATGTCGTCTACGTAAACTTCGATCTCATGATGTATCATATCATGAAACAAAGCTACCATGGCGCGTTGATAAGTTGCCCCTGCGTTCTTCTGTCCGAACGGCATCACCTTGTAGCAGAAGGTACCCCATTGTGTAACAAAGGTTGTTTTCTCCATGTCCTCGGGGGCCATTTTGATCTGGTTGTAGCCCGAGAATCCGTCCATGAAGGAAAACACCTTGTGCTGAGCTGTGTTGTCAATCAAAATGTCGATATGCGGTAGTGGAAAATCATCTTTAGGGCTAGCCTTGTTCAAATCCCGGTAGTCCACACACATTCTGACCTTGCCGTCTTTTTTAGGTACTGGCACAATGTTAGCAACCCATTGTGGATAGGATGTAACAGCCAGAAACCCATCGTTGAATTGTTTCATTACTTTCGCTTTAATCTTTTCAGACATTTCGGGCCTCATTCGGCGAACTTTTTGCTTTATCGGTGGACAATCCTCTCTCGCAGGGAGACGGTGAACCACGATATATGTGTCTAAACCCGGCATGTCTTCATAAGACCAGGCGAAGATTTCAACGTATTCATTCAGCAGCTGTATTAAGCGCTCCTTGACACCTGGTTCCAGATTGGCACCCACTTGTACTTCTTTCCGGTCTTCCTCTGTTCCTAAGTTGACAGTTTCCACCAACTCTTCATGAGGCAAGATGGCCCTTTCTTCTTGTTGTAGAAGTCTGGCTAGCTCTCCTGGCACTTCACAATCTTCATCATCTTCATACTCAGCCTGATTGACCAAATCTTCAGAGTTATTGAAGGGTACAGCAGAATAGTCACCCATAGAATCCAGAGTGGATGGGTACCTGCATTTGTGAGTGCGGGTGTGTGTAAGGGATAGCCATCCTTAAACAAACAAAAATGCAAAAGGAAAGAAAATGAACACAGCAGTTTATCAATGAAAAACGTCCAATGAATCATTAAACATGGCATATGAATATGAAGAGAATCAAAACCCTTACAAATGGACCTACATGCCCCGGGAAAGGCATGACGCGAAAAAGTAGTGTGCAGATTGTTTAAAAGTAATAATTACAGACCAACAGGAAATGTTCGAAAGATAAGTTACTGATTAATGAAAGTAATGGGGACGAAGTCTTTCGCCTCCTAGTTGTGTAGTCCCCTTTCAATGGTTGGGAAGATCCAATCTTCAATGTTGGCCTCTTCGTCTTCGTCTTCCAAAGCATTGATTCCATGAGGAGAAATCTTGATGGGTGTCCTTTCAATTTTTGAGCGACGCATAGCTTTTTGCCCCGCAGCGGTAAATCCCAACCCAAACTTGTCTGTTTTGTGAGGAATTTCAGGCAACTGTCCCTATGTTGAGCTCTTTCCCTCCTCCATTGCAGCCTGTGCGTCTTTCAGAGATGCCATCCTGGCCACCGACTTGGGTTCCTCAGCTACTGCTTTTTCTTCTGCAACTTCGGGAGCAATTTCCTCGAAGTGTTGGAACGGTGTTTCAATAAATTCACCCTCCACTTCTACATACCGAAAGGAGTTCAGGTGACTGATCATATATTCCTCTTCACCGTGTACAGTTATTATCTTTCCCTTAACAGGGTATTTCAGCATCTGATGTAGGGAGGAAGTGACTGCCCCGGCATTATGTATCCATGGCCTTCCTAGAAAGCAAGAGTAGGATGGGCGGATGTCCATCACATAGAAGGTTGAGGGGAATACTTCAGTGCCCACTTTGATAGGGATGTCGACCTCCCCATGCACCATTCTTTTAGACCCGTCAAAGGCCCTGACAATGATATTACTTGGTTTCAGCTCCAAGCCTTCACAATCCAATCGATCCAGAGCTTTCTTAGGCAACACGTTCAGAGAAGAACCAGTGTCGACCAAAACATGGGCAAGAGTAGTTCCTCGGCATTCAACTGACACATGCAGTGCATCATTGTGCTTTCTTCCTTTCGGAGTCAGGTCAGCATCAGAGAAACCCAGGCCGTTGTCGGCAGTAAGGCTGGCTACACAATCCTGGAATTGATCGGCTGAGGTTTTCTGGGGAACATGGGCTGTCTTCAAAAACCTTATCAATGCTTTGGCATGAGCCTCAGAACAAAGCAGCAATGCTAACATGGAGATCTTCGAGGGGGTTTGCCCCAGTTGCTCTACCACATCATAATCACTCTTCTTAATTATTTTCAGAATCTCCTCCATTTCTTTCTTAGAGGTTTCGGGGATGACCAATGGCTGAGCCCTCGTCTTGACGACCTCATCTTGGATCCCTTTCCCCTTATCAGCAGAAGTAGGAGGGACAACCACAGGAGTAACAGCTTCTTCAATCAGCGGAGTTCTTGCAGAAAGTTTTATCGGTGCAGGAGTAACTTTGGCAGCAGTTGAGGGTCCAAAGATTGCCTTTGGAGGGGCAATCTCCGGAGAGAAAATTCTCCCACTTCGGGTAATCTTGCTCGTATCGGCAATGTTTCCAATGTCGGCATCTTCTTCGTCAGAGCTCTCTTCAGTTATCTCAACTTGTTTAACACCATGGTAGTAGATTTCTCCACCATAATTCCATGGTATTGATTTGTCAGATTTGTAGGGGACAGGCCCAGGCATGGTTATTTTCAGAGGAACAATCTTCGTAGCGGATGTAATCTTAACAGGCTTCTTAGGGACCTTGGAAAGATTGGTGGAAATGGTGATTATTGAAACATCTTCGATAGGAGTTGGAGTAGCAGGAATCTTTTCGAAAAGAATTTATTGGCTTTCCATTAGGCCTTGGATGCCTATCTTCAGCAATGGACAGTCGATTGGTAGGGAGGAACAACAGTAGCAGTCTTCTTTACATCCTGGGAAAATCCCAACTTTCAACAGATTCAAACTTGATTGTCAGTAATGGAGTTACCAGATCATTAATAGCAGAAACATACAGATCTTCTTCAACAGGATGAACATGATGGCCATTCTTTGGCATCGGAGCGGATATTACATTCGGTTTCTCGGGGGCGTCGAACTCAACCTCTTTTGCATCTATCAAGTCTTGAATTTTATTCTTTAGCGCCCAACAATTGTTGGTGTCATGTCCGGCGCTATCAGAATGGTAGGCACATTTGGCATTAGCATGATAGTATGGAGATGTGGTGTTAGGGTTTTTCGGTGCTTCCTTTAAACCAGTCATATTCAACTTCAACAAATGGGGAAGAACTTGCGCAGGCGTCATATTGATGCGGGTGAACTACCGTTGTGGCTGTTCCACCCGTTGCTGGTTAGGTCTAGACTGATTGCTACGAGGCTGATCATTTGACGAATTTTGTATCATCACGGCCCCTACAGTCGGCCGGCGCTCAGTTCTCCCCAATCCCTTTTGAGAGTACACAACAGCTGCCTCCTTCTTGGCTGGAAATGGCTTTTTAACAGTTGTAGATGCAGAGGCGTCCCTTTGAATCTTCCCACTCTTAATACTAGTTTCCACCCGTTCGCCAGTCAGAATTAATTTAGTAAACCCCGCGGAAGAGCTCTCGATCAAATGGTTGAAGAACGGGCCAGATAGGGTCCCCAAGAACATATCAACTAGTTCCCTATCTGAAAGAGGTGGCTGCACTCTTCCGGCCAAGTCGCGCCATTTCTGGGCGTATTCTTTGAATCCCTCATTTGAGGCTATTCCCATACTTTGTAGCTGAGTACGGGTTGGCGCCAAGTCAGCGTTATATTGATACTGTCGATAAAAGGCAGCTGCCAAGTCCTCCCAGCTATGCACCTCTGACCTCTCAAGTTGGTAAAACCAATCAAGTTGTGTACCGGACAAGCTATCCTGGAAGAAGTGTACCCAAAGATTTCTATCGGATGAATGAGGTTGAATTTTCCTGACATACGACCTCAGGTGCATCTTTGGGCAGGATAGCCCGTCATATTTTGCAAAAATTGGCACCTTAAACTTTGGAGGAATTACAACCCCAGCAATCAATCCCAATTCTTCAAAATCTAACCCAGGAACCCTTTGCAGCTCCATAGCTGCCATTCTATCCTCCAGGTTTTTGTACTTGTCGTCTGCTGGCGGGTATTGCTGCTCTGAGTAGTCTTCATCTTCCTCAACCTCTTCCTCTTCAGCCTCGGACTCGGAAGGTAATGCAGCTCCTTTTCCCTTACTGGTTCCCTCATCAGATGCGGAGGGAAATTCAAGAACTCTTCTAGCTTCATTCTCAAACCTTCTTCCCAGTGTAGCTACCCTAACTCTTTTCTTCTTCTTTTTTCCTTTTTCTGGCTCTTTGTTCCCCAACAGTGCTTTTAGATCCTCCTGACCCTTTTCCAAGGTCATAAGGAGCTGTTGAAACTGCGAGTTTTGTGACTCCAGATCTTTGACCGTCTGTTCAAGATCCATCTTACTGAAATAAACAGCAGAAAGATAAGGAAACCTGGTGCGAAGACCTGCTTATGCATATGATGAATGATATGTTTATTCATGCAATGCATTCAAGGATTTAGAAATTCAAAATTGTTGCAGGCAAAAAGAACACACGTCATATTAATAAGAAGAAATTTTATCAGTACATAAATGCCCCATGGGCCAAATATTACAAAAACTTCTTAAGGTAAAAAGACATTGCGCATCCTCTTTGGTGCAATGTAAGTGTTGAGGGTCTCCTCCTCGTGAAGTCGGCGGGTAAGCTCCAAAACCTTCTTCTCACTGGCGTAGAAGCTGGCTTCAAAAGTATTCCGTTCTTCCTTGAGTTGGATCCAACTCTTTTGCATCTCCTCCCATGATGTTGGCATGTCAGGATGTAGGATGGTGTAAGGAACCTCTCCTTCCTTAACAGGCTCTTTAATCAAAGGGAAATGTGAGGGTAAGGCATCATAAGACTCTGGGCTCGGGTTCGTACCCACTTGAGATAAGGCTCAAGAGGGATGGAGTTCTTGTGCCCCAGTGTCTTGCTATCTACCTTGTTAGGCATCCTCCAAGCTCTGATGAATCTTTGGCGAAGTCCTTGCGCATCGTTGTCGAAGTCAAAAACTAGGTCAGGAATCAGCATGTTATGAGGGACATCCCTCCGCGCATATCCAAATTGTCTCAAAGCTAGACAAGGGTTGTATGTAATGCCTCCTCTAATGCCAAGTAATGGAACATTAGGGAACTCACCACAATGATCGACGATGATGACATTTTCTCTGGATCGAGAACACCAATGTACATCTGAATGCGTGAGGGTCATCAACTGTTGTGACCACCTTAAGCCTTGCTCATTCTTCAAAACAGATTGTGGAAGGTGAGAAATAAACCACCTTGCAAGGAAAGGAGTACAGCACATGAGAACACCTCTCTTTCTCATTGTTCGTGTGTAAAATGAGTGGAGGATATCCCCAAGTAATGTAGGTATGGGATTCCTGGATAGGAAAATCTTGACAGCATTGACATCTATAAGTTGGTCAGGATTTGGGAACAAGACCAACCCATAAATAAGGAGTGCACAATCTCTTCAAAGGCTTGTATATCCAAGGAGTTCCAACACTCCTGTGCCTTCTCAAACAAGAATTTTGCCAAGAAGCCCTTGACACCACTTCTAGTTTCCCAATGCCCCTTGATGTCAGATGGTTGCAAGTGTAGTGCTTGAGCAACATCTTCGGGCTTTGGTTCCTTTTCCGTACCGTTGTAGGGTAGTTGATTAAGAATAGGAATTCTCAGGAGTTGAGAAAATTCCTCCAAAGTAGGCACTAATTGATAGTCGGGGAATGTGAAACAATGGTGAAGGGGGTCAAAGAACTGGAACAGCACTTTCACCATGTCTTCTTCAATGTTGGTGTTGACTAGGCTGAGCAGTCTACCATGTCTTTTACTGAAGAGAGAGCTTTCTGGAATTCTGGATGTAAGCTCCTTGAGTTGAGGAGGGATTCTCACAAGGTTCACTTGGATAGTTTTCCTGCGAAGAATTTCCATGGCCTACAAAACAAGAACAAAGATGAAGATCCAAACCCTTGAAATGGTTAGTGGATGCATATGATGCTTTATGATGTTCATGATGTATGCACAAACATATGTACAAGCAAGTCACACAAAACCCTGGTTTTAGGCTTGCATGGGGTTTCATAGGTAAGTACCCTCTTGAGTGTAGTTGGCTTAAAAACTTGTCCTATAAATAGTAACCGGGTTCTAAGGAGCTCAATATCATTGGATTGTTTTCCATGTTCATTGTTTTGGTTTAGCCACTTAACTAGCGACCAAAATATTCCAAGAAAATAACCCTCAATGAGTGTAGTATCGAGTATCTACCAACTTCGGACTGCACCAAAGCCGGTCATCTCACTACCCCTAATAAAAGGCCAAGATGGTCAAGTAAGGTTCTAGGTCATTAGTGCTTAGTGACATCACTCAGCAGCCTCGTACTCTCCTTGATTGAACTCAAGGGTTACCGGTAGTCACAAATATGTCGCACTAATATAGCTATTGCTTCAACCGTGTCGGTATACCCCGCATATTATCCACAACGTATTGCTATCTATGAATGTTTCCCAAATTCGGGCATAGGATTTCAAGCCCAAACAAAGAGAACCAAAATGTAAAGCAATCAAAGCAAACAATTAGTCATGCAAAAGGGTCATCTAGACCCTAAGGTTACTCCACTTTTAAATTTCTCCCCAGCTGAGTCGCCAATTCTGTGATACGATGGGAGAACTGACTTGAGGTTTTGCGTTTGTTTTCGCAAATGTTTCGGTTTAGCAAGAGTCTCCACCAACTTTTTATTTTATCCTAAGGAAAGGTTAAAAAGCACAGGAAAAACCTTTGAGATGTTTTCTTGGGTTCGGGGAGTAGATTATAGAAAGGGAAGGTATTATCACCCTTTCTATCCATGGTTATCCATGGGCTCTTAGTTACTTGCTTAGATCACTTGCCTTGCATTTTCAATTGTTTGAAATGGTGCTTTGTGTGTGATTTTGAAAGAGGTTTTGAAAAGAGGCCATTTGTTGTGGCAACCTTTGTAATGATCCATGTTTGAATGTATACAAAGGTGTATTTGTCTTTTGAAAAGTTTTCAATGTTTTGAAAGTTTGTTTTGAAATTGTGTTGTGAGGTGTGTTTTGAAAAATGGCAAGGATTTGTTTTTTGCAAGTTGGTCAAGTAACCAAGAGCTATCTACCCTAAATTTCTCAAAGATCTTTCCTATGTTTTAACCCTTTTAACAAGATTGTTCCACCATTGTATTTGGTGGACAATCTTGTGTTAGGATGTCAACGGGACGGGCGCGGGTCATCGTTTAGACCATGAATGCAATAGTGCCAAGTGTCTTTTGGCAATTTTTCCTTTAAGGGACTTGATCATTTTTTAGGCAACTTGAGAAAGCGTCATCGAGGGACTATGATCTTTTGATTTGTTTTGTTTTGCCAAAGACACTCAACATGCAACATGGCCCATTTTTGAAGGCAACAAGTGGAGTAACTCTAAGGGTGCAAGTGTGATTGGTGTTGTCCATTTTCATGCTTGTTTATCTTTGAATTAGTCAAGCTATTTGTTAGTTGATTTGCATACAAATCCTAGGTCTATCATGGCATAATTTGAAAGCTTTTAAATGCGGAAATTTAAAGTCCTAAATTATTACAACATGATTATGGGGATGGGGGTACAAATGTTTGAATGGGGGATATTTAGCAAGAAATTAAATCTAAAACTATTACATCCATATTGAATAGACAAATAATAAATTATACAATATTTAAACAAATGTAAAATGCAAAATGTATTATGCACAAAGAAGAGATTTTTTATGTATGTAAAAGTTTTCATGTTTGAAATATAAACAAAATAGAAAAAAGATCATTTTTGACTATTTTCATGGTTTTAGGGTTAAACCCTAGTTTTTTGAATAAACATTATTATTTATTGATTAGGTACAAAATTTGTTAATTATATACAAGAAATAAAAAGTATATTGTGAAAAGGGTATTTTTGATGTCAAATATTAATAAAAATAAAAATGTATTATTTCTATATTTTTGTCCTAAATATTTAATAAAATATGTATAAGTATTTATATTATATATTAAATATACTAAATATATACAAAATGAAATATTAATTATTTACAAAAAAAAGTATATTTTTAGAAAATGTTTCCAAAATGTAAATAAAAAATAATAACTAAAAAATATATATTTTTGTATTATTTTCTAGGGTTTTAAATAAAAAGTATATATATTTATTTACATGTATATGCTAAATAAAACAAATAAATGTCAAATAAATGCAAAAATGGGTGAAAAAATATTTTTAATATTTTTTATATTTGAGCAAAAAATAATAAGTCAGAATCAAAAAGAAAAAATCAAAAATGATCAAAATATCACACAATGGGCCAAGGGGGTGTAAGTTGGAAAAGAGGGTGAAAAAAGCAGGTTGACTCAGGCCCAGCCCAAGTCAACTTTGTCTTCAACCTCCAGCCATTTGAAACAAAAACGCGCGCCCTTCCTTGTTCAACACTAACTCCTGATTCCTTGATTTTTAGCCAAAACTCATAACATAAACAATGTAGAGCATCAAATCACGAATTCATACATATAAAAAACTTGACCTAACTCTCAGAGATGAGGGAGAATTTCTTCATCCCCAATTTCTGACCTAAGTTTTTTTCAATGTTCAGGGCCAAAATTCTCACAGCACGCATAAAATAAATGAAAAGTAATCATATGTATGGCTTCAGGGCTATGAGTAGAGCATGTTTCATTCACAAACCTAAGCCTAACTCTTCCTAGATTGAGAGATAGAAGTTCATAGATTACCTGTTTCAGCTTGAATCGTGTACAGCAATGTGGCCACCTTCAATGGAGTTTGAGGATTTGTACAGCTTGCCTGAGGTCCAAGGAACCTTCTCCAACACCTAGCTTGCTTTGAATCTGCCTGTATCGAGCTATGGAAGTCAACCTGCACAGCTGAAAAGTGAAAATGGCTAACTTGGTTAGGGGTGTTATAGTCTGTATCTAGGGCTTGGGATAGTTTGTATGGATGATATAGAATGTGTTTGGACAGGCTTGAGCAAAAACGCACGAATGGATATGGTTATGGAGGTCAAGTTGCAGAACTTGCCCTGTTTTGCAACAAAACATGGATTCTGAGTATGAGCAGGTCTTAGGGATGGATGAGTTGTGCTTTAGGCTTGTTTTGGTGTATGAAAAGTGTCTACAAAGTTTGCTCGAGCTTCTGTTTGCAGGAAGTGAGAGTTGGATATCTTTTGCCAAGTTTCTTCTACTTGAAGCAAGAAAATGCAAGTTTCAAAACAGACCTGTCCAATGCCCTAAACTATGCTGCACCTCTTGTTCTTGATCAGAGTGATTTGTGTACAAATGCTAGCTTCAAAGATCTGGCCCATGCCTCTTGGATTTGTTATTTGACATAAAGTGCATCTTTTCCAAAATGGCAAATTTACTTTTTCTAATTATGGATTAATCTTGCATGTAATGACCAAATGAACAAAATAATGCTTGAACACAATGGTTTGGCATTTAATTATTGATTGTGAAGATGATTAGAGGCATGTAAGCTAGCATAAACCATGCTGAGTTGAAAATGCAAAGTGTTATGAGCAAGCCTTGGCCAAGAACAAAAGTGGATTTTGCCTAACTTTGCAAATTCGATTCTCCCTAACCACAAGGGTGTTTGAGAAGTTCTTGGATAATTTGGAAAGCTTGGAATGTGTACTACAATCCATATTTGTAATGCAAATTGAAACTCCAAGTGGAACCATGTGAAAAGTGGCCATGAAATTGGACAAAAATCCTGCCTAGAATAGGTCAAAATTTCTCTAAGTTAAAAATGTTTTGCACCCTTATTCCAAAAATCATAACTTGAGCTACAAGCTTCTTTTGAGGAAACTTTGTGAATCAAAGTTGTATATTTTGCAATGGACTACAACTTTCATGTTTTGAGTTTTGTTTGAATCCAAATGCATCTTGGTGAAAAAATGGGGCAAAGTTAGGAAAAAATAAGGAAGTTTCATAACTTAGAAAAATTCTAAGTTATGAAATTTTCTCATCTTAAACCCTAATTTGCAATTTTGGGTTTCTTGATGAACAAGTTTCATAATTTGACATGTCTTGATGAAAAATGAATCTTGGCACTTGATTTTGACCAAAAAGTCAAAGTTTGACTTTTCAGTAAACAGTCAAATTTTGATCAGTTGACTGGAAAATTCATCTGTCAATCCTATGCATTTGGGATCTTTTGAACTTGTTGGATGGGTCAAGACAATGCCATTGAGTCCTTGAGTCCATATATGAGCTTGGTTTGCCATTAGTTAGGTCAAACAGTCAAAAATTGCCTTTGTGCAGTCAAAACCCTAAAAATGACCATTTTGCCCTTTTGGTGATCTGATCAAATTTTTTGTGGAATTGTGATCCAAACTTGACCAAATGGTTCATATGAGTTAAATATGTTGATGTGGGTCAAAATCATGAGGTTTGACTATCAATTGGCCACAGTTGACTTTTTCCCCAATACAGCTGATTTCTAGGTCAACTGTCCAATTGACTGGGCAAAGATTGGAATCAAGGCTTGAGACTTGGTATGGATAAACTTGTGAGTCCAACATGAAGCATGAGAGTAACTTTGGGCATTTTAGGTCAAAACATCTTTGTGCAAACTCAAACCCTAATTTGGGTCAACAGTGCAAGGAGGAGTCCTGAGCAGAGTAAACCATAACTTGATCTTGAGCTCCAAGGGTCTTGTGGTGAGACAATGTTGATGAAATGAGAGGTCAAATTTTGGGGTACAACAGATACCATTGCTCAAGAAGAACTTGGCTGATAATCTCCTTAAGAACTTTTTGTCGTTGACTGAAGCTCCTTCAGGGTATTCTTGCGCCTCGAGATACCTTTTGACTTCGTGAAACCAAGGTCGGTCCACTACTTCTTCGGTATTAATCTCGTGACAATGTGCAGGTTCGTCCATCCGTTCAATGGTGATTTGGGGAGCCTCATTATCCCAGTTAAGTATAAACATGGATGACATTGTAGCTAGAGCATCTGCTAGCTGATTTTCTTCTCGCGGAAAGTGCTCGAAGGTAATCTGCTCGAAATGAGGTAACAATGTCAAGACATGTTCTTTGTAAGAGATGAGGTTGGGATGTTTAGTGTCCCACTCTCCTTTGATCTGACTGATGACCAAAGCTGAGTCCCCAAACACAATCAAGGATTTGATTCCCAAGTCTATTGCAGCTTTGAGACCAAAGATACAAGCTTCATACTCGGCCATGTTGTTGGTGCAGTTGAAGCAGAGTCTGGCGGTGAAAGGTGTATGGAAACCTTCTGGAGAGATGAGTACCGCGCCGATACCGTTGCCAACTGCATTAGAGGCACCATCAAAGTACAAGGTCCATCGGGATCCTTGTTCAGGTCCGTCATACGGTCTGAAATCTTTAACATTGTCCAATGTCATGATATCCTCGTCAGGGAAGTCCAACCTCATGGAATGGTAATCTTCGACACCTTGATGAGCCAGATGGTCAGCCAACACACTCCGCTTTATAGCTTTTTGGGTTGTGTACTGTATATCGTATTTGGTCAGGATCATCTGCCATCTAGCTATTCTTCCGAATAGAGCAGGCTTTTCAAAGATGTACTTGATCGGATCCATCTTAGAGATCAGCAGAGTGGTATGAGTCAACATATACTTCCTTAGCCGGCGAGCAGCCCATACAAAAGCGCAGCAAGTTTTCTCGAGCAGTGAGTATCGGGTCTCACAGTCGGTAAACTTTTTGCTAAGGTAATAAATGGCATGCTCTTTTCGGCCAGACTCGTCATGTTGGCCCAGTACGCACCCTATTGAATTCTCCAAGGTGTTTGTCTTTTGAAAAATGTTTCAATGTTTGAAAGTTTATTTTGGGAAAATGTTTTGAAATTGTGTGTGTGTTTGAAATTAGCAAGGATGGTTCGCAAGAGATCAAGTAACTAGGAGTTGTCTACCCTACTCAAAGATCTTTCTTACACATTTTTAACCCTTTGACATTTTTGTTTTACCATTGTATTTGGTAAACAACCTTGTATTTGGATGTTAAACGGGACGAGCGTGGGTCATCGTATGACCATGATAGCAATGTTGCCAAGTATCTTAGCAAGTTTTTGAGGGACTAGATCATTTTTGTGTATAGGCAACCAAGATAGCATCATCGAGGGACTATGATCTTTTTGTTTTGCCAAGATACCTAGCATGCATACCATGGCCATTTTTAAGGCAACAAGTGGATGAAACCCTAGGGGTGCTTGTGTGCATTGTGTTGTCATTTTTCATGCATTTTTGTCTTGTGTTTAGTCATGCTATTTGTTTGATTTTGATTATCATACAAAACCCTAATTTACTAATCATGCATTTGAAAGCAATAAAATGCGTAAAAGTAAATCTAAGACTATTACAACATTGATATGGGGAGGGGGTACAAGTTTGAATAGGGGGATATTGCAAAAAAATAAAGCCCTAAAATTATTACAACCATATTGAATTTATTTGTACAAATAAATAAATAAGCAAATATTTAAATATGCAATTAAATATAAATATGCAAAAAAATGTTGTTGTATTTATTTTATGCATGTAAAATAAATTATTTATGTCTCAAAAAATAAGAAAAATATTAATGATTATTTTTTGGAAAGGGTGGAAACCCTAGTTTTTTGTTTAAAAGAAAAAATATATATTAATTATTATTTATGTACAAGATAATAAATAAAAATATACAAAAATGTTAAAAATAAAATATGTGAGAAAATATTATTTTTATATGTATAATAAAATAAAATAAAAAATGTAAGTATTTTAGTATTATTTACAAGTTTTAATTAAGAAAATAAATTAATATTAACCTAAATAATTATTTATTATGCAAATAAAAATAAAATAAAAATATAATAAAATGCAAAAAATAAGGAAAATAATTTTTGTGATTTTAAATATTCAAGAAAAAATAATAAAGTCAGAAAATAAAAAAAGAAATGAAAAATATACAAAAATAAATCAAATGGGCCAAGGGGTGTAGAAAGCAAGCATAGGGGGTGTCAAAAGCAAGGCAAGCCAGGCCCAACCCACATTCCACTTCATCCCTGTCCTTGAGACAGAAATATGCGTGCGCCATGTAAAAACTCGTATCTCCTACATACGTGCTTAAAAACAAAATCTTGCAACATAAAAGTTATAGCTCATCATCACACGATTCTAATGATATAAAAAACTTGATCTAACTCTCAAAGACCAAAGAGAATTTTATCACCCCCAATTTCTGACCTAAAAAATTCAGCATGTTCATCATCTAAATTCTCCTAGCCCAGTTAATATAAATGCAAGCTATGCATATGTACAGTTCAAGGAAATTAAGGGCTACATTTTTGCTTCACAAACCTAAGCCTAATGATTCCTAAATAAGGAGATAGAAGTTTGTCAACTACCTGTTTCAACCAAGTTTGGATATGGCAATGTAGGAGTTTTGGATAAGGCCAGAAGGTCATGTTAGCTTGCCTGAAGTCCCTTTGACCTTTCCCAATGCCCAGCTTACTTTGAAATGGCTTGAATCTCCCTATAGAACTCAACCTGCAAACTCAGAATTTAAAAATGGTGAAGCTTGAAAATGAAGTTACAGTTGCTTGAGAAGGACTTGGGTATCTTGGATGGGATGTATGCAATGTGTCTGAAGTGGTTTGGGACAAAACGCACGAGGCAAATATGTTTTGGCTTGGTCTTTGCAGAAAATGCCCTGTTTGGGCAGAAAAATGAGATTTCTGTGATAGAGGGTGTGTTAGGGCTTAGCAATTCGTGCTTTTTGTTTGCTACAATGTCTTGAGGGTGTTTGAAATGAGACTTAGACTTGCTCTTATCAGATTACCAAGTTGTGGAGTATTTGCACACTTGCATGTTTTTTTAAGTAAAAGGTGAGAAGTGACAATGCCAAGGTTGTACAAGCTAGCTCAAGGTCTGCACATAGTTGGTACCAATTGCCTGATATTCATCGACTTTGTTTGCTGCAAAAGATTGGGTCCAATTCTTAAGAGAAACAAAATTGCCAAAAGGTAACTTTATCAAAGTAGCAATGTTATCTTTTTGCCATTTTTGGATTAAACTTTTGTATAATGCTTCATAGATCAGAACAATGCCATAATCCAATGTGTTTGCATTTAATTTATGAGTTTAGAAAGGATTAGAACTTGTAAACCAAGTACAAGCATACTTTGAACAGATTTGTAACTTGTATCATGGTGCAAAATGCCTTGGACAAAAGTGATGATTTGCCAATTTCAAACTTTCGATTCTCCCTAACCACAAATGATCTTGGAGAGTTCTTGGACATTTTGGAAATCTTGTAACATGCTTTACAATCCATCTTTGAAATGCATTTTGATATTACAATTGGAACTATGTGAAAAATTTTCCATGAAGATAGGTCCAAATCCTGCCTAAACTAGGGCAAAATTTCACTAAGTTAAAAGTTTCATGGACCCTTATTCACAAAATCATAACTTGCGATCCAAGCATAATTTTGGAAAACTTTGTGAATAAAAGTTGTAGATTGTTTGGAGGACTACAACTTTCATGTTTGAAGTTTTCTTTGAATCCAATTTCATCATGGTGAAAAAGTTGGGCAAAGTTGGGAAAAAATAAGAAATTTTCATAACTTAGAAAATTTCTAAGTTATGAAAATTTTCAATCTTAAACCCTAATTTTCAAAATTAGGTTTCTTGGTGAAAAAGTTTCATGTTTTGACACATATTGATGAAAAATGACCCTTGGCACTTGATTTTGTCCAAAAAGTCAAAGTTTGACTTTTCAGTGCACATTTGATTTTTTATCAGTTGACTGGAAAATTCATCTGTCAATCCAATGCATTTGAGATCTTTTGAACCCTGTGATTAGGTCAAGATGATGCCATTGAGTCCTTGAAGTCATGCTTGAACCCAATTTTCCATTGGCTAGGTGAAAAATCAGAAATTGCCCTTCTACAGTCAAAACCATAAAAATGACCATTTTGCCCTTTTGATGATCTGATCAAATTTCTTGAGGAGTTGTGGTCCAAACTTGACCAAATGGTTCATATGAGTCTATAATGTTTATGTGGATAAAAAATTATGAGGTTTGACTGTAAATTGGCCACAGTTGACTTTTTCCCCAATACAACTGATTTTTAGGTCAACTGTCCAATTGACTGGGCAAAAATTTAATTCAAGGCTTGAAACTTGGTATGGGTAATCTTAGAGGTCCAACATGAAGTATGAAACTCATATGAGGCATTGGAAGTCCAAAAATTCTTGTGCAAACTCAAACCCTAATTTCAGGTCAACAATGCAAGGAGGTGTCTTGAGCAGAGCAAACCCTAGCTTGGTCTTGAGTCCAAAGAGTCTTGTGAGGGGAAATCTTGACAAAATGAGAGGTCAAATTTTGGGGTACAACACTTGGTGTCTCTCCAAAACCCGTTGCAATATCAAATGCAGTTTGGAGAGCTTTCCTAACCCCCACCCTACTTTCCTTCAGGATTAATACTGGGTTGAAGGGTTATGGTTTCATGAGCTACCAACCATAACTGGTGGCTTTCTAATTTGGACTTAGTTAGATATTGCCTATGTCCCTTTTCTCTCATTATGCCGACATTTTCTGGTTTGGTCGACAATTGTCTGCTGATGACCATATGTCATGCCTCAAGTTCCACAACACAATGAACATTTTTTGAACTCCTAGTATTCTGCTTCCAACCTTCCTTTGATACCACTAAAGAATTCGACCAATGATGGTATGAATTCTTGAAGAAATATTTCTCTTCACTTCCCTTCCTACATAAGTCGGATACAACTTTCGATGCTTTTGAGAGTACACAAACTACCATATCGGCCCCAGACACTAAGGCTGATAGTGTTCTGCGATCATCTTCCACAGCTACCGAAAAGGCCCCGTCAAAAACGGTAACTTCTAATCCCATCCACCATCTTCAAGGCGCTTAAGTGCACTCACTTTTCATTTTCACTTACCTTGTTTCAAAATCTCTTTGTCTCTCTCCAAAAACAGCTCTCGCCTGACGAATCTGCTTCTCTCAATTCAACCAAGAAAATAAGAATTTCCACCGCATCTCGACCCTAGGCACGATACTCTTTCTTCTTTGATAAGCATCTATCAACTATTTTTTGATTTCTTGGATCTTCAGGTCTCTGAAGAAACACCCCTAACCTTTAGTCGGCAACGACAATTCTACCGACAGTGGTCATACTCAAATTTTTCCTTCCTCCAAGGCTTCCACCCCCCGTAAAACCCAAGGGTACCAGGAAAAGCAAAAATGTCATTCTCAATATAACAACTCCCAAAGCCCCCCCCCCCCCCTCGACGACTAGCAAAAATAATGCTCCGATTTCCAAGACCTCTGAACCAGCCACTCCAAAACACCTGTCCAATGATCAGGAAGAAACTTCTCCTCCACGAAAATCAATTATCGTTAGTCCACCCCCGACAGAAAAAAGGTGTTCCATCGTCAAATGAGGTTTTTTGTCCTTCTTCGTTTCTTTCTATCGTATTGGTCATTTATACTAACAAGTATTTTATTTCTTCAGGAACCAATTCATGTTACATCCACCAACTCTGATAATTCCACCAAAACCAAGATCATTGATGACGCTAATACTACTGGGCACTCTGCTGAGGCCTCTTCATTGAACTCTCATACTCACAACAACATTGCAGAAATCTCGACTGAGGTGGTTCCTTCACCGGGTCATCATGATGATACCCATGGTGATGGGAACCCTAAGCCTCAACCTACCAATGTTCTTACAACTCTGGTTAAGGAGACCTTTGACCAAAATTCCTCTCAAGATGAAGGACCCAACAGTCGGGCTCCTGTCGACAATGTTCTTGAAGATACCAGTTCCAACAACACCTTTAGCCAAGAAGAAATCTTAGCAATGAAACAAAAGAATCCAACTGAGACCCTTAGGAGGCTACAGAAACTTCGACAGACTTCCCTTGGCTTTCTTTTTCTTGTCTCTTCAGATCCCTCCATTCATGAAAGGAATGCATCTGTGAACCTCAAGCTGCAACAACTTCGAAATTTCTTATTTGATATCAAGTTTCTCGACATGATTGTGAATGAGAATACCTTGGGAGCGGACGTAGTTAGGCTACTCGATGAGATTTCTCAACAAGATATCCCTGAGCCTATGGCTCAATTTCCGATAGAATTCGAAGCTTTCTTTTGTCAACTTGTGAAAGATATCAAGCTCCACCAAGAAATTGATCTTCAACATAAAACAATGTTTGAAAACATGAAGGGAGAATGGGAACTGAGGTGACGCTTGTGAGAAAAAACTTATTAAGTTTGAGACTAAGACCCAAGAGCATGTCGACCAATGTCTTGCCTTTGATCAATAAATCACATCTTACCAGGCATAGATAATTGAGCTTACAAATAAAATAGCAGAAGTTGAGCGGTAGAAGCCACATTGAATTCAACTCGTGATCTCCCTAGTCTCGATACCATTTCTCAAGAAACTCTTAAAGGGATCACTCACGGTTAGAACACACTTAAGATAAAAGGAGAAATTGATCAAGTGTAGTCAAAGAAAGCCCGCCTAGACAACAGGATTTCCCTAGAGAAGTTTTGCTTTGAAGATTTCAAGTCTCGCTTCCCTGCTTAATTGCATTGTTTAATTTATTTTGTTAATCATTGGCCCTAACTTTTTTGGCCTTTTTTGTAATCTCTTTGAACTGACGGTGACCATTTTGGCTTCCTGCCATTTTAGTTAGCATATTTATATAAAATGCTTTATTTTACTACAACCTAAATCTCTTGAAGCATAACTCTATATTTTTTCAAATATTTCCCATTTACTTTAAAGACTCGTTGATCGAAACCTATTTCCTCGATTTCGTAAGCATTATTTGTGAACATTTTTGTAATATTGAATGGCTCTTCCCAATTTGGCGACCATTTTCCTAACATTCGATCCCATCGATCTATAGGAAAAATTAATTTCCAAACATATTTGCCTATTAAGAACCTCTTAGTTTTCACCTTTTTATTGTATACTTTGGAAACTCACTCCTTCTATCGAATGAGCATGTTCAATGCAACTAGCCTTTCTTCGTCCAAGTCTACCATTTTGCTGAACATCAAATTCCAGTATTTATCTGATGAAAGTTCGTTCTGAAGCTATATTCTTACGGACTGCAAATATAATTTGACTGGAAAAACAACATTGTGCCCAAACACTAAACAGAAAGGCGTTGAATTCATCGCCTCCTTAGGGGATGTTTGACACGCCCATAGTATTTAATTTAACATTTTATGCCAATTCTTAGGCTTCTTTGAAACATGTTTCTTAATCAGCCCAATTATCACTTTATTCACAACCTCGACTTGGCCATTGGCCTGTGCATAATAAGGTGTCGAGGTTAACAATTTAAATCCTATTTCAGATGCAAATTCCTGCATCTTTCGACCAAAAATACCGACCCTTGGTCTGTAGTTATAGTCTCAGAAATTCCAAACCTATAAATTATGTGTTTTTGGATGAACTCAATCATAGTGTCTTGATCCAGATTAACTAAAGGTATGGTTTCTATTCATATGGTCAAATAATCTATCCCTATCAGGATGAACCTCTGTTGTTTCTACGATGCAGATCAAATTTCGCCTATATTATCCAAAGCACATCCTCTAAAGGGCCATGGTTTGATAATGACATATAATTCACTTGTTGGCACATGTTGAATGCCTGCATGCTTTTGACACTCTTTACATCCTTTGGTGTAATCTATGTAATCCTTTAGCATGCTCGAGCAATATACACCTAGTCCAAATAACAACCATTTCATCTTATGGCTAGCTTAGTGAGCGCTACAATCTCCATTGTGATCATCAGACACTGCCACATATGCTTCAGCTTCTCAAAGGCATTTAAGAAACACACCTTCAGGAATTTTATTGAACAATTCATTGCCCATGCAAACATAGCTTAATCCCTGGTACTTTATCTTTTTGTAAGTACTTCCGACGGGATTCTATAGATACTTTATAATTGGATTTCACCAGTCTGTATCTAGCAAATTGTCAATGGCAAAATTTTCAAAAATTTCATCCATATGATATGCCCCCTAAGCTTTTGGTGTTGACAATTCGGGTAATGTTGAGATGACTTTCTCCCTTACTTCAACAAATTCCTTCAGCTTGGTCCTTGACACTTTATACCCGGATGCAATTTGGGCTAAATCATTTGCTTCTTAATTCTCTACTCTAGGCACATGCGTAATGCTCACCACTTCGAAGTCTTCCAAAAAACGGTTCACAAGTGTAAAGTATCTCATTAAGTGCTCCTTAATACACTTATACTCTCACATGATTTGTTTAATCACCAACTCCGATTCGCCTTTTATCTCGATTCGAGTGGCCCCTAAATATCGCAAGATATTTAGTCCAATAATTAAGGCTTCATATTCTGCCTCATTATTGGAACATTTGTCGTCTACTCGGTGTTATACCCCAATTTTCCCCCTAAGATCCTTTGTCATCTCATTACATCATAATGCATCAAGATCTTGAATAACATATCATCGATTCCATGGTTACAGGATCCAATCATTTATCCTCGGCAAGCTACAAAAACAAGTGTTCCGTCAGGCAGTACAGTAAAGCAGAAACTCAGAGTTTTTAGGATTCAAGTGCACTCCACATATTTTTTCGAGCTTTTCGATCAGTGAGTCTCCAAAGGTCGAGTGGCGATAGAATGCAAAATTAGAATTGTTCATAAAAAAACATACAACAAACCAATATTTTTAAGGTGAACTATGAGTGTCTTGATCTCTCATTTCACGGAGAGGGTACGTAGGAACAAAGGTTTGCAATCGAGGCAGACATGACTAATAAAACCTTTTTCTTTGTATACACACTCTGCATTCATGCATTTTCCCTTTAGCTTGTAAGCTTTAGATATAATACACACTTTGATTATAATAACAAGAATGGATCCCGTGGAGTACCACTGACGTGAGGGGTGCTAATACCTTCCCCTTACATAATTGACTCACATACCTGATCTCTCGATCGCAAGATCATGACTTCTCCCTTCTCAGGTTTTTCATTGATGATTTTCCTTTCCCTTCTTGTAGGATAAATAAATACTTGATGGTGAATGAATTGATTTTTTCTCGATGATTTACTGTTGTTTCCTTCATCTGGCGATTTCATTGATTTCCTCTCGATGATTTTCTACTGGTTCCTTCAGCTGGCGACTTCACTGGGGACAGATTGACGAATTGTTGATCCATCCCGTGAGTCACTCCTAGCTCTTATTTTTATTTTCTTTGGTTTTTTATTTTTATTTCTTTATAGCTTGTTCATTTTTATATATTTGAGCATATGTATGCATTGCATTTTACCGCTTTCCATATACTGGTTATTGTTGTTGTGTTGGATCTTCTGTGTTTTCTTTGTGAGTGGGTGTTACTATTGAGGTAAAAGACCCACCACCCAGGCCAAAGTTGTAAATTCTTAGGAACACATAGGAATAGATTGGAACATGACGGCTACTGGACGAAGTTCCTACTAGTGCGGTCATGTCGTCCATACTCAGATGAGGTTCAAATGGGGGTGTTATCGTCATCCACGTCTATGGTTTTAATGGTAGTGCTTTTAGGTGAACCCGTTTGAGTTACCCATTGCCTTACCTTGACCTTGACTTCACCTATGAGGGGGGAAGGTTTGATATTACAAGTATTGTTGGTGACTCTATGGTTCTTATGGTTCTAGATTTCTATTGGTGACTGTAACACCTCAATTCTACCCGACAATTATATAAATAAATCAGAGTTATAAAATCATTCATGCAAACGAATCAGGATGCTACAAATTCATCATTAAAAACTCATTTCATTCATGTTGGATACATAACACTTTAAAACTTCGGATGAACCATCAGCATAAATACTTTAATTAAATAATTCAACAATTTAACATCTACACAGCAGAATTCTTAATAACATCTTTATCATCATTACAACAACTTCAAAACAACACAGTTTAATAATAATCAACTTAAAGTTCAACGACTGAATAATCAACAATCAAAAGCAACAAGCATTCACCCCCCCCCCCCCCCCCCCGAGTGTTACATATCAGAGCAATGACACCGACTCGAACTATTGAAGGTATACAACCTTCACTCACGATTACCTGCACGTTACCAATATAAGGGAAACATTTAAACAGAATGGGTGAGATATCTAACACTATAATAAAGCGTATGATAATTAATATATTAAATTAGATCACATAAAATCACCACTTATCATCTTATAATCAACAATAATTGCAACAAATAATACACATTCACAACATCAAAACACAGCTTCTTTATGCAATCGTATAATGTGACTCAATATTATGTGAATGCATGTGGTACCATTGGAGCAGAACTCCCATCTTAAAAATCTGCCAATAAATAGAGGCATCAACAAGGCATAAGTCTTCATCTTAATATTCGCCAATACATACCATCTTTAACGAGCATAAGCTCCATCTTGAAATGCAATGTATGCGACACAATCATGAATGTAATGACAACACCATAATTAACAACATCTCAACACAGCATCATCGTTGGTCATAAGCCTACATCTTTATAGCTGCCAATTATTAGAGGCATCTCAACATCTTTCATCAACATCAAATATCATCATAATTAATTTATAATCACAACTCATCAAACATCATTTACACATCAAACATCATTTATACATCATAACTCATCAAGCGTAATCTCATAAATCATCATTTCATCAACAACTCAGTTGTACAGTACTATCACAGTAACTCATCAATCTCACAAAGTTGGCCATAGGCCTACAACATGATTCGCCTATAACTAGTTAATCAACTAAGGCTTACTTCTAAATTACCAAACCTCTACATATTACTATTCTGTAATACTGCATCACTATCATCATCAATCCTACTGTTACAACCTAAACAGCAATCTATAAACGTTTCATCCTCATCATTCTTCACAAAAATCAACATAACGATTAACACGGGAACTAATTCAATTCCTAACTTGGATACTAGGATTATCCTTCCTATTATTCATTTTAATCGTTAAGAATGAAGTTCATTGCGTTAGCTATTCAACGCTTTGAATGACACCTCAAACGGAATCCGAAAACTCAAGTTACAGCATTCTCAAACTGATCCTACCAAAAACCAGACAACATGGATCGACGCATAACGTCTTGGGTCGATGCGTACTGAGTTTAACACGCCACATCAGTCGACGTATTACTCCCTTGTATCGACTCATACTGAGTCTGTCACACTGCATGTATCGATACATGCTCCTTCGTGTCGACTCATCCTGAGTCTAAAATCCCTCATGGATCGACACATGACTCCTTCGTGTCGAGTCATCCTGAGTCTAAAGACCTTCTTGTATCGACACATACCATTTAGGATCAACACGTACTTCTATGTCATGGCTAATTTCTACGATTTTCTCTGCATTTTCACTACGGGTTCCATACTTTAAGCCCTAAAAACCTAATCTAATCATAGATAATCATCACTTACAGTTATCCTATAATTCTACATCAATTAAACAGCATTGGGACATCATCATCCATCTTTCAATCATCAATTCTCGTCATATAACAAAACATAATTCAATCATGAATAAAACAACACTTTCACATCTAATCTCACATACCAATCATCATGACCCTATTATAGAGTAAGAACCCCACCCTTACTTTGGATTGAAGGTTTCTCTACAACTTCCGGTTGAATTCCCATTCTGCCTCTTTCCTCTCTTTCCAACAACTTTCACGTTCTTCCTCTAACCCTTATTCTTCTTACTGCTTCTTCTTTTCTATTCTTTCTAACAATAATAAAATAACCTATTATTCTCTTTATTCCTTAATGGGCTTAAAACTACTACACCCCCTTATTACTACTTCTATCCCTTTAAAACAAGCCCACATAAAATAATATCATTCTTCTAATATTATTTCACCACTTAATAAAATAATTAAATCCAACTAATCACAACATATCTTCACAAATATTCCAAAAATAATTTAATTAAATAATTAATTAATTTACGGGCGTTACAGTGACTCTGTGGTTCTTATGGTTCTGGATTTCTGTTGGTGACTATGTGGTTCTTATGGCTTATGTTCCGGACCTTGGAACTTGGATCCCGCATGTTTGCATACATAGCATGTTAATGTCATTATTTGCACACATGTTCCTTTGTTTCCAAGTATCATTTCTTTGATTCCAATTGTTAAGCCGCTAAAAAATAAATATTGTTTAGAAAAACATCATGGCTTAATAACAGGAATCAAAACGCATAAACTCTTGGAAATATGGGAACATGGAATTTATATTACATGTCATGAATCATTTTTCATTTAATTTTTACATTTCACAAGTTTCCCGGGAGTCTTACTCAAGGTCCTTTGGTCTCCAGAAACAAGTTATCTCATCAATACAACACTCGGTCCAATTACAAGAAGAAGATGGAAAACCTTGAACAAGAGAATTACGAGTTGCGCGAAGAAGTTACTGCTCTAAAGACTAGAATGGCTAATCTAACTGCTTTGGTAGAGTCATTGGTGGCTTCTTGGAATTAACCACCACCACCACCTCCTCTGTCTCCTCATGCTACTCAACCACAACAGACGATCGTTACTTATGAGGTTCTGTCTGTTCCCGTCTCTGTTACTGATAGGAAAAATAGCAAGCGTACTATTTTTCCTAGCAGTAATAATAGGTAATTACCCCGTATATTGATCTCATGAACTGCGTAGATGTACCGAGTTTAATGTGTGGTTCAATTAAACAAAAACTAAGTGTTTGGTTTTGTGTAGAATTTAACCTCAACAATTGTGAGAATAAACATAATGTAAATGATGACTTTTACTAGTATGAGTAACATGCTAGGGAAAGTGTGTGATTTTCCATATGATAACTTTGACTCGATCTTTTCAAAAAGTTCATCATCTCAACTACTGGTTCTTAAGATTATTTCCCCTAAGTCCTTATTGAAAACCCTTTAACCCTTTATCTTAATTTTAATGTCCATTAAAATTAGTGATAACGTTAAGCGGTTAATTATCAAGAATTTTCCGGTTATTATAGTATAGCCCTAGTCCTAGGTGATGTCTACTATAATATAATTGTTTAGAAAACCTTAACACAATTGTACAACTCTATTGTGTTAAGAAAAGTGAAACCCTATTGATCTAATAGGGAAATCAATAGATTATTCTGAACAATTAAATTGATGGAAAATAACTATTGTGTTGAATAAAACAAAGATATCAATATCGTTACAATGAAAAATTAGGGACACCCCCTAGAATTGGGGGTTTAGCCTCCCATAGTATTCAAAAGAAAAGCAATAGTAGAATTATAAATTACAAAAAGTGTGGATTCTTCAATCTTCAATTGCTATCACGCATGAAGGAATCTTCGTCTCCAAAGCTCTTGAAAAACCCAATCTTCTATCATGCCAATCTTCTATCGTTCCAACCAAAAGTCCCCGTACTCTTCTCACAAACAGGTTTTAATAGTATTAGGTCATCCCTCAGCAATGAAAAAATTTCCAAAGCATCCTTAATGATCCAAGACACTTAAAACTCAAAAAATTAGAATTCCTAACGCATTGGCCAACACGAGCCGTGTCACTGGACACGGGTACTCGTGTCAGCCTATGTCCCTTGCTCCAAGTCACGTGTCCATGTAGATGTTTTGACACGGGCATCCGTGTCAGCGTCTTTGACTTTTCTTTCTTATGTCTCTGGTGCAGTTGGTTTAACACGGGATGTGTCGTGTGACACAGGCACCCGTGTCAGCGTCCAACTCGTGCTCCCAACTTCAACTTTTTCATCTTCTCCTGACACGGCTCGTGTTAGCTGACACGGGTGGTCGTGTTAGGACCCTTGTAGCTTCCAGATTTCTTCAGTCTTTGCACCAATTCTTTGGAGATTTTCACTTGCACCTGAAATCACCAACTACTGTCAAACCAAGACAACAAAAGCATCTACTTCAAATAAAATTCAAATTAAAACCATGCAAAGATAAAGTTATGAAATATGAAATATCTTAAATAAAACGATAAAAATACAAACCAAAGTGTTACCGATTTGATGGATTTTTAGAAAATAACTGATGGAAACCGAGTAGAATTGGTGACCGATCATAACCCCAAACTTATCTCATTGCTTGTCCTCAAGTGATGCTCGAGACAACATAAAGGTTACCCCAGAACTATTCACACTTATTACCATAATACTACCTCGATCTTTTGTGACTTTATTTTCACTTTCCTTTCAATGTTTCCTTGTTCCCCGACTTTTGATGTTGCGCTACACTTCCATATTGAGGTATCTCTTTACCTATCCGCTTTTCACACTCTCACCAAATCTCTCGGGTTAAAGTGTTTATACTCAATAATCAAATCATGCAAATTCAACTCATAAGCTTGAATAACATTTATCTTCATCTCATACACATAATACACACACTTTTTAAGGGATTTTACGGTTGTAACGGGGCTTAAGGACAAGGTAGGATAAACAAGCAACAAGGAAAACAAGTGGTTTTTGTCTCAGAGTTAATGTTGCTACTTTTATCACTGTGTTATTCACATTTTTCACAATCATGAGTATCATACACCATTCTCTTAGGATTCTTTATTTCCTACTCAAGTGTTTCTTTGAGCATTGCTTTTCTTTCAAAGATTCCTTTTCAAACTAAATCCTCCTCTAGGTAAGTGCTTTATTCTACTTCTCACTTCTTTTCTATTTTTTTTCTTTCAATTTTTCTCAGCATATTTTTTTTTCAAGTTTTCTTGTTCTTTTTACTGCACTTACCTAGTTTTTCTAACTATGTTCGGTGTCTCAACCCCAACCTTAAGATTTTTTCACATATCAGAAATCAACAACACGTATATAAGCAGGGTGAGGGAGTGTTTGGGATCATGGTTAAATTATGCCGTTAACAAACAAACAAAAGGGTACAAGTCTCGAGTGGGGTTAACGAATGATAACATGACATGGTTGGATGGAAAGGCTTGGGGTTAAAAAAACAAGTGCCTCAGTGTGTATACGTTCGCATAGAAATTCCAACAAATACTTACGCAAACTAAGAGTTACAATTATATACTTGAAGAACTCTCATGATGATATTGTGTTTGGATTTTAATGATCCCCGCCACATTTGGTATCAATCACAGGTTCCAAAATACCTGTAGTCTAATGTAGCTTCGTTTCTGTCTTGGGTGTGCATTACTCCCGTACCAATCTAGTGTCGGAAAGTCGCATCCAATTATTCACCAACGTAGTACCAACTTTTGAGGATTTCTTGGAGAGTAGTATGGGTTGTGTCTTTTCATCCAATGACTACAAGCCCCATCATTCATCCAACATTAATACCCTCGGTCTGCAACATATGAAATACAAAACACACGAAAATGAAATAACAGAAATAGAAATACTGAAAGCAATAAAAAACCCCCACACTTGAACCAAACATTGACCTTAATGTTTAAGTCCAAGATAGAGAGGGGACTCACAAAACCTCAAAAAGAAGAAGTACGCCCTGCCTGACACGGGCCGTGTCCGGTGACACGGGCCATGTCCGGTGACACGGCCGGTCGTGTCAGGTTTCTGACCAACCATTCCACAAGCCCTTTTTCCATTTTCTTTCAATGTAGTTGACACGGGCCATGTCAGATGACACGGGAGGCCATGTCAGACCCCTTTTTTCACAATTTCCGAAAATCCTTTTCCAAAATTTTTCTCATGTTTTCACTGGCACATTGTATGCTACTGATGCTTGCTCAAATTTCACATTCCTCTGGAAGACTCTGTGCATACCTGTATAAAACCTAAAACACACAAAAACAAAGGAAACTATTAGAAATAAATACTATGGGTTGCCTCCCACGAAGCGCTTCTATTAACGTCTCATGGCTCGACGGTTTATCCCCTTTATTATGGGGGGTACTTCCTCTTCCATACCTTGTTGCTTAACCTTTATGCAACCCAGAACTCATTCAAATCAAAAGTATTGACCACCTTGTGCCTCCAGTCACTTCCAACTTCCATCTTCTCAGGTCGGTGTTCCTTCTTCTTTCTCTTCTTTCCTTCTTGACTGAGTTGAAGAACTTTTATTTATGACAGCTGAGAGATATTTCCTGATACTTCTTCTGGTAGTGGTTTTGAAATTTTGCTTTCTCCTTCTACTTTGATCATACCAACTGAAAATTTATTCTTTCCACCTTCACCTTGCTTCTTGATTTCCAACACCTTCAAGGTTATCTCCTCCTCAAATAATTTTAACGTCAGACTACCTGTCTCAATATCAAAATTGCATAGACTATTAAGAAAAAATGGTCGACCAAGAATGATAGGAGTCTCTTTATCTTCAGGAATATCCATGATCTGGAAATCAACTGGGAAGACAAAATTGTCTATTTCTACTAATATATCTTCAGCTATCCCATATGACTACTTGATGGTGTGATCAACAAATTTAAATTTTGTCACACTCCTGCTTATCTTCTCAATACCAAGCTTCTTGAAGATAAATAATGGAATTAAACCCACACTAGAGCCGGAATCAATCAGAACCCTCTTGAAAGTTCTGTCTTTTATGGTGCACGATATTGCCACTGATCCAGGGTCCTTCTGCTTGAAAGGTATTTTTCTCTCAGGCGTAATTGCATATAGTTTCTCATCACCAGGTACCGGTCTATCTTCTGTGGGTTTCTTTTTTTATAGCACCTCCTTCATGAATTTCTCATACAGTGGTACTTTCTCGAGTGCTTCAAAGAGCGGTGTGTGGATCTCTAACTTCTTGAACACCTGGACAAATTGATCAAAGTCTTTCTCTTTTGTGTCCTTCTTTTCTATCCAAGAGGGATACGGTAACTTAATCACTAGCTTACTCTATTTTGTACTCTTCTCTTCAGTTGGATTTACTAGCATTATTACTTCTTCCTTATTTTCCTATTCTCTTGCACTTCCAGCTCTACTTCTATAATCTGATCTTCATATTTCTTCTCTTCTTCAGTTTCTGACCCCTTTGACTTCTTGTTGTGACTGCATTAATAGTATCATGGCTTTTCTGATTTCCTGGTGATCACATAGCTATTTGTTGTGTAATTTGTCCCATTTGAACTTCCAAATTTTTTATTGCAGTTGTGGTATTTTTATGATAGCTCATTGTCTCTTATTGAAATTGAGAGGTGTGGGCAACCATCTTTTCAATAGCCACCTCTCACTCTGCCTTTTGAGGAGCTTGTTGCTGCTGATCTTTCTAGGATAAGTTAGGATGATTCTTCCACCCAGGATTATAAGTGTTAGAATATAAATTATTCTGATTTAGGAACTTGATATCTTCAATTTGTTGAGCAGTTGCAAGACAATGTACAGTCAAGTGTAGTCCTCCATAAATTTCACAAATAGCATTTTGACCTTGTTGAATTTAGGCCAGCTATTGAGTATTGATGTTCATCGCCTTGAGCTTCTTCTCCACTTCTGCATCAATTATTTCTTCCATTTTTATCTACTTGTTGGCTTCTGACTTCAAATCAATTACCCCCTATGGCTTTCTTGCAATCCTGTCATATAACCCCAGATAGTCATTTGCAGCAATGGCTTCAATTTTCTTCTTGATACCAGTGGCTTTTGAAAAATTAGATGAGCCACCAGCTACTGTGTCAATTAGCTGCTTGGTTTTCATCCTAAAGTCATTCACAAACATTTGTATCTGCTCAGTCTAATCCAAATTGTGAGTAGGACAAGCCACTAGGAGTTTTTTGAATCTCTTATAGGTCTCCCCTAGTGACTCACCCTCTTTCTGCTTGAAATTGAGGATCTCATATCTTTTTCTCATTAATATTGACGTTGAAAAATACTCATTCAGGAACTCTTTTTTCATTTCTTCCCAAGAAGTAATGTTACCAGCCGGAGGAAGGGAATAAAACCACTCTTCAGCCTCATCAACTAAAGTGAACGGGAACATCTGCAACTTTTTATGTTCCTTAGTATTCCCATATATCTTCAAAGTGGTGTTCATTGTCAGAAATCTTTGTAAATGCTTATTGGCATCTTCATTTACCTTTCCAGTGAAATATTTTCTCTCAAGCTAAGTTATTGTGCTCGGATGTAGTTGAAAATTGGGCATATTTACCGGATGGTTTACAATTGTCAACCTGTCACCCGGTGCATTTTCCCAACTGTGATACAGTGGGAAGAGAACTGACTGTTTTTGGAATACTGGTTCGCGTTTTGCGTTTGTTTTCGCAAAATGTCGCGGTAAGCAAGAGTCGCCACCGTCTTTTATTTTATCCAACAAGGAAAGGAAAAAAGCACAAAAAAATTCCTTTTTCGAGATGTTTCTCGGGTCCGGGGGGTAGATTATAGAAAGGGAAGGTGTTAGCACCCTTTCTATCTGTGGTTATACACGGGCTCTTAGGTACTTGCTCAAAGTGTTTTCAAAATTTTCTTTTTCTTTGTGTTTGTGGGTTTGAAAAGAGTTTTTGTTTGAAAGGTGTAAGTGCGAAAAGTTTTGTTTTGTTTTGAAAGGAGCAAGTACTTAAGAACCATCTACCTACTCGAAAAAGGAATTAATTTGTACAAATGTCCTTTAGACAATGCTATCCCACTATTGAGGAGTAGGTAGCACCGTCATTGGAGTTTTAAGGGTCAATTCGATTAAGGGACGTGTGGTCACTAAAGCAATGTTAGGATGCCTTAGCGGTAACCCTAATGTCTTAGATCATTTTTCCGAGGAAACCGTTTCGAGGCAACTACGATCTTTGGACAAGAGGGCGACCTCTAAAACTTCCTATACTCAATGACCACGTTCGAAGGCAACCAAGTGAGGTGTACCCTAAGAGTGCGCATGTGCGAGTGTGTTGTTTTCAGTTAATTTGTCTTTGTACATGTCAATGGTTATCTATGTTGATTTTAAGTTCATACATTTGATCTTGTCATGCATTCCATATTACCAAACATCTAACAGTTTATTGATTGCGGAAATTAAATTTGCGGAAATTAAATCTAAACTATTACAAGGCCAAAAACAACCCTTGAAATTAAAATGCGTAAAATAAAATAAAGCGATAAAATAATTGAAGTCCTATTTAAATCTATTACATTCCGGAAGCAAGTACAATAATATGAAAATATGGATTGCGTGCGAGAAAATTAAATCGGGCGCATTTTTTAGGGTTTTGACCCTTTTGTGAAAGAAAGCATTTTTTGTTTTTTTTTTGAATTAAAAAGAAATTAGATCTAAGTTAATTAAACAAATAAATGAATTAATTAATTAAAAAGACATTTTTTGGATTTTTGGAGTATTTAAAGAAATAAAAATAAAATTGATTAAAGTTAGTAAAAAACTAATTTTCTACATTAATTTTAAATATTGCAAAAAGATATTAAAAATTAAACCTAATTAAAACTAAATTGATTAAATTAATTTATTTACAAAAATAAAGCGTGAATTTAATTTTAATAAAATAAGATATATTTTTGTGTTTTTAATTTTATGAGAAAAAAAATTTTAATTGGTTAGTGATAATAAAAATAATAATTAACAAAACAATTAAATAAAAAGAAGTATAAAAAAAAGAAATAACCCATTGGGGGTTTTGGGCCCAGATTGATGGTGAGAATAGCAATTTAGAAGCCCATTTGCTGCAAGCCAGCGTTTGACCTTGGTAATTCCATGTGACATGTTGACTTGGGTGTATAGTGGACATCACCTTGGGGCCATCAGATTTGGCCTGAAGGCCATCTGACGCTTGGGATCTGAAGGAGCATGATGGACCACACCATTAGCTTTGCACTGGATCACCTGTAACAAAATAATAATAGGCATTTGGGGGACCTGGGATTCGAACCCAGGTCCCATTGGATCTTATACAAGCGCCTTTGCCACTACATCACTGTGTTCCATTTGTTATTATAACAAGCAACAATTATTATATATTAAAACATATAATATGCCTGAAAATTAAAAAATAAGCGCGAAATTATGAATGGGCCAATAGGGAGGGGGCACGTAGTCGTCTTCTCCAATACAACCTGGTTCTTTCTCCTGCGGATTTGGATCCGCAACTAAATCCCTAGGTTGATCCTAAAATCGTCCCTAGGCTATGGAAACGAATTTTGAGACCATCATCATGCTCGTTTCTTCCTCCTGAATTCATCCATGTCCATTACTTGCCCTAATTTTGCCTGAAACTCAAACGCCTAAAAACAAGAAACGAAAACCCTAGATTCGGGTATTGCATTACAGGCCATGAAAACTCAATTGAATATTGCATAATGTTTAGAAATCATGCAAGGATCAAGAATATGTCCATGGTTTGTCAAAAAGATGCAAGAATGAGAGGTTTCGATTTCATGTACATGGCGGTGTTCAAGGAGACTTACAGCGCGAGTTAGGAGGTTTCAGAGCTTGCTTTTGATTCCAATAGATTCAGTGGATGTCTAGCAAGAGAACCACGTTGAGTTTTGGCCTTGAATTTGCCTCTAGTATGTATTTCAGTTTCACACTTTTTCAAGCTTTTTCTCAAGTTTGTTCTTGTGATTTTTGAAGCCTCCAGGTTCTCCTTTTCGTGCCTTTGCATTGTACAAGTATAAGGGAATGAATTAGGTTTAGTTTTGGGCTTTGAATCTTTGTGTATTGATGATTCAATATTTGATATGATCCTCCATTACAAAGCTTCCAAAAATGTCCCAAATCCAATATTTTGTGCATGAGATATCTTGATACGAGTTTGATCATGTCCATGATGATAATTGAAACCTGTATCAATCAAAAAGATCCTATTTCATCAATATTTGGATTTTATTTGGATTTAAAATGATTTAAAATGAATTTATTCAATAAAAATCAAATAAAATAGAAAAATCAATTAATGGACACAAGACTGAATATAGGACACGTGTGTAGTGTGACAAGATCAAATCAAGTGGAAAAAAGTGGGCCCTTTTGACAAAATTTGAAGTTTTGGGGATAGTTGACTTTTGGCAATTTTGGAAAAATGCCCAACTTTAACAATACATAACTTCTTCAATTTTGAA
This sequence comes from Vicia faba, assembly GCA_948472305.1. NCBI lineage: Eukaryota > Viridiplantae > Streptophyta > Magnoliopsida > Fabales > Fabaceae > Vicia > Vicia faba. The sequence goes on from OX451737.1 coordinate 1,525,839,244, forward strand.
CTTTTTGAAGTGTTCTTGGACTTTTTAGAAACCTTGAGATGTCCTCTAACCAACCCTTTTAGTCTCATCTCATTTTGATATTCCATTATCAAGTTATAAGCTTTGGAAAAAAGGTGTCTTTGTTGACTTTCAAAAATGACCTATAATGTCCAAATTTGTAACTCTTTGTGAGTGCATTTCTTGATCTTGGAGTGTGAATATGGATTGTAGGAAATTGCATCCTCTTAAAAATGAGCTTTGGATGGGTCATTTCTCATAAAGTATGAGAAAGTTATGTTTGGTCAAAGTTGAGTTGACTTTTCCTACAAAACCCTAATTTAGCAACTTTTGAATCTTGATGAATTTTGAGCAATCCTTGATGAATCATGATCAATCCTTGATAAAATGATGAATTATCCTTCAAAATGAGAATTTTGACAAAAATCTTGAGGTTTGACTATTTGTAGGTCACAGTTGACTTTTGCCCTAGCACAGTCGATTTTTGGGCCTCTTGAGCAATTGACTGACCAAACTTCTTCTGCAAGGCTTGAAATTTGACATGGATGAACTTGAGAACATATTAGGACATTGGGGAGAATTTTAGGTCATTTGGATTTAAGGACCTTGATGCAACACAAAACCCTAATTTTGAATTGACTGCCTTAGGAGATGATTTGACTGTCCAACTCTTGAGCAATCTTGATCCACTTGGAGATTATTCTTGCAATGTCTTGAGAAATATGGGAGAGCAAATTTTGGGGTACAACACCCACCATAATCACCAAAAGTCTCTATGGTGGATCTTCAGCCATAATTTCTTCTTCCTTTTTGGACTCTGAACCTTGATGCAATGTCCGATTCAATTTGTGGATAAACTCCAATTTTCGACATAAAAAGTTTTGAATCCGGAAATTGCATTAATTTTTTATTTCTAAATTGGAAGCACCATTTGAATGTGGTTTTGAAACATTACAAAGTGCTTGTAATTTCTATACGATAATATGTGAACCAGTGAACGTTTTTTACATTCTATTATGAGTTTTTCAACTCATTTCTTATTCGATTCTGGTTTACATACATGGCTGTCCGGAAATATAAACACTTTGTAATTACATTTTGAGATTGTTTGGTGTTTATCCACGCTTGCTTGTGCATTTATGGACTATTGTGTTTGAGATATTTCATTTCTATTGAGATTTTTCAGGATACTTATTTGTTGATGAGCAATGTTGCCCGATATTGGTAATTTGAGCTTAAGGTCACATTTTCTTGATGGATAATGCTCATGATACTTGCTGAGATGTTTAGACGGCATTTATGCCAAGTTTTCTCGGTTTTGGATCGAAATTCCGCTCGGTTTTCATGATTACGGTGTTGCTGTCCGGGAAAGGTAAATGACACTTGTGATGTGATTTAATTCGCGATATACACTTTTGTGAGCTTCTCGGTAAGTTTGGAGATTATCGTGAAATTTTCATGCGATTCCGTTCCGACTTTTTGCGCACTCATTTTTGTAATGCAATATTGCCCAGAGTTGGTTTTTGTGTTTCCAATATGCATTTAATTTCTACTTCTTCATTATTTAATCATAAATTGAATCATGTTGAGAATGCATAACTTCGATTGTGGTTTCTTGTTATCACTAATGTGTTTGTTGACTTGTGCAAGGTACATTGTGAGAGATTTCAATCTTGTAACTAAAGTGTTGGTTATGTGATTGAAAAACATTTGATTTGTGGATTCGCTTCCGACGCGATTTTATCTTGATTCTCATTTCATGAGAAATATGCATTATATGCGTTTTGTCTGAATGTGAACTTGTGTGCAAGTGTTCTGTTCATTGTGCTTATTTGATCGATGCATATGTTGACTATTCTGACTATTGTGCTTATTTATATAGTTGATACGTTCAATATTTTTATTTAAGGTAATATATATTGAAATTATTGGAAATTTATTTAATAAATATTTAATATTAATTTTATCAATTTATTTAATATTGAAATTATGTAAATAAATGTAATAATATATTGGAAGTGTCAATAAAATTGCAAATTATGTAAATGAATGTAATTATATATTGAAATTGTGTAAATGAGTGTAATAATATAATTTTATTATGTAGATGAATGTAATAATATATTGGAATTGCAAATATAAATAATAGCTCATGCTATTAATACCATTCAATGTGTTTCTAATACGAAACAAAGCATTCATCCTAGTGGATAGGCATTGGTACTTTAAAGGGATGAGTGTGGGTTCAACTCCTATTTGTTAAAGGAATTCATACAACTTTTTTTTACAGGAGCTCGTTTGTGTCAGATTTTTTAAAATGATTTTTATAGTATTATATTGTGAAAAAAATTATAAATAAATATTTTATAAAAGTTTTAAATACAAATTTGGTTTGAACAAATATTCTTAAAATGTCATTTTATCATTTTATTGAAACTTTTTTTTAAACAAAATTTTAAAAAATCACTTAATTTTGAAATAAACAATTATTCTTAAAATATCATTTTAGGTATTTTATCATTTGATTGAAACTTTTTTTAAACAAAAATTTAAAAAATTACTTAATTTTGAAGCTATTTCAAATAGATTTTCATTAAAATTATTTATGAGGTATAACTTTTAAAAAAATGTATGTAATTTTTACTTTGTTTTAATCTTCAATAATACTCCCTCCGGTCTCATTTATAAGAAAAAATTAACTTTTTAGATACATTAAAATGTAAGATGTCAAAATTAATATATTAATTTATAAAAAAACGAATTTAAAAAAAAAACTTATAACATTTAAAAAAGCATTTTTATAGAATCTATTTTTAAAAATAAAAATAAAATTATTTTTTTAAAGATAAAACAAACGTGCCCAAATTATAAGAAAATTATACTATGTACCCCTACTTCTATACCTGTACCCCTACAATTTTGCAAAAATGTCAAGTTTACCCTTAATTGCTTTTAATTATTTTACTATTTCACTTTTTACTATTCACCAAAAAGTATGGAAATTGCGCCCCCAACGAATCTGGTTCGGAAGACATAAAGAAATTCTTCTGGAATGTATCTAAACAAACTGGAACAGTTGAACAAAGTATCCCAGTATTTTGCCAAAAACCTTCCGAAAGAGTTTTTCAAAGTGTTCTGGTTTTGAACTGAAAATTTATATGAACCAAAACACTTCTGAAAAGTCTTCTGGTGCAAAGAAGTGTAAATTGAAACCATTTTCCAAAGTGTACCGGTGTGTCTTAAAATCTAAACCGGAACACTTCTGTAAAGTCATCTGGTGTGCATTTTTAATTTTTTTACTTTTCAGGTATGAAAATTCCGCATCGAATTTGCCAAAAAAAAGCGAGCCATTTGTAGATACCACTGATGTATTCTCCATTACTTAGTCATTTGATACACGAGAAGAGGTTATAACATGGATTAAAGATGTTGAAATCAGGAATAAAGTAATAGTTATTATTAAGCGTTCAGACACCGAAACAGGAAAGAGAGGAAGAAGTAACAAAATAATATTTGGGTGTGACAAATGAGGTAAATACAAGGATAGAAGTGAAACTCAAAGTGCGACTAAGAGATGTGGATGTCTATTCAAAATCAGGTCGACTCCGTCAAAAGATGGGTCTGGATGGAAGGTTGATGTAAAATCCAGAGTTCATAATCATGGATTACCTGATAGGCTTGAAGGTCATGTGTTTGTTGCTAGGTTGATCGCACATGATAAGTAACATGTTTTTTATTTGACCAAGAGACATGTTTCACCTAGACACATATTGCTTTCCTTGCAAGAGAGAGATCCTAAGAATGTGACTCGGATCACATAAATATATAAGCAGAAGAGTGTGATAGAAAAAGAGATAAGAGGTCAAAGAAGTGAGATACAACATTTGCTTAAGCTCATAGAGGATGCAGGCTATGTCTACTGGAGTAGAAAAAGAGATGACTCATAAGTTATGAGAGATATTTTTTAGGCGCATCTAGATTTGGTTAAGTTGCTGAATATTTTTCCTATTGTGTTATTTATGGACATCACTTAAGACAAATAAATATAGACAACCTTTGTTTGAAATTGTTGGTATGACATCGACCGAGTTGACATTTTCTGTTGAATTTGCTTATATGGAGTCTGAGCAGACATATAGTTTTTGTTGGGTCTTGGAGAAGCTGAAGGAATTATTTGTGAATAAAGATTTGTGTCCGCAAGTGATTTTGACGAATAGAGATCTTGCTTTGATGAAAGCAGTTAAAGATGTGTTTCTTATGACAATTAATTCGCTATGTCGATTTCACACTAACAAAAATATTGGGATAAGATGCAAGGAATGTATGGTGAAAGAAATGCAAGAGATGATAGACACATTATGAACGGATCTTGTATGGGCTAGTGATGAGGTTGAGTGTAGACAATGGTTGCACTAACTTGAGCAGGCATGTTTTGATTGTAGTGAATTTATTGTTTATGTGAAAGTCACATGGTTGACTCCATATAAACATATATTTATCGGAGCATGAATTAATCGAGTGTTTCATTTGAGTAACACCACGACTAATCAGTATGTCATTTTTACTATGTTATAGATTTTTATTCATTAATTTTTAGAATGTTTATTTTTTAAGTTTTTTACTATATTATATTTTTATTAAGCATTATTTTTTTGAATGTTTATTGTTTAAGTTTTTTATTATGTTATATTTTTATCAAGCATTAATTTTTAGAATATTTATTGTTTAGGTTTTTTACTATGTAATATTTTTATTATGCATTAATTTTTAGAGTTGAGTCTGCACATTGGAAATTAAAGTATATGTTGGGAAATAGTCTTGGTGACATGGTTAAATGTTGGGAAGTTATGAAAAATAACTCGAGGTTACAAATAGGCAACGTTCGTGATTCATTTCATAAAAAAATTTATGAAGTTAAGCACGTACACATAAGTTCGTTTTATGGTAATCTACGTGGTTTTTTTATCTAGAGCTGCTTCGAGACGCATTGCTGAAGAGTTATCGAAGGTTGATCATGTTCGAACTGTCAGACAAAAATGTGGTTGTTTGATAGTGAATATCTATAATGGCATTCTTCTGCATTTAGGCAACCCGTGCTTGACTTTTTTCCTATGACAACTTCACCTTCACATACTCCAAGTATTTGGTGCATCAGTTTAGTCAACGATGACCATTGGGTTCAGTTAATAAATTTACTTTACTTTATTTTACTTTATTTTATTAATATATGACATTACTTAATTTTACTGTACTTTAATTATATTTTATTTTTTTAATAATCAGGTAAACATGAAAGACATGTTCTCCTTACCCCCGCTCCCAACAGATTTGAAGAAGTTTCGTGCACTAGATGCCACTTCTTGGGTGTTAGGATTTACGGGACGTCTACAACTTTGGCTATAACTTTAACCTTTATTACCTTCATTTGTTAGTTTAGTATAAGCACCTTATCATTATGTTATATTTTGTGTAATGTTAGACTCAGATTGTTATCACCAATGTTCTTTTATTATTACATATAATTGAGCATTAGAGCACATAATGAAATACTTTAAAACAACATATAACGAAATACATTAAAACAACACATAACAAAATAAATAAAAACAACACATCTATACACTGAAAGATGATTTCGGATGTTGCAGCATTTTTATGACGTCGTCAGCTGATCTTGTAATCTGTGCTTCAAACTCAATCGGTCCCTTAGTTAACCTAAAGAAGTATGATTTCCACATTGCCTTCATATCTTCATCACTCTGCAACTCTACAACATTGTAACTTACCCTTCCATCAATATCCATGTTCCAATTTTCATGGTATGAAATCTTACTCACCCTTATGTTATCATCTTCATGTAGCAACTCATAGTCAAACTTTTCCTTCAATTACTCGAGGTTTGAAAATCCGTCAGGAATCTAAAACTTCACAGCATTTTGTATTCCATTGAAATACACTTCTGAATTAATAAAAAAATTAGGAAAATACATTTTAAAAATATGATGTTTTTCTAAACAACACATAACCCATATTTATACTACTTTTGATTTATTCTAGACCATATAAATTGTCAGTCCAATCACAACCATTCAAATTGTCGGTCCAATCACAACCACTCAAAACTATCGATCCAATCACAACAATTCAAAATGTCTATCCAATCACAACCATTCAAATTGTCATTCCAATTACAACCATTCAAATAAATCATAACGTTAACACATGAATAATGTTAAAACACATAACATAAGTCATAAGGGGTAATGCATAAGGCATAAACATAATTCATAACAAAAATCATAATTCATAAGTCATAATGTTAAAACACATAACATAATTCATAAACATAAGTCATAACAAAAATCACTATGAAAGAGAAATATGTAACGCCTCAAATAAATCTGCAAATTTTGGATCATCTTCCTCAGCACCAGCTTTTTGGAGGTAATGATGTATCAAGACGTAAACATGAGCCCAATTAGGATCAGATGGTCCTGCATTATACTCAGGAGCTGGCACCTCTCTTGGAGCATTCCGAGGTGGCATTACTAACCGGGGATGTGATATACGATAATACCAATCTAAATAATCTGGACCAATCACTGATGGAAAGGTGACACATGCTGTCGAACATATCACCTCAATGAAACTCTGATGGTATCTAATCCAGTCAATGTCAATATCAACATCAACAACATATGTAGGTAAGGGTGGAACATACTGCTGTTAGGGACAAAATTATTGATATATTTGTAGATAATTTTATGTTCTTGGCACTCTGTTTTTTATAATTAGTTGCGTTTAAGTAGTAAATAGATATAAATAAGCAATTATATAGTTTTTAAGTCACATCACATTATTTACTTAGTTTTTTTGCTCATTTTATAGGTTTTAATATTGGAACATTGGAGCATTGAAACTTTGGATAAGCTAGAGCCAAGAATTTGGAGCAATAAGCCAAAATTGGAATTTTTGTTCAGCCTAGCGCACTAAGCGCATGTTGCAGCGCACTTTTGGTGTTTTACGCATTTGTCATAATGGAGGTTTTTCTGAGCGCGCTAAGCGGCCTCATCCCGCTTAGCGCGGTCCACTGAAGCAGATTTAATTACTTTGGTGTTGAACCCGCTTAGCGCTCCCTGGTCGCTTAGCGGGACTCACTTTTTGGACACTTGTATAAATAGCTACTTTTGTGATATTTTAGCCACCAACTTTTGTACAACATTGAGAAATCATATTTTTAGGGCTAATAAACACTTTTTTTTATCATTTTTTAACTCAAGATCAAATATTTCTACTTCAAATCTTTGATATTTTCTTATTGATGTTCATCAAGCTCCATACTTATTTTGTTGAGCAACCTACCATTGTGATGGGCAACTAAACCATATTTTGTGTTAAGGTTAGAAGTAGTTAACCTAGACTTTATTTATTTCTTTTAATCATTTTGTATATGAACTTGGTTTAAGATTAATACATGTTGAATATCTTTGTTATCATTGTTCTTTTTATGGTTTGGTTCATTATTGAGAAGTAAGTTCCAAGCTTGACCTAAGATATTCATCTACTAATAAATAATTCCTAGACATAGATTTGTGAGTTAGTATTCACTTGTATAAAACTTTAAAGATTATCATGTTAATAGTTAGGTTGAGAGATCATTTAATGATTAACATGATAACACTCACAATATTGCTTAGACATGAGAAATATTAAGAGGATACGTGAATGTATCGATCATTAATTAGTTCATATGCATGATTAATTGAATATATTTGGAATAGGTTGATGAAAACTAATCTTGACATGCCTTTTATCAAAACAATCCTTTTCAAACAAAAACCTCTCTTTTACCCAAATCACAATATAGTGTACGAAACTTAATCTTTTGTTACTAAAAGCAAATATCAAAACTTTGTTTATGATTCAAACACTTAAAGTCAATAAAACTATAGAACAACATTAATATCACACCAATCCCTGAGGAAAACGATAATATAAATACTTGTGTTGAAAATATATTACAACAAAATGGCGTCGTTGCTGGGGATTGACGTTTGACTATTGAAAGCATTGCAATAGTTTAAGTATTTTAAGTTATTTTATATTAGTAATATATTTTGTTTTTCACTTGTTTTGTTAGTGTTTTCAGACTTTAGTTTATGCGAGGAAGTATTTTTGAAGATCAACTACTATTTGACCCTGAAATCAAAAGGACTTGCAGAATACTTAATAGCAAGACTAGACGAAAGAGAAAGCTAGCGGAAGAAAGAAGAGAAAGAGGAGAGGTGTCCACTTCTGCTATACCTTTTAACCAAGATATAGATGAAGTTATGGCGGGAAATCCACCAAGAGGTCCCTGTGCAAATAGTCCAAGGTTGAATGCTCAGTTTTCTAGAAATGCAGGCCAAAGGCACTCAGAAATGAAAATTGGAATTCTACAACTGTTGTATCATAACCCTTTGACTGGGTTAGATCATGAAGACCCTTACACTCATCTCACAAAACTCTATGAGATAGCGGGTGCTATAGGAGCTCTGGAGGAGGATGAAGAACAAATGTTTAAAAGATTATTTCTACATTCGTTGACCGGTAAAGTTAAGGATTGGTATCTTGACCAACCTAATCAACTCATGACGGATTGGAATAGGCTTGAAGAAAAATTTCTTGAAATGTTTTTCCCACAATCACGTTTCTTGGAAGCCAAAATGGCTATATCGGTGTTCTCTCAAGGTGGAGTCGAGTCATTGAATGAAGTTTGGGAAAGGTACAAATCTATGTTGAGAAAATGTTTGAGCCATGGTTTTGATACCATTACCCAAATGCATATTTTTCAAAATGGACTATAACCACAACCAAAGCTTTTGTTAGATGCTACGGCGGGAGGATCACTTATGGCAAAGACAATGCAAGAGGTGATTGAAATTATTGAAAGAATGGAAAGGAACGACCACCAAGTCCAACATGATTGAAGTATGGTTCAAAAGAGAGAGAGAAGGCAAGTGATTCACGATCAAATGAAGCTCTTTTAGCCCAAAACAAATTATTCGCTCAACAAGTGGAAGAATTAACAAAGCAAATGGAAAAGCTCCCTAAATAACTAAGAGAAATGCAAGAAAGACATATCAATCAAATACAACAAATTTCTTGTTGTGAGTTATGCAAGGGTGATCATCAAACTGGATTTTGTCCTCCGGTTGAAGAAGAAGCTAATTACATGGGAAATCAAGATCAAGGATACCAACAAAGGCAACCATATCAAAATAACCAAGGTTATCATCAAAGAAATAACCAAGGTTATCAACAAGGGTGGAGACAAGATGCAAACAATCAAAATAGACAAAGTCCTTATCAAAACATAAATCAAAATTCAGAACCTCAAGCTAGAATCTCGAACTTACAAGACACTATTGCTCAATTTATGCAAACATCTATGGAAAATCAAAAGAGTAATGAAGCGGCTATCAAAAATTTGGAGACTCAAGTGGGGTAACTAGCCAAGCAATTGACCGATCAAAATGTTGGATCATCATTTTCGGAAAATACTCAATCTAACCCTAAGGAGCAATGCAAGGCAATATTAACTATGAGTGGTAGAGTAGTCAGAAATGGGGGTAGGTAAAGAAATTGAAATTGAGGAAGTTGTAGAAGAAAAAGATCTTGAAGAAGATATTGTAGTAGAAAATAATCATGAGTAGGAGTTAGTTGAAAAGGAGAAGTTGAAAAGAAACAAGAAGGAGAAAGTTGCTACTTTACCGGTTCAAATTTTACCATATCCTCATGCTCCTTCCAAGAAGGATAATGCTAGGCATTATGCTAGATTCATGGATATCTTTAAGCAATTGCAAATAAACATTCCATTTTCCGAAGCTATGGAACAAATGCCAAAGTATGCAAAGTACATGAAAGACATCCTTACAAAAAAAAAGATCAACAGATCAAGAAGTTATCAGCATTGATGCAAGTTGTAGTGATATCATTCAACGAACTCTACCGAAGAAAGAATGTGATCTGGGAAGGGTTACTTTTCCGGTTACCATTGGTGATAGTTATGTCGGTAAGGGATTGATCGATTTGGGTTCTAGAATTAATTTGATTCCTTTGTCTATTGTGAAATGATTAGAGAACATCAAGATGAAGTCAACAAAGATGACACTTCAACTAGCCAAAAAATCCATTACCCGTTGTGATGTGGTGGCCAGAACCGGGACGTGTTTCCCTATTTCGTTAAGGAATTTGCTGGTTTGTGTTTTGCGTTTGTGTTTGCAAAATGTCACGGTAAGAAAGAGTCGCCACCGACTTTTATTTTATCCAACAAGAAAAGGAAAAAAGCACAGAAAAAATCCTTTTTTCGATATATTTCTGAGTACGGGGGTAGATTATAGAAAGGGAAGGTATTAGCACTCTTTCTATCCATAGTTATCTATGGGCTCTTAGGTACTTGCTCATCATTTTCAAAATTGTTTTCTTTGTGTTTGTGGGCTTTGAAAAGTTTTGTTTTAACTTCGATTTAACTCTTACTTCTGTCTTCAAGAGTGTAATGAAGTGTTTTTTTGAAAACTTTGTTTGTAAAGGAGTGTAAGTGTGAAAAAAAGTTTGTTTTGGATGAGCAAGAATCTAAGAACTAATCTAACTACTCAAAAAAAAGAATCGTTCTATGTTTGTTTCCTTTAGACAATGCTATCCCACTATTAGTGAGTAGGTAGCACCGTCGTTGGAGTTTTGAGGGTCAATTCGAAAGGGACGTGCGGTCACTAAAGAAATGTTAGGACGTCTTAGTAGTAACCCTAATGTCTTAGATCATTTATCCGAGGCAACAGTATCTGAGGCAACCTTTCTAAGGCAACTTTGATCTTTGGACAAAAGGACGACTACTAAAATATCCTATACTCAATGACCGTTTACCGAAGGCAACCAAGTGGGAGTGTACCCTAAGAGTGCGCATGAGCGAGTGTTTTAATTTCAGATTATTTTTATCTTTGCGCATTTAGGGTGATCTAACTGTTTTAAATTCAGTCATACATTCTTGTCATGCAAACCCTAATTATTCATACATCTAACAGTTAATAATTTGCGGAATTTAAAAGTGCGGAAATTAAACTACGCTATTACAAGGCTTCAGGTATTTACATAGCCAAAAACAAACCCTTTGAAAATAAAAGCGATAAATGTAAAAGTCCTAATTAAAACTATTAAAAACTGTGAGCAGATACAGTAATTGGGTAAAAATAAAGCGCGCGAGAAAATTAGATCAAATGTGAAACTAGGGTTTTGACCCTTCTATCCTAATTAAAAGAGAAAATTGTTTTTTTGTTGTTTTTTAATATTTTCTTTAAAAAGAAAAGGAATTAGGTTTTAAAAATAAATGCTAAATTAATTAGTTATTAAATTAATTAATGAAAATAATTACATGGCATATTTTTGGGTTTTTGGTTATTTTAGGAAAGAAATAAAATAGTTAAGTTAGTAATAAAAACCTATTTATTCCAATTATTTTTAATTATCTACAAAAGGATTAAAGTTATCTAAATTAAATAAACCTAATTAAATTAATTAATTTATTGATGAAAAATAATATTCTAAATTTAATTTGGACATGAAAATATTTTGGTGATTTTTTGATAAAAAGAAAATAATTTAATTGTTAGTAAAAATAATAAATTAATTAATTAAAAGAAAATATAGAAAAGAAATAAAGAGTGAGAAATGGGCCTGAATCAGCAATTCTGGGAGGTGTGGATAGTAGTTTCCTGGGTCCAATAATTGTGAGATCCGTTTGACTTTTAGTTCTAGTGCGTATGCATTGACCCTGGCTCATGGTGTTCCTTCTTGGATGGCCATCAGATTTTGCCATCCAGCCACTTGGCATGATTGATAATGAAGACTGTGATCGGTGGATCTGGAACTGACTGTTTAACGCTGGTTCGCGAAATTTCGCGGAAGCAAGAGTCGCCACCGTCTTTTATTTTCTCCAAATGGAAAGGACAAAAGCACAGAAAAATTCCTTAAAGAGATTGCTCTCGGTTCGGGAGGTAGATTATAGAAAGGGAAGGTGTTAGCACCCTTTCTATCCATGGTTATCCATGGGCTCTTAGATACTTGCTCACTTGTGTTTTCAAAATGGTTTGTTTGCTTTTCAACTGTGGGTTTTAAAAAGTTTCTTTGAAAATTCCAGTTCAACTCTTGTATCAGTCCTTAAGAGTGTTTGAAAAATTGCTTTCGAAAGCTTTTTGAAAAGTGTCGGTGTGAAAAGAGTTTTTGATTTGTTTTGAAATTAGAGCAAGTATCTACGCGTCATCCGCCTACCCTAAGGAATTCGTCTGTGTAAATGTCCTTTAAAGTAGTGCCATCCCACCATTGAGAGGTAGGTAGCACCACCATTGGAGGTGTTCGGGTCAATTCGAGGTTCGGGACATGGTGATAACCAGAGCAATGGGAAGACACCTTAGAAGCTACCCTCATTCCAGGTTCCCGGATCATGAGGACTTACTAAGACATCCTCTACTCGACGATCACCTTTCGAGGCAAGGCAACAGTGAGGCGTACCCTAGGGGTGGTGTGTGCGATTTGTGTGTCGTTTTCATTTGCATTTATCTTGTCATGTTATTGGTGTTCTACGCTTGTTTTTATTTTGTCCATACATTCTTTCATGCCATTTGTTGACAATTAAAATATTGCGAGAAATGTAAATTCTAAGCTATTACAAAAGGCGCGGGTCCACATCACCAAAATTAAACCAGGACCCGATTTGACAGAAAATAAATAAAGAAAAGAAAAGTGCGAGAAAATTAAAAGGTTACATGGCCTTGGGAGAGATACATAAATATTACAAAGAAATAAAATAAATATGCGAATTAATAAGAAATTAAGAACGAGGGCGTTGGACCCTTTTGCAAAAATTGAATTAATGATGGAGTTAATTAATTAAAAAAAGAAAGAACTTGTTTTTTTGGTATTTTTTAGTATTTTAGGATTTAATAGAAAAAGAATTAATTAAAATAAATACTAACCCTAATTCTAATGGCTTTTAATTTATTAAGAAAAATATTGAATTTTAACCTAAATTAACCCTAATTTTTATATACAAATTTAATTATAAAAAATAAATATTTAATTATTTAATTATTATGAAAGAAAAAAATAAAAAGGAATAAAAACATTAATTAAACCCTAATTCTATGTTTTTTTAGATTTTTATTAAGAAAATTAAAATTAAAACCTAAGTTAAAACTAAATTTATTTATATACAATTTATTTATGAAAATACTTAAAATAAAATATTTATTATATTTTTGCTCTTTTCTGACTTTTATGTGTTTTATGTTTTTTATGGGAAAAAAAAATAATTAACTAAAAAAGAACAATAATTAAAAGAAAATAAAAATATAAAAATAAAGAAGTTAGGAAAATTTGCAAACCAAGGGGGTTCAGACCCCAAATAGGAGGTATAGCCTTGGTAATTCAGGCCCAATAACCTTCAGGCCTGGTTGACTTGGGAGCCAGCTTGGATTTTTGTTGACCAAGTGCACCATACTCTTCAGATTGTGGCCGTTGATGGGATGCCTCAAGACGCGTGGATAGCTGGATTTGGGAGGTGTATGATGGTCTTCAGTCTTGAAACTGCATGTGAACATGGATTGCAAAATAATATGGGAAATAATGAAGACCTGGGGCTCGAACCCAGGTCTTGGACGTTAACACACACATGCCTTGCCAGTTGTTCTAGACGCGCACTTTGTATATTAAAGAACAAACAAATATAATAAAAACAACAACACGCGTTAGTGAATTTTAGCGCGAAATTTTAAAAGAACCAATCCACTGACGCCACGAGGTCATCTTCTTCGTTGGATTTCCTGAAACAATTTAACAAACATTTAACGGGGGTTTTAAACCCCCTCAAAATATGCTGATTTCAATAATAGCGATTAGGCCATGTGGCCTCAGAAATTTGGCGCGATGGTCCCAATCTCTTCGTCCCAACTGCTGAATTCGTTCATGGCATTGTTATGTCTCAATTTTATAGGAATGGAAAACGCGCAAATCAAAAACATTGGAACCCTAGGTATCTCTAATGGCGAATCCTCATATAGGGCATGAAACTTCAATCAAACTGTGCAGTTAGTTTGTAAACATCATCCTAAACACGAAAACAACAACAAAATATGTTAAAAATGCATGGATAATGGAAAACGATTTTGGAATTTTCTCTACCAATTTCAGTGATGACTTCGCGTTTTCTTGAGTATGGGGCTTAGTTTTTTGATTGGAATATGTCCTATGATCCTTGAGGAAGCTAATGGAATAGGTTTTGAAGCTTGTATCACCCTGCAAGTGAGTTTTCAGAATTGAGTTTTTTTGAGAAAAAGTATGAGTTTGTGCAAGGGTTCTCTGAGCAGCTGTGTGGTTCCAAGCATGAGGGTTTGCTTTGTATATATGTGTGGAACAATTAGGTTAAGAAATTTGATCCAAAAAGCTTGGCATTCATGACTTTGAAAGATTTGATTTTCAAGATCTTTTTTCAAATATTTCCCATGTGTTTTTGTACAAATTAAGATCAATTCTCTCCAAATCTTTCCCTATTTAATTTCACACGAATTATTGAGTAGATTTTGTGCACAAAAAGATTATAAAACCTAGGTTAAATATTTTCCATGTATTTAATTTGATTTAAATGAATTATTATAAATAAAAATTCAAATAAATAAATAAAAAATGAAGAAATACTTCCCTTTGAGCCAAGTGGTCGTGCACATGCCATGGATGATGAATTATGGAAGAAAAATGGGCCCATTAGCAATTTTAGGTCATTTGAATCAATGTTGACTTTTCAAAATATCCAAAAATTTCCCAACTTCCACAAGGCATAACTTGCTCAATTTTTAAGCTTTTCTCATGTTCTTGGACATTTTGGAAAGGTCTTTGAGTCCTATAACCAATGCCTTTGGTCCCATGTCATTTTGATTTACCAATCTCAATTTATGGCCTTTGACTTAAAGTCCCTTTTTGTTGACTTTTGAAAATGACCTATAATGTTGAAATTGATAACTTTTTGTGAGAGCATTTCTTGGACTTGAAGTATGAAGATGAGTTGTAGGAAATGTCCTTCTCTTCAAAATGAGCTTTGGATGGAATTTTTCTGATAATCCATGTGAAAGTTATGCCCTGGTCAATTTGTAGTTGACTTTTTCAGCTGTCCAAATAAGGAAACTTTTGCATCTTGATGATTTTTGAGCCAAGCTTTGAGAATCATGATCAAGCATTGATCAAATGATGTTTGTGGCTTCAAAATGATATGTTGACCAAAAATTTGAACTTTTGACTGTCAAATGACCATTTTGCCCCTGCAGTTGACTGTAGTGCAATTTAGGGTTTTGACTGTGCAATTTTGAGCTGAATGCCTTGAAACTTGGCATGAGGATGCTTGACCATATTTGTAGGCATGTGAGACTTGATTGGACCTTTAGAAACTTCATCTTCTTGATCAGAACACAAACCCTAATTTTGACTGCTTAGGAGGCTCTTACACTGTGCAACCCTTGGGGAGATTTTGTAGCTTGACTTGGAAATTTCTTGGAGAATATGGGAGGGAAAATTTTGGGGTACAACAGTTGCCCCTGTTCAATATTCTTAGACCTGAGGATGCAGATTGGCTGACGTGCCTTTCGTAATCCGAGGGTAGAAGATGATTGAACACTAGAGTGCCCAGAAATTTGCGCTCACATAGTAGCAGTGTGATGACGGGAATGGGCTTATAGATGGCATTTGGAGATTGATGAATAGGGTGATGGGCTTATAGATGCCATCTGGATGTTGATCGCGTAAGAGATTCCTTAGCGAGAACCTGCATACCTGCAAAAGAAACAAATGAGTACCTGACGCGTTGCAGGAGCTGTTTTTTCAGATGCTTTGTATAAATGTGTCCTGACTGGTTACAGGAGCTGGATCTGGAGCTTCACAAGATGATGAATGAACCAGAGATGGTTACTACCTCAACATGAACAGTAAGAGAACCTTGGGTGATTTTAACTTCAATAATGCTCGTTGAGAAAATCTTGGTGGGAATTACCATCTTCGCAGTATCGAGAAGAGAACCAATAGGCAATTATAATCTGAAAGGGAATTACATCTCACGCACCGTCGGGGAGAGAACCATAGGAAATCATAACCTGAAAGGGAATTACATCTCACGCACCGTCGGGGAGAGGACCATAGGAAATCATAACCTGAAAGGGAATTACATCTCACGCACCGTCGGGGAGAGGACCATAGGAAATCATAACCTGAAAGGGAATTACATCTCACGCACCGTCGGGGAGAGAACCATAGGAAATCATAACCTGAAAGGGAATTACATCTCACGCACCGTCGGGGAGGGAACCATAGGAAATTATAACCTGAAAGGAATTATCGCCTCACGCACCGTCGGGGAGGGAACCATAGGGAATTATAATCTCAAAAGGAATTATCACCTCACGCACCGTCGGGGAGGGAACCATAGGAAATTATAATCTCAAAAGGAATTATCGCCTCACGCACCGTCGGGGAGGGAACCATAGGGAATTATAATCTCAAAAGGAATTATCACCTCACGCACCGTCGGGGAGGGAACCATAGGAAATTATAATCTCAAAAGGAATTATCGCCTCAC